>VBSM01003215.1:17003441-17017021 GCA_008086735.1 Cheirogaleus medius | reverse complement strand
GATCAGGAGAGGTGGCAAGGGGGGTGACACACTCCCCACCTCTCCCCAGATGGCATCGTCGAGCCCTGAAGCCCCACGTTCCTGCGACTGCTTTGTCTCTGTGCCCCCGGCCTCAGCCATCCCAGCTGTGATCTTTGCTAAGAACTCCGACCGACCCCGGGACGAGGTGCAGGAGGTGGTGTTTGTACCAGCAGGCACTCACACCCCTGGGAGCCGGCTGCAGGTGGGTTAGGCCTTATGGAGTGCTGGGAGAAGTGGCAGATCTAGGCATTCTTCTAAAACCTTCTTCTGCTCTCCACCTCTGGGAGGCTGCCAGAGGTAGTGGAAAGAGCATGAGCTTCAAGTCTACCAACCTGGACCTTGAGCCGATTACTTGGCCTCTGTCGACCTCAGTTTCCTCGTCTGTAAAATGGGAATAAGACCTTCCTCAAAGGGACAAAGTGCCAGTATGTTGTAGGTGCTACCCCCTTTCTGAGTGGCCTCTTTCTTTCTCCTCCCTCACCTCCAGTGCACCTACATTGAGGTGGAACAGGTGCCAAAGACGCATGCTGTGATTCTGAGCCGCCCTTCTTGGCTGTGGGGGGCTGAGATGGGTGCCAACGAGCACGGTGTCTGCATTGGCAACGAGGCTGTGTGGACCAAGGAGCCAGTTGGAGAGGGGGAAGCTCTGCTGGGCATGGACCTACTCAGGTGTGGACTCTGCCCTCCCTCATCTCCCCGACAAAGCAGAAGTCTGGGAGCGGAGCCTCTGTGGACCTCAGTTTCCTCATCTGTAAAACGAGATGACCTGGGCTCATCCTCCCCTTCCCCAACATGGTCCACAGAGGCCTCCTCCTCTCTGCTCTCACCAGGGAGGCTGCCCTGCCTCTCCTCTCTCTGGGACCCATCTCCACAGTCTGATAAGGAGCCTCCAAATGTAGCCTCCTTTGGGCCTCTCCTGGCCTAGAAATAGAGCAGCGGTTTAAAAGTCTTTTTCAATAGATGTAAATTTTTTTTCAATTGAAATCTCATGTAGGCCAGGTGTGGTGGCTCACACCTGTAATCCTAGCACTCTGGGAGGCTGAGGCAGGAGGATCGCTTGAGGGTAGGAGTTCGAGACCAGGCTGAGCAAGAGCAAGACCCTGTTTCTACCAAAAATAGAAAAAATTAGCTGGTATAGTGGCACTTGCCTGTAGTTCCAGCTACTTGGGAGACTGAGGCAGGAGGATCACTTGAGCCCAGTTGGAGGTTGCATGATGACACCACTATACACTATACTCTACCAGGGGTGACAGAGTGAGACTGTCTCAAAAAAAAAAAAAAATCTCATGTAAAGTCCTGATTTATAAAACTTACAATAGTGGAGCAGCTCTGATTAGAGAGAGGTTGGGGACTCAGGGCACTTCCTTCTCTAAGACTGTTTCAGACCTTTTCATGAGACTCTGAGAACACAGCTTGGAAACCACTGGCACAATTGTGTTTAATACAATCAATACCAAAGGATTTGCTGTGTGGCTTGAGCCTGTCATTGAACCTCTCTGGGGCCCTTCTGTCCACTGGGGCTTCTAACACCAGCCACTGATACCCCCATCACCCTCTGTCCCCTGGTCCTCTCTCTGCCAGGCTGGCTCTAGAACGGAGCAGCTCCTCCAGGGAAGCCTTGCACGTGATCACAGACTTGCTGGAGCGCTATGGGCAAGGGGGCAGCTGCCGGGAAGACCCCGCACCATTCTGCTACCACAACACCTTCCTGTTGGCTGACCGCACTGAGGCTTGGGTCCTAGAGACCGCTGGGAGGCTCTGGGCTGCACAGAGGATCAAGGGTGAGGGGCCCAGGCTGGGGTCTGCCTCCCAGGAGATGTTCCCCCTTTGTCAGCCTTGGCAGGTGGGAGAGAGGGTGGGGGTAGGGAAGGGTCCAATCCTCTCGGGACATCCAGGGGGACGGGAAATTTAGGAATTCTCTTCCCCTTTCAGTTGAATAAGTCCTCCTTGTGCTTCAGCCTGCCACTTCCTCTGGGAAGCCTTCTGGGACTTCTCTTGGTGGTCAAGTTTCCCCCTTATGTACAAACAGGTTTTTCATAGCACTCACCATGGTTGCAAAGTTACATTTATCTCTGTGATTATTTTATCCGCCCCCTGCACTACACTAGGCTCCACGAGGGTAGGTGGTTCCCTTCACCAGCATGTTCTCAGCTCCTAGCCCAGTGCCTGGCACAGCATAGGTGCTTAATGATAAATGAACGACTCCCGCATCTCCTCCACAGAGGGGGCCCGCAATATCTCCAACCAGCTGAGCATTGGCACAGACATCTCGGCCGAACACCCGGAGCTTCGGACCCATGCCCAGGCCCAGGGCTGGTGGGGCGGTCAGGGCACCTTTGACTTTGCTCAGGTCTTCTCCCTGGCCCAGCAGCCTGTGCGCATGGAGGCTGCCAAGGCCCGCTTCCGGGCTGGGCGGGAGCTGCTGCGGCAACAGCCAGGTCAGTGAACAGTGCAGGCCACTCTCCCCTCCCGCAGAGTCCCCTTCTGCCCCCGGGGTCCTCACCCTCCCCTCTTCAGCAGGAGGCATCACAGCGGAGGTGATGATGGGCATCCTCAGGGACAAGGAGAGTGGCATCTGTATGGACTCTGGAGGCTTCCGCACCACCGCCAGCATGGTGTCCATCCTGCCCCAGGATCCCACACAGCCCTGCGTGCACTTCCTCACTGCCACACCTGACCCATCCAGGTGGGAGGGATGAAGGCGAGGAAGGCTGGGGAGGGGGTACCACAGGGGTGATGAGAGGATGTGATACACCTCAGCCATTCCCTCCGTGTCCCTCTAGGTCAGTGTTCAAACCTTTCATCTTCGGGGTCGGGGCAGCCCAGGCCCCTCAGGTGCTGTCCCCCACTTTTGGAGCACAGGACCCTGTTCGGACCCTGCCCCGATTCCAGACTCAGGTGGATCGCCGGCATGCCCTCTACCGTGGACACCAGGCGGCCCTGGGGCTGATGGAGAGTGATCAGGTAACCCCAGGCAATGGGACTCTGGAAACAAGGGGACCTGGGAGTGGAGGAGAGATTCCAGAGCTGGGAGAAGGTCCCTCGCTTCAAAGTTAGCTGCCCAGGACAGTGTCGGGTGGTCCCTCCTTTCTCCTGGTCCTGCGAGGTGGCATACAGGCCTCACTTCATCCCAAGGGAAGCCCATCCTGGACACACTCATCCTGGCTCTTCCCTGCAGGACCAGGGGCAGCAGCTCCAGCAGAAGCAGCGGGACCTGGAGCGGGAAGGCCTGGAGGCCGTGCGGGGGCTGCTGGCTGGCGAGTGGGCCCCACCCCCCCAGGAGCTGGGCTGCCTCTTCCAGACCTTCGTGGAGAGGGAGCGCCAGGCGTACGCCTAAGCACTGCAGCTCCTCCAGGAACCCGGGAGCACCTGCCCTGAGCCGGGGTGGCGGGCCGGAGCAATCCCTTCACGCCCCTCAGCCGTGTTTTCTGAGTGGCCAGCTCGACCTTTGCCTTAATAAATGCGTTTTATGTCCTTGTTCAGTGAACTTGATCCCAGATCCAGTGGGGGTGGGAGAGCCAAGTGAGGGCAAAAGGCGGCTCGGGCTGGCTGTGGGGCCTGTGGTTGTCCCGCTGGGCAGCAAATTCTCATGACTCAGCTGATGGGGACTAGGTGGGAGGCCGGGGAGAGGCTTCCCTAGCAGTGTGCGCGTGTGTGCGTGAAGATCATGCCCGGCACAGTAGCTGCTTGGGGAGACCTGAGGTCTTTGGTCCTTGGCTTGGGTCTGGGAAGGGCACTCCCTGGGGGTGGCAGTGAGATATGCCCACCACGAGATGCACCCTCTGTCAGGAGCCAGGAAGCCATCTGTGGGGCCTGAAGTGCGCCGCCCTCTGGATAGTTCCCCAAAGATTAGAAACTGGTTCTGTAGAATCAGACTGTGTGTTAAGGCTCATACTTTCTGTTTCCTGGTGCTTTTACTGGTTGCTTTCCCTGAGATGCCCCCAAATGACATGAAAAGCATATTCAAGGCCTAGAGACACTTTACTGGGGATGAGCTCCTGCTACAGGTGAGGGGTCTGAGAAGGAGGGCAGGCCCCACTTGCAGAGATAGGCCGATAAAGAACTATTGCTTGGTTCTCTTGGTTGTAGTTTTGGTTGTGCTGAGGACCCTAACCAGAGAGGCCTTGGGGGCTGCAGGTGCCTGGGCCCCCTTCTTTGCCTGGACAGAACTTTGCTGGCCCCTGGGAACCAGAGTGCTTGCTTTCTTGGTGGGTGAGGAGGCCTGGGGTGAGGAGGCAGCCTCAGGGGGTGTCTCCTTCCCTTGCCTGGGAGTGACAGAAGGGCTGCTGTCCCCAGCCATGGGCACTCTGGGCAGCAGGGGCAGGTCTGTGAGGACGGGCTGGGTCTCCATCCTCAGCAGGTGCTCTGTCAGTGCTGCCTGCTGCCTGTGTGCCTGGTGGCTGCTCATCTCCTGCTCCAGCTCCTGGAGGAAGCCTAGGAGAAGAGGGGCGGGGGGCAGAGAGCCCCGGGCTCAGGGAAAAGGTCTCTGGTGGACCCCCTGCCAGCCCTGGTGGGTAAGAGCCTGAGGCTGGGGGCCAGGGCTACACTGTCTACCACCTCTGGCCCAGACTCTGCTGTGAGCTTGGGGTCCCCTCCCCAGACACCACTGCCATCTTTAGCTTCCCCCATGCCCTACGGGGCAGGCGCGGGCTCCAGGGAGGTTGAAAGCCTTGGAAGGTAGGGTCACCTCGCTCTGAGCAGAATGGGCCACTCAGCTCTGGAAACTCCTCATCCTCCTTGCCCGAGGCTTCATCCTTCTCGCCCGAGACTTCATCCTCCTCGTCGGAGGCCCAGCGCTCCAACACAGGCTGCCCGTCCAGGTCCAGGAGCAGCGGCAGGGCTTCTGTCACCAGCTCCCTGCAGGGCAGAAAGAGCAGAGGCTACGCAGGAGGGCACCCAGTGTGGAAAGTGGGAGGAGTCAAAGACACAGGCCACAGCACCCACCTGGAGGGGTGGCGGTGCATTAGCTAGGTGGCGGGCTCGGGGTCAGCCCCAGAGGGCTGAGGGTTGGCTCAGGTGGGCTGCTGGGGCTGAAGGGGGAAGGTGCCATGGACGGCGACCCCAGGTTTGCAGGCCGAGAGGGAGCCCGCATGGGTTACCAGGAGCAGCTCAGTCATCCCCTCCTTCCTCCCACTCTCCTCACCGGTAGCCGTCCTGGTTGGTGCAGCTATTTCCTGTCAGGTTGAGGATGAGCAGGCTCTGAGGGAACTCATCTGCGCATGCCAAGTGAGGGAGAATGAGGTTCTCATACCCATCTTCCCGCCCAAAGCTGCCTGGACCCCCTGAGGACAAAGTGTGGCCCTGCGGGGCTGTGGTTAATGCAAGCACAGGGAGATGGGTGCAGAGAGGATGGTGGGCCCCATGAGGACATGTTCCACGAGCCAGGGCAATGGCATTCCTACCCAGCTTCAGTGTTTCTATCAGGTTCTCAGAAAGGTCCAGAAACTGGAGGCACGGGAGGTCAACCAGGTTTTCCACCCGCCTGATTTGGTTTCCTGCCAGAGACAGGAAGCTGTAGGGGAAGGAAGGGGTATAGAGGCAGAGCTGAATCACAGAACAGCTGGAGGAAGGGAGAGGGCACCAGGCACGTGGGCCCCCTGGCTAGACAGCTGGAAGACACATGGGGACACATGGCCTTCTGGGGTGAGGGAGGCATAGCTAAGCTTGCTGGGTCCTCAGCTGACAAGGAGCCAGGCTTGGAGAGATCTTTTCTGAGACAGAGTCTCGCTTTGTTGCCCAGGCTAGAGTGTTGTGGCATCAGCCTAGCTCACAGCAACCTCAAACTCCTGGGTTCAAGCAATCCTTCTGCCTCAGCCTCCTGAGTAGCTGGGACTACAGGCATGTGCCACCATGCCTGGCTAATTTTTTTCTATATATTTTTAGTTGGCCAATTAATTTCTTTCTATTTTCAGTAGAGATGGGGTCTCGCTCTTGCTCAGGCTGGCCTGGAACTTCTGAGCTCAAACGATCCACCCGCCTCGGCCTCCCAGAGTGCTAGGATTACAGGCGTGAGCCACCGCGCCTGGCCGCTTGGAGAGATCTGAACCAGTTCTTTGGGGTGTTGCTAGACTCCCCCCACCCCTCCCCTGTCTGAGCCCTGGCACCACGTACCGCAAGGAGGGGACACAAGCCAGGTTCTCAATTCGCTGGATCTTATTCTGCAGGAAGAAATCAAGGTGGGGAAACCAAGCTAAGGTCAGCTGGGTGGGGGACCTTTTGAGGGGACAAAGCCCCAAGACCCTGTCTACTCTTGCAGCTGGAGATCTGGTACTTTGGGAATGATAACCCCAGTCCTTGAACAGAATGTCACTACCTTAAGAAAGATGATTTGCTTTCTCTAAGTGGATGCTTAAGGGTGTAACTTGGAGTGGCTAAATTGATTAAAGTATATGCTTCTGACCCCACAACCAAAGAGTGACCTGGGAATCAGAGAAAGAACCAAGAAGCCACTAAGGAAATGGAAAGGGCCTTGGCAGTGGCTTGCATACAGAGGGAACAATGAGTATACGTTCATTTGACTGATAAAAGTTTCTTGGGGGAAAGTTTAAAGGAGCTGGGTATATTCAACCTGGGGAAGGCTAAAGATCAACCAGCCACCATCAACCACCACCAAACAGCCTTTAAGAATCTGAAGGGTGTAGAGGAATCTTCATAGCTTCCTCATCATTCATAGTTCATAGTTTCCTTCAAAACAAGAAATGGGCTTGAGATACATAACATGAAAGATTTAGGGTAGACACCAAGAAAAACTTCTAGACCAATAGATGTGTCTAATAAAGAACAGTGTTTCAAGAGCATTCAGGATCTCTTTAGGGGAGTCAGTCTTTCAATTCAGGAGAATTTTTGATTCACCAGGGAAAGGTTGAAATGAAGGTCTGCTTGCCTGAACACCAGGGAATGGACAGGATGAGAGATTAGGTCCACAGCGGGTGGTGAAAGAGGAGGCGCAGAGGGGTGAGAAGTTACCGCTTGTAGGTAGAGGCTGTGAAGACTCTGGAGGGCCTCTAAGTTCCTGATACTGGTAATCCCCTCTCGGTCTAGGCGGACAGTCTGCAGTTCAGCAAGAGTGTGAAACCTGGGAGAACAGTGGGCAAGGTGGTGTGACAGAGCGCCACTTCTGTGGTCTCTTAGCAGGGAGGATGGAGGTGGGAAGGTGTTTCAAGGAGGAGTAGATGGCTCAGTGATTTTGATTAGATGTCAGGAACAGCTTCTAGACATCTTTTTTTTTTCAAATTTAAACCATTTTGTATTTAAATACTGATTTTATAAAATGTAGCATATAAAGGTGAACTCAATTTACAACTTAATTTGTTTAAGCATATTGCCTTCACAATACATTGCAGCTAAGATGTGTACAAGATTTTACATGCATTTGGGGAGAAATCACACAGAAGCAGCTGCTTTTTCAATAAACTTGGCCAACTTCACATCTTTTCTGGTCAATCCACCAAAGTCATGCGAGGTAAGAGTTATCTGGACCTTGTTGTACACATTGAACCATTCTGGGTGATGATTCATCTTCTCTGCTTGTAGGGCAACCCGGGATATAAAGCCAAATGCCTGATTAAAATTTTTGAAGGAGAACTCTTTGTAGATGGCATCTCTCTCACTTGCTACTGACCATCCTGCTGCTTTGAAGTCAAGCATAATCTGCTTCTGATCCTCTGCCATCAACCGGTGAACATCTGCTAACATGGCCCCGAGCCTCAGGCCCCAGCCCAACAGCGCCGCCAGCAAGCCCTGCGCCACCCCGCGCCCACACTGCCGCCCAGCTTCTAGACATCTTGAGGTGGAGTCTAGATCATGAAACTGGCTTGACTTGGAGACCTAGATCTCTGTCAGTAGCATGTAGAGGGGTCAGAGTGAGAGAGGGTAAGGGTCCTCTGGGAAATTGGGTGATGGCAGCTCATGGTTCTTGGAGAGATTCAGAGGTAAGAGAAGGTTTCCTGTGGCCAGCTTGAATGGTGGAGGCAGGGGCAGGGACAGAGACGAGACAATCTCTGCAGGAAGAGCCTTCCTCACCTCTATTTTGGGTGGCCCATGGAGGGAAAATCACTTGTTCTGTCCACCCATTCATTAATTTCACAACATTTACTCAGTGCCTATTAGAGACAAATGATAGAGTCCCTGCCTATAACTATCAGAGAAGCAGACCAGACATCTATGACAAGAGGATGGCAGAAGCAAGTACAAGGGACTGAGGAAGTACATGCGCTGTGCACCAAGTCCAGAGTGGGAGATCAGGGAATGCTTCCTGGAGGAGGTATGATAGATGAGTAGGAGCTCTGAAGATGGGAGAGGGATGAGGAGAAGGTGTTTCAAGCAGAACAAATAGTATGTACTAATCCAGCCTTTCTCAAACTTAGGGTGCCCTTGAATCCCTTGGAGGGGGTTCATTAACATGCAGATTCTGATTCAGTAGGTCTTGGGTGGGCCTGAGATTCTTCATTTTTAACAAGTCCCTAGGTGATGCCAATGCTGCCACCCCTCCCCACCCTGAATAGGAAAGTGCTAAGGCATGAGAACAGGGTGTGAGAAACTGCACACTTGTGGAGAGTGGCCAGAAATAAGGTTGAAAAGCTAGCAGAGGTCAACTCAAGCTTAGGTGTTTGAATTTTATTCTGGAGGTAATAGGGAGCTAAGGAAATTTCTATCGGGGAGTGCCTGGTCAGATTTGTCAGTTAGAAGGATCACTTTGGCAACAGTGTGGGGAGGCCAGACTAGGGGCAGGGAGACTAATTAGGAGTTTGTGGAGAGGTGATAACAGCCTATCTAAGGCAGTTGAGTGAGGATGATGAAAAAGAAATAGAATAGTTTTTAAGGAGGGAAAATCAACTGGACACCCTGATTGGATATGTGGAGTAAGTAGAGCATTTCTGTCTCTCAGCTCCCCTTTCCTTCCCTGTGCACTCACATCTTCTCTGACAGTTCTTCATCCTCAGGGAAGGTCAAGTTCCGTTTAGTGATAAGGGCTTCAGTAATACAGAAGCCCCCTTCCTCTGGATGCTGGGCAGGCTTAGCTGTGAAAAGATGAGTCCAATTGTCACATTTCCTCATTCTTGTGTAACCAGCTCCATAAGCAAGAAAATGTTTTCTCAATGTTTTTACTCCCTTATATTTCAAATGAGTTTTCAGTGTTCACATTATGGTTGGGGCTGGCAGCTCTAAGTGACCTTGACAGTGAATTTTGTCTCAGCCCTGCTAGCTTAGCAGCTACAGTCTCGAAATTGGTAGAAAATAGAGAGTTCTTGGTAAGATTTGCTGACCAGAACTTTGTAACTTTCTGTTACACTAATGTATTCTCTTTTGAGTTTCTTTCCCAGAAACAATGGAACCTCCTTGCAGCCATGAGATAACTACAAAGGCTCACACCACCTGTTTCTTGGGAGAATACGAGATAAGCCACACTCCACTACAGACCGTGCCCAAAGATGCACTGAGCCTGCCCACAAGGCTGAAAGAATGACCAATATTAACCCCTAGCTCATTATAATACTACAATCCCTGCCTTGGGACTTACCTGCCATTTTTGGATCACGGGATATATGTACTAGCATGATTTCTCACTGTTCTTGTGTGCCCTGCATTCCACCCCAAACACGCAATGATGCTCACACCCCTCATGCCTTATTCATTTTGCCTCCAGAAAAACCCCCTGACCTTGTTGGTTGTGGAGGCGGATTTGGGGCAGTCCATACCTCCCACCTCCCAGTAGATGCACATCCATTGAAATAAATCCTTCCTTGACAATCCCCGTTGTCTCAGTAATTGGCTTTCTGTGCGGCAAGCAATATTGATCCCCTCTGTGGGTTCGTTAACACTTGGCGGCCTGACCCCACTGTTTTCCGACTGTTCTACCCACCATCCCACCTCCCTAACTCACCTCCAGGCATAATCTAAAATAAAAGGCTGCAGTCTGAGGCGGGAGAGGAAGGAAGAGGAGCCTAACAGCTTTGGCGGCTCCTAGAGATGACAGAACCCAGGATGGCAGGAGGAGAGAGAAACTCAGAGACTTGGGAGACAAGGGACAAGGATTGATTCAGAGCAAATTGTTGGGGTGGGGTCGAAGACAACAGTAAATTGAGGTGGCGAGTCTGAAGTTTGAGCGGAGTGGAGGGGCTTCACTGGCAACAAACTAGAGGGTTGTGGGCAGGAACGGTGAGAGAGGAGCAGTTCCCAGCATTCAGGAGTTGTTGCTAGGAGACCGGACGCCAGGAAGGGGGCGGGACAAAGGTGAACGCCAGTGGCCGGGCTCAGCGCATGCGGATTACTGCTCCAGCCCACTGCTTCCGGCCCCGGGGCTCGCTGCCCCACAATGCTTAGCTCTTTCCGTCTCAGCTCGGCTCCCGTCCGTTCTTCCGGTGGAGATGGCTGCGGTGGTGACTGGAATGCTGCGAGGGGGTCTCCTGCCCCAGGCGGGTAAGGAGTGGCCCAAGTCTTCACGGCGTGTGCGGTCGGCGCTCTCTTGTCCTCTTCTCCCCTCGTCTACTATTAATCCTTCCCGTAACCTCTGACCCCAGACAGCTCGCAGTGGCCTCCGACCCCAGCCAAATCGCTGCCTTCTTAACCGATCCAATTCCTTGTGACTCCAGAGTCTGGTAATCACAGCAGCAGCGTCCAGCTCTTGTTCGCCTCCAGAGTTTCTTTTGCTTGGACCACTCCCCGCCCAGACCTTTGCATTGTGCCTCCATCTTAAAATCTCAGCCTAGTCTCCGATCGCTGTGGCTCATGCCTGTAGTCCCAGCTACTGGGGAGGCCGAGGCGGGAGGGTCGCTTGAGGCCAGGAGTTTGAGACCAGGGCAACATAGTGAGCCCGTCTCTAAAAACAAAACAAACAGGGTCTCAGGCTAAAATGTCACCTCCTCGGGCCTTTCCTCGCCTCCCTCTGCAAATCAAGTTTCCTCAGTTAAAGCTGTATTATGCACTCTGTTTACTGACCCCTTAGCCCCATCACAGTCTGAAAATTTGCGTATTCCTGTGTCTCTTATTAAGTTCCATAAGGGCAGAGCCATGTTCACTCAGTATAGCCAGCAGGTGGCATGGTGCCTGATGTCAGTAGGCATGTAATAGATATTTGTTTAATGAATGGATTTGAGTATTTAATATAAACTAGGCACTATGATAAATGTTTTACATGTATTATTTAAATCTTAAAGCACTATGTGAGAAAGGCATTATCATCCTCTCTTTACATACAAGGAAACTGAAGTTCAGAACAGACCAGTCAAGTGACTGGTCAGAGTCACAGTTAATAAGTGGCAGAAGAGATTGAAATCTAGTTTCATTTGATTCCAAAGCCTGCACTCTTAATAGGTTTTGTGGCCACTGGCGATAAAACCTCTTACTCCAGCAAATCTCCATGCTGTCTGATTGTTAGAGTCACCTTCTGGCTGAACCTCTTCCTGAGGTCCTGTCCCAGCCTTGGGAATGGCCAAAAATGGGAAACTAGTCTTGGCCCTTGTGTTGAGGATGAAGGGGTCACTTTGGCTGAGGGTTTTTGAGTGCCTCCCTTGTTTTCTGAGGGGTCCTCTCCAGCATTTCTGTAAACAGGAAGAGAGGAGGGAAGAGAGACTTGTTTGAGAGAGCTGCGAACATGATGTAATGTTTTTCCCCCCTCTTGTTTCAAATCACAAGAAAAGGCCTCAGAGCAGTGGTTAAAGCACTTGTTTTCGAACTTTAGTATCCATCAGCATCACAAGAAGGGCTTATTAAAACACTATTTACTGGGCCCCACCCCAGTTTCTGATTCATTAGGTCTAGGGCAGGGTCTGAGAATTTATATATCTAAAAAATTCTCAGATGATGCTGATGTTGCTGGTGGGGGTGTGGGTGGGGCATATTTTGAGAACAACTGCCTTAGACCAGAGGTTGGCATATTGTGGCAGGGCTGGTTACCATGTTTTATAAATAAAGTTTTATTGGTACATTCCTTATCTATTTCTGTACATGTTGTCTATGGCTCCTTTTGGCAGAGCTGAATGTTAGTGACAGACCATATGGATGGCCTCCAAACTTAAAATATTTACTATGTGGCCATTTAAGAAAAAGTTTGTTCAACCCTCTCCCTCTTTCCTCAATGTGTTCAAAATACTTTCTCTTTTCTTCTCTCTACACATAAAGAAGAGCTGGAGAAATGGGAACCTCAAGGAAGGGTTCAAGCAGTTGACCTAAGGTCACCCGTTAGAAAAGAAAAGTTTGAGAATTCAGGATTTCTGGCAGACAATTCCTTATCCCACTCTTGTGCTTAGTGTAGCTCTGCGAGTCATGACTGTCTCTTCCCAGAGGGTGTGCCTTTTCTCCATCTGGGGCAAACTAGGGCCTCCAAGAGGCTACATCTCATCATGTTGCCATCTCCCCTCCCAGGCCAGCTGCCCACCCTCCAGACTATCCGCCATGGCTCCAAGGCTGTTACCCGCCACTGGCGTGTGATGCACTTTCAGCGACAGAAGCTGATGGCTGTGACTGAGTATATCCCCCCCAAACCAGCTGTTAACCCAAGATGCTTGCCACCTCCTCCCAGCCCCCCGCAAGAGGTAAGGAGGAGTCTGGGTACACATCACTTGGTGGTGGGATGGTGGACTAAAGCAATCTTCTGGTTGTAGTGAAGTAGGACTCCAAGCCATAGTCACTCACATCGTTATTTCACTTTCTCACTTTAACTGCATGGTCAAGATAATTTAAAATGAAATCTGTACTTGATTCGATTGGCCTTTGGGCTCTGGATTGGATGGTACTCCTGGACTTCCTTCTTTACTTGTCTCCAAAAGTGTGTGTGTGAAAGCTACTCAAGTAGGTGGGATAGGGAGAGTATCTCTCCTGTCTTTAAAGGAGTTAAAGATTCTGTGTTTTCCTAGAAGAATGATAGAGATTTTCTGTCCTTAAAAAAGAACACAAAGATCAGTGAAGAATCTAACTTTGTGGTGGTTTCTGTTAACGTAGTCCATAATAAATTCTAGTTTTCTAGTTGTCTGCTGCTGCTTAAGAACTAGTTAGTTGTCATGTCCTGCTAGGGGCTGGAATGTGGGAAAGCAATCAGTAATTGCAACCTGAGGGGTCTAGGTCGGGTGTCAAACACTGATTGAAGAGATGATATGAGTCATTTGGCAGTAATTCCTCAAGGATGAATAGGAGCAGAGCCCACCCATCCGGGTTTTCTTCCTGAGAGCAAAGAGCTGTCTGAAATGAGCCCTCTAAGGTCAGCCTATGGAGCAGTACCTGGCAAACCATGTTTTAGTGGTTGGGCCTCTTTTACCAGCACTTAGCTTTTGCCCAGCTAACATCGATTGATAGCATTTCTCCTCCAGTTTGAAAAAAAGTAAAGTCACTGAATGGAATTTTCCTTTTTTTATTTTAAATTTATTTATTTTATTTCATTCATTTATGAGACAGTGTCTCGCTCTGTCACCCAGGCTGGAGTGCAACGGTGCAATCATAGCTCACTGCAGCCCAGAACTCCTGGGCTCAAGCGATCCGCCTTGGCCTCCCCAGTTGCAGGGACTACAGGTGCATGCCAGTATACTCAGCAAATTTTTTTTTTTTTTTATTTCAGCATTATGGGG
>VBSM01003215.1:16986002-17003341 GCA_008086735.1 Cheirogaleus medius | reverse complement strand
TTTAAGACAAGTTCTTGCTCTGTTGCCCCAGCTAGAATGCAATGCTCTTATCATAGCTCACTACACTCCCAAACTCCTGGGCTCAAGCAATTCTCCTACCCCAACCTCCCGAGTAGCTGGGAATACAGGCGCACGCCATCATGCCTGGCTAATTTTTCTCTTTTGTGTAGAGACACGGTTTTTCTCTTGCTCAGGCTGGTCTCAAACTTCTGGCCACAAGCAGTTCTCCTGCCTTGGCCTCCCAAAATGCTAGGGTTACAGGTATGAGCCACCACACACAGCCTATAATTTTTTCTTAAGCCAATAGTGCATACTACCTCATAACTATAAGAGAATCTAGAACAGTACCATGCAATAGAACTTTCTAGATGGTGGAAACATTATGTATCTGTCCAAAATGGTAGCCAGTAACCATATGTGACTATTGAGCACTTGAAATGAAGCTAGTGTGACTGAGGAACTGAATTCTTAATTGTATTTAATTTTAATTAATTTAAATGTAAATAGCCACATGTGCCTAGTAGCTATTGTATTGGAGAGGGCAGAGCTAGAACCTAGATTTAGCATAATAGTGTATCTTCCATAATTTTACCTTGTATATATATTAATGTTTTCATGGAATTCTGCAAAGAACACCATGACTTCCAGGTAGTCCTCTGTTTAAATAAATCCTAGAATCATTGCTTTGGGAAAACAAATCTCTTAAGCAGTGTTTACAGAGGTCATATTCTTGGGTCCACAAGTTCTCAACTTCAAGAAATATTGTCTAAAGAAAATGAAGTCTTATTCTGTGAAAATGTCTCAATTTTAAACCTACACTGCAAGAGTTATCTTGTGTTTTAACTGGTAAAATAATTCAACATTAGTGCCGAATCAGACTGATGATTGAAGTAATTTTGACAATATTATTGTCCAACAGTTTTGACTGGGGCATGCTGTTAACCTGTCGTGGGCTGGGGAACTGAATGGTCTCAGGCTTGAAAAACACCTCTCTAAAGACTGTAATTATCTAATGAAAACAAAAAGGTTAGAGTGGTCGATGTTAGACGTCTCTCAGAGTCAGGAGCCCAATTAATCCTGTCTTTCACACATCTGGGCATCACTGGAAGCCCTTGCACCTATACTGGAGGAGCAAGGGTGCCAGTAGACGTGACAGCTGATGTTCCCTTGGTCATCCCTTCCCGACTTCAGGAGACAGGCCTCATCCGGCTCCTTCGCCGAGAGATAGCAGCAGTTTTCCGAGACAACCGGATGATAGCCGTCTGCCAGAATGTGGCTATGAGTGCGGAGGACAAGCTGCTTATGCGGCACCAGCTGCGGAAACACAAGATCCTGATGAAGATCTTCCCCAACCAGGTAGGGAGCGGGCCCCCTGGCATGGGTTGTCCATCTTCCTCCCATCCCCACCAGACTCAAAATTCAGCATCTGTTCCCTAGATATGATACCTTTCACTTTCCACCTCCACAAGCCACCCTCTAGTCTGGTGCTTAAAATGCGATTAGGAGCTGAGAAGATCCTTGGGTTGCACCCTCAGCCTGACACAGCCTGTGATGACTCTGACTCGTCCCTGATAAGCCATTTTTTCCTGCTTTCCTAGGTCCTGAAGCCCTTCCTGGAGGATTCTAAGTACCAAAACCTGCTACCCCTTTTTGTGGGGCACAACCTGCTGCTGGTCAGTGAAGAGCCCAAGGTCAGGGAGATGGTCCGGATCTTAAGGAGTGTGCCTTTCCTGCCGCTGCTGGGTGAGCAGGCACCCATGCCAGTTAGGGGTGGTGGTGGTGGAGCAGGTGATATAGCAGCCTGGTGCCATCTGCTAGCCTTGTCTGGGTAAAACCGTGGACATTCGTGGGGGAACATCCTCTTGCGGATGGGACCTGAGTTGACAGCACATTTATTGAGGGCTACCTGTGTCACTCCCCACCCCTGTGTTGTCTCACTACCCGAGGTCACTTCTGCACTGGAGCGAAGACTAGGAAATGTAGAGACAGGGCTTGGGGAGGGGGCAAAGGAAGATAATCAGGCACCTTGAGTCTATTCAGTGAGTGCTGAAACCTACATGGATGAAGATATTTAAAACAAGTAGCCCAAGTGAAAGGTGCTAAGGGACAATGGCCAGTGTTTCGCAGATTCCCCTGATGCTAAGACTCACTGGAGGAACTTACTCTGTAGAGAATGCTGTGCATTCTATTTCATGATTCTTATCTTTGAGAAAGTTTAGGAAACACTGACTTAAAGTGGGTCAGGGCCAGGTGGATATATTATATAAGAGTTTTCTGAGAGAGGAGTCAGGAATGGGGTGATGGATCCCAAGCAGAGTGGAAGTGGGGCGGGGCACCCTGGAAGCCAGGTTCTGGGGAAGGTGGGAGGTGGAAAAGGGCCACCGAGAGCAAGTTCCTAGGGTCCAAACATTGTTTCAGAGAGGATGGGCATTTGTGGGGAGCCCCGCTGACCCTGTGTTCTTCCAGGTGGCTGCATCGATGACACCATCCTCAGCAGGCAGGGCTTCATCAACTACTCCAAGCTGCCCAAACTGGCCCTGGTGCAGGGGGAGCTGGTAGGAGGCCTCACCCTCCTCACAGCCCAGACCCACTTCCTACTTCAGCACCAGCCCCTCCAGCTGACCGCTTTGTTGGACCAGTACGTCAAACAGCAATGTGAGGGGGACTCTGTCGTGTCGGCCAGCGGGAAGCCAGATGCTCTTGACCCTGTTCTGGACTCATAGAGAGCCTGTTCTCCCCAGCCCTGCCCGTGAACATGCTCCGCCCTGTTGGCCGCGCCGTCCACCGTGGGAGACGTGGAAGAACTTGGGGTGGGGGAGTGGCATGTGCTACTTGGCTTCCACTAACAACAACCTCCTTGGGTACAGGGCCACTTGGAGATGTAGAGGGATTGGATTCCATTTCAGAATGGAGGCTGTTAGTCACCGGCCTTGTCCTTAGTTTTCCCAACTTGGGACCGATAGGAACACAGTGTCTCCCAGCTCTCCAGGTCCAAGGCAAAGAAGCTGAAAAGATGAAGTCTTGTGTCTGGCTTCCTTGTTCACTGTCCCTTGCTGCACATGGCTTCTCAGCCCACCCCCTCAGGGCACAGCCTGCCCCAGTAGCTCAGCCGAACTGAGAGCCTGCCACAGTCTGGCCAGCTGTGTGTTGAGTGTTGTACCCAGGTTAGTTCCTTTACTCCTCCCCATGTTTGCCCATTTCACAGAGAAGAAAACAAAGGGGCAGAGAAGTTAAATAACTTGCACAGGGTCATGCAGTCAGTAAGTGGCTATTAGGGACTTGAACCACGTTCTCTGCTGTGAAGGCACACCCTGAATTCCTACACCAGAGCTTCCTCATAAGGGTACCCAGAAGTGGGTCCCAGGTGTGCTTGGATGGCAGTTCTCTGCCCATGGGCTGTGCCATGTTGTGGAAAGGTTGGGAGCACTGCTTGATGATAAAATGAAATGCATTCTCCTTACACTTACCTCAGGGCATCTCTGTCCTCTCTCTTCTGACTCTTTCACTTCCCTTCCTAGAAAATCTTTCTTCTTCCCTGTACCTGTTCCCACAAGTGGCATCTCTTTGTGCTTGTCCTGTTGAAGGCAGCTGACAGCTGTGTCCAGTAGCCAACATGTCTCAGGCGGTTCTGAACAAAAGGGCCTGGGGGAAACCAGGATTCTCTGTTAATAAGGGGTTCTGGGGCGCTGGAATAGGAGGCCTCACCCAAGTCTTGGGGATCCAGAATTCCTAATAAAGGATCTAGGATGCTTAATCAGCAGCCTGCTGTCGTCCTTGACTGGAGCACGTTCTGGGTGGATCCAGGGTGATACCGGGAGGGTGGCTGTTCAGCATTCCTTCTTGGAGCAGTGCCATAGCTTCCTTACTCCTGGACAGGCACTGTCTGGCAGGGAGGACCTTCTGCAGCTTTTCTGTGGCCTGGGCCAGGACCAACTTCCCACAGTGCCCAGCTGCATTCCCAGGGATGTTCAATCACTGTGAAGTGAATTAAAAGGCCTTTGAGGTTCCTGGATGCCAGAGCTGGTCTGCCAGTGCTGCACTGTGGCTCTCCCTGCCTCCCAGAGCCCTGCCAGCTGCTAACAATGCCCTCCCCCAGGGGTGGCTGGAGCGGAGGTTCTGAATGGAGCTAAGAGGACAGGCGTCCATGAGAGGTGTGCTACTCTGACATACAAACCAAGCCCACATGGGGATAAGGTGGAGGCAGCAGGTGGCTTATATCATTTTGGGACGAGAGAAGAACCTTGAATTGTATCCTTCACCTGCTGGTGATGCCTGAGCCCCCACCATTAAAAGCCCACTTCTCTCCAGAAAGAAAACTTCACTGCACTTAAAGCTACAGTCTTGCCACATTCAGATGAATGAATTGTAGATCTTTCTCCAGTGGGTTTTTCATTGGAAAAGCTGAACACAGTACTCCAGAAGGGGAAGATTCTCTGAAAAGGAAAGGAGGGTACCAAAGTCAGCTCCAGCCTGCAGCTTTGGCTGCCCCAGACCTGCTCTGATCCAGACTCTGCAGGCGCTTGGGTTTCATTTTACTGCACTGCCACTTAGACTCCGAGGGGGCCAGACCTGGTGGGGGATCACCCCTGTAAAAGGCCTTGGTATGGGGACACTGGCTGTCCCTCCGTTGCCTTGACTGCCCCTGCTGAGTGTGCTCTTGGAACTCTCTCATGATCCCAGAGGGGGATCTGTCTTTTCCCCATCAAACTGATACCTTTGCTGGCTCTAAATTTTGCAATCTATTTTCAGATGTAAAACGAGAGGCGGGGTTAATAAGGAAATGGCCTTGGGCACTAACAGGGTCAAGGCCATGCTAGTGTGAATAAATCCTTTACCACCATTGGCTAGAGGCCAGCAGTTCCAAATTCTCTCATCTATCTGGAACCATGCCCAGTGGGAACTGTGCCCTGACTCCCAAGCCACATCGGTGCTGGGGGAGTCTGCTCAGCCCTGAGTCCTCCGGGGAGCAGGGGGGCAGAGCTGAGCGGCCGCCCAGAGCTTGGCGGGAGGAGAGGATGGGGGAGGGGGAGGTGGAGAGATCCGGCTAGAGGGGAGGCTCCGACGTCTCCTTCCTTCCTGGTTCCCGCAGCAGCTGCTGCTGCCACTGCTCAGCTCCGTGAGGAGGGAGCCGGTGACTCGGAGCCGGTGACTCAGAGGCAGAGCGCCGGGAGGGCCAAGGAGCACAGGCGTCCATGGACCCTGGGGTAAGGGGGCCGCGTGGCATCAGCTGACATTCCCCGAGAAGAGCTTCCTCCCACCTGAAGCTGGTGGGTCTGCTCCTCCAGAGACGGGGGTGGGAATGGAGGTGGAGGGGGCACCCACCTGGCTCACCTTGATCCCCCACCTTCCTACTGCCAGAGCCTCCCCTCCACCCACAAGCAGTGGGGGCCGGGATGAGGGCACAGAGATACCAAAAAACCGGAAGAGTTTGGGAACTTTCAATGGCTGAATGCAGGAGTTTCCTCCTCAGATCAACCTCTTACTACATGGGCCCCTCTGCTCCAACCTCCCGGCCACCCTTACCCTGCCACGTTCCTGTCCCCTCCGGGCCTCAGCTCCTCAGGTGCTTGCTAGCTCAAGAAGATCTGAGCTGCTTCCCCAGCCTCAGGCCAGCCTGGCCCCTCCAGTCCCCTCCCCCGCCTCACACACACACACAGCCTCATGCATTATTGATCTCCCAGTGGAGCCAGGATGGCCAGGGCTGGTGCCAAGGGCGCCTTTGGGCACTACTGCGGGACCTATGCAGACCTCAGCATGTTCTCGGCAGCCTCTTCTCCCGCGTGTAGGGTCTCCATCAGCCCAGTGTCCTGCTTGCTCTGGGTGGGTGGCTCTGGTTGGGTGACACTTCTCAGGAGCCCCAAGGATTGGGATGGTAGAAAGGGGATGGTAAGGATTGGGGGGTGGGGGGGCTGAGGGTCCAAGGTGGGACTCCTAGGGGCATGTTTGGTGGGAAGAGGCACAGAAAAAATTGGGGGCTATCTCAGGCCTCAGTTTCCCCAAGCAGAAAATGGAACCCAAGAACTAGAGGATGTGGAGATCAATGGGTAGGGAGTGGAGGGTTCTCTGCAGGGGGATTGTGGCAGAGGAGTCTCCAAGCTGCGGTGGTAGAGTAGGTGGAGGGGTCCTGAAGGAAGAGGCAGCTGTACTGAGATCTTGCTTGTCCAGTCTCTGAGTCCCATCTTTTCCCGGAGCCTCTTCCTTCCCTCCCCAGCCTCACCTCTGAGCACCCCCAGGGAATCCTCCAAAGAAAGCTCTGAGTGTTTTCCAGAGCCCCGAGTGTGTGCCCAAGGTGGGGCTGGCCATACTTCCTGTGGTTTTCTCTTGGCACCGGCCTGTCTGCTGTGCGCTGGTTCACCTCTCTGAGCAGTGGCCATAGCAGAGGGTGTAGGCAGGGAGACCTGCCCAGGGTGGGGTGAGGACAGAGGGACAGACTGGGAGAGGCATGGCAGGTGAGGATGTGTTGACCAGCCCTTGTCTCAGAGGATGCAGGAGCGATTGGAGGTAGAAAGCGGTGATAGCAGGGAGGGTCTGTGTGAATGTGGTCTCTCTCTTGCTTCAAGGGCCCCCCCAGGACCAGGTGACATCCTTCCCCCTCCGCCCTGCTCTACATCCTCAGCAGGGAGTGGCATTTCTCTACTCCATGGACTTCCAAGAGAGGGACTCTCCCTCCCTGGCCGAGAGTGCTCAGTCCTCGAAGCCCAGCGGTGCCCAGCAGGTCTGAGGGCGGGACAGCAGACATCGGGCAGGCAGTGGGCAGGCCTGGCCTGGGTCGGAGCAGGAGGGGCAGACGTGGTGGCCTCACTGGCGCTCCCCTCCCTCCGTCCTGTCCTGGACTGCAGGCCTCTGAGCTGTGGGAGGTAGTGGAGGAGCCTCGAGGCAGGCTGGCAGCAGAGGGTATCACACCTGAGAGGCAGGAAGGCCACCTGCTCAAGAAGAGGAAGTGGCCTCTGAAGGGCTGGCACAAGGTAGGGGGGGCAGGGCACAGGGAGGGGCCAGATGTGGGGGCAGGATCGGGGGTGGGGTGGGGATGCTGCTGGGCAGTCCAGGGTGTTTGTGTGTTGAGAAGGGGAAGAGAAGTCCAAGTGTGTGATTGCTCTCCCTCACACCCTTTCCTCTCCTGTCCCTCCTGGGCAACATCACAGAGATACTTTGTGCTCGAGGACGGGATTCTTCACTATGCGACAACTCGGCAAGATGTGAGTCAGGGCCATGGCGCAGGGTTGTGGGAGGTCTGGCCCCAGAGTGCCCTGGCAGGCAAGGGGGCCCTGAAATCCACCCGAGCAGGGTCTGAGTCCCAAGTGCGCCATTCGCTGAGTGTGCGATCCCAGGCAGGACCTTTCCCTGAGCCATAGCGTCCCCATTGCTAACTTGGGGAGAGCACGATCACCCCCATGTGTACAGCTGTTGTCATTTTAAGGGACATAATAAACATGAGGCTCTTTGGACGCTGCCCGGGCACTGGGAGCTTTATCATCACCCTCATCCTTGTCCCATTCTCATGCAGGGGACAAGGAACTGAAGGTCTGGACACCCAGGTGCTCTCCAGGAGGGTGTTTTGTTCCACCACCTTGCAGGTCCCTGAGGGTGGGAACATTTCCCCTTGCTCTGTGACTCCCTAGAGCTCAGAATGGCACTTGACACAGTGGATAACTACTTAGTGGGGAACTACTTGATGTGGTTCTGTATACAGGAGGGTGACAGAGAAGTCCCTACCGATAGTGTGACTCAGACATGAAGGTGAATCTGCTGCCTGCCTTTGTGCCTACAGTGGCCTCAGGGAGATGGTGGCTCTGTGGCCCTGGGAGCCTAAAACCAGTCCCCTGTCTCCACCAACCCTCCACCCCAGATCACCAAAGGGAAGCTCCATGGCTCCATTAATGTCCGGCTGTCAGTCATGTCCATCAACAAAAAGGCCCAGCGCATCGACCTTGACACCGAAGACAATATCTACCACCTCAAGGTAACATCCCTGGGAGCCACGGAGCATTTTGGCCCCCAGCCTGGCAGAGGTGCTGGGGCACACAGGGCCAGGGGCTGAGGGTCCGTGGAGCTCAGGGTCTGTCTCTGAGTTTGACAAGAAGGAAGTTCCCATCGTGTTGGTTGTTAAGTGAACAGGCACAGAGCTGAGGTCTCGGACACCGGGGGACATTGTGCTCCGCCTCCCTGCAATGAGCTTTGCACAAACAGGGCGCTGTTGCCTAGGGACCAGAGCCCTATCTTCTTGCTCCTAGAAAACAGTTCCCCCCTTCAGGCAGCCCTCCCCCTCTGTCACTTCTGCAGATCAAGTCCCAGGACCTGTTCCACAGCTGGGTGGCCCAGCTGCGTGCCCACCGCCTGGCCCAGCGCCTGGACATGCCCCGAAGCCTGCTGCTCGGCACTGCGCACCGGAAGGTAAGGTGGGCCTTGGGGTGGGGGCATGTGACATGGTGATTCAGGGGTGGTGGCTTTGGGGAACCATGAGACCCAGGGAGGTGGACACTATACTTCCTGACCCTTGGCCCACTCCACAGGTTCCTGGTGCCCAGCTTCCAACAGTGGGTAGCACCTCAGCCCTGCCTGGGGTTGGACCTCGGGAGAAGGTGTCTTCCTGGCTGAGGGACAGTGATGGGCTAGACCGCTGCTCTCATGGTAAGGGGCCCCGCACAGCACCTCAGTGGGTGGGGCCCACGCTGTTGGGTTTAAGTGGCCTCAGCAAGAGGGAAAAGAGTCCCTCCCTGCTTCAGGGAGCCCCAGTCTGACGGGGGAGGCAGCCTCTGCCTCCAAGTGATCAAGCCTACTTGGGCCCTGTCCTGGGGAGCCCCCGCCTTCCAGAGGATGGCAGGGCTCACGCCTTAGGCACGTAGACAGACACGGACAGAGAACCGGGCGTCATGGCGAAGTTACTGAATGAAGGATCAGCACCAGGGAAGGGGTGTGCTCTACGGTCAGGTTACTGCAGGGAGGGGTAGTTACGTTGGCCTGGACAGGGAAGTGGAGAGAGAGAGAGAGAGTGACCCCTGGCCTGCACACATGCGGCAGGGATGAGGCGTGGTCTCATCCCGCAGCCAGAGTGGAAATGGGCTGTGCGCTCTCCCAGGAAACCCGAGGGAGGCCACACTGAGGGGTGGGGGCCTGGAGCTGCTCAGGTCCACATACAGTGGAGGGGAGGAGTGTCAGGATCTCTGTGGCTGCCAGCGAAGTCTTTGGAGGAGGAAGCCAGGGTTGACACAGTGGTGGCCTCGTTCATTCTTCCCCCAGAGCTCTCTGAGTGTCAGGGAAAGCTCCAAGAACTACACAGACTCCTGCAGAGCCTGGAGTCCCTGCACCGAATCCCCTCCGCCCCTGTTATCCCCACACACCAGGTAAGGCCTGGGGTCTGGGGGAAGACAGGTCCTGCCCAGGGCCCTTGATCCCGTCACTTCCCTGGGACAGGTCCCATTCCTCTGTGTATGGCTGCAGTTTCCTGGAGAGCCACACATCCTCTGGGTTGCTTCCCCACCCGTGTCCAAACTATGTCAAGGTTGTCCCTCTGCTCCTTCCTCCGTGCCCACGCCTCTGCCAGGGTGTCCATCTTCTTCCTCTGGGATGTCAGTTGTCCCTGTCACCTTGCCAGGCTGCCCTGCCCTCTGTGCCTGGGGTGACCTGTGCCCTCCCCCATGGTTGCTGCCCTTTCTCCCCACCCTGTGAGTGAAATTGCCCCCACCTCCACTTGCTAGGCCTCAGTGACAACCGAAAGACCCAAGAAGGGGAAACGGACCAGCCGCATGTGGTGCACACAGAGCTTTGCCAAGGACGACAGCATTGGACGGGTGAGGTGGGGTGTGGACCCCACGTTGCTGGGTCGGGATGCTCTGAAGGAGTCTGTCTCCTTCAACCCTTCCCTTCACCCGCAGGTGGGTCGTCTCCACGGCTCTGTGCCCAACCTGTCTCGCTATCTGGAGTCTCGGGACTCCTCAGGCCCCCGAGGGCTGCCACCCACAGACTACGCCCACCTGCAGCGCAGTTTCTGGGCCCTGGCGCAGAAGGGTGAGTGCACGCTGGGGGGTGCAGGGGACAGGAGAGGGCGAGGGGGCTGACGGTCTGCCCTGCCCCCACAGTGCACAGCTCCCTCAGCAGTGTCCTGGCCGCCCTCACCACCGAACGGGACCGACTGAGGGACCTACACCAGGGTTCAGAGCTATCAACGATGGGGGTGAGGCCTGGGGGACCGGCGGCTGGTGGGAGAGGAGGGCTTGAGGCTGAGGACTGCAGGCACTCCGTCCCCTCACCCTCTCCCTGCAGGTCTCCGAGGCCCCAGCTGGCCAGAGGCGCCTCCACTCGCTGTCCATCTCCTCAGACACCACCGCGGACTCCTTCAGCTCCCTCAACCCCGAGGAGGTGAGAGCCGGCCGGGAACCTGCGCTTTCTCTCCCAGCAGCAGGGAGGGCCCAGGGTGCTGGGCACGGTTGGTTTTTAGTCTGAAAACAGAGCCCAGAACTCCTGGCTCCGGTGTCTTTCACATAACACCGGCAGCAGCACGCGAGGTGCTTTTATTTTTAATTCCGAGTCCTGCGAGGCAGGATTCTTGCTCTCAAGACAACAAAACTGAGACTCAAAGAATCTGATTGACGGGCCCAGGCTCTCACAGTTATGGACTGGCTGCACTTGGACTTAGGGATTCCGAGCACAGTCTCTGGGGTTGTACATGCGGCTCCAGCTTGTGACCCCAAGCCTCAGTGTCCTGATCTGCAAAGTGGGAGTAATAATTGCACCTACCTCATAGAGTGGCCGTCAGAACTAAATGAGTTAATATGTGCAAAGGGCCTGGGGCAGGCCTCAGGGTCAGTGTCCAGGCAGTGTCGGCAGTTACTGTGGAACTCGTGTTACCTTACTCCCAGGCCGGGGTTCATTCCACTGCCCCTTCATATCCCCCTTGCTCCCCTCTGCCCCTTCTGTTGCTCAGTAGTTGTCACATTCAGACAGCGAATGTCCCCGGTTGTGCTCCCCTCTCAAGGAAGCTGTCAGGGAAGGGGGAGCCCTGCCTGACCTCCTGGCCTGGCCCCTGGGGCCTGACACCCATCTGGCTGCCCTCACAGCAGGAAGCTCTGTACATGAAGGGGCGAGAGCTGACCCCCCAGCTGTCCCAGAGCAGCATCCTGTCCCTTGCCGATTCCCACACAGAGTTCTTCGATGCCTGTGAGGTTCTCCTCTCTGCCAGCTCTTCTGAGAATGAGGTGAGGGAGGGGGGATGAGGTGAGGGAGGAGGGACGCTGGCAGTGAGAGGGGAGGGTCCTTGGGAGGACAATGGTGGGTCCAGAGAGACTAGAGGCCATAGATTCCTGAGTCTTTTCTAACCTCCTTGGTTGCTATCTCTGGGAACATGTCCAAATCTGTTAGGTTTGTGTGGCCCTGCCCAGAAATCTCTGCTGGGGACTCTTCTCCCAGTTTGACATGTTTTATCCCCACTGGGTTCTCCTGAAACTGCTGCCTCAGTTCCAACCCCGGTCATCTTCCCTGACCCCCTTTCAGCCTCGGCGCTCCCTGACTCCTCTCCCCATACCCCACATCTCAGCAATTCCCAGCTTCCCTTTCCTTTGTGTCCTGCTAAGTCCCCAAGCTCTCTCTCAAGGTAGCAGGGCACACTCCGTGATGCCAGGCCTCCCGGGGCAGTGTCTTAGGGCTCAGAGCCCCCCAATACATTCTCTTCCCCTTCCCACCAAAGCGTAGCTGGGCAGATTCTTGTCAGGCTCTGGGCACTGCCCAGCTGCCCGGGGGAGGCCCAGTCTGCCCGGCCTGTCATCTGTCCCGGCCCAGGGCTCAGAGGAGGAGGAGTCGTGCACCAGTGAAATCACTACCAGCCTGTCTGAGGAGGTGCTGGACCTCAGGGGAGCCGAGCGCTGTCAGAAAGGTGCCAGCCGGGGCACTCGGGCGGGGGGTGCTGCAGTGGGCTGGAGAAATGGAGTTTGTCCACGGCCAGGCCCCATGCGGAGGCCACTGCTTGTGGTGACTGGTGGCCTAATAGCTTTGTATCATGACCCCAGAGGTGACCCCAGGACCTGAGGAAGGCTAAGCCATGAGCTGGGGAATGTTCTGGAGCAGCTGTGGGGGGTGGGCCAGGCTCAGGCCTGGGGCCTGGCCTCCCTTCCTGCAGGCTGGGAAGGCTCATGTAGGGCCCAACAGAGAGGCAAAAGATCCCACTTTGCCACTTGTTAGCAGTGTGGCTTTGGACCTGTCATTTTACTTCTTAGAGCCTGCTTTCTCATCTATAAGATGGGCCGAGTAATCTGCATCCCGGTGTCTGTTTCTGTGTTTATAAGGGGATAGCCGGCAAGGGTGGGGACTCGGGAAGGGCTTCTGGTCTGCGGGGTCTCTGGCACTGGGAACTGGGGCCTGGGAGTGAACAGACCTACGAGCACGTCAGGGTGGGAGGAGCAGGCCCTGCTGTGTCTGGGCTGCGGGTGCCCAGACGGAGAGTGACACGGTGGGTGGGGTGGGCCAGGGGGGTATGTTCCAGGGAGAGCTGCAGGGCCACCCCGCCGCCGCTGCCTGCCGGCGGCCAGCGGGCCTGGGGCGGACGTGAGCCTGTGGAACATACTGCGCAACAACATCGGCAAAGACCTGTCCAAGGTGTCGATGCCCGTGCAGCTCAACGAGCCGCTCAACACGCTGCAGAGGCTCTGCGAGGAGCTCGAGTACAGCAGCCTCCTGGACCAGGCCAGCCGCATGGCCGACCCCTGCGAGCGCATGGTACCCACCCACCCTGGGGCCCGGCCCAGCTGCCTCTGCCTCCTCTGAGCCCTCTCTCCCAGTCAATCCTGGCTGGACTGCTCCTTGCTGCTGAAGTTCCACCCCAAGACCCCAGACTTTGCTTGCATTGGGGGGCGTCCCTCAGGCCACTGCCACCGTGGCGTTCTCCCTGCCCTGCCTCCCGCAGGTGTACATCGCGGCCTTTGCTGTCTCTGCCTATTCCTCCACGTACCACCGAGCGGGCTGCAAGCCCTTCAACCCCGTCCTGGGCGAGACCTACGAGTGTGAGCGGCCTGACCGAGGCTTCCGCTTCATCAGTGAGCAGGTGTGGGCCGCAGGAGGAGAGAGCTGGCCTCAGGTGGCCGGGACAGGGAGGGACCTGGACTTCAGGGACCAGAGCTGGGCCTGAGGAGCCAGGACGTAGCAGAGGAGTGTGGGCAGGTGGCTCTGTGCCAGGGTCTGTGGCCCATGCTGGGGGTTGAGGGCTCTGCTCAAAGGTGCTCCCAGCTTAGTGTGGGGTCAGCCTTGAAACAGGGAGTTCCTGGCCCTCGTCTGAGGCCTGGCTTGGCCGGGGGATCCTAGAAGCTCCACCTGGGAAGACATGGTCTAGAGGGCAATCTTGGGCTAGGATGACTTGGAGGGGGAATTGGAGCGAGTCAAGTGTACAGGGGGTGGGGGGGATGGAATGTTCCAGACATTGTGGAGGAACGGATGGGGCAGGTTTGGGAAGGGGAGAGATGGGGCTGGACGATGAGGCCAGTCAGACCCTGAGGAGCCTTGTCGGTGAAGGTAAGGAGGGCTTTGGGATTTTGTGTTTGTTTTTAAATCCCGAAGGCAATGGGTGTCACAAGGGATGGAGGCAGTGGAGTGGCGAGCTCAGACTGGCGCTCCGTAAGGCACATGGGGCAGTGCATGCGATGGCTGGCAGGGACCATTAGGGGCCGTTGTGGTCCTCTCCGTAAGAGCAGATGGGGACCTGCACTCAGGCCGTGGCACGCTGAGTTCCAGAGCTGTTCACGTGTTGCCTTGGAGAGGACTCAGTGGTCAGCAAGCTGGGAGGGGGGGTGGCCAGCAAGAAGGAGAAGTCTGGGGTGGCCGCCTCCCTCTGGCTGGGGCATTCAGTGGTGCATGGCGGTGCCAGTCAGCGAGGTGGAGAGTGTGTGGGAGAAACTGAGTCAGGGAGCACACTGTGCACATGGGCTTGACTTCCATGGGGAGACGTCTAGGAGGCTCTGCGGTCATTGGGCCTGGAGCTCCTCAGAGAGCGCCGAGTGGAGCTAACAGATTGGGGTGGCCAGCTTGGGGGGAAGAGGAAGTCATGGGAGGACTGCCCCTGGGAGGACTGTCTGAGGAGGTGGGCAGGCTGGGGTGCTGGGGGAGCCCTGAGAGAGAGGGATGGCAGATCCCTGGGACTTGGGGGGTGTTATTGGCTTCCTGAGCAAGGGAAGTTTCAGAGAAAGAATGGGGACAGAGACTCGATTACAGTGCGTGTACAGTGGAGGTTAAAAAAAGAAAAATGCAGACTGTTTCCAAAAAATTTTGCCATGAGGGAAAGAGGAGAGAGACGGTAACAGTTAGAGGCCATTTGTTTGTTTAGATTTTAAGTGATCTTGAAAACACACAGTACAATCATGTGTACAATAGAAAATAAGCCTCCCCTCCAAGGGGACTGCTGCCATCAATTTTTGGGAATCCTCCCGGAAATGTTTTATGCATATGTGAGCAATAAATGTATGCATCTAGAGAGGGAAGGTTTACTATTTTTTAAGGTGGAAAAAGCAGAAAATCTTTATATTTAGAGAGAAAGAGAATATATAGAGGGAAGGACTGAAGGTGCAGGAGGAGGGGAGGTGGGGGATGGGCACCTGGGAGCCCAGAGCCCAGGATGGGGTGGGGGTGGGGCGGGGGCAGGTGGGTGAGGCCCCAGCCAAGGGGCTGCCTTCCCTGCATTCCTCTTCTCCCTCTTATCGTGGGCCTCACGGGAAGAAGAGAGGACGAGGGACTTGGGTGTTGGCCAAGGATGACGGGGACAAGAGACCTGGACCTGACTGGTCTTCTGGTTTGCAGGGGAACTGGGGTGGGGGTAAAGGACTTTGGGGGGCCCCTATGTCAGGAGTAGACCCCAACATCTTCAGGGGCAGCTTCAAGAGAACGTGTTTGCTCACCCAGGTCTCCCACCACCCCCCCATCTCAGCGTGCCATGCGGAGTCTGAGAATTTCACCTTCTGGCAAGGTGAGGAATGGAGGGCAAGGTGGGGTGGCCCTGGGGGTAAAGGGCAAATAGGGAGGGGCTGGAACCCCTCTCTGGCCTTATCTCTGTTGTTCCCTCTCACTCCCAACCCAACTCCAGACATGAAGTGGAAGAACAAGTTCTGGGGCAAATCCCTGGAGATTGTGCCTGTGGGGACAGTCAACGTCAGCCTGCCCAGGTGGGTACTTTCACTCCCAGCAGCCAGGCCCAGGGATCCTCCAGGCTGGAGGTGGGGCGGGTGTCAGGGACAGGATGGGAAGGTCTGAAGCTGCTTGCAGGGAGCAGTGTCTGGATGTTTGACACCTATATTCACAGCAGTTGCCAATAAAGAAAGATAAAAAGCTTAGCAGGTAGAGCTGGAAGGGCCCATCGTGGCTTTCACAAGTTTTTGACCCTGACTCACAGTAAGAAATGCTTTAGAGACTTTAAGCCAGCGCACACACAAACATAGAAACCTGAATTGATTTCAGGACTAATGGGTCACAAACTACATTTGAAAAACCCTCTTTTAGCTCATGTTACAGGTGGGGGACTGGAGCCAGAAAGCAGGGGCTCATTGAGAGCAGTCCGGGAGTTAGCTAGAAGCCACGGGAGGGGGGTGGAGAGATCCTGGATTTTAGAGTCAGAAATCCTAGAAATCCTGGGTTTGAGTCTCAGTTCTGCCGCTTGGTAGTTAGGCAAGCAGCAAAAAGACTCCACGCCCCGGAGCCTTGTCTGCCTGCCTGTAAGATGAGAGCTATAAGTAACACCCAAGAGAAGTGGGGATGAGACAGGATGGTGTATGTGAACAGCCCAACCATTGTCTCTGGCACCCAAGGGCAGGGACCCCATCTGTATTTGTACTCCAATTACTTAGGCATTCAGAAACTTTATAAATGGGTGGGAACCTGCTAGCCAGAACCAGGACCCCAGGGTTCCTGCCACAGACCCACACGACTTGCCCTAGCAAGGCAGACACTCCCAACTCATTTGTTCCCTGGGGTCAACCAGCTGCCCTCCCATGCTCTGTCTCCCTCAGGTTTGGGGACCACTTTGAGTGGAACAAGGTGACATCCTGCATTCACAACATCCTGAGTGGTCAGCGCTGGATCGAGCACTATGGGGAGGTCCTCATCCGAAATACACAAGACAGCTCCTGCCACTGCAAGATCACCTTCTGCAAGGTGGGTATGCCACCCTGACCCTGCCTGGCCACACCCAGCAGCCTCTGCCTCCGGAAGTCACCCTGAGTAAGGAGGAGGGGACACCCGCAAAACTTCTATTCCCCACCGCAGGCCAAGTACTGGAGTTCCAACATCCACGAGGTGCAGGGTGCTGTGTTCAGCCGGAGCGGCCGTGTCCTCCACCGACTCTTCGGGAAGTGGCACGAGGGGCTGTACCGGGGGCCTGCGCCGGGCGGTCAGTGCATCTGGAAACCCAGTAAGTGGGGTGGCCAGGGACGGCCGGGCAGGGCGAGGGTGGCTAAGGCGCAGTCCACCTGCCCCAGCCCCTTGCCTTCCCCAGACTCGATGCCCCCAGACCACGAGCGAAACTTCGGCTTCACTCAGTTCGCCTTGGAGCTGAATGAGCTGACAGCAGAGCTGAAACGGTCACTGCCTTCCACCGACACGAGGCTCCGGCCAGACCAGAGGTCAGTCCGGGCGGGTGCCACCCTTGAGCCACCTCCCTCCTCGCTGGGCTCCACAGAGCTGGGACTTTGTCCTTCATTCTCTGAGTTGCCTTGGGGAAATGGCGCCTGTTTGGGGGAGAGCTGGGCAAGGACAGAGGCCTTGGACTTGGGGCCCCTGTGGGTGGGCAGTTCTGCCCACTGCGATCTGGGTCCTCAGGTATCTGGAGGAGGGGAATGTACAGGCCGCTGAGGCCCAGAAGAGAAGGATCGAGCAGCTACAGCGAGACAGGCGCAAAGTGATGGAAGAGAACAACATCGTCCACCAGGCCCGCTTCTTCAGGTGCCTCAGCCTAGCCTTTTGCCCTGGGTCTCTGCGGTCCGTGCCCCGCCTGTCCCTTAGGCCTGGGTTGAGGGGGGCAGACCGTAGGAGGGGTACCTCTGCACCCGGCCTTCGTGCTGGGCGCTCGCCCTTCTCACTTCTGCCCGCCCTCTCCCCCAGGCGGCAGACGGACAGCAGCGGGAAGGAGTGGTGGGTGACCAACAACACCTACTGGAGGCTGCGGGCCGAGCCAGGCTACGGGAACCTGGATGGGGCCGTGCTCTGGTAGCCCTGGCTCCGGGGGCAGGAGGCTTGGCTTCCTCACTCCTCCTGCCTCCTCCCCCACTACGGACACATGGGTGAGGCCAGGCTCCCCGCTCACTGCCCTTGAGACCAAAGGGGCAGCCCTGGCTCTGGCCCTCTCTCCCCTCTGCTGGCCAGAGGGGCTGCACCCC
>VBSM01003215.1:16901123-16935318 GCA_008086735.1 Cheirogaleus medius | reverse complement strand
AGGGGGAATTAAATCTTCAGCGTTGGGGGCAGGGGCTTGGGGGCCCACCAGGGGGCGCCCAGTCTCGGAGAAACGGAGTGGCCACCGCATCCAAGGGCACACACACCTGGCATGCTGCCCTCGGCCTTTCCACACTGCACCCACTTGCCGCTCTGGTACCGCCAGTGGTGCTGGTCCACCAAGACCACGTCCACAAACATCCTGTAGTGGCTGGTGGGCTCCAGCCCGGCCACCGTAAATGACAGGAAGGGGAACATCCGCCTGGGGAGAACAGAGAGACCTCCAGTAGCTGTCACGTGGCCAGTCACCCCGTGCACAGGCGTCAGTGGTGTGCTGGAGCCGACCCCCACCCACTCTCGGGGACCAACTGGAAAACGTTCAGGGAGTTTGCCAGCCAGTTATTAAACACAGCCATAATTAAAAATTAAATTGTATAAACTTACAATCCAATATCTTATTAAAAACCAAGGTAATAAAAACTCAAAAATCATCACTGCCCAATCATTTTACTGCGTTTTACTACAGTCTGTGCTCTTGAGGTTATGTGTCTATTGCACGCGGACCGTGGAGATACCAGACAATGGTGCTCTGAGCATCTCTTCCCAACCCCACGTTCAATGACAACATGGTGGTAGCCTGAAATCAGCCTTAGTAGGAGTAGTTACACCATGGCGATCAGGAAGCACTACAAATCGGGGCTTTTTAAATGACCCCTTTCAGAGGGTCGGTTGCTAGATATACATACGCCTGCACCATTGTCTCTGACCTGAGTTAGCTTCCTAAGAGGCGGCAAAAGTACAAGCTGGCCCTTCGCAGGTCCTCCAGCCTCGGTGTTCCAGCCATCCTCTCCACCACCGCTCTCCCAGGCTAACACACTCCTAGCCCCAGGTACCTGCCCACAGGCCCTCCCTGCCCATCCTGCTGGGCTGGACATCTACAGTATGGCCTGCCCCCACCCCGCCCCATCTTCAGAGAAGTCGCTAACATCCAGGGTAGACACGAAGCTTCCCATCCATGGAAAGAAGGTTCTATGGAACACCATCCTCATGCCCAAAGTCCTGGTTTCCAGGAAAAGTGGAGGAAGTTAGGGGTGGGACTCATCCCCCATTGCACCAGAGTAATAGATTCAGAAAAAGAAGCACTCTTGTGCTGTCACCACCTCCACCCCTCCTCCATCGCCGCTGTCACTGCAGTCACCCCTTCCACTATCACAACCACCATCACTATAACCACTAGCTCCATCAGTGTCAGCATCACTACAACCACCGCCCTACCCTCACCATCACAACCACCGCCAGCCGCACCGTCACTGCCACCACGCCTCCACCCGCGTCGGTGCCAGCACCGGCTCCAGTGGCTTAGCCTTCCTCTTCTAACCCAAGCAGCAAGAGCAGAGTTTTCAGAATGGCAGGATCAAACCCTCATCAGAATCACCTTTCATTCCCACACACTCCCGGCCTCCTCCCATGAGGAGCCGGTGGAAAGAAAGGCTCCAGTCCACGAGTCAGGAGCCCTGGAGGAGGGAGAGTTCCAGAGGCCTAGGAACATTCTGTGGTGGGTTCTAGTCCCCAGAGGTTTCCAGAACAACATCCCCAGCAACCTTGGGAAGACCTCCTAGGAAAGTCTGTCACATTCCTGTCTTCCCAAACTATCTGGGCTGAGAAAAAGAGACTTAGTACCCTATGGCCTTAGAGAAGTTAATTCTCAAACCAAACCTTGGTTTCTTCACCTGTAAATGGAAAGTATAACTCCCAGCCATCTTTCTTCTGAAAGCTGTTAAGAAGTTTGAAAGACAAGGCCATGAGCCACCACGCCTTTAATCCTAGCACTCTGGGAGGCCAAGGCAGGAGGATCACTTGAGGTCAGGAGTTCAAAACCAGCCTGAGCAAGAGTGAGACTCTGTCTCTACCAAAAATAGAAAAAATTAGCCAGGCATGGTGGCTCACACCTGTAATCCCAGTACTCTGGGAGGCCGAGGCGGGTGGATTGTTTGAGCTTAGGAGTTTGAGATCAGCCTGAGCAAGAGCGAGACCCCGTCTCTACTAAAAATAGAAAGAAATTAGCTGGACAACTAAAAATACACACAGAAAAAATTAGCTGGGCATGGTGGCTCATGCCTGTAGTCCCAGCTACTTGGGAGGCTGAGGCAGGAGGATTGCTTGAGGTCGGGAGTCTGAGGTTGTTGTGAGCTAGGCTGATACCGCAGCATTCTTTTTGGGGGGGGGAGGGGAGTTTGAAAGATGTGAAATTCAGCTCCTCTTCCCCCTGTCCCACCTCCATCGCACCCTCTCCCAGGCCCAGAACCGTACAGCCCTCTGGCTCTGCTGGAGAACCCTGAGCAGGAATCAGAGCTCTGGTTCCAGGCCCTGGATCCCGGGAGCTCAGCACACCAACTGACTTGAGAAGTCAAAGGTTAGGGATTAGGCCTAGAATAACTGAGGCTGGGAGAAAATTTTTGACAATTTTTTTTTTAAGAAAGTCTCGCTCTATTGCCCTGGGTATAGTGCAGTGGTGTTATCATAGTGCACTACAACCTCAAACTCCTGGGCTCAAGGCATCCTCCTACCTCAGCTTCCCCAGTAGCTGGGACTACAGGCGCATGCCACCACACCCAGCTAATTTTTCTATTTTTAGTAGAGACGGGGGTCTCACTCTTGCTCAGGCTGGTCCTGAACTCCTGAGCTCAAGTGATCCTCCTGCTTCAGCCTCCCATAGTGTTAAGATTACAGCATGAGCCACCGAGCCCAGCCTCTGTTTTGTGTTTTGGAGACAGTATTATTCGGTTGTCCAGGCTAGGGTGCAGTGGTGTCATCGTAGCTCACTGCAACCTCAAACTCCTGGGCTCAAGCAATCATCCTGCCTCAGCCTCCTGAGTAACTAGGGCTACAGGGAGCACCATGGTGGCAAGCTAATTTTTCTATTTTTAGTAGAGACGGGGGTCTTACTCTTGCTCAGGCTGGTCTCGAACTCCTGAGTTCAAGTGATTCTCCTGCCTTGGCCTCTCAGAGTGCTAGGATTACAGGAGTGAGCCAGCTCACCCAGCTATAATTTTTTTTTTTTTTACAAAAAATGTTTAAAATATTAGCCAGGCGAGGCTGGGTGCAATGGCTCATGCCTGTAATCCTAATACTCTGGGAGGCCAAGGTGGAGGATTGCTTGAGCTCAGGAGTTTGAGACCAACCTGAGCAAGAGTGAGACCCTGCCTCTACCAAAAGGAAAAAAAAAAACCTCAGCTGGGTGTTGCATCATGCAAGTGTAGTCCCAGCTACCGGGAGGCTGAAGCAGAAGGATCTCTAGAGCCCAGGAGTTGGAGGTTGCAGTGAGCTACAATGACACCACTGCACTCTACCCAGAGCGACAGAGTGAGACTGAGTCACAACAGAAACAAACAAGGCAACCGAACACCCCTCCTCACAACCTCTCACCCCTTAAAAATATAAATAAAAAAATTTTTTAATTATAAAATTTTGGAAAAAAAATAAAAAGAAAAAGGAAAGAAAAGAAATTTGAAAAATAAAAAAATTAGCCAGGCATGGTGGTATGTACCTATAGTCCTAGCTACTCAGAGGCTGAGGCAGGAGGATTGCTTGAGCCCAGGAGTTTGAGATTACAGTGAGCCATGATAGCGCCACTGCACTCCAGGCTGGGTGACAGAGCAAGACCCTGTCTCTTAAAGAAAAAGAAAGAAGAAGAAAAAGAAGAAACGGAGGCTCAGAGAGGTTAAGTGACTGTCCCTGGGTGGGCGAGCAGAGGCGGGGTCTTCTCACTGCAGCGAACACACAGTGGTCTCCGTCCCTCTATCCCGCTTTTATCACTAGCAGAGGGAAATGAAGAAGACACAGCAAAAGGACAGGGAAAAGGGAGAGGAGAAGGAGGTCTCAGTTTCTCCCTAAAAGTCTGGAATCACCACCAGCTGAAATCCCAAAATAGCCCCTGATTTACATGACACTTTTCTGAGAAGGAACTGGGAGGGGAGACGGGTCTGGTGTCAAACAGAGGCCCCCCCAAAAAACTGCTTACCGTCCCACCCTCTGAGGAAAGAGTCCAGGACCCCAAATTCCTCTGCTGCCCCTAAGGACCAACTAGTGTTGAGATGATTTGCAGGGTCATCGTACCCCACCCAGATCCTGAGCACCTGGCACTTGCTCCACTTCACCATAAGGAAGCACAAATTAAATTAATAAGGAGAGACCAGGGCGGTGGCTCAGGCTAGTAATCCTAGCATGCTGGGAGGCCGAGGTGGGAGGATCGTTCAAAGTCAGGAGTTCGAAACCAGCCTAAGCAAGAGCAAGACCCCGTCTCTACTAAAAATAGAAAAATTATTTTTTTTCCCAGTTCCAGATGCAAAAATAGAAAAATTAGCCAGGTGTAGTGTGTGTGTTTGTAATCCCAGCTACTCAGGAGGCTGAGGCAGGAGAATTGCTTAAGCCCAGGAGTGAGCTAGGCCGATGCCATGACTTTCTAGCCCAGGTGACAGAGTGAGACTCTGTCTCAAAAAAAAAAAAAAATAAAATAACAGGGAGATAGTTTTTGTCAGTCATGTTGGCAAAAATGTTTAAAAATTGATAATAACAAGCTGGGTGCAGTGGCTGAAGCCTCTAGTCCCAGCTACTTGGGAGGCCAAGGTGAGACGGTCGCTTAAGGCCAGGAGTGTGAGACCAGTCTGGCAACACAGAGCCCATCTCTTTAAAAAATAAAAAAGGAAAAATTCATAATATTTACTGGTGATGATGCTGTGAGAAAATGGGTCCTGTCCCCTTGTAGATTACCGGTGGGAGTGAAAATTGGTACCACCGTTTAGGAGGGTATTCTGGCATCATACCCACCAAAATGCAAAATGTGCTCGGACATCACGGGATGTCCCCCTCCTACCCCTCCTACCAACCTTAGATCCCCTTAATAGAGTCAGGCGGCCACTGGCGAACAGCACACAAAAAGCAAAGCTGTTTTCACCTGCTCCAAGAGAAAAGAAGCCAGTCAGCCCTAATAGAAAACAGGCTTAAGCCCCCCACCAAGCCCCCCAATTTTTTTTAAAGATCTAAAAAGTTCTCGGAGTTGGGAATGTGGATAAGGGAAAATCATAATGGCTACGAGGGTATCGAGGACCGTGTGGGACTGAAATTGTTGTTTCACCAACCCCTAACTTCAAACACACACACATCCAAATGCAAATTGAACTACTTAACAACACAGCTACCCAAAGTTATCTTAATTATAATAATCAACCAATCACACCCAGAAAAGTGGGGATTGCCAGCAATTAATACACACCCACACACCCACAGAGACAAGGGCCTCTCTTTTCCTCCACTGGGAAAGTCTACCGTCGACTGTCACATACTCGCAACACATTTGCAGCACACATACGGGCCACGCAGAAACCCTAGCACGAGTCTGTGTGTGGCACTATCGGGCTGCCCCAAAACTCCACAGACACATGAACATAGACACCAAAGTCTCCTACGGGCCCAATCCGGCTTTGTGTTTTCAATACCCTTCTCCCAGCCCCATGTTATCGGCCTTGATCAGTCGCTGGACCCAGGAATCACTGCCCTGCTCCCCACCCCATTCCTACCCCTGGGGGAGAGCGGCGTGCGTGGCTGGTCCACCCCGAGGGATGGGTCTGGGGTGGGTGGGAAAGGTAGGATCTGGGAAGGAGTGAGTCAGCACAAGGCGAAAGGCTGCAGGGCCGTGGGTGGGCCTGGCATGGAAGAATTTTTCAAAGAGGAAGAAAGCCGTGGGTGATGTGGTTGGTGGTGGGCTGGCCTGTCCCTCCGTGGGCCACAGGACTCCACGGAGGGACAGGCCAGCCCACCAAAGCAGGAGGGGAGAAAGGAAGCTGTTCTCTGAGCCCAAAAGCCTGTCATGAGAGGAAATGGCCACGGACTTCCCAGATCGCTGCAGCCCAAGCTGAGAAAATACAGGGGCGATTCACTTTCTGTGGGACTGAATTGGAGGCCGTGTGTCCTCTGTCCCTTGCACCCCAGCCTGGGGTCCTTGAGGCCTGATCCACGAAGGGCATCAAAGGAAATGGTGAGGAGCCACTGCCCCCTTCCAACAGGGACACTAAATGCCCAAAGTAGCCACTTAGGATGGATCAAAAAGTGTGAGGACTGTAAAACACACAGACACGCACACACACATTTATGAAACAATCAAGGAAACTTGATGATATTGAGGAATTTTTTTTTAGGTTTGCTAGCGGTATTCTGTTTATCTTTTTAAAAGCCATTTTTAGAAATGCAGAGAGAAATATTTAAGGGTGAAATAATGCCTAGGACTTATTTACTAATTACTGCACTATTAATGTAGTTGCAGGCGGGAGAGGCGGAAGTGAGTGAGGATAAAGAGGAAACAAGATCAGATGGTATTGACAGCTGTTGACTGACGATGGGCGTCCGCTGCGTACAAATTCCACTCCATACAAAGGTGGACATTTTTCTGTCCACTTCAATATGTAGTGGAATTTTTCATAATAAAAATTGTAAGTGTATGGATCTAAAAGAGAGACAACAAAACTTGTCAAGTGAGAATTATTCAGCGGGAACGTGGAGGGAAAGGAGGCCGTGGGAGTAGAGGTGGCGACACACACTTCAACAATCACACCCTGAAGTGCCTCCCTAGACAGCCTACCGGCAGGCGGGCAGCCCACCCAGCAATGGCCACTCCCTGAAGTTCTGGCAGATGCTCCATCCACCCCATCCCTCAAGACTGGAGGGGCAGAGGCCTGGCAGCAGGCTGGGGGGAGACCCCAAGCAGGCCCCAGGGTGGGAAGGCTTCCTGACCACATGGCCGAGTGGAGGGTTAGAAGGCCCCACTGGATGGGGCACAAGCCACTAGATATCCCCACACCTCGCCTGTAAAATGGGGAGACTGCTTGGCCTACCTAACGCACAGCTCAATAATGGAAGTGAAAGCACTCTGAGCGCATCGGGGCCTTCAGAGAGTGTGGGTGGCTGTTTTTACTGGTGGACATGCAGGGCCGGAGAAAGAAACCCAGTCTGTTACCATCTGGGCTCTGGTGCCCACTCTACCAGTAATGAGTGTGCTGTGTGACCTCAGAAGAGTCTCTGGCTATCTCTGGGCCTGTTCCCTGCCTGTGCAGTGACAGCGTTGGGCAGGATCTTTTGGGTTCCTTCCAATTCAGACACGCTGAGTCCAGAAGCCTGGGCTGTGGCTGGGCACACCCAGAGGGGGACTAGGATTGGGGGCAGCAGAGAGGAATTATCAGAAGGCTTAGGAGAGGAAGGCGAAGACACAAAAGAACATGCCAACTTCCCTGGTTTTCATCCCAGGGAGAGAGGAAGAGCTTAGCAAGTCGAAGCCAGTTGTGGCTGGCGGACAGGTCCCTCAATCCTAGGCTACTCCACAGAAATCGTCTGGAGGGAAGAATGCTCCAGCAATGTCCAGACTGAATGCCAGTCCCCGGAGCCAGCATGGCCTCCCCCAACCCCTGCCTCCGCCCCAAGCCCCACACTTGGTATGAGCTCTTCAACATGTCCCTGACCTCAGACCCACCATCCCCCGGCCACCCATGACACAGCCACTCCACACAGAGGTCCTTGCTGGTCCCCTGCCCACACAGGCCCCACTGGGAGGAGTGGGCGCGCACTCACTCTCACACGACAGACACAGGCAGGGCCCACTCAGGGTAGTGCTTACTAAACAAATACCACGCAAATCTCAAGTTTCTCATTCTCTCCTCAGACAGGAGGCTCTATCCGGAAACAGCACCCTCAACCCCAAACTCTACCGCTCAAGCACTGGGAGACCCTGAGCCATGCAGCCATGGAGCCCCGGTTCCCAACTTCCCCCGGCTGGACGGCCAAATACCTGGACAGAGGTGTGGGCAGGTTCTCAGGGGACCAGCCTCAAAGGGTGCAGTGTGGGGCTGGCCACCAGCTCAGAGCCCTGGGTGAGCTTCACTTGCTCAGGCTGGAAGGCATTTGTGCCTGGAAGGGATCTGTGCCCCCTACAAGCTTTACTCCCCCCCACCCTCCTCAACATGCACACATCAGACATATGATCTCAAAGACAGACCGGAAAAGAAACTTGGCAACTGCTTCTCCATGTCACCAAATTCCAGTCTACCCCACACACACACCAAAGCTGACCTGAGCACAAGAGCAGCAAACGGGCGGGGGAGGGGGTCACAGGGAGCCAGAGAGATCAGGGGCCAGGGTCTTGCCCCCACATTGCAAAACTCTGCCCTCCCCTCCAGTTTCCTACACATGGGGCTAAGAGGCGTCCTGCCCCATCAGACGCAGAACACACGTTCCCCGCTGGCCACCGCAACGCCTCTCAGGCAGAGAACGGGGCGGGGGACACATCAATTCTGGGGGAAGCCATAGGCGCCCTTCCTCTAAGCCAAGGTGACTTTTCATCGCGCCCACACTCATCTGCCTCCCTTTTGAGTTCTCTGGCTGTCGGTGTAACACCCTGGGCACAAACAACCCTCCAGAGTTCCCCTCTCCTCACTGAAACCCCACTGCCTCCTAAAGCTCGAGCCCAAACTGTGAGGGACACGGAGTCCTTAGCAATGTCTAGCCAGAAAAAAAGTCCTTGTTCCGGGCGCGGGCATCGGGGCTCCCACCGGTCGGCGCGCGCCTCACTCACCGGCCCTGCTTGGTGATGATCATCTCCGTCTGGTGCTGATTAAACTTGGACCACAACAGGTGGTTGTTGAGCGCGACTCTCAGCTTCCCAGACACCTCCAGCCCCGCGGGCAGCGCATAGTCCTCGCGCGGCCCCGCGTAGACCCCGGCGCGCGGGTCCGGGGCCGCGTAGCCGTCCCCAGGCTGGTAGCCCTCGGCGCCCGCCAGCGGCGGGAAGGGCTCGCCCGCCCCGGGGAAGCCAGCCGCCTGGGGCCGGGGCGGGTAAGCGTAGGCTCCGAGGAAGCGGCCTGGCGGGGCGGGCACCAGGGCGCCCCCGGCGTAGGACGGCCCCAGGCTGCCGCCCCCGCGACGGTCCGCCGCCTCCTGCGCGCCTGGTTCTGGGTAGAAGTAGCGGTGCTGCGGGTCGGCGCCAGGCGCCCGGCCCTCGTCGCTCGCCGGCATCGGCTCGGTGCCCGTCAGCATGTCTCCGCAGCTGGGCTCCACGATGCCCATCCGGGGCGGGCTGGCACCTTCTCGCAGCCGTCGAGGACCGGCTCTCTCCCTGCGTGGGCAGGCGAGAGGGTCGCGTGGGCTGTGGGCGGGCAAGGGGCGGGGGCCCCGAGGGCGGGGTAGGGACCCCACTGGAGCCTGGGCTAGGACACCTGGCTCCTGCGCCCGCGTGTGACTAGTGTGCGGCAGCTCCCGGGCTCCCTCTCTAGCGGGCCGCTGTCACTAGCGTCGCGGCGCTTTGCTGTGGCTTTATGAAGCTCTCCGTGTCCCCCAACCCCGCCACCTCAGCCCCGCCCCGCCTCACCCCGCCCCTCGCGGCTAATACGAGGCAAATTCTACGCTGTTGGCAGGACTGGAGGGCCCCCCACGGTGGAGACCACAGAGTCCCTGGAGTGCCCGGGCACCCTGTAGTTCATTCAGGCTTAAAGACCTTGCCTTCTGGGACCGTCAACCCTGCCACCTTAAACGCTGCCCCATTTCTCTGCCCTGGACCCTCGGGGAAATTCCACCCATCCTTGAAGGCTAGGCTCAAAAGCCATCTCCTACGGGAAGCCTTCAGGGATGGCTGAAATGGGACTTGCTGGGCCCTCTCGCAGCACGCGCCCTCTAGAAGCCACTTCGACCATGAACATTCAGCAGATCTTTCTGGATGCCCATTGTGTACCCAGGCTCTGTGCTAGGTGGCTTTGCGTGAAGTGTTTGCCCTCTTTCTCCCAGCCACAGGTACACGTGGGGCAACTTTGACCTCCAGCACTGGGGGCAGACCTGGAACCTGGTGGGCATCAGGGGACAGTTCCTTAAAGGGACTTGCATCACAGCAGCCGAGATCCACAAAAGCTCCCTCACCTGCTTGGCAGCCATGAGCACTGGAGGTAACACCAGGCTGCCAACACGGACAGTCCCAGGTCTGGCTCTGCCTGTCACTCAGGTATATATGACCTGGGCAAGCCCCTTTCCTCGCCTGAAAGTCAGCCTCACATGCCCCCTCCGTAGACTATGGGAAATAAACAGATCTACTTTTCAGGGGGGCTGTGAGCCTTACGTGAGATGAGGTAGTGCACCGCCCTTTCCAATCGATTATTATACCTGGATGCAAAGGCTGCTTTAAACAGATTCAGAGCCGACTCACAGGAAAGAAACCCACCACATGCTCCGAAGGGCTGCCTCACGGATGGGACTTCGGAGGGTTTTCTTTCTCCATTTTCTTTGTATGTTAACCAATGTAGTTAGACTCTTCTATGATGAAAACTATCCTTCTTTCCCCCAATTGAAAATAGAATCATTGGGAGTTTTCCTGTGTATAAGGATGAAACATGCTTATATAGGAAATTTAATTAGCAAAGAAAAGTAAAAGCAAAACTGTATATATCACCCCAAACTCCACCCCGCGTAGGCTAGTAGAATTAACATTTGGGTGAACACCTTCCCAGACGGCACTCCTTGTACATTGTCTCTGTCTTTTGCACATATGCACAAATATATAATTTATATAAACACTACACATGCTGCTTTGTAATGTATATTTTTGTTCACTCCATATGAAATTTTTTGCATGTCAATGTATAGGTAAAGATTTACATTTTTAAGTATATTTTGAAAAATACTTTAACATTTTTTCTCATATTAAAGCTTATCCTCTCCTCTTCCCCCCTGCCCTATCCCAGCCCTACCCAGTTCTCCCCTGGGGACTAGCCTCAGCTCCACATTTCTGTCCCAGCCCAACAGGGCTGCACCCTTAGGGGCCCATGGGGACTCTCTGCTCCCAACTAGAGCTGAACCAAGAGGCAGGTTGGCAGGTGAAGGCAAAGCTGGGGACCCCAGGAGGCGGGCATGACCCAGAGAGGGTGGGGGGAGAGAGAATCAGCGCATCCCCTGAGGATGGAGACCAGTTACATGACAGTACCAGAAACCCAGGACTGTCCTCCTCCCCTTCCTCGCCATTGTCCCATGCCTTGAGGAAGGAGGAAGTTTCTGCCTCATGTTCAAAGTGGGGCAGCACCGATTGAAACAGAGGGTGACCTGGGGACCATTGGCTACTTTTGGGGAAACATGAGAGCTTTCAGAAAGACCCTCCTGAATGACTGATTTCCCGCAGGAGACATGAGATCTTGAATGCTGACACCTCTTTTGGGGAATATTTTAGCTGAGTGCTTAGCTACGGAAGGCCAAATGGAGTCTTGTTCTTCTCTCTCTCCCCCCTTCTCCTCTTTTCTGCACTAATCCTCAGGTCAAGTGATCCATCCCTCTCCCTCTGAACAGGATGGCCTGAGCTCCCACCAGCTTTCCAGGGCAGACAGGATGATGAATGTCAGAATCAGGTGGCCCCAGGGACATGCATTTGGAAAAAGAGGGAGGCTGGGAGTTATCTCTCTATAACCTGATGCGCTGTCACAGGCCCTTACAGCCTGGCTCCTGACCCGCAGATTCCTCTCCCCCTCCCTCCAACTTCTTCCACCCAAAAAAGAAAGTGCTTGTGAAAAGCGGGGGCTGAGTGGCCCTGGTGTCACCACTGCCAGTCCCGCCCCTCTGCCAGCTTGGGTGAGAAGAAGAACCCTGGCAGTGACACCTTCTCCTCCAGCTGCCATCTCACTCCCCTCCCAGGCTCCAGGGCTGAAAAGGTGGGAAAAGAGGAGCATAGAGCTGAGACCCCCTGGGATCCCCTGAGACTGCCCTTCCTGCCCCCCCATCCCATCAATATGTGAAGCACCCACAAGGCTGGCCCTGGTGAGGCGGGAGTGACAAAAAGGGGCCCACCCTGTGTGCAGGATGGGAAAGGCCATCCAACCAACAATCAAGTTTTATGAGGTCGGCTGGATGATAACATGGGAAACAAAATAACTTACCAAACACCCTATTTGTGCCAGAGCTGGGGTTGGAACCCAGGTCTCACCTCCTGGCCCAGTGCTCTTCCCACAGGAGTGAGGGAGAATCATAATAATGAATGAAAAGTCAATCATATGATCACATTAGAAAAGGTTTGGAAGACAGAAAACAAAATCGCCCCTAACTGCCCAGCCTAGACACTGGTTCTCTCCACGCTGTTGTCCTCTGCCGGTATTCAAGGCTTCCTTTCAAGTTGTTTCCCATCAAGACTCAAACTGAGAGAGGCTCCCCGGAGCTCATGCAGCACCTGCTACACCTGTGGGCTGCAAACTGTGCCAGGAAGCTGCGACAATGTGGATTTCTAGGACTTGCCTCTAGAGATTCTGATTCCTGGGCCTGTGGTGGGTTTCCAGAACCTGTTCGTTTAAGGACTCCAGGGAGTGGGTCCACACATCCCACTCTCAGCCCCATTGCATTTTGCTCTCCCACCTTCAGGTCCGTCCCAGCCTGACAGTCACTGTGCCCTGAGCTTGCTGTGTGTGTGCCCCAAGGGGTGTGGGAGGAGATTTCCTTCTCAAAGCTCTAGGACCAGATGATTTCTCACCCAAGAATCTACCAGCCACATGGGGCCTCTCCCGAAAATGTGTGGAGTGCTGAGCCCCCCAGGAACCCAGACGGGCTCAGTGAGGGCTGAGAAGCAGGGATACGGGGGAGTAGGGCCGGGCGGCTGTTGGTGGGAAGTCAGAGCACAGTGCAGCACCAGGACTCAAGGCTTCTGCCCTCCACCTGCTGGGCAGAGCCCTGGAGGCGGTGAGAGAGTAGACCATGAAAGAGAGGTGGGCAGGGAGGTGGGGAAGAGGCATGAAAGGAAAGAGAGCAAAGTGAGAGGCTGAGGGTGCATTTCTGAAAGAGAGATTTGGAGCTGGAAGGGGACAGGGACCTCAAAGTCAGAGACCCAGATGTGACACAGTGAGAAAGTCTCAAGCCAGCCTGCAAGAAGAGGATGCAAGAAAGGAGAAGAGAGGGAGATGGGCAGGGGAGAGGGGTGTCTACAGAGCTGGAGGGCTGGGGTGCTGGAGCGAGGCCAGAGGGAAATGGGGTGGGGGGACTTAGTAGTTGGGTTGGAACCTCAATTCCATCCCTCACTGGCTGTGTGACCTGTTTTAGTATCTTAACCTCTCTGGTTTCTTTGTCAGTATTTGGAGCTACCAGACCTTCTGCTAGGACTCACCAGATCTGTAGGGTACAGGCTGAGGGGAACAGAGGTGCAGGATGTGCTAAACACTCCCTTTCTCCTCTTCTCCCAGGTACCAGCATCTTCCCTTTCTTCTCTCTGGTTTAGTGGCTCATCCAGAGTGTCCTTCAAATCCATCGCCAGCCTCCACAAAGGGCCTGGGGCCAAAAGAGAGCCCCAGTTTGTAAGACTGCCATCTCAGAAAGGGACGGGCTTCCCCTCCTGATACTCAGACACCATTTCCTGGAGACTGGGGTACTGAGGGTTGAGATAAGCCAGACTCTGGGGACTCTAGGGTCACAAAGGTAAATTAGGGTTGGTACCTGGCCCCAAAGAGCTCCCAGCAAGGTGATCCCAAGAGCCAGAGTTCTCAAGCCCCTCAGCCCACTTGCCCCTTGGGTGTGGACTTGCAACACCCCAGCCTGCACACGCACACACACCATCGCCCACACACACCATCGCCCACGCATGTGCACGCACACCATCGCCCACGCATGCACACACACACCATCGCCCACACACACCATCACCCACTCATGTGCACGCACACCATCGCCCACGCATGCACACGCACACCATCGCCCACTCGTGTGCACACACACCATCGCCCACTCGTGCACACACACCATCGCCCACTCGTGTGCACGCACACCATCACTCACTCGTGCACGCACACCATCGCCCACACACACCATCGCCCACTCGTGTGCATGTACACCATTGCCCACGAGTGTGCGCGCACACTGTACGCAAAGCTATGATAGAGAAATCTCTGTGACCCAGTCCCTGCAGCCCCACCCCCTGCTCTTGTCCCACATCCAGCCTCCCAGAGCTCCTTGGGCATCTGACTCTGCCCACCCCACACCCTCCCTGACCCCCCCCAACCCAGAGTGCCAGTCCTTCAGAGAGCATGGCCGGAACTATCAGATTAACAGCCAGGGAGGGGGCAGGGGAGGGACAAGCACCTGTAGAACCCTCTCCCCCCACTCCCGGTGACAGCTGCAGGAGTTCCGAGTCCCCAGAACCCAGCACCAGGTGGTCAGTGTGAACACAGAATGTAGGGCTTACCCCAAGGTCAAGGGCTCCAGGCTGTCATCCCCAAGCTGGGTCACCCTTCCCCACACCACACACCCCTCAAGGCTGAGCAGTCCTTACCTTGGGCTCAGCCAGGCCTGGTCCTTCTGCCTTTCAGTCCTTCTCCATGGGCATCCTGTCTCCAACTATCTATCCTCCCTCCATGTCTGGCCACTCTCAGCTGGAGCCCAGCTCTTCACACAAGACCCCCCACCCCCACACATGCATAGCACCCCACTGAGCTCCCAGCCTAGGGTTCCTGTGCTCTCCTGGAGGGACATTAAGATGTTGGGCCCGTGAGCTACTCTGTAATGGGGGACATGCCAGGGTATGGATGGGCAAGCCCCAGCATCAGGGAGGCCCCCACCCTTCCTGGGGAATCTCAGCAGACAGGCCTTTAATCTCAGGCAGGAAGCAGGGTCTGGTTACCAGGAGTGTTGGGGGGGGGGAATGCCCAGGGCCTGGGAAGAGCAAGGGGAGGAGGGAGGGAAGAGAAGAGCCAGGGAAGGGACTGGAGGGGCAGGGACAGGCTGAGGGGTTAACCCTTGTGAGGCCAGGCTCCTCCTTGCTCCTCATCCCACCATCTCCACAAGCAAGCCACGCCCAGGGCCTTCCATCATGGGACAGCAAAGCAACCCCTGCTTGGCCCCTCTCTCTCTGGCTTCCCGCTGTGTGCCCGAGTCTCCCAGAGTCCCCACATTTCTCTGCTGCTGTCTGACTCTGCGTCTCAGGGTCCCTGTGTGTTGCCCTGTCTCAGTGCATCCTCTTCACATCCGGTTCTACCTCTGGGACCTGTGAAAGCTCTGTGTGTCCTGAGTGTGGCTCTGTACCTGTCTCTGGGTCAGTCTGTGCTCTCTGGGTCTCTGAACCTGCTGAAGTCTCCGTTGTGTGTTTGTGTCTATCTCTGTATGACACGTCTCTGTCAGTGTCTCGGGGTCTGTCCAGCTCTTGCAGTGAATACTGCCCCCATCTGGGGGGTTGCTCTGGCCTGCCTGGCCCTGGCCGAGGGCCCTCTGGCTCATCCACCTGGCTAACGCTGCAGGGTGGGGCGAGACGGGCCGATTCAGGGGCTTGCCAGGGATGGATGACGGAGAAGAGAGAGGAGGAGATGGAGGCACTGAGCCCCATTCCTAAATGGGGCCTGACGCAAGCCGGCCAGCCCTGAAACACTGGGACGGAGCTCTGCCGGGCCAAAGGGCAAGGGTGAGAGGGCAGGGCAGGGAACATACCAGGTCGGGGTAGGGGCAGCGTCTCACAGAAACAGAAACAGAGGGAGTGTGGGGAAGACCAGGAAGCAGATGGGAAGACAGGAGCTCTGGGTTCTCATCCTGGCTCTCCCACTAGCCCAGGGGACCTTGGGCCGGGCCCCTCCCTCTCTCTGTCTCAGTTTTCTGCTCTGTAAAAGGAAACAGTTAGCAAAGACCATCCCCTAGAATTCTGTGAGAGAGCCAGGGTGACAGAAGACATCCCTAAACCCAGGGCAGAAGACGGTTGTCCCTTTCTGTCCCTCAAGGAGGTGTCCCAAAGTCCCTTCTAGTACCAACAGCCTCTGTGTCTGTGATTCAGCACCACCAGGATCAGGACAGAGGGAAGCATGGAGGTTAGACTGCAGAAAGGACTTCCTGCCAAGCAGTGGGAGGGTGAGGAGGCCCAGCTTCTCCCAGCAGTCCTCCAGGGCCCCTCTGTCGGAGCTGGGGGTGGAGGGGTAGGAGTGGGGGGCCCTCAGCAGCCTGGTAATTAGCCATCGCTCTCAGGCCCTACGGGGAGGGGCTGGCTGGACTGAGAAACCAACGCAAAGTGACAGGGGTGGTTTTGACACGCGGTGGAGCTGACGGGCCCAGGGGGCCAGGACTTTGGTTTGGGGGTAAAAATCCCATCAGATGATTAAAAAATAGGTCAGAGGGAAGAAGCCACAGCCGGCACTGGGTCCGTGGTGAGAACGCCATGAAGCTTCCCCAGGGCTGTGGGCTAAAGTGGGGTGGGGGCGCTGAGGAGTGTTTGCAGGGAGCGGGTGAGCTGGGAGTGGGGATAGGAAGGCGGCAGGCCCAGCGGCTGGCCCTCTGCCTCCCTCAGCCCTGTCTGATGGGGACGCTTTGGAATGCTACTTGCAGTCTACCTTCTGGCTCTGGCCTTCCTGTTGTGCCATCTTCCTCCTCAAAGGCAGGGCCGTGCAGCTCTTCCTCTGCTCACCCTCTCCACCCACAACATACACACAAATTTCATTCCAGAAACACTGAGACTGTTGCCCCATCCAGAAGCCCTTCTTACCTTCTAGCCTTGGGCTCTCCTGCTGCAAAGGCAGCTTGCTGACTTATTCTACATTTCTTTCTTTTTTTTAATTTCAGAATATTACGGGGGTACAAATGTTTTGACTACATAAATTGCTTGTGTACTGTTTGAATCAAAGTTATAAGCGTGCCCATCCCCCAGATAGGGTGCATTGTACCCGTTAGATGTGAATTTACCCATCCTTTCCACCCCACTCCCTCCTGCTTGATTTCCGATGAATGTTATTTCCATATGTGCACACAGGTGTTGATCGATTAGTTCTTATCCTACATTTCTTGCCCATCTAAACAAATTTACCTGCCACTCCATCCCCTTTGTCATCTTGCCAACTCTGCGTCTGGCTTGGGAGTCCACTTTGGCCCTCCAGCTTGTTCTCAGGGCTTCTTTTTACCTCTTTTTGCCTTTTCCTGCCTTCCCAACTCCTGCCATAAATCATAAAAACGACAGTGGCCTGGGAAAGGCAGAGGGTGAGGAGGAATGAGGTAGGAGACCCAGGAGCCTGGGACAGGGTGATGTCTCTAAGTACTTAGTAGCTGGAAACTAACTGACTGTGTCTAAATTGTACAGAAATCTGAGATGCCTGGTAGTATCTCCCCTGGCCCCCCACCCATTTGGGCAGTTTAGAGCCACCTCAAACCTCATCTGCTTAAGACTGGGACATTCTTTCAGCTGTCTTCCCACAACCACTCGTACTGCAGCTCAACCCCATTTCCTTTTCTGAGATCACTGAAACTCACAGAGAGATTAGCACCTGAAATTCGGGAGTGGAACGGAGGCCTGGGATCCACATGCCACAGCGCCTTTCCTTATAAATCCCAGGCACTGGCAGAAAGCAGGCAAGCAACCAGTGTCCAGAGCAGAAGGACAAGCCAGGCATTAGGCTCCCAGCAGTGCTGTCTCCAGCTGAGTGGGCACCTGGGTCCCAGCCACTGCCATGAAGGGCACCCAAGGCCATGTTGGCGTGAAAATGGATTGGCTAGGTCTGACCTTGAGTTTAACCCCACTTACCACCCCAGACACAGATCCGCTCTGACACTCGAGTCTGAGATTTCCCCGGGAGCCTGCTGTCGTCTACTGCTCGGGCCCCCAGTTAGCCAGGAAGTGTCAGAAGGCGTCCAGCCAGCCTCCTCCCACCAGGGCCACGGGCAGCTGGCGCTCTGCACAGGGCCCAGAGAAAGCCCCTAGACCGCATCTCTGGCCATAGGGAGCATAAAGCTGGTGTGACTCCCACCATCGCCCCCTCCCCATGCCTGTGTCCATTTTTTTCCAGTCGCTGGCACCAGAACCTGACATTCTGTGGGTTGGGGAGGGATGGTTACGGTCAGGCGAGTCCTTAGCAACTGGGAATGGAGATCTGGACCCATCACCTTGTATCTCTCTCACACACTCTGACCTGTGGCCACCAACCAGGGCTCAGGGCCCCACGAATGGGCTGTCCCAGGACTCCCCAGCTCCCACGACTCTAGACACATTGCCCAGTCTAGCTTGTACTTTTGCTCAACCCCAGTGAATTTGGAAACTAGAAAAACCCCAGTTCTTCCTGATCACCCCTCCTCCCACCGCTGCTGGGGGCCGTGGGGAAGCTGAGACCAGAGGACAACCCTGGCAACTCTTACCCTTGATTTCCTTAGACTTCGCAATGGTGTGAGGACGACTGGACAGGGACCACTGTCCCCGTTTTACAGACAAGGAAACTGAGATATAGAGAAGTTAAATACCTTGTCAAGGTCACACAGCTGGTGCCCTCCTGAGGAGCCCTTATGCTTGTACCATGCATGGTCCTCATTTGAGCCTCCCTCATCTGCATGAAGAGTATACTACCGTTATTCCCATTTTACAGATGAGAAACTGATGCTCAGTGGGTGACACGATTCTCCCAGGCTCTCAGTTACTTATATCTGCTGTGTCTCTCTCCTTGCAGGGTGTCCTGTCTGACCCAACTCTGGTCACAGTCCTTCCCCTCATTCCCTCTGGAGAAAGGTGAGCCTCCTCATGTCACCTGGTGAGTGTTCCCCTGATTTGGAGACATCATTCCTGGTGTCCTAACATTATCCCTCATCTCAACCCAGGTCTCCTCTTCTCACCTCTCTGGGTGTCCTTTCTGTCGCATGACTCTGCAGAACTGGACCCTGTTAATCAGGAAATCCCATCCCACTGATGGAGCAGGAAGTATAGGCAGCAGGTCTTAGGGACTGAAGGGGCAGGGACTGGCTCAGTCCCACAGCCAAGGTCAGGCCAGGCCTGGTGGCCATGGAGGAAGATGGATGGAGACGGGAAGGATCCAGGAGTCCTGGTTCCAGATGCAGGGTGGGAGGCAGGGGACTTCCTCACTTCTCTGAACTCCGTGCCCTGGCAGCAGAGCCCACTGCCCGGCACCCAGGTCCTTAGGTGCTTCTGTCTGAGTGGGGAGGGGGCCTGGCAGCTCCAGGAAGTGGGAAGGAGATGCCACTGGGCACAGTCCCTGCCAGGCAGTGCTGCTGCCCTCTTTCTGCCCACGCCCAAGTTCATCACACCTTCAGCTCTGCCCTCCTGCTAATAGAACCTGCACTCCCTCTCCCTCTTGCTTCTCACCGGGGACCTGTGAGCCAGTGGCCAAGAGGGGGGCTGCAAAGCCAGCTGGAGCCACCAGCTGCTCCACCCCCCTCCTTGTGACTGCCTATGAATCTGGGGACCCCTGTATGCCCCTGCTGCAGCCTCATTCAGGGGGTCTAGGGACAGCATCTGGGGCTTAACAGCTCCTGTTCTGGGCTGAAAGCAAGAAGGAGGCTTTCCTTGACAACATATAAGGACATCAGGGGCCCCAGACTCTTCTAAAGATCTAAACCTCTGGAACATACTGTTATTAAACAAACCCAGGGCGGACTTCCAATAAAATAATCTGAAGGAGAGTCCCTTCCTTGCCCCAGGCTGTAAGTTCTTCTTCAAGTCTAACCTTGATCCCTTGCAGAAGGGTGGAAGAGGGTAGAGATGAATTGCAGTTTCTTATAAACGGGGTGGCTTCTTGTTCCCCGACGACAGTGCAGCAGAGCCCTGTGGTTCTGGCTCTGAGTCAGGCCCCATCACCCAGGCGTCCCCAGTGCCATCTCCCTCCGCCCCTCCCCGGACTGGAAAATCAGGCTCATGCCTCCGCCGAGAGTCAGTGCTTCCCCTGCTTCACCTCACCATCTCGCTTTCCCCTAAAGGGAGGTGTTTCCTCGAAGCCGGGAAAAGTCAAGGGGGCAGAGACCTCACCAGCCACGGGGAGGCGGCACTCGGTGGGCACGGGCATGGGGTGGGGGTGGGGCTGCCCTGCTTTCCTGTCCCTCTCCCCTCCCCCTCTTCAGCCCAGCTCCCCCGTCCTGTTCCGCTGGCCCTGGCATGTGTGCACGTGCGTGCACTTGACACACGTGTGGGGGTGATATGTGGAGGTGGCCCCCCAGCCCCTGAGGGTGAGAGTGGGGGTGGAGGAGGAAGGTGTCATGCCTCTGGGGTGCCTATGAGTGACACAAACTTTTCTCACACGTATGTTCTTCACACCTCTTGTGTCCACACGTGCTCTCCATCCCTCCCAGAGTCACAAATCGGGCGAGCATCCTCTCCCCCACTTTCGTCCCCCACTTGTGTTCCCAGCATTAAGCAGGTTCCCTCCGCCTCCGCCTGAAGTGAGAAGCCCATGTCTTGCGGAGTCCAGAGGAGATGGGCACTTAGCATCTCAGAAGACTCAGCCTGCTTCCTCCCGGCAGGAGCTGGTGGGGGCAGGTCACAGGCCAGGCAGACTCTCCACCTTCCCACCAGTTCAGAGGCTCAAAGGGACTTCAGAATCCACACCTAAGCCCTGGAGGAGGGTCTCAGCCTTGGAGAAATCCGGCCCTGGGGGGAGGAGTGGCCAGAGTCAGCAATTTTTAAGGACTCACATGCCCCCAGCGGAGCCTGGGGGTGGGGTGGGGAGAATGAGGGAGCTGAAACAGAAATAGCCAGGGAGGGAGAGAGGGAGAGAGAAACTGAGACCATGGACAGTCAGAAAGAGAGCCAAGGGCAGTGCTGGGGCAGGCGGGGCCTTGGGGACAGGAGGGAAGTGTGATGATGGGGTCACGCAGTGGCCTTTTCCCCTTCTTCACTGGCATCATGGATACATGCAAGGTCAGCGCTGAGAGACTCCTAGTCTTTCATCTCAAGAGGGAGTCTTAGTGAGAGCAGGAGGGGCTCAAGTCACCGGAAGGGAACACGGAGTTAGGCAGAGCCCACCTCCTGCGTCCCAGACTGCAAGTTTTCTAACCCCAAGGGGGAATAGGAAAGGGATTCCTTTCTTTCCTGCTGGGATGTTCCCGCAGCACTTCCAGCATTCTCCGTGGGCTCAAGCACCAGCTGGGCTGCCTGGCAGGTACCCAGGCCCTGCCCAGGGGATCCCTGGGGCCTGGTCCTGCCCTCAGCAGCAGCTCACTCGGCTCCCTTGAGAACTGCAGCTGGAAGGAGATGGGAACGAGACTCTCTGCTGACCCAGGTGTCCTCTGTCCCAGCCCCTTCCTACTTCAAGCGGTTGGGTGAGGAAGCCCAGGGATAATGCTACCCCCACCTTGGTGACCCCCACCCCCTTCGCCAGCTGACATGCCAGGACACAGTGCCTGCAGGCCCTGCCACCTGACAGCTCGGACCCTAGCAAAAGCCTCCAAAGAAAACCACTTTCTGTCTTGGCCTCTGGCTCCTCTGAAAATGTGGGGGTCTAATGGGAGGGGCTTCCAATCCCCTTAGTCATCCTAGGAAGCCAAGCTGAATAGCAGTGACTGATATTCACCCAACCACAAGCCAATTTTGTGGTTGCAGTTGTTTTCAGAAGGGGCAACGAAGCAGCAGCAGGAGGCCCTGAGCAGACGGGTGGACTGTCTCCCGGATCCCAGCCCCTGCCCAGGCACTCTGCCCTGGCACTCAGCCCAAGGCTCAGAAAGACCTAGAATTGCACCCACCTCGCTGATTCGCATGGACAGGGTTTATAACAGCTAGAAACACTTCTCTCCCGCAGCCCCTCCGTGGATCCCTGGCTACTCCACTGGGTAGGCTGGCTGCTTTCCCAACCTAGGATGAAACTTTTTGCTTTGCTTTTTTCTTTTCCTTTCTTTCCTTGGATGTCATTTTCTTTCCTTCTATCTCCTTCCTTCCTTCCTTCCTTCCTTCCTTCCTTCCCTCCTTTTTCTCTTCCCCATCCTTCTTTCTCCTCTTCCTCCCTCACCTTCTCTCTCTCTCTCATTACATGTGTGTGGTGTGTGGCAGGAATAATCTAGAAGCCACAGTGAAGCGAACAGAGGCTGCTGGAGTCTCCCATGTGTACTCCCCAAACCACATCTGTCCACCTCCATCCTGAGCTACAGGGAAAGAGATGAAGATTAGCTCTGAGGGAAACTTCCCACTGAGTAGAGTTTAGAAGACTCTCAGAACTACAGAATACCAAATGTCAGAGCCGAGAAGGAAATTAAAACCACCTAGTCCAGTCCCTTCATTTTTTTCAGCCTTAGGAGCAGAAGCTCTGAGAAGTGGCACGGTGTGCCCAGAGCACGGCTAGAAGCAGGGGCGCTCACGCTCAGCACGGGCTCTAACCACCTGCCCTCATGACCCCAAGAGCTGCAGATTCTCTCTCTTTCCCACATTTTCCTATGAACCAGACCCCTTGTCCTCGCGGCCAGGGAGAAGAAAAAAGTAACCAGGATGGGCTCAGCTCAAGGAGGCAGATACAGGCAGCCCAGGCACAGAAAGTTGTAGCATTTTGGCAACACGTGGTATCGCCTTTTCCTCCTCCTCCTGGAAGCCTGCCTGAATTAGCTATGGGCCTGCCACCCTCCACACCTGGTGGCCTCAGCCACGGCAGGGAGAGAAAGGAAAAAGCAAGGGTGAAGGAGACGTGCCTGAGTACCAGCCACAGCTCAAAGTGCTGGGGGACAGGGAAGGAGGAGGAGAAGGAGAGGGGCAGGAAGTGGGGTCCGGGCAGGAGTGGGGGATGAGCGAAGCTAGGGAAGCGGAGGCACCCCATGGGGAAAAAAAGCCGCCCTGATGAGTCACTGCTGCCCAGGTGCAGCCCTCCTGGGGGCTGCCTAGCTTCATTTAAAGTTTATCATGTGATTTCTACAAAGGATAACAGAGTGGTGGACTGGAGCTGGCTCGCACCAGCTCGCAAGGGCTGATTACTTGTGTCTCTTCCCAATGCTGGGTGCCTCGGTAGCCTAAATTGGAGAGCCAGTTGTTAAACACTTACCCGCACACCACTGGATAATGGGGTCAGCTTCAAAGCCAGGAATATATGACTGTGTATGCATGTGGGACTCTGCGTGTGTCGTCGTGCACCTGGAACACACCTGTGTGGCACTCTGTTCCTGGTTGCGTAAGACTGTGTGTGTGCATGTCACACGTGTTGGGAAGAGTGTGTTTCTTCAGGTGGGTGTCCCCAAGAGCCTGGTAGGTGGGGAAGGGGCATGTGTGTTAACTGGGTCTGTCCACGTGCTTTGTGCATCCTGGGCGAAGTGTGACAGGGTGAGTCTGGAGGGCAATGTGGTGACAGTGCATCTTCCTGACTGTCTGTGGGGAGGAGACCCACCTGTGCCCACTGTGGGGGACTAGGGCGGGCAGTGCTTGGGGCCAGAGACGCACAAATCCCTGAGCTCAGAGGACTCCGGTAGTGCTGACACCCTGTGCCAAGTCCCATCTCTGCCCTTCCTCTGTCCTCAGGCATAAGCGTCTGCCAGTCTGGGCGGGAGTGGGATGCCAAGGCAGTTGAGGGGCTCCCTGATCCCCCACGTGAGTTCTGTGTGCTGGGCACACTACAGGGGCCAGCACCAGGGGGCACTGTCCTCTTCCTTGCCCCTCACCCATGCCGGGGCGAACTATCTCCTTCACACCATCTCCCTATCCTCCCCCTCACCTCCCATCCCCAGTTTGCTTTTGCTGCCTGTTGGGGGAAGGGAGAGTTCAGCTCCAGGGACACCCACAAGGCCAAGAGGCTGAGGCAGGGGTGCGGGGAGCGAGTAAGATCCTCCTTCCATCAGCCCCGTGCACCTACTCACCTCTGGGCTGAAAGCCTGGACTGGGCGTCCCGCCAGAGCAGGGGGTCCTGGCTAGAATGACACGGCTCCCTGCCCCTTGCCGGCCCCTGCAGCTGCTCTGCCCCAGGGATTTGGCTCCAGTGCCTGTCACCTTTCCCAGGGCTCTGAGTTAGGGCTAACCTCGGTCTCCCTGCCAACGGGTCCTGCAGGCCTCTTGCTCCAGGCACAGGTGGAAGGACCAGTCTGCTCTTCCCCAGAGCTGTTCTTTCTGCCCCCTCCCCTCCCTGGGCCACAAGGCCAGAAGAAGAAAAGCGTGACAGGACAGTGAGAGGGACTTTCTTATCCTACCCATAGCCTTCCACCTCAGATCCCTTACCCCATGCTCTGGCTTGGGGACATGCATGTTCTGACACCTGGACCCACCCTCATCCCTCCTGCCTGGAGCCTTCCAACCCCACCACCTTCAGCGGGTCCCTCTGCTCAGGTCTCTGCCTCCGTCCTACACTGCCCCAAAGCCAGACCAAGCTCCCCAGCCTTCTCGGGAGGGATCTGCTGTGAGAAACACCCAGGGGACCGGCTCCCTCGGTTCATCTTTGGAAATGTGTCCCTATGTCTTCACAAGAAATGCTTCCCAAAGTCTCACCCAAGGTTCCTACTTCCGCAGCCACGCCCAGCACCTCCTAGGCTAGAAGTGGGGCCTTCTTCCCACCCCAGCCAACCAGCCCTTCAGGTAGAGCTGGACTCTCAGGCAGAGAAACAGCCCACCTCCAAAAACGAAAACAAAAGTCCGTGCTCATCCCCAGCGCCCTCTCTATCTACACACCCTGCCCGCCCCTGCCCCAAGCACCACAGAAACCCACAGGGCATTGGAGCCTGCATCCCAAAATGAGTCAGGGCCCTTCAGAGGGTTGAGCTGGGGTGCAAGAATTCCCCTTCGTGCCAGGCAAGGGCTCTGCCTGACAGCAGTCCCCATGCAGCCTCCTCGGGCCAAGCAGCGGGCTGGCTTCCCCGTGGGGAGGGCCCTGGCCGCGGCCTCTGCCCTGGTCCCCTTTTAGCAACAAAGTCCTTCCCTACCTGATGCTAAGGGGACTCCTTGCAGAGCACCTAAGTGTGGAGTTGGGGGCAAGAAGTGCTTGGGCCTGCTGAGCTGTGTTCATCCCAAGGAAGTGATGGGAACAGAAACTTCTCCCTAGGTCTGAGGCCTCAGGGGCCCCCGAGGAGTTGCCAAGAGGCCAGGTCCAAATCTCCCAGCTCCTTTCTGCTCTCACACTCAAGAGAACAAGACTTTCCCAGTGGGGAGGGAAGCGCTGGGGGAGCCTGGGGCCAGTGAAGATGCCCAGGACATTGCAGGCAGTGGTGGCCCAGCTGACCCCCACAGAGGCTGGCCTTTTCCCCACCCTGCCCCCTACACTGCATATATTCTCTCCCCCAAAATAGCATCTCTGGAGGGAGGAGTGAGGGAGTTCTCAGCTCACCGCTCGCTCCTTCCCACAGTGTGTTCACAGCTTCTTGCTGTCTCTCACGACCTGGTTTCCCTGCCCGGCCCTCTGCCCCGCCTCCACCCGCACCAGCTCTCCCGCCCTGTCCCCGGACCCCTCTAGGAGAGGGAGCCTCCTCTCCTCACCCACCACTTCTGCCTTCAAGCTGTGACTGTCACGCTATTCCCTAGCCTCCGTGGGACAGAAGTAAATTCAATGCACATAAATTGAACATCAAAGGCATCCGTGAGGGTTTGTACAGTAGTCGCTGGAGCAGGGGATAGAAATGGTGACCTGGAACAGTCCCGGTCCTTTTCTTTAAGGATCTCATGAGGGGAGGCCTGACACTTGAAAACTACCTCCAAGTAAAGGTGGACCAGAGGCCTCTACAAAGCTGGGGGTCCCCAGGGGGTAGGGGACGGTCCCTCTTCACCCCCACCACATAGCCCCAGTCTCACTGGCCCCTGACTTGCCTCACGCCATCTCTAGGATCTAACTGAGAGCTCTTCTGCTGTAGGTTTGGCCTGTCTCCCACTTACAATGGACCCTTGAGCTGCTCCCAGATTGGCAAGGGAGGCTGAGAACTTGGGCCTGGGAAATGCCCAATCTGATGGGGAGGCAGGAAGCAGACTGAAGAACATTGACAGAGACAACTCCCCAGCTGGGCAGAGCTGGGGCTGTCACAGCCGCAGGAGGGGCCCCAAGGAGAGGGTTCCCTGAGGAGGGAGAGTGGAACAGGCTCCAAAGTAGGGAAGCGTCAGGGCTGGAGTGTTTGGGGCTGAGGGAGTGAGAAGCTGGAATGGGGCATCTGCCCTATCTGGGAGTGGATGTGCAACAGTGGCTGCACTTCCCCTGCCCCGGGGCCAGCTGTGGGGCTGACCTGCCCCCGGCACCGTGGGAGCATTGGAGGCAAGGAAAGAGAGACTCAAAGTCCCCCCCAGGGGAACCACCTCCCCCCCTTGTTATTTCTGGCTCCATTTTCTTGGTCAAGAAGGGTGTCAGTGGTAATGCAAATTAGGAGGTGTTGGAGGTGCTGGCCGACACCCATCCTGTCCCCTCAGCCCCTCCCATCCCTCCCCCCATGCCCACACTCACTGTCGACTGGGACATCTGTGAGATGTGCCTGGTGACCTGGCCCTTGGCTGAATTGGCATGGAGAGTGGGTCCCCACCAGCTGACAGCCAGGTCCTTCCCTACCCAGTCCCTTCCTGCCCTCAGCCCTGCTGGCCTCCCTGAGTCATTGCCACAGGGCCGCATGGCATCTGCATGGCCGGGCGAATGCCACAAACCAGTAAGTGCCTCAAGCCAGAGCCTTCTAGTCCCGGCTGCCAGTGGGAAGGGCACAGACTGGAGTCTTCTGAACAACACGGCTCACAGCCCTCTGCAGATAGAGGTTAGATCTCAAAAGGCACTTGGGCGACCAGCCCCTGGAGTCGAAAGAAAGTGGAGGAAGCTCAGGAATGGGACAGGGTGCTGGGGGACTTCCATTCTCCCCACAGTACCTGGCCTCTGCCCAGATGCCGCGCCCCACCCTCCCCACTCAGGACCTCTTTGCCCTCGACGGTTCATCCTTGTGTCTAGCCTCAGGTATTCCTGTGGCCACCAAAGTCACTCTGTTCTTGTCCTTGCTTAGGGAGAGATGGGACTGGGGGAGCTGTCCTGCTCCCCCTACCCCATAAAGAGGTCGCTGAGTGAAACCCCCACTCCCTCTGCTCTTCATTAGTCCTAATCAGCTGGGTGAGGTGTTTCTCATTAACACGGCTGACTCACCCACACACACCCCCTCTGTTAGCGACAGCTTCTCCCGACATACACTCTCCTGCGCACTGCGCGCACGTACCCCCAGCTTCTGAAAGGAGCCGTTGCTCTCCTCAGCTGATCGTCTGACACTGCCTGCATGGGGACCCAGGACAGGGACGGGGGTCTCCATGGCCTGGTAGCTCTGGCTGGGGAAACCCTGGGGGGAGAGGGGCCACAGCGGGAGAGAATGTTGGACGTTGGTATCTCAGCATATAGACACAGGTCCCCGGATGGCTTGGGCTCTGTGAAGTCATCTCCCCAGACCCCTGCCGTGTCCGGCTTGGGGTCTGTGCTGGGGACAGTGAGTAGGTCGCCCAGGTGTGTCTTTTTCAGTCTTAACAGAGGCCTTCCCTCCACCTTGCTCCTGCAAAAGTTGCCCCACCCTCCTCCCCCTTTCCAGGAGTATAAACATGTGGACCCCCTTTCCCCCACATTCTCTCAGGCCCTGGTTCCCCGTCCCAGTCTGCACAGAGTAATGAGTGTAAGTGTCCCTGTGTCTGATCACAGACCTGCTTGAGAGAAGGAAAGGGATGCACGTTGACAGGGCTCCCCAGCCCCTCCCCAGCTCTCCCACCCCCATGTCCTCTCCTCTTGGGGGGCATTGGACAAAGGCTGCAGCTCTAGAGGCCTGGGCTGGGGCACGCTAGCTTTTCCTCCCTTCCCCGCCTTCCCTCCCAGCCCCCAGCAACTTTCCGCCCTGCACCTGAGCCCTTTCCCAAGTCCCTAGAAATTGAGGAGACAAGCTGCCAAAATCTGCGCCCTATGTCCCCACGCTCCCCCTCACCCTGGTGACAGATGAATGTACAGGTTGCGGGATACCTGGGTTCCCTCCCACCTTCAGACATGCTTAGGACGGGAAGTGGCTACCTGGGTCATCCCCCTGCCTCTGTGCCAGTTCCTGCCCACTCATCCTTTGCCTCTTTTTCTCAACAGCCAGGATTTTTCTTCGCCTTGTGCATCCCCAGCCGCCCCTTATTCGTTCGCACCCGTCTCATAAGTGCTTCCAGGGATCCAAACAGCACCCGGAGCCAGAAACTGGGGGCTGCCTTCCTCCATGGGAGTTGACTAAGATGGGAGAATAGCAGGGGGCCTGAGCACCCATGTGCCGGAGGTTCCAGAACCTTCTCTCCAGGGCTTATGAAGCCATGTCACATAGGGATGCCTGGCCCCACTTTACCTGGCACTCAAGACTCAGACAGAATCCTCAGGCTGCCGACAGAATCAAGCTCAGATGAACTTTTAGAGGACAGCTGTAGTTGTTAATTGCAACAAAGGACCTGGGAGGCTGGGAAGTCTCCCCACAGGGGTCTGGGCCTTGGCACTTACTGGGAAGGGACATTTGCCAGAGCTGGGTCTAGACTAGAGCTGAACCTCAGGCCTTCAATGAGCAATTGTCCCTGCCCCCCTTTTGAAGTGAACCCTTAGCCAAAAAGAGCCACATGGAAAAAGAAAGGCAGCCACAGTTGATAAATAAGTAGCTCAAGCCCTTTTTGTAGACAGGGCACAGTCCTGGCGGGGGCAGAAGTCACAGGTTCATGACCCAGCTCTGACCTCCCAGGCTGTGGAACTTTCAAGACATCAGCTGAGCCTGGAGCCCAGTCCCTCCCCTGTTCTTAGACCCATGAGGACATGGAACATGGGTTTCTTCCCCTTTGAGGCACCAGCCTGGTCCCTGACATGGCAAAACCATTTGATGAAGAAATAGCTGCTACTGAGAAATGAACCCCACAGCTTTAGCACTTCTACCAGCCAGACCTGTTGGGAGGGAAAGTTCAAATGCCCCTGACACCTGCTCAAGGGTGGGGTGGCTGCTTTTTATCTGTTCTAAATAAGCTCCAGGTCACAAGTCATCTGTGCCCACTTGCATCTCCGCATCTCCAGATCCACTTTGAATGTGGGGGCCCGGGAATGCCCTACTCACCCAGCCCACCCTCCCATGGCTGTGGTTTCTTGAGACACAGTTTCCAAGGTCTCCTGCTACCAAGGGTCCTAGCCCCACCCCAGTCATGGAGGGCACACACCTAGCGCAGATGGAACAGGTAAGTTTTATTTGGACTTTCAACTTTTTCAGAGAGCACAGGGGGCCCCTACCTCCCCTCTCCAGGCCCCCTTCCTCCTTTCCCCTCCCTAGGGGACACTCAGGGTACAATGACATGTGTCTCTGGAGTCCGTGGCCCCTTCCTTGCCTGACACACCCCTTCACTCCCCTGCACTAAGGAGGGGAGGGGTGTGAGGAGCGGGGGCCTGGAAGAGTTGGATCAGAGCAGGACATGCGCTGTTGGGGGCAGCCGCCACACCTGCCCGGGGCTGAGACCTGGGGGAGGCGCAGTGGATGAGGCGGATTCATTGTGGGGTGGCAGGTTCTCACCTAGGAGGCTCCCCACCTCAGCCCTGGGGACCCCCTGGCCTCCTGCTTACCCGTCCTTCTGAGGGTACAACTCTGAGGTAGATTTCACAGAGGAAATGTGGGTGCGTGGGGTGTGGGGAGGGGGTAGCTCTTTAGAAGTTGATCTCCACAGCACCCTGAGCCCATTCTCAGGGTCTGGCCTGGGAGGCAGGGGCTGATGACACCCACCCAGCTAACAGAGGCTGAGTCCCACATGGGCTCCAGGGCACCTGTGGTGTCAGGGGCTCGAGTGGGGTAAGAGGGGGTCTGCTTTGACAATCTGTGCCTCAGTGACCTGGGCTCCAGGAGGAGGGTGTGGGTCTGTGGCAGACAGTCCCCTGGCTGGATGGTCATGGTGCAGGGCCTCCAGCCCTCAGGGCAGCCTCTTTAGGGTCCTCCCTCTCCTCTCCCACCTTCTCTATTCCCCAGAATGGGCAGCACAGGGCAGAGAGCACAGGGCCGGCCTGCAGGGAATGGAAAGAAACAAGATGCCGCCTTCTCTTAGTGGGGGCCCACGCCCCCAGCCCCAAGCTCCATGGGATGGAGGAACTGGCATCAGTGTGCAGGGCAGGCTCTGGGACCCCACAGGGAGGTGCTCCCAGGACAGAGCACAGCCTAGGAAAGATGGACATTTTGGGAGGGGCTCAGGAGCTCCTGGAGTCCTCTGACACTCTTCCCCTCCCCCAGGCCCGAGCATTAGCCATCCTCTTGGATCCAACCCTGTTTAACAGAAAGGCAGAGGGAGAAGCTTAGGAGGGGTATGCCCCTCCCCTCCCCAGCCTAGATCTCCACTCCCACGCCCTGCCAGGAGGATTGGGGGGAGCCTCAGCTGACCTCCCAGGAAGAGCCAGAGCTGAGTGGTGCCTGAACCAGGGAAGATGGCACACACGTTGACTCGGTAGCTAGTGGAGGTATCTGGGGGGTCGCAAGGAGCAGGGGCCCCCCACAAGATTCATGCAGCATTCAAAGTGAGTTTTTGGGGGTGACGGGAGAGGGTAGAGAAACAGCCAGTGGGTGGGGGAGGTGCCCTAGATCTTGCTGTTCTCCAGGTGGGAGTCGATGTGTTTGATGAGCGCGTCATCTGGGTATCCAACAGGGAAACCCAGCTGGCAGAGGGGGCAGCTGCGGATGTCAGAGCCCACTGTCTCCATCAGCAGCTGTAGAGAAAGAAGAGAGTCACTTATGGCTCCCTGTCCCCACCCACAGTCCCCACATCCCAGCCTGCCCTTTCCTAGGACCCAGGGCAGGGTGGACCACAGCATGCAGAGGGGACTGGGCACCCTTCTCCAGTAGCATCCTCCCCTCAACTGCTCTGTGTCCACTCCCCTGCCCCAGGGTCTAGGGTCCCCAAGAGGAGTGTATGAGAGAGTCACTGCTGAGCTTGGCAGGGCATCTGCAACAATGAGGTAAGCAAGACTCAGACCCAGATATGTCCCAGAGTGACCACGACACAGCTCCCAGATAACTCAAAGCTCTCAGATAACTCAAAACAATGCACAGCCCAAAATAACTCTCTGTCTGGCTTTGGAGGATACTTTGGCCCTTCCAGGGTGCAAGCGGTGGCTCTGACATTCAGGAAACTTGTTATTTCAGTGAAATAACGGAACCCTGAGATAGGATTCTGTCTTCTAGGACAGACAAAAGACAGCAGGGATTCTGAGGCCTGAGGGAGTTGGATAAGCAGGCCTGTCCATGTGTGATCAGTAGCCACCATCACCAAAACACTAGCAGATGCTTGAACCAGGCACCTTGCCAACTGCTTTAGGCTCACTGCCTCCCTTTTAGTAACCCTGTGAGGTAATCAGATAATGTAATCAGTCTCCATTCTGCAGATGAGAAAACTGAGGATCAGAGAGGGTAACTTGCAGGAGGCCCCACAGCTACTAGGTGGTGGAGTCTGGAATCAAAGTCAGGACTGTCACTCTGAAGACCATATCCCTACCTTGGCTGAACAAAAAATCTTAATGGTGCAGGCGCCAATTCTCCCCGACAAAAGCAAGCAGCATCTACGCTATGGGCCAGGGTCCAAGGAGGGGCGCCCTGCCTACCAGGTGAAATGGTTTGCTTGTTGACACCCAAGAGAGGCGGGGTCCCCAAACGGAAGGGGGAGGGGCGCAGGGTGGCCCTCTATCTCCGGCAGTGGGTACGGCGGAAGGCGCGGGCCCCACTCACGTTGATGGACGGCCAGGACTGCGCGTGCTCGGCGTGGGCGTAGGAGGTGGCAGCGGGCGACTCCGGGATCGGGAAGCCAGCGCAGAAGGAGGCGCAGCGGATGGTGCCCGCCTCGGGGCTGGGCGGGCTGGCGGGCACGGCCCACTCGTCCTCCTCCGAGGGCTGCTTTTCAAAGCGCAGCCGGATGCCCTCGAAGGCGCGCCGCGGGCTGAGCGGCCTGCCCGGGCCGTAGAGCTCGCCGCCGTAGGCCCGCGGCTTGGGGAGCGTGGCCGCCTCGGCCTGCAGCCAGGGCGGGGAGGCGCCCGCGTAGGCCGCGCCCTCCGCCAGCTCCGAGTAGCTGCGGCGGCCCTGGAAGCCGGCCTTCACGTGGTGGCTGGGCGGCTTGGCGTAGGCGCGCTCGGCCAGCGTCCTCTCCCCAGGCGGCGGCGGCGGCGGCGGTCGCGGCTGCGGGGCCGGGCAGCTGGGGGGCACCGGGGAGCGGCGCTGCGGACTGGGGGACTGGCACGGCGGCGGCACCGGCGAGCGGCGCTGCGGGACGGGCGACGGGCAGGAGGGCGAGGCCGGCGAGCGGCGCTGCTGGGGCGAGGGGCACGGGGGCACGGGAGAGCGGCGCTGCGGGACGGGGGACTGGCATGGGGGGCACGGGGGCGCCGCCCGGGCAGGCGGGGAGGGGGAAGGGCACTGGGGGCCTGGGGAGTGGCGCTGCGACAGTGGCGAGTGCCTCTGGCCTGGAATAGAAAGGATGGGGTAGGGGGACGAAGGTGTGGAGAGAAGACTTCATTACTGGCTAGCCAGGGGCTTGCCCGGCCCAACGCCCATCCACTCCAGACCACCGAGAAGTCTAGGATGGCGCCCACGACCGGGGATGGTTTCCATAGCTACCCGCTCCCTCAGGGTCCAGCAGCGGCCTCCCCCTTCCCCGCCCTGCCCTATCTCACCACCACTCCGGGCCTGTTCCTGCAACAGGGTCCTCAAGATCCTCCCCTGCAGGGAGCTCAGCTCGCGAAGCCGGCCCAGCTCCTCTGTCAGCTCCGTGTAGGCCAGCGCCAAATTCACCCTGAGGTCGGAGGGAGTGGGAAAGAGGAGAAGGGACACGGGTCTCCTGTCCCAGCTGTGGAGGAAGAACTGGCTCTGCTCTGGCATCTGGCCCTACCCACCTCTAGGGCCCAACTCAAATGCCACCTCTTCCAGGGAGCCTCCCTCTGCTTCCAGAGAATCATTCCCCAGGGCTAGTGTAGGGGTTCCCAGACGCTGTGGTGCCAGGACAGGGAACAGGGTGATTCTAAGGGGCCCCTGAATCCATGTGCACCAAGCACTGTCTGTAGCCTGAACACAGCTCGTACAGGTTTGTGCAAATGTTTTTCTAATCTGTGCAAGAGCTGTGATGATGAAAAAAACAGATTCATCAAAAAGCTGTACTGAATTTATAGTAGCTTTTGTCACTGTGACATTTCTCAGGGCGCATACTAAAGGTATAAGTGCAATCCATACACTGGGGGCAGGGGCCCATGAAAAGAGTTCTCACTTTGAAAAGGCGGAGGGCCCCGCTGCACAGCCTATGCAGAGCCCATTCCATAAGTGAAGACAGAGCCTCCTGGCTAGCAGTGGTGCCAACTGATAAACTCAACCCCAAGTCGGCCAGGCCCAGGGCTCCTGCCTCGACCTCACAGCTGCCTCTGGGCTCTTTTCAGCTCAGCTACATGACTCCCAGGACCCCCTTGCTATGCGACTCCACCAGGCCTTTCTGTTGAGATCTGTGCGAACAGCTGCTGTGCCCTGCACACCTGCAGGGGGCACCACTCACGCTGAGCACCTCTCACAGGCTGCCTTCCTGGGAGCTCCTCGACAGTGGGGATTCGATCCTTGCATTTACATTCCCAGCACCTTTTCCAGGCCCTGGAACCCAGTAAATGGATGATGAATTGAGCCTCTCCATTTTTCTTCTTCCCTTTCTTCCTCCCTGCTTTCTGTTCAGACCTCTTGGCCACCCACCCTCATGGAGCTGGAACAGACTTGAGTTTAGCAAGGAACCCCAACCACTTCCTTTCCCCTTCCTTTCTTAATGGGCCACTTGGAACCCAGAACTGTGGAGGTCATCACTCTAGCACTGCTCCCCACTTTCTCCTGTTGTGGCCTGCATGGCCTGGGAGCCCCTCTGGACCTGACGGGAGGCTCAGCTGTGGCCTTGGGTCCTGCCTTTGTCTCTGTTCTGGGCTTGGACACAGCCTGGGATCTCCCTGAAGGTAGCAATTTTGGTTTCCTTTGGCTCTCCCCACCTCCCAACTCCAGAAGGGACTCAGGAACTTTGTGGAAGGTGGAGCTGGAGGGAAACAGCAGATGTCACTCTAGACGGAGCTCCTGCTGGGGAGGTTGCTGGCCCCAGGACAGAGATGTCAAGGAGGGGGCCCAAGTTCTCCAGCCCTGAGGGCCCCATCCCCATCCCATGGTGATGGACAGACATGGGAGAGGAGGCACGTGGATGGGTGGGGAAGGCAGGTGACTGTGTGTGTGTGTGTGTGGCCCTGGAGACAGGTGGGGAAGTCTTGAGGTTAGGGCTTCAGAGGGCAGGAAAAGCTTGAGGTGGAGACGGAAGGTAATGACTGAGCTCCCTTGCTAATCCTGGGGCAGAAAGGGCCCCTCCCGGCTGGGCATGGTGGCTCACGAGGCTTGTAATCCTAGCATTTTGAGATGCCAAGGTAGGAGGATTGCTTGAGGGCCAGGAGTTTGAGACCAACCTGGGAATAGTGAGACCCCACCTCTACAAAAAAAATTAAAAACCAGGCATGGTGGTGCGTGCCTGTAGTCCCAGCTACTCAGGAGGCTGAGGCAGG
>VBSM01003215.1:16889681-16901023 GCA_008086735.1 Cheirogaleus medius | reverse complement strand
TCCTGACCTTGAGCTATCCACCGGCCTCAGCCTCCCAGAGTGCTAGGATTACAGAACAACTGCGAATGGGCCAGGTCTCTCTCTGGGAGACAAGCCCTCTTCTTAGACAGTGTCCTCACTGGCCATCTGACGGTGGACAGGGGCGGGCAGGCGCAAAAAGGAAGGAGTCCCCCCTGGGAACCCCTGCATAGGTTCTGCGGCCCTCCATCCCACCACACCTCGGCCTTCCTATGCTCCCCACCCTCATCCCATGGGTCTGTGGGCAGAAATGGCGTCTCTCCTGTCAGAATGGGGATCCAGGTGTGTCCCACATCAAATCAGGGACTCCCCAAGGGAAGGCTCCTCCTTCTGAGCAAGGGCATCTGAGGGCAGGAGCTGTGTGACCCCCATCGGACTGGGGCTTTCAGGGGGCAAGACCATGCTATCCCCTCAGTGGCAAGGACAGGAGGGGGTCTGGGCAGGGCCCTGATGGAATGTGGTCCTCTGTCCACACAGCCAGTTTCTCTCCCCATCCACCTTCACTGCTGTATCAAAGGTGACAGATACAGGTCGTCTTCTTCACACCCCACCTCAGAGCTCTCACCTGCCACACTCAGTTCCCAGGCCCCGTCACTCCCCTGCTTGCCTCCCTCCCCTTGTCAGGAGCCACCCCAGTTTCCACCTCCCAGCTCCTGCCAACTCCTCACAACAAATAGGCGGGGCAGCCAGCCCAGAAGGCCCAGCCTCTCCCAGCTCTGATTGGGGGGGCGGGGTGTCTGGAGCAGCTGGGTACTGTTCTCCCAGAGCCCCAGGCACCCCGCGCAAAGACCACTGAGTCCTGGGGCAATGTGATGGCACCTGACCTCCTCCTGATGCCCAGTGCCCTTTGGGACCTCCCCCTTCATCTCATCAGGCGTCCCTCCCCACCTCACAATGCACAGGCCTGAGTTGCTGAATACACTAACAACTCGAATGACTCACTAAAAACACTGCCAATTCAGTGGAAAAAAAAAATCTCAACTTCACAACACAACCAAGAGTCACACACGTGCACCTAAATACACATTCCATTTCCTGGCCCATACCTGAGCGCTTTTTCCACCATCACGACTGTTTAGGAAGAAGGGGTCAGGTGAACGCAGCAGGTGGCTGCATGTGGATGCTTCTTTATTGCTTAAATCACAGGGAAAAATTCTACCTGAGTTTTTCAGAACCTGGGAGGGACCCAGGAGAAAAGAATCATAGATAATCTTCATGAGCACTCATCACAGGGCCAGGCAATGTGCTAAGAACTTTATTCATCTTCGCAACAACTCCATGATTTTGCCACTAATAATATTTCCATTTTACAGATAAGAAAACTGAGGCTCACAGAGGTTAAGTCATTGACCAACGTCATAAAGCCCCATAGTAGTGGAATCGCTGGAATGGGAGCCCTATCCTTTAGGACCTAGATTCCAAAGTCCAGGCTACCAACCACTGTGCCCACCAAAGAGTTGTGAAATGGGGGAGAGGAAAGGCGAGAAGGCAGCAGAAGGGAAGGATGAAGAGGGGGAGGTTGGGAACATTGGGAGTGGCCTAGGATCCCTGAGATTTGCCACCCCTGCCATAGGAGGGGAGAGGAAGGTGCTAGACATAGGTGGAAGTGGAGATCAGAGTGATTAAGAGGCTGGCTCAAGGTCACAGAGCGGTGGTGGCACAGAGCAGAGATTCAAATACAGGCTTCTTGGCACCTCAGCCTGCTGTGCTGGCACCTTCCGAAGAGCCAGAGTGCAAATGGCAGAGCTGGCAGGAAAGAGGGCCCCCTTGGCCGCCAATCGTTCCACCCTTCATTGACTTATCCTTTCATTCATTCTTTCCACAAATAATTCAGGGATCTCAGAAATTGTTCTGGAAACAGTAATCTTCATTGTTACCGAGAAAACAACTGAGATCAGTAAGGTTAGAGACCCAAGCAGCCTCCTCTGTAAAAGGCCTCTGTCTGCCCAAACCAGCCGTGGGACACTTGGGCTTCCTCGTGCCCTGTGCTGTGTGGGAGTGGCTGTGAGGATGCGGTGGGGTCAGAATTCAGGCCAGCGCTGGGTCACGGGATTAGAACGAGGGATGGGCTTGAAGTCAGGGTCAGACTAGGGATGTAGTTGACAGCTGATATGTGGCCAACACTATGGACAGAGCTGGGGTTAGGATTAGGGACACGGTTGGAGTCAGGGATGAGAGCAGTAATACGGTTAGGACTTGGGTGAGGATTAGTGCTGGTCATGTGGTCAGAATCATCATCTGGTTCAGAATTGGGAGGAAAACAGAAATACAGCCTTGCCAGCCCTTCCATCCTTGCCCATAGCTGCCCCCAGCTGCCCTGGCCACCTCACCCTGTGGGGGAATTGAAGGACCAAACTTTCCACCACCCACAGGCACACCCAGTGTCAGTCTTCCCGCCCGACCCTCGGGGAGGGGACCACAGGCACCAGGCCGTGGAGCGGACTTGAGGTTGCGGGCCGTGGGGAGGAGGAAGTCGCTTTGCAACAACCCAGCGCTCTACCACTTCCTTTTAGGCGCCTTGAGCCCCTTCACTCTCCTCAACCAGCTATGACTTGCGGTCCCCAGAGCCCGGCTCTTCTTGGCAGCCCCTGCCACGCTTCCACCAGAGCTGATGCCCCGTGTCTAGAAAGCCTCCCACACGCAGCTGAACTGAGCAGCTCATGGTTAGGCCTGCAAACCAGGGTCCACACTTAAATGGGGTGCCCACAGGTCAGTTTGCCCAGGACTGTCCTGGTTCACACTAGCTGCCCCAGCATAATTATTAATAGTGCCCCTTTCACTTTCAAAACTGATCCAGTTTGGTCAACAAGTCACATGGTCGTCCCTTATATAAGAGCCTTCCACCTGAAGAAGCTGAACAAGAAAAACACCACAGAGGTACCATCGCCCCATTTTCCCAGGACCTGCTTGCTATCTGCACTGGACTTCTCACTGAACTTCTCTGCACCTCAGTTTGCTCATCTGTAAAAGGGGGACAATGCCTACATCACGTTGTTTGTGACAATGAACTGAGACTGTGTAGGGCAATCGCCTCACACAGTGTCTGGCATGGACAAGAATCAGGGGAGTGCCCAGGAGACAGGTGTGGGGGAGACTCGCTGTGAGACTTTTTTGGAGACACCAGCTTAATGACTTTGCTTTAGAGGGAAAGGAGGACGTGAAGTTTCCCATGGAGGGAGAGAGCATGGATAAGAATGCTGTCCGCCTCGCTGGCAGGCGAAGGATCAAAGACAGGCTGGAAGCTCACCAATCCCTCAGACCAACTTCAGAGCCCTCCACCACCCTCAGGGAGCCCCCACGCTGCAAGTGCTCAGGGGTTAACTCCTGTGAGCACCCGGTGCCCAGCTGAAGGAGACTTGAAAGAAAGGAAGTAGGGAGGGTGAGAAGCGTAAAGGGGGAGGCCCTGGGCCCGCTGTTCTGGGGCATGAGGCTATGCTCAGGGTACACGGGGTCTCCAGCTTCCGTCCTGACCCACCCCACACTGCCCTTGACCTCGGTGCAGAGTTTCCATCCTCTCTCTCGAGTTCACACTTCTTCCCCACCACTAACCGCAGCCCACGCAGAGGCTTGTGGGCGGGGAGAGGGCTGGGGTGGGGGGGCGGAAAAGGGCCCAAGCTGCAACACTGAGCCCCCCACGATGGGAAGAAAGAAAGGCCTATAGTTTTCCCCTCATTACCCGTCCTGGGTCCCTATCTTCCCACTGGGCCCCTCACGGATGGACCCCTCACAGCTGAGCCCCCTCCCTCACTGGGCCCTTGTTCCCCTCACAGACCCCTGCCCCCTCAGATCCCTCATCCACCCCAAGGAGTCCCCCCAAGTTCCCCTCCCCCAGCACAGGCCACACCCACCAAGAGGCGCCATCAAGGCCCTATGCCTGTGGGGCCCAGAGGGGAGGGGGCCGTGGGTTCTGCAGCTCTGCCTCAGCTGGGACCCTCCTGGGTCCTTAGCTTCCTGTGCGTCCTCACCAGCTGGGTTGGCTTCACTCCCACCGCCCCCTTCATCACTGCTTTGGCCCCTGACCCCCAGTGGCTCTTCCTCTGGGGCAATTTGTCTCCCTTGGCTCCGGCCAGGAGCTGTGCTGACCAGGTCCCGAGGTCAGACCTGGAGGATGGCAGTCTGGTCTGGGTGTCTGTTTTTATAGGGACACTATGGCCAGAGTTCATAGGCCAGGGGCTGGGGCTGACTCCCAGGCCCGTGTCAGCTCCAACAGGACGAGGGGAGGGGACCAAGTAAGGGAGGGTATGTTAACCGCCAGGACTCCCACGGTAAAACTGGCTGCCCTGGAGGTGTCCAAACTGAGACAGGCAACAGGCAGGCACTTTCGGATACAGAAGGTTCCCACATGAGAGCAGGCGGGACTCAGGAATGTGTGTGCCTCCTCAGCTTTCCTATCACCCCATCATGTCCCCATCCCGACAATCCAGCCCCGCGTTCCACTCCTGCAAAAGCCACTGGTAATATTCCTACTAGCCTGGAGGGTCAAGTGGAAATCGAAGAAAGAGGGGGCACCAGTGGGGGCTGGGGAGCCCAGAGCAGGTGTCAGAGGCTTCCTCAGGTGGGAGGATAGGGGAGGGAGCACTCGGGAAGCGGCCTATTACCAAAAGGAGCTGAGTTTATAAGAAAATAAAACTACCGGGGGAGTGAGGACTTCCTCTGAGAATTAACTCTTGCCAAGCTGGGGCTGTCCAGAGATGCTCGGCCTGAAAGGAAGTGTGGGGCTGGGCAGAGATCTGGGAGGCCTGAGGCAGGGTCCAAACACAGGGAAGGTGGGGAGGAAGCAGGAGGTCACCTCTGGTAAGCCTGGCTCGAGCCAGCCCCAAGCAGAGTCCAGCTCCCTGTCACCAAAGAGCCTATGTGAGGCAGGTGCTGTGGGGTGGGGAGGGCAGGGCCTGCTCTGGCCAGAGTGAGCAGCATGGATGACACAACCTCCAAAGCACCTTCTGGGATTCGTGCACTTTCACTCAGGCACAGATAGTCGTGGTCCCTGGGGATCCACCACCCCTTATCTGCCTCCCCCCCAATACACATGACTGACCCATGAGCCCATGAGGGGAACCTGGGATCCAGAAAGGTGAAGCTCAAGTCAGTAAAGCAAAGCCACTCAGCATCCCTGGAAGGATCCCTGGGACACACAGCCTGAATGGTCAGACTCTAGCCCTGCTAAAACGTCCTCTCTCAGAGTGCTGTCGATTAGGGGAGACTTCATTGCTGGTCTTAAAAGAGAGGACTGGATTCAGTGACCCAGAAAGCATGACTTCTGGGGCGAGCTAGGATTCTAGAGCATGTGTATGTATATATGTGTGTGTTCTGTGTCTGGGCACCCAGGCTAAGACGGCCCTGAGCTCTAGCCACAGGCTAGGGTGGACCCTCCCCGCAAGGCCTAGCTCAGGGGTCCCACCCACTGGTCCCACAAACTGGGTTCTCACCCCCCCAGCTATCACAGCTCCACCCAGGCCCTCACCCCAGTGGGGGGAAGGGGGGAGGGGTATCCCCAATTGGCCAGAGAATGGGAGGAAGATGAGGAGGAAGCCTGCTGGGCGGGAGGGCTGTGTGACAGAGGGTTAGTTCCTGCCCCTCTCCGGGCCTCAGTCTTCCCCTCCAATGAAAGTAGGGAGTCTGTGCCACACACCTCATCTCAGCGGAGAGGACTTGGGCGGAAGGCGGTTTGAGCTCTAGTTCTCAGAAAGTGGGAGAGGGTGAATTTGGGTGCGGATGTGAAAGGGACCAGGTTCCACTGCTGCTGGGTAGCTGCCCACCCCCCCCCCTTGCTGCCCAGTGCTCCCCAGAGCCCTAGCCATTAGGTTCCCCAAAGACACAGCTACCCCCTGCTACCCTTCTTTCCCAGTAGGATTCCCAGGGGACACCCCTGCAGAGTCTGTTCCACTTCCCCACACACTGCTGTGAACCCAAGGAAGCCCCTCCTGCCTCTAAGCCTCACATTTCTCTCCTGAGATCAGCGGACAAGGCCCAACAAATCCTGAAAGAGACCGTCTCCTTCCTCCTCACTGGGAAGGGAGGGAAGGTGAACCCAACTGGCTGGCCTTGTTACTGGCATAGAAAATGGGGCCCCAGAGAGGTCCACAAACCTACCAGGAGGCACAGAACGTAGCCACAAAGCAGCTAAGTAAATCTCTCAGCCGCTGACACCTTGAGAACAGATGGGCTTGGGTTCCAGAGGAACAACCCAGAACTGGAACTCTCTAGAACCTTATCTCCTTCCTATGATGGATGCACAGCGACAGGCAACCCAGACACCACACCCCTGACGGCTGGGAAGAGAGGCCACCCAAGTAACATGGAGGGACAAGGAGCTCATGAGGACCTAGGCCATGCCACCCCCAGGGTAAGAGGCTGGAGGGCAAGGGTTACAGATGTGACTTACTGATCGTCCCCAACTCTTTTCACCCATGCCATGTCCCGCTCTGACTGGTTGGAGGCCAGATCCTGGGGGAGAAGATGGAGAGGTCAATGCCCAGCCTCACCTGGCCCGGACCCCTTCTCTACCATTCCCGGGGCCAGTCTGCATGCAGCGAGGGAGGCCCACTGCTGGGCCTCGGAGGGGTTCAGGCGCCCCGACTGCTCACCTGGGCCCGGGTCTCCTGCAGCTGCTTCAGCTCCCCCTGCAGCCGCTCGCACTCCGCCTGCAGCTGCTCCTCACGGAGTTGAGCCCCCCGAGCCTCTCCCTGGGCAGCCTCCAGAGCCTCCTCCAACTGCCGCCGCTCCAGCTCACTCACACTGGGCGTGGGGCCCGGCCAGCCTGCTGTCAGGGGAGAGGACAAAGTCAGGCTCGCTCAGGCTGCCTCCACCAACTCCCAGATCTGCACAAAGTAGAACAGTGAGGACTACAGCACGGGGGAACCAAGAGAGAAGCCAGAAGGATAAAGGATGAGAGTTACCTCTACAAGGGCAGTGAGGGGAGATGGGCTGAGCTGCACTTTCTAATCTTCCTGGAGGCCAGGAAAAAAATAATGGGCTCTTGAAGGCTTTCCTGGCCAAAGCTGAAGTCTAGAGCACCCGCAGGGGCCTCTCCTACTCACTAGCTGGGGCAGACAGGGGGACTCTGGGAGGGGGCACCCTCTGCTGGCACACACCAGAATTGCAATGGGACAGCCCAAGACTGATCAGGAAAGCAGGTGTTAGAAGGGGAGAAACTGGGGTAACAGTGGATGAGGTGAGGGAAGAGTTGGTTAGGGAGGATGTGGTGATTATGGCAGAAATATAAGCTATAATGGGATGTTAAGTAAGCTGGAGGTGTCCAATGGTGTTGAAATGGGGGTTAGGCTTGGGGACCTGGGGGTGAGCAAGTAGAGGTCGCTGAGATCTCACCGTGACTCAAGCCAGATCCCCCTCTCATTGCCAGGTAGTGCAGGTCCAGATCAGCACAGGGTGGGCCAGGGGCTGGCGGGGGACTCAGGCTGGAGAAGGCTGCGTCCCGGAGGCCTTGTTGCTGCCGAAGCTGCTGCTCCAAACCACAGATCTGCCTCAGGTGGGTCTCCACCAGGGCCCGCTGGAGGGGGAGACAGAGGGGCGAGGGTCTGCACAGGCTCAGGACTTCCCCACGTCTGGATAGTCATCACTCCGCAAACTAGACCAGAGGCCCCAGATCACACATTCCAAGCCCACTCTCCAAGTGGTCGTGAGTGTGAGGTCTCTTTCAGCAACTGTCACACAGATGTTTCAGGCTATTGTGCCTGGCAAGGTCAAGTTAAGGCTTCTTCTCTGGGACACAGGGACACTTATGAGAATACCCAGCCCCCTGTCCAGACACCAAGACCCCACTCAGGAGCATCACGACTTCCATTTGACTTGTGACTTAACCACTTCAGAGCTTTACCTACCTCATCTATAAAATGGGGATAACAACACCATAGCTACCTCTTAGGGTTGTGGTGAGAATTAAAATGAGTTAACATGTCAAGAGATAAGAACAGTGCCTGGCACACACTAGGGGCCACATAAATGTCTATGACTATTAAGGCAAAGCATTTACACAAATGACCCATCATCCTCACAACAGCTCGGCGTATTATTTGCCCCACTGTTCAGAGGAGGGATTGAGGCTAAGGACACAGCCAGGAGAGGGCAGAGACCAGGTCTCCTGATTCTGACACCTGTCCACCTGCTCACATGAATGGCCACTGACTCCGAATCTCACACACGCCAAGACCCATCCCGCAGTCACACACGCTCCTGGTCCCCTCTGCCCTCACACACATGGGCCCCCAGGAGCAGTGCTCACAGGCATAGGGTCCCCCCAGCATGAGAACCAAACAGGCACACGGAGACACAGCGTCCCCCAGAGTCATTCACAACCTGGATGGCAGACACAGTCTCCCTCACAAGGCGCAACAGACACTCACAGGTCCACATCAACACAAGCAGGGTGCACGCAAGTGGAGTGTGAAGCGTGGGCCTGCACACAATCCCAAGGTTGGAACGCTCACACACAGAACTACACACACACACCTAGGCGCACACCCTCCAGCACCCCCAGCTCCCTGGGCCTCACCATCTCCCCTAGCTCTGTCTCCAAGTCACTCTTCTCCACACACAGTTTCTCGTAAGCCTGGATCATCTCCCCGAGCTGTTCTTCCTGCTCCTTATTCTTCTGCAACTGGATGGGGCCAGAGGTGCACGCCACAGTCAGTCCCATCCCGGACTTAAACCTGAGGAACTCCTGCAACCTCCCCACCCCGACTCCCAGAACCCTATGGAGGGGCAGGAGAAGCTGCAGCTGGTTTTAGGGAGGACCGTCTCTGATCAAAGGGGCAGGGTTCAGAAACAGACTGGAGCAGGAAGCCCCGGGAGCTCAGCCCAAGCTGGCAGGCTGAAGGGCTCACCTCATGCTGGAACTGGTTGAGCCGCTGCTGCAGACTGACCTTCTCCACCTCCAGCAGGGAGCCATCCTTGATTTCGTACAGAGAGAAACCATGCTCCTCTCCAAAGTCACTGATCAGCGGGTACTGCAGGAGGGGCAGGGCCTCAGGAGCTGGTGCCCACTCCCCACCCCTGCCTCAGCCTTGCTGTGACCCCTCCCCTGCCTCAAAGTCCCTGCCTCACCCACCCCCTCTCCAGTGGGATCCCGATTCCCATGGTCTGTAGGCCTCTCCCACCAACCAGATCTTTTCTAGATCCCAGGTCTAGCCGCTCCAAAGCTGATCCCCCGCCTGGCTGATGGGCTTTCCAGAGTTCCCATCCAGAGCAGCCACATTTCTCATGGGAGACCATCAGGTTCGCAAGAGTCTGCACCCTCACCCCTTTTGGATCCCTGGGATCTCTGCCGGGTCAGTTCCTGCCATCCCGCCCCGTCCTCCCACACATCTCCAAGTTCTGACCTTGATCTCATAGACTTTGAGGCGGCGGCGGAGGGTGGCGTTCTCCCTCTCCAGGCCCCCCAGTCGCTCCTTGATATCTCCATAGGCCGTGATGAGGGCAAAGTGGGAGGCAGAACACATGTCCCCCCCGAGTGAGGGGTCTTCAGGACCATCCAGCCACACCTCACTGGGCCCCAGGGCCTCCTGGGTCAGGATGCTGATGTCATCTTCAAACATGGACTCCATGGCAAGGGCCCAGGCCACGGCCCACACTGGGCCCCCTGGGAGAGCAGGAGCCACCGTGGAGAGGGCCATCTGGAGCTTGTCCCTGACACCCCTCATCCAGGCTGATACTCCCCGGGCCAGCTGAGATGCAGCCTGGAAGCTTCGTGCCCGGAGCTCAGGGGGGACTCCCACAGCCCCTTCCCAGACTACTAAGACCCATCCTCTCTGTTGCCTTTAGGGGAAGCAGGTGGGACCAGGTGAAGACTTGGAGGTTGACAAGTAGGGACAAGTAAGCCCGGCCAGCGGCAGGGAAGGGCTCCTTCCAGAACCCTGTGGATGGGAGAGGGCTGCCTTCCCTGCCATGGCACAGACCAGAGCCCGCCTGGGCTCCGTCTTCAGCCCTTCTCCACCCCAGGCCTCACCTCCCCAAATACCTCGCTGCCAAGCTCCTCAGCCCAGGCCTCTGGCACCCCAGCTCCTCCCTAAGGAAGGCCCAGCGCTGCTAGGAGGGTCAGCCGGCCACAGTGCGGCGCCCCCGCCCAACTCCCCCACTTCCTCCTGCAGGATCCCAGAGTTCAGGAAAGGGAAGTGCCTCCCCACGAGCACCGGGGCTGTGGCAACCGTCCAGGCTCTTCTGGGCCCTGACCTGGGACCTACAGGAAGTCCTTGGCTGAGTGTCAGAGGGAGCAAAATGGGGAAAGGGGCTCAGGTGAAGGGGACGCTAACGAATTCCCATGCCCGTCCCTGTGTGCCCGCACACAGGGAAATGGGGAACCCTGAGAGGGGGCCGGAATGACTCAGGGCTCCCGAAAGAAAGAGTAGGCAGTGAGGGGGTGCGTGTGTACTTCTCCTGGCCTGTTTATGAATGTGTGTCTGTGGCTGGCATGTGGGGGGAGTGTGTCTGTGAATGAGTGTAGGTGTGTCACAGTCAATGAGTGCCTTGGGGGCGGAGGAGGGTCGGCGTGGAGTTGGGAAGTGCCCGGGAGGCTGTGTGTGCACGCGTGCGTGAGCGTGTGGGAAGGGTGGCACGTTAGGGCCGAGTGTCACGTGAGGCACTATGGGAATGTCCGAGGTGTGTGTGCGCGCGCTGGAGCGTGTGTGCGCCCGGGAGAGGGGGCTCAGCCATGAGGTGTGAGTTAAGACAGTGAGGGACCCGACCTCCCGAAGTTGGGGTGCAAAAGGCTCAGACGCAGGCCCCAATACCGCCCCCCAGCCTCATCTAGGTGCCAGGGACACGCGTGTGACTGGGTCTGAGTAAGGAGTGTGTGCGCGCGTTTGTAGGGCCGGCCCCACCTTTAACCCTCTCCTTCCCACGCCATCCCCTCCCCCCAACTCCGCGCCAGCGCTCACCACACCCCCGGACCCCTGCCCGCCACCCCGGGTCCACCCCCACTTGCGGGGCTCTGTCCCCTGGGCCGCCCCACCTTCCTCCGCATTCTCTGGGCCCAGCGGCCCCGGGTGAGCGCAATGGAAGGCTGATGGGGAAGGGGTGCCTCAGTCGGCCCGGGCCCCTCCTGCGGCCCCTTTAAGAGCCGCCCTTTAAACCCCTTTAGCTCGGCCGACAGAAATTGTCGCCCCTCCCCTCTCCTGGGTTGAGACCAGGCAGCCCCCTCCCCCACAGGCGGCCGAGCCAGGGGCCCCAGCCGTCCTCTCGGGCCGGGGAAGGGGCTCCGGAGGCGGCGCGGCCTGAGGAGCGGTGGCGGAGGGGGACAGTGGGAAGGCAAGAGGCCGACGCCGGACCCGTCCCCTCCCAGTCATCCTGTGCAAACTGCCTGCCAACCTCCC
>VBSM01003215.1:16860904-16881578 GCA_008086735.1 Cheirogaleus medius | reverse complement strand
GAGCATCTTTCCTTTTTTTTTTTTGTTTTTGTTTTTTTTACATCTCTTGTGCTGCATCAGTAGACAGAACTTCAGTTAGTTTTATGAAATGCAACATCTAACCCTTTGTTTTCTGGGAAAAAGAAACTGCAATGACTTGAAGTTGAGAATGTGGATACCGCCTCACTCACACACATTCATTCTCAGACTTTAAAAACCCCCGCACCCTCCTTCTAGCCGGCAAGCATACAGTACCGCGTGGCAAAGGTACAGCGAAGGGGGGCTTGAGACCCAGGCTCCATCTTTCTCCTCAGTAGAAAGCCAGGTTGCCTTTTACAACAAAGCACCACAGCTGAACCCAGTCCCTCCTTCTCTCCTAAACCAGTCATTCCACTCGGCACCGGCCAAAAGACAGAAAAGCTAGTTCTAGCCTCTCCTGGGAAGAGATAACTTTCTTTCTTTCTCTTTTCTTTTTTATAAGCCAGTAAAATCCATTGTTTTCCTGTTTTCCAAGATGGCCGATGTTATGGTTTTCTATGAAGTCAGTGCTTACTTAGCTCACTAACAGCGCTGCTGTTGGCAGCTGCGGCTGCTGCTGTGGCAGGATTTTCAATGTGGTGTGTTTTCAAGCCTCACTCACTCATCCTCTCATTCCCAAACATTCAGCATCCGTGCACACTCCTCACTTCCGGGTTTTTCAAAAGATTGGAGATTTCCAGTGGGGGTCCTCAGGTTATCATCCCAATGGTAACAGATCTAAAAACAGATGAGAAAAAAAGGTCAATCACTGAGATCACGAATACATCCAGTAAAGCCAAATGCCCGATTCCTACAATTATGTGCTCTTAGCCCTAAACTGAATTTGTAAACTTTTCAAGAACCAAAGATCTTTCTTCTCTTCCAATGTGCAATCAACCTACTCTCATTAACACCTACCTGAGGGTGGGAGGGAAACCCAAAAGAGCCAAATTTACTGAGATCTGTGGAGTAAGATAACTGAATAGTTAAGAAGAAAATAAATTAAAACTACATTTCAAAGCAGGGGTCAGACAACTTTTACTTTGGATATCTTCTGTAGAGCTAAGTAATATCTATAAGTACTACAGTAAAGAAAAAAGAGAAGCTGGGCGAGGTGGCTCACAACTGTAATCCCAGCACTTAGGGATGCCAAGGTGGGAGGATCACTTGAGGCCAGGAGTTCAAGACCTGCCTGAACAATGTGGTGAGACCTCATCTGTACCAAAAAAAAAAAAAAATTAGCTGGACATGGTGGCATGTGCCTATAGTCCCAGCTACTTGGGAGGCTTGAGCTCAGGAGTTTGAGGTTGCAGTGAGATATGCTGATACCACTGCACTCTAGCCCGGGCAACAGAGCAAGACCCTGTCAGAGAGGAGAGAGAGGAGAGAGAGAGAGAGGGAGAGAGGGAGAGAGAGAGAGAGAGAGGGAGAGGGAGAGGAAGGGGGGGGGAGAGAGAGAATGAATGAGAATGAGAAGAAAATGTTATCATTGATGATTTTATTATTGAGGACCCAAAATTTCCTGGGAATCTCAGTGAATTCCATTTATATAAATTCTGTTCTCCATCACCACGAGGAATCAAGTATTTGGCTCAAGAAAAGACTGAATTTGACTGACTCTTCCACTAGTACAAGGCTGAGGAACAAAAGCCTGACTCAGAAGAACCTATACGAAAAAGAGTGCAAACCAAATACCAGAAAGCAGCCCTTGCAAGAACAGCCTAAAGAAAATGTGCTTCCTCCCCAAGCAAGTAGAAGAAAGAAGACTGTGGAAACAAGCTCTTACCAAGCTTGGTTCTTCAGTTTCCTCAGTTCTTTTGTTGCCCATGTAGCAAGAGTTTTTGCCTTGTTAGTCTTTGATCTCCGTCCTTCAGTTAACAATTCATGGATCATTGGCCTAGCTTCTACTAATTTCAGTACATCCTTCCCAAATGCTGTACATAAGTCCCTGTACAAAATAAATACACTTGTGAATGAGCTCCTGGCCCCAATACCAGTATCATGTTTTAAGCCTTCCAAACCAGTGCTAAGCTAGCTATGGGTTTCTTTGCCAATTTTAGAGATAAGTCTAACACCTGCTTCCAACAGGGCTAAAAGAGACCTAAAATTAGGTCTAAAGAGGTAGAATAACTTACCCAAGGTTAAAAAGCTAATTCATGGTAAAAATCAGAACTAGAATCCACATCTTCAAGCTCACGACCAATATTCTTTTTTCTAAATGATGCCTCAGAAACCTTCAGTACAGGATGCTAAAAAGAGGCAATTTGCTGACCAACATCAGAGTTTGGGGAGGTGAAATTACAGAGACCTGGAGGGTCTAGAATGAGTTATTTGTGAGCACTCTAAACAGGACGATATGGGCTCTACAAAGAAACCTCCTCTGTGCCAAAGAAGTGGGTTGTTACCATTCACATTGCTCTCAAAATTCTTTACTACAGGTATTCTCATTTTCCATGAGAAGTCCCATCCAGCTCTTGGAAGGAGGGTACTACTCACCCTATTAGTCCAGCAGCACAAGCTACTACTCCATCTGTATGATCTTCATCCCCAGCAATGTGGTCAATGAAAGACAGAATAAATTCTACTCGGGGTTGTACCAGCATCACATCCGCTATAAAAGAGAGAAGGTTTGATGAAGTTGTTCCATATTTGGCAGGACTACACCCCTTTTCAAAATTTCCAACTATTCTACCCATATCGACGAGGTTCAAGCTGGATAACCAGTTGCATACAGTTATATCAAATCATTCTTCCTCATATTAAAATGTCATTCTTCAAGTCAACAGAAGACATAAATATTCCTCTTCCTATAAGCAAATATAATATAGAAGAAACTTTTTCTTGAGTTAGTGATGTCAAAGGGGTAAAGCACAAATATTTCCCTAATTAGTAAAAGAAACACCAGGTGGCAGAAGAATTCTGATTCCCCAGTTCTCCAATTCAGCTTTGGGGGCTGGGAGGGTGCTCAACAACTGCCACTCCTAGTCAGTGTTGAAAGCAATCAGCACTTCTGCTGTAGTTTTTTCCAATAGCCCTGCTGGATCCCATCCCTTGCAATACTCAAGAAATGTGAGACTAAGAAGCAGAAGAAGGGAAAGAAAAAATAATAAAGTCATAACCTCCCCCAAGCCACATTTCATCTCATTAGGGCACTGCTTCCCTTTCTCCCTCCTTTAACCACTTCGGGACCGTGCTCACCGGCCGTGAAACCTTGCCCACAGCCGGCACTCATAGCCCGCACGATAGTTTGTGCTGTGCATTGACGACAAATCTGTTTTGCTCTTGTGTGATGAGGAAAGCTTTAAAGCACTGAAAGCTTGTTTTACTTTACAGGCAGCTTTAGGAAAATAACTATAACAACTCCTACTAAGGACTTGTTGAAAGGTCACAGATTCGTAGTAACTTATCAGCTGAACGTACACACTGCAACTGCAGAGATAAAAGCTGTAAAAGTAAAAGCTTTTGGCTGTCGACTAAAGTTGACGCTCGGCTGTGCGCGTTCATCTGTGGCTATCGACTATAGTCGATGCTGGTACCGAAGTGGTTAAGCAACAGGTGCTAGTTCACAAGTGAGCTATAGGATGACAGACACAGCCCATCTTGCAAAGTGCACACTGGCCAGTGGACTTAGGGAATTGGGTTATATACTCAACGGTGTACGTTCTCCTGGTCACCCTTCAATCCCTGGACGATTCCGGTATAGGCTTCCAAGCAGCCTTCCCTTAGCTCATTCAGATAATCCACCATGTCATAGTCTGACTGTAAGAGACAAAGAATAGAACCTCCATCATACCGATCACTTCTAGTTGTATGTTTGGCAATAGTCCCTCTCCTCTACTTAGAGCTGGACTTATTGATAGCAAGATGGCTTTAAGCTTACCTTGTCCACCTGGGCTTGGGAGGCCTGTTGAAGAGTATTCAATACAACCTCTAAGTATTTTTTAAACTCTCCACCAATAGCAAGGGCAATATCCCCAAACACTGACAGAATCTGTGGCTTCACAGACCTGTGGACATTCTCATTCTGACAAGGAAGAAAAGGAAAAGTGAATTAATAAAATTCTAAATTTGTTTGGCCCAAAGACTCAGGAAATTTTCATTTGTAATAAGTGACTGCTAATTTTATTTCATTTTAATTTTTTGTAGAGATAAGAGTCTCGCTCTATTGCCCAGGATGGAGTGTAGTGGTATGATCATGGTTCACTGCAGCCTCAAAATCCTGGGCTCAAGCGATCCTCCCAACTCAGACTCCAAAGTAGCAGTGTGTGCCACTGCACCCCACAAATTTTTAAAAATTTTTTATTTATAATGGGTTTATGGGACCTAACCCCATCATAACTTGAAGAACATCTATATTTACTTTTCCTTTGCACTTTAACTGTTTTTGTTTTGTTAAAAACCAAAGTAGAGCACACTTCCCTTTAATTATTAACCTTACAATGTTTCTTTAGAATCATCTGTGAAAATGAACATTTCCCTTCTTCATAAGCCCACAGTCATGCCCTGCTAAATTACAGCTCCCCATCACGGACCTTAATGTTTCACTTCTTTCCAATTGATGATTTCTTCAAAGACTAGTTAACTAAATTGTGTGCACTCACCCCCAAATTCTCCAGCAGCAGCTGCATCACCTCATCACAGAAAGGTATGATGTTGGACTGCAGGGCACGGCATAAGTCTCCCACTAAGCCCACAGCTGCCAAACAAACCTGCCAAGAATCAAGGAGATAAGCTCCCAAACAGAAAAGGCCATCTGTGGATAAGGCATTAGTTTTACCTAGCTGTTGGGCCTTTATCACTTGAACCTAGAGTCAAGGAAGAAAACACTCTTTCTCTGCTGAGATTAATTTTTAACAACCAGTATGACAGGAGGAAAACTAAGACTATCTGAGATATCGTTAAAAAGGACAGAAAAAACAATATTCAACCAGGATGGTGGTGGCAGAAGTAGGTGGTTTAAAAAAAAAAAAAAGAAAATCTTTGCTCTTCAGGGTGCTGACAGCTTAACTTTACAGCTCCCCTGGCATGAATACTGCCTAGACAAATAGTCATCTTGTCCTTCTCTTTCTGGTGCATCCAATATCTTGTTTTTCAGTGACCACTTCCAGTTTGATGGTCAGGCAATGAGTAAGGTAGCTCGACTTGTACGACAATGCATAGGGGAAAACTACCTAGGCTACAGGAACCCGATTTTGTCTATATGAGTGTCCAGCAGGTATATATGAGAATATAAGCATATTCTGAAAAGTATATCCTACCTGGTACTCAGCATAATTTTTCAATCCAATGCCCAAGAAGGGTTTAAAGGCCTCCATGTACTTGAGGAATTCACCACCCAACACTGTAATGGAACAAACTATTAGCTAAAGACGGCACCACAGAATAACAGAGGTGAGTAAAAATAACCCATCCTAGCACTCCCAAAATGTATTCACTCAACAGGTTGGGTGGAGTGTGAGTTAATTACTGATCCCATCATGAAGACATTAAGGCTGTCTCACATAAACCAAATTTATTACTGCTGGAAGGGCCTAACTCTTAAGCTATAGAGATAATACCAATTCTCCACAGAATAGGGTTTTACTCTGGCTGAAACAACAAGGCGGTAGGGCTCTCAAGAAATGGCAGGGTTAATTTTGAATTGGCTGAGCCAGCAATACAGCCTCTTGTTCACCCCCTCATCTGATTATAACATGTGCTCTCTGCAGGCCAGCTTCAAATAGGGTCCTTAGGCAATCCCATCAAGGGCTTAAAAAGCCACAGCCAGGAAAAGCAACACTGGGCTTCAGGTCCAAATCAGCTACTCTAGGAGCCAAAATTAACTTCTTTGCCCTTTCAGGGTGGTCACATGTTGCCAGACCAGTTGGACCTAGGTTATTTATGCCAGATATAGGTCTGGGTCCGCAGGAAAGTGATCTTCAGGTAATGGCCTTAGTAATCTACTCATAGGTGACCCCTGAAGAGGCATTCCAGGTTTCTAAAGTGCTTTTTAATGGCCCTGCAAAGAGTCTTAAGTTAGATATGGCTTCCCCAAAGCAATTTTGCATACCCTAATGTGTAACAATCAGAAAATCAATTAATTCCTAGAACTCACTTGATGCTTTTATTCCATCCCATACCAGGCACCCAGGATGTGTCAACCTGAGTCCAAAGCATTACAACCTGAACCAGGAGATACCAAGTGCCAGGAAAGAAAACAGAAACTTTTGCTTTCTCCATCTTTGATAGGAGCCAGACCTCAATAAAGCAAGTTGACTTTCAGGGGTAAGAAGGAACCTGATGAACATGAGACATGTAATAAGTTTCCCCCCTCTCAACAGCACTGCCAGTCTCAGTTGCAAACTGGCTCCCCATTTACTACAAGGAGAGTGGCAAGGCAGTTATAAAAACCTACACTTAAATTCAATCTAACTTTGAACTAACTCATGCCCAGTAAAAGGACTATGCTTTCTGCAATCAGAAACTCCTCTATTTTAGACATTCCCTGCCCCATTAGTGCTCACTGACCTTCTACCAGTGTGCTAACTGCCATCAGGGCATCTTCTTGTACTCCCCCAGACCCAGCAGTGCTTTGGAACATCCTCAACAGAGAGGCCATAACCACATCAGAGATCTGCAAAGCATCTTGATGTTGCACTTTCCGGAGAACATTCTGTGAAATGGACAAGAGTTTACGATTGGTCAATTCCATACCTTCCAATCAAAATGCTACTTTCTTTTTAAATCAATTAAGTCCCTTGATTCTTTCTTTTATAAAGTCCAAATGTACTTTTTATACTCAAAAACTTTGACAGTACAAATCATCTGCAATAAAACTTTCACTTTAATATCTCGTTTCTCAATTCAGAACAAACAGGAGCTGACTGTCCATCTTGCAGAAAGTCATTTCCTCTGCATTTCAATTTTGTCTTACTGTCTTGACAAATCCACTGGTAGGTAGCTTCCATATTCTAGTCTTACAGTTAAATTACTTCAGCTTTAAAGGTCATGTCATTTTAGAGCTCTTATTCATGAATGAAACAAAAAGCAAACCTTCCTGCATCCTAACCCATTTACACATGATGGTCTAGAGATAGTCTTGATAAAATGAAGCCAACTTGACTTCTCTCAATGGATACTCATCCAATGTCCCTCCTTGCTCTTTTGCTTGCTTCAACTAATTTCACTGAATCATTCCTGTATTTTGTCTGATGAGAAAAGAACTCCTAATAGTCATGCTTTAAACAATAAAGTCTGGGATAAAAAGAGAAGGGAATTCTCAGATAAGATAAACTAGTGTCACTGAATACTAACATCTAGTGCCTTAAGCTTCAAACGCAAAATTCCTGGGTATTCCTGCTCTAAGGGAATAGCTCCTCAGCTACTGCATGAGTGAAGAAGAGTGACATTTTATTTTAGTTTTCTCAGTCTCTCCTCAGAACAAGAGTCTACTATGAATACAAAGCATTATAAATGATAATAAAGCTTCCAACAGCAAATGTTTCAAAAGATGATAGTAGGAACTCAAGGCTGTACTTTTAGCCAAGTGAACAATAGCTAGGAACTGAATCTTACTGAGCTAGGCTTGGACAACCTAATGAAAACCATGACTAAAGTTGCCAACACAGGGCTGAGTATGGTGGCTCACTCCTGTAATCCTAGCACTTTGGGAGGCCAACTTGAGAGGATAACTTGAGGCCAGGAGTTGGAGACCAGCCTGGGCAATAACGAGACCCCAGCTCTACAAAAAATAAAAAAACTTAGCTGGGCATGGTGGCACATGCCTGTAGCCCCAGCTACTTGAGAGCTGAGGCAGGAGGATTGCTTGAGCCCAGGAGTTTGAGGTTGCAGTAAGCTATGATGATGCCACTGCACTCTAGCCCCCCACAACAGAGTGAAACCCTGTTTCAATAAAACAACAAAACAAAGTTGCCAACACAAACTAGCTGTACAGCTGGGAGGAATCATCACGTAAGTTTGCATCCCCACACTGTGCAAAAGACAAATTGGAATTTTCTGGACAGATGAGAAAGGAAGGCAGGAAATTATTCTCTCCCAATCAGTCATAGACCAAAGCCTTCTGAAAACAGCTTCTGACTGGAATTATCTATACCATTTCAGAGCTCTGTGTATACATGAACTTATACTGAGATATGAATTCTCTTCCCTGGAGCTATTAAGAAGTGACAGGCACCATCATACCTGAAGAGTTGCGCAGAGTAAAGACTGAAGGTCATTGAACTGGATCCTATCGGATGTGCTCTGGATATGTGACTATAAAGAAAAGAAGAAAGCATAATGTTCTAAATTAAAACCGTGCAGTTTTGCTACAGTTGCCTGGACCATTAAATAATCTTTACTAAAGCTAATGTAGGAAGGTAAATAAAAAACACACATAATGTATATACTGTAATGTATGTATGAGTCATCTGTGACAAGCAATATAAATGTCAAAACTGAAGAAAGAAAAAAATTAAAGAAAATAAAAATCAAGAAATAAAAATTATGCCTGCATCTTTGGTTTCCAGAAAAAAAAACACTCAAATAAATATTAAAAGAAACGAATGCTAAGTTGTGATTTTTATATCTTTCTGAGAAAACATATACTTAAACACCAAAAAGAGAGAACAGTCTAGAAAACAGACCTATGTGTCAAAAGTACTGCCCGTTCCCATCAATAGCCAGGAGCACTCTTAAGGCTTACCTCCATCTGAAGCACCTGTTGCAGTCGTTCCATGATGACCAAAGTAGTTTTTTGAACTGCAGGGTAACAATCCTTGGCACTGTTTTTCACAATTTCCATTAGAGATTCATATGCAGAACTCCTCAGGTTGTTCTGGTGTCCATCAGGTCTATAGGGAACACAGAAAAACTATTAAAGCCTCAACTGAGAAAGGACAGAGAATAATACAGACAACAGTGTGGCCGAAAATAAGGACCCAGAAACTGATATGACTACAGATCTGGTTTGAATTTGGGAACACAATATTCAAGAACCAAATTTTAAAAAGTCCTTTGAGCCAATGGCTATATTCATTATAATCTTCAGACTTGGTTACAATTTAGAATGCCCCTTTTGGAAATGGGCTAAAATTATAGGAAGAAAAATAGTTTGAAATGGTAAAGAACCCATGTGGACAATTTAAGAGGTTGCCTTAATAGCTATGAAGATACCCTAATTTTCTTCATTCATCTTCAAGAGATGTTTTTACATACAATCTTGAACAGAGGAGTGGGGATGAACTATTTAAGAATGGAAGATTTTAAACCTAGCTCCCTTCCTAATGGTTTACTTTGCTCATGGCTTTAGGTATAGCTGACACAAAACATGAATGATTAAAGGTCATCCCCAACATATAATCTCTTTAAACAACATTTCAAGCCAGGCGTGGTGGCTCATGCCTGTAATCCTAGCATTCTGGGAGGCTAAGGTGGGAGGATTGCTTGAGATCAAGAGTTCAAGACCAGCCTGAGCAAGAGTGATACTCTGTGTTGAGTAAAAATAGAAAGAAATTAGCCAAACAACTAAAAATAGAAAAAATTAGCCGGGTGTGGTAGTCCATGCCTGTAGTCCCAGCTACTCAGGAGGTTGAGGTAGGAGGACCGATTGAGCCCAGGAGTTTGAGGTTGCTGTAAGCTAGGCTGATGACACAGCATTCTAGCCCCGGGGACAGGGTGAGACTCTGTCTCAAAACAACAACAATAATTTCCAAAGTCTGTTTCTAAATCAGCTGTGTTTAACCCCAAGTTCTTCATTCCATATCAAAAATGGCAGCTAATGGGCTGGGCGCAGTGGCTCACGCCTGTAATCCTAGCACTCTGGGAGGCCGAGGTGGGCCGATTGCTCAAGGTCAGGGGTTTGAAACCAGCCTGAGCAAGAGCAAGAAGGGTCTCTACTAAAAATAGAGAGAAATTAATTGGCCAAATAAAAATATATAGAAAAAATTAGCCGGGCATGGTGGCACATGCCTGTGGTCCCAGCTACTCGGGAGAGGCTGAGGCAGTAGGATCGCTTGAGCCCTGGAGTTTGTGGTTGCTGTGAGCTAGGCCTGACGCCACAGCACTCCAGTCTAGGCAAAAAAAAAAAAAAGGCAGCCAATGATTTGATGTTACAATCAAATTCAGAATAAACATCATGTCTTATACCATAATCAAATACTCCTGTTAACTGTCAACACTGAAAAATGTTAACTGTCAACACTGAAAAATGAAGTCTGCTACAGGTGGGCTTGGCAAAAAGGAAAGGAAAAAGGAAAAGGAAGGAAAGGAAAGGAAGGAAAGAGAAGGGAGGGAGGGAAAAAAGGAAAGGGAAGAAGGAAGGAAGGGAGGAAGGAAAAACATGAAGGGACCTCTCTATATCAATTACTCCAGCAGTCCCCAACCTTTTAGTCACCAGAGACCAGTTTCATAGAAGACTATTTTTCCACGGTGGGGAAGCTCTGCAGTCCCTAACAGGCCCCAGACAGGGGGTTGGGGACCGCAGAATTACTCCCTAAAAAGAAATAGGGAAATGAGACTACTTCCAGACATTAATTATAAACTAAACAATTCTAAGATTGGCATAGTCTACATCTCTTTCTCTTTCCTTCTCTTGTATTTAAACAAATAATCAATCTACTATAGGATTATTTTAATTCTTCCAGAGCAGTATATGTCTCAGTATATGTTTCTATGATTAGGCTAGAAATCTTCTACACATCAGGCAATAGGAGTTGGATGCAAAGACATCACTCATTTCTATGGAATATCAGTCACCTGTCTGTAGTCTCTAGGAGCTTCTGAACTATAAGTTCAAATGAAGAAGATAAGCAATAAGTAGCTGGTTCTTCCTGGTCATCAGCAACATCTGCAGCTTCATAAGCAGCTTCAGCCAGACTGGAGAAAGCCTGAAATGCAGATTTAATATTAGTCCTGAAAAGAACCTCACACTAGCCATCGGCCAGGCATGGTGGCTCATGCCTGGAGGATAGCCTGAGTTCAGGAGTTCCAAGACCAGCCTGAGCAAGAGTGAGACTCTGTCTCTACCAAAAAGAAAAAAATAAAATAAAATAAAAACTCAGCCAGGCGTTGTGGCGCACATCTATAGTCCTGGCTAGCCCGGAGGCTGAGGCAGAAGGACTGCTTGGAGGTCAGGTGTTGGAGCCTGCAGTAAGCTACAATGATGCCACTACACTCTACCCAGGGCAATGGAGTGAGACTCTGTCTCAACAACAAGGATTACCTCATTTTTCCTTAAGATACCTTGAGCAATATTAATGAACTTCCAACTTTTTCTGCCAAGGTCATCTCAAGACAGCTTGATATTTTACAAGCATCTTTTTAACTATTTTCTGTTTGTTTTGTTTGACAATCTACCCACAACTCTCTAAGCAGCAGAGTACTTTCACCTACCACCAATATCTGACATGAAATTTCATGTCTTGTTTCCAGTCACAGAAAGGTTCTTAACCCCATTCTTTTCTTATTTGAACTTCCTTCCCTATACTTCCCCCCAAAAGTCCCTTATAAATTACATTCAGCCTATACTGACACAGTACTTAGTCCACCTACTTTCCTTCCCTCTTGACCCCCTTCTCAGCAATGGTACTTTCTGTAGCCAACGACCCTCTACCTTAATCAAAACTTCTTGTCCCCAAGCAACTCAAGGAAGAGAACCAAGTCCAGATAGTTTCCCCACTGGGTTACCACCAGCGTTCTAAGTGGTTCAGGAACCCCCCAGTCACCATGAGTCAACTGCTCTCGCTGGCTCCTGCAGTTAGCATCTCCCCCACATTTTAACTGAAGAAATTAGAAAGGAGATGCTATTCAGAAAAAGCTTTCCAGTGAAGTAGATCCATTTCGCTCCCACACCTCCTACTTGCCTGCAAACGGCTCAGGCAAGCTCCTTTTCTTATCAGGAAGAAAATTCCTTACCCAGCACACATTTGAAGCCACTCTGGGTTCAGCACTGAGGCCCTCAATCAGACACTGCAGCAGGGGAGCCAAGTAGACATCATTGATGGCAGCTTCAGGGAGCAGTTCGCAAATTCTGCCTACAGTCCATGCAGTTGTATCTCGAACAACTACACTGGGGTCTTTCATTAATTCTATTAGGGTGGGCATAGCCTGAAAATACAACAGTTATTAGCAAAACAAAACAAAAATCAAAATTCATGTTAAATGCTACATTAGAAAAGGAAATACTGATGGATAGGTTAACTCAAAACACCACTAAGACACTTCTGTCATTTCAAAAGATATGCTTGTGAAATATCTATCAAAATAATAAAAGTAAAATATGAAAAAGTCCTACTGTCTTCAACAAAGCCTAGTATAGAGTTTTATTAAAAATTTGGTGTAAATGCTTTCAGTAGTCTGCACTGAATTACTCAGGTAGAGATCCCAGAATGCAATTATAATGTCACCTGGCTATATATTGAAAGACTGAGTTCTATACACACTAAACTCAATTATAATGGACTCTTGTGTCATTTACAATAGCAAAACAAACACATTTTCATAAGAATATTTTCATTACATAAATGTCATTTTTGTCCAAAGGATGGAAATAATCCCATCACTAAAAATTATGGGGGAATGTTTATAATAGAGCATTAAGGGAAAAAACAAGTTATAAGATGACTTGCACAGTAAAATCTTCATCCTGTTGCAAATACATGTATACAGGGAAAAAAAGCTGCAAGGATAAATACTGAGCTTAAGAGTATTATCCCTAGGCAATGATATTAAAGATTGATTTTTTTTCTTTTTGGACTTTTCTGTATTTTTTCAAAAGTTTCTAGGTCACAAGACTTACGTAATTTTTAGAAAAGCCAAGAAATATATTTTACTCTCAGTGACAGCAAATGACTATCTAGAAATAAACTTTGTGGATGACTAGTTTTTTTTTTTAAAACTAAAAGCACACTTTCAAGGAAAAACTTTAAACAAATAATAAATATCCCACTTTCCACTCCAAAAATTCCCTGGCTTCACCTGTATAACTAGTGGTTTGAGCTGATTGGGCTCTGGTCCTTCCAAGATACAGCCAAAAGCCATCACTGCTGCATCCCGGTACCGCCAATCTGGGTTCTTGATGTGTTCTTTAATGAAGGGGAGGACATGTGGGACAATGTCATCTTCACAGCAGGTGGCCAAAAGCATGAGGCACACCCCTGCTGCTTTGCAGGGGTTCCAGTCATCATCATCATCATTTTCATCCTAGTGAAAGAATATGGCACATGTTTTTGTTCAAAGAATCATTGTTAACTCAAAAGATCCTGTGAATAATCCCAAATGTCTTCAGAATTTAAGCTTCAGGGAAGTAAATATAAAACCTTCCTATTCTATCTCTTCCACAAAGATTCATCACAGCACAGTGTTTGTTAAAGAAGAGGCAGACAGAGGAAGATTACTCCTAGTACTATACAACAAGAACAAATTTCATCCACACGCAACAACAAACATGAATCTCAAACACGTAGAGTAAAAGGCAGAACAAATGAGTTTATGGGGCCAGGTGTGGTGGCTCACACCTGTAATCCTAGTATTCTGGGGGGCTGAGGTGGAAGGATCGGTCGAGCTCAGGAGTTCGAGACCAGCCTGAGCAAGAGCGAGACCCTGTCTCTACTAAAAAGAAAAAATTAGCCAGTTGTGGTGTTGCATGCCTGTGGTCCCAGCTACTTGGGAGGCAGAGGCAGGAGGATCACTTGGGCCCAGGAGATGGAGGTTGCCACTGTACTCTAGCCTGGGTGACAGAGTGAGATTCTATCTCCAAAAATAAAATCTATATGCTATATGATTCTATAAAGTTCAAAACCAACCAAAATTAATCTATGGAGTTAAAGGTCAGGAAAGTGAGGGAGTTAGTGACTGGGAAAAAGACATGAAGGAGGCTTCTGGGTGCTAGTAATTATTATAGTTCAATAAAAAGTTCCAAAAAGAAACAATTTCACTAATAGCTCCCCTTAAGTTAGAATCCAAAATCTATCTTCCTTCTTGTAGCTATTCACACCACACAGTAATTTAAGGGAAGTTGCCTATGATGTTTCTAAAAAATAAAAAAGGAAAAAAAAAAAATCACATAAAGAATGATTTGTTCCCAAACAAGAAAAGCACAACAAAAAAATATACAAAAGCAAAGACACTAAGTCAAAAGATAAAAATAGCAACTGCAAAACTGAAAGACGAAATGAAAATTTAAGGGAACACCCCGTCCATTTTGAACCAACCCTATCCCTACTTATCTCTGGAGACTGCTATGTTAATAGTCATATACTTCCCTAAAAACAACTATATTCCTGTGTACAAAGAAATTTTGCAGCACTGTTTCCTCAAAGCACTGTCAGCTCTTTGGTGATATTTCACATGCACCAGAGAGATGAGGTGACAGAACCTTCCCAAGCACTATATTAAGAAAACCTGTGATGCATCAAGTTAAAAGAACTATGGCAACCAAGATATATTCTTATAAAAGAACTTCTATATTTACTCATTACATCCTTATTTTCATGAAGTCTTATCACTTTTATTTTTCCTGAATCTTAATAATTCATGTTAATGATCTTGAAGGATTAGAAGAGTTTCATTCATGGGTTGGAGTCCTTTGCTGGGATCTGAGTAATTCATATCCAACCCCATAAGCATTTTTAAAAACATATATCCTGTGAACTCACAAAAATATCCTGAATATTAAAACAGATAGATATGAGTGACCTAAAACTATCACATTTTTGCTTTCAACCTTTCTTTACTGTGACTTTTATAGAGCACCTCTCTTCTGTGAGTTTGGACAATGTAGCACTCAGGAAATCAGAACATCGTGTGGCTCATTCCTGATCAAGACGCATCTGAGATGTTTAGACACAGTTTTCCTTCCCAAACAACTCAGAGCCTAGGGGATCTTACAGATCCAGCTCAGCTGTTCCTGAGTCATCTACAATAGAACATCAAATAGTTGATGGGCTGCCAAGTTCCTTCACAGAAACTGTTCCGCAGCAAACCCACCAACCCTTAGTAAGGTTGCACAGATTATCTAGCTTGATTTGGAAGGCAACTCACCTGTTTAGTTAGTGTCTGTGTGAGGATTGGAACCAAATATTGTAGTGCTCCCTTGGCATAAAACTTGCTGGTGTGCTCAGGGGGCCGCCCTTGTTCTGCTGCCTGAGGAGAAACATAAAACATTCTAGACAAGAGCAAACAAGCTATAACACTAAAGGCATCCAAAGAGAGCTTGCCAGGGGTGTATGACAGAAACATATGGAGGCAAATGATAACATTCAATGTGATCTTTGGATGTGCTCATTTTTTGCTCTGAAGATTTGTTTTAAGCCACACATATCACCTATCTGAAAGGATCAAGGCAACCTTAAGCATTACATTATTTCTGCAAGTTCAATTAATATTAGCAACCTGACATCTAAGTGTTCTTTGGATCAAGAGAGGCACCAAGTTTACATAAGGATGCCAAAAATAAGACTTTTTTCAAATGCATAAAAACAAACAAGGTTGGAAACAAAGCTTGAATTCAAAAATTCCAAGTGCAGAAGATTCCCCACATCTGATTCCTTCACTAGAGTTGGTAAACTATCAATTCTATACCCCAGGCTCGCATTAGGACTTCCAAAAGGCAATAAACTCAGCATCAGGCGTCACTTTGGTAAACTGACAGCCTGCTGCCCCCTTGTGTTCACAGCACTGTCAGTATTTAAAATAAATCATGCTGGACTGATGGGCAAGAACACGGGATGCCTCATCACTGATGTCTCCTTCATGAGGGGCTTTGGCTAGCAGAAAAATCAAAATCTCTATAAATGAAGATACCCTCTAAGCCCAGTAAGAATAAAGCTTTTCCAGGAGAATAAAAATATCCACAAATAAGACATGTCCCAAAGCCTAGTCAGAATAGCAGCTCTCCCCTTGTACGGGTACTCTCCCCAGCTCACCTCTGAGGCTTCAATGGCTAAATCCATTTCCTCATCACAAACATTGGACCAGAATTCTATCCCTTGTAGGGCCACTTCATCAATGTCACTTTTCATTGCTTCAATTGTGATCTTAAGAGAAAAAATACGACAAAACACCTCAGACTCCAAGTAAGTACTAATTCAAGTAAGAACCCTCCACTCTTTAACCAAAGACTTTTGAATTTCAAAAATATAACTTATTTTAAAGGCCTGTAATGAAAGAGAAACAGTGAACATATTTTCAAAATGCACTTTTTACCCACACAAAGACAACACCAGTTTTGTTGGCACACCACTGATGAACATAACACTTAGACTGAAGGATTTTCCTTGATTTCATAACATTAAGTAAAAAATTACAGAACTGACAAAATAGCAACTAAGAATGATGGGCTCTGTGATTAGCTATAAGCTCAAATCACATAAAAAAGAAATACTTACTGCAAAAAGAGCAGGACCCATATATGTCTCCATATACTGATAATATAAGGACATTATCTTCACCAGATTCTGTAAAGCAGCCACTCGTACCTTTTATGAAGAGAAGATTAAATAGTTTACTAAAATAACAATGCAATCTGACAAAAGTAGATTCACTCAAATGGGACAATAATCTAAAGGATCAATCAAAGTACATGCAGATAATGGTATCATTTCCCCAAAATTAAATCTCTCTATTGACTTGTCCCTTCCTATTTATTTTTCCATTTCTTTTTTACTGCTTTAAAGGTACGGGTGGAACTCATGGCAGGGCTAAACTCACTAATGCTATTCAGCCTAAAGATGTTACTCCACCTGCTTGGAGGGTCAGGTTTAGATTACAGCAATAGCAAAGCTGTTTCAATGGCTATAGTTGAAAACAATATTATTCAAGTGAATACCCTATGGCAATAAAGTAGCAGAGCTGACTGAAACAATTTCTCCTCTAAACTTTTAAAAAGAGGATGACAACTTCCATTATGTTAACCTTCCAAGTACTATTCTTCCCTCTTCTCTAAGATATGGGGGAAAAATTATTATTAATAACAATATTAGTCAACCCTTATTTCTGAATTCAACTGATTCCCAATATTTCAAACTCTATGTTAGTGTTGTCATTTCCTAGGAAATGATGTAAGACAGATTTTTCACATGACCTCACACTTACCCTTGTATCTGGACACTGTGTGGCTTCACAGACCACCTGCATAATAAAGTGCCGTTCAGACTGTAGGAAGAATAAAGATAATTAGCAGAGCATAAACTTTATACATGAAGATTTCCAGACTCTCTCTACAAGGAAAACCTCACTCCTGCAGGGCCTCACACAACTGTGGTACAATCAAGCAACTTTTCCTTGAGATAGTAATAACCCATAAAGGATATAAAGAATTTACCCTCAATGTCTGCTATATGACTCACCCTCTAAGGAGGTCCCTAATCTTTTAATCCCCAAAATGGCCTTCACTAACAAGACTTCAGGGAGGAGGCAGACAGGAAAATATAGGTCAACAGGTTTAAATAAAAATGGTTCGTTAAAAGAAAAACAAAAACCCACATGGAGGAAAATCAATTTCCTCCAAAATAGAAGAAAATTCACAACATCTGCTTTATTTCAGAGACCAAATTTGTTTTCTGAGGTGGCAAATCCACATCAAATGTAGTTAACAAAAAAAAAAAAACCCAGAATAATGAACTTTATTTACTACCTCCTAAATCTTCCAAAATCTAAAAAGAAAACCTTGATTTTTCTAATCAATCAGAATTGCCATTTGCTCTGGCTTCTGAGAACTCCCCACCCACTATAAGGCCAAGAAATGGCAAAAAGCCCAGGTAAAGTGTCAACAAATATATATACAAAAATACTTTCAAACCATATGCAATGGTCTGAAAGCAATTCCATTGGTGGGTATATATCCAAAAGAATTAAAAGCGGAGTCTCAAAGAGATTTGTACACCCAGGTTCACAGCAGCATTATTCACAATAGCCAAAAGGCAGACACACCCAAACTCCCATCAAAGGATGACTTGATAAACAAAATGTGGTATATACACACAATGGGATATTATTCAGCCTTAAAAAGGAAATTCTGACACATACTACAACATGGATGAACCTTGAGGACATGATGCTAAGTGAAACAAGCTAGTCACAAAAAGACAAGTACTGTATGAGTCCATTTATGTAAGGCATTTAGAGTACTCAAACTCATAGAAACAGAAAGTAAAACAGTGGCTGCCAGTGGCTGAGGGAGGGGGAAACAGGGAGTTGTTGCTCAATGGGTAGGTACAGAGTTTCAGTTTTGCAAGATGAAATAGTTCTGGAGATTGGTTCCACAGCAAAGTGAATATACCTAACTGCAGACTGAAAAAAAAGACTGAAATGGTAAACTTTACATTATGTATATTTTACTACATTGATAGATAAACAGGGGGAAGTATTTTTAGGCAAAACGTTTATATATTGTTTTTCAAAAGCACCTTCCTAAGAAGTATGGAACACCCCAACTGCTATAATTTTTTTAAATCCCAAAAGATTCCCACACCTTGGACTGCAAAAGGAAAAACCTAAGCTTAGAAACACTTTAGATCACATTATTCCCAAGAACATGAAAGATGGCAAACACCTACTCCATGGTCTTATCTCACACAACACAAATCTCAACTAAAATGGAAATGAATGCCTTTAAATAAGGTGGTATTTTCTAAATTATAAAATTAAAAAAGAAAACACATAATTTAACTCTTTCATTTCACACTCTCTGAACCTATATCTTTTTGTCAAAAAGACTTACCTCTTTATCAAAATTTGCTTTGGTGAACTCCAACGAGTTCAGGAGTGCGTTAGTAGCAGCTAGCTTCACATTATTACTAGGCTCTTCTTTCCTCATTCCCTGGATTATAGCAGTCAGAATCTCATTGGATTTATCCTGTAGCTGCTCTGGGTCCTGAGACAAACAGAGAAGTACAATGAATATACATACAGTCAATCCTCCTTATGCCCTTAATATATCAACTATATAGCATTTACATTCTATTATGAATTATAAGCAATCCAGAGATGATTTAAAGAATATGGGAGGATGTACACAGGTTATACACAAATAGTACACCATTTCATATAAGGGACTTGAGCATCCAAGGATCTTGGTATCTAAGGGGGGTCCTAGAACCAATGCTCCACAGATAACAAGGGATGACTATAATAACAAGCTCATGTCTAATCAGCAGTCTTTTTTTTCTTAAAGAGACAAGGTCTCACTATGTTGCCCAGACTGGAGTGCAGTGGCTATTCACAGGTGTAATCATAGTTCACTGTGCCACTGAACTCCTGGGCTCAAGTGATCCTCTCGCCTCAGCCTCCTCAGTAGAGGGAACTACAGGTGTGCTATTGCAACTGGCTTAATCAGCAGTTCTTTTAACTGTAAAATCCACTCAAGTAAGTATCATGACTTGGTGATCTTTTCCCACATGTTTCTATTTAGGGACAGCACTATAAACCACCTGAAAAATATCCCACAGTATTGGCAGTCCAAAATTGAATGAAATCAAGTTAAACTCATCAACTTCATCTTTGACTTCTTTACATGACTCTAGGTATAAAGTAATATTGGCTCCTCCCCCCTCCAGTTTTTGTGCAGATGGAGATAGCAGTCTGATGGCTTTTTCCAGGCCATCTATACCAAATGAAGTAAAGCTTCAGAATAAACATTTGAGGGCCAAGGATCAACACCTGGTATAATATCTAGGTAGTCTAAGTCCAGGTGGAGCACTGGGCTTCTTTGCCTCATGAAGTCTGTATATCAAAACAGACACCATGAATGGTAACCTCACCAGCAACAATAGTCCCAGGAGGGCTACATCTCAAATACCATGTTGTGGCTCCAAGCTAAACCAATCACATCAAGAGTTGGCAAAACTTTCTGTGATGTAGTAAATGAAAAAGCACCACAACATTCATGGTACACTGAGGATTCTGAGAAAAGGGATCAGGTCAGGGATGCTGCACATGCAAACATCCTCATTTTAAAAGTCTAGAATCTGCCTGAGCGCTATAATCCTAGCACTCTGGGAGGTTGAGGCGGGAGGATCACTCAAGGTCAGGAATTTGAAACCAGCCTGATCAAGAGCGAGACCCAGCCTCTACTAAAAAATAGAAAGAAATTAATTGGCCAACTAAAAATATATAGAAAAAATTAGTCAGGCATGGTGGTGCATGCCTGTAGTCCCGGCCCCAGCTACTCGGGAGGCTGCTGTGAGCTAGGCTGACGCCACAGCACTCTAGCCCGCGCAAAAGAGTGACACTCTGGCTCAAAATAAATAAATAAAGTCTAGAATCTAAGCTTCTCCAAACATGATTTCTGTTTCCAGTTTGTGACCCTCAAGTTCCTTTACTTTAGGGCATGATTAGCAAATTAAAGATAGATGCCAACAAATAAAGCAGTCCTACTTTCAAAACTCTGCGGTGGCTTGGTTTTCTTCGTGATTCATCACTCAATGGAGTAATCTTAATACCATGCATATCACAGCTAGAGATTCTGAGGCATATAAACAGCAGGTCAGGCAAGCACTTACTATATCTTGGCAAATGTAACCAATAGCTTCCAATGTCGACTCTTTCATGTGCTCTGTGCTGTTGGGATTTGTGACGTTGGCCACCAGCTGAGGAATGAGTTCTGGCCATTGGTTGACTGGGATCTCTGCACAAGCAATACCAGCCACACACTGTGAGGCAGAACTAGGCCGGTAAGTTTCTGTGCCCAAAGTCTGCAAAA
>VBSM01003215.1:16819951-16839829 GCA_008086735.1 Cheirogaleus medius | reverse complement strand
AAAAAAAAAAAAAAAAAAGCAACAGCCATCTTATTCATCTCACATGTTTTAAGTGCTTTATACGTTTTCTTAAAAATTCTCTCCATCTCTCTATTATTTTGTATTGTGTTCTTGTCTTGAGACTTCTTCCATTAACCTGTTAGCCACTCAGTAAATTGATTTTTCTCTTCTCCTTACCTTCTTCAGAAGTGCAAGCTAATAAACATTAAGCAGGACGAGAACATCCAGAAGCTTAGTACAACTAATGCAAGGTAATTGGTACCCTAATAAATGAAGAATGGACTGAAATTGCAATGTAATGTAATACACCTGCACAATTTGTCAAATTGATAAAAGTTAAGCTTGTTTAGGGTGGGGGTGAGGAGATGTCTCAGAGGAACATACTGGTAGCATCAGCCAAACCATGGCAAGATTTAGTTATTATCTTTTTCTTCTTGGTTATCATCTTAATTGATGTATAGCATATCTGCTGTCAGCTGCTGGCAACCTCCCCGAGAAAGCACAGATTATGGTGGTAAACTATGCTCCTTCTTTGCTGCTAATTCCTCCCCAGTGTTGGAAACAGAAATTCAATAGTGAAAACTACAGCTGCAAGATACCAGCAGTGGAATAGCAGGAGCAATCAGGCTTTATAAATGGCAGTAGCAACCCAGTCGACTTCCCTTCATCTGACACTGACATCTATCACAACGTTTGCCGTCAGACTTAGTGGTAAAACCACCAAGCCTCTGATTTGGTTTCGTAGGGAAAGCAGTTGTTTGGCCCAATGTTTTTTTAACATCAGTGTCTCCTATTCTTGCATTTGAAACCAACACCTCAGTCACTTTGCACCACGGTTAGTACAAGAAGGCATGTTCTTTCTTGGGTGGGTATTTGGTATTATTGCAAAAGATAGTCTTATAAGGCCGGGCGCGGTGGCTCACGCCTGTAATCCTAGCACTCTGGGAGGCCGAGGTGGGCGGATCGCTCAAGGTCAGGAGTTTGAAACCAGAGCGAGACCCCATCTCTACTAAAAATAGAAAGAAATTAATCGGCCAACTAAAAATATATAGAAAAAATTAGCCGGGCATGGTGGCACATGCCTGTAGTCCCAGCTACTCAGGGGGCTGAGGCAGAAGGATCACTTGAGCCCAGGAGTTTGAGGTTGCTGTGAGCTAGGCTGATGCCATGGCACTCTGCCCCGGGCAACAGAGTGAGACTGTTTCGAAAAAAAAAATTCACCCACTACTGCCCACTGTTCCAAAAGGCTTTACTGATTCTCATTAATCGAAAATAATGTAAAACTCTATAGGAAGCATTAACACATTTGTGTTTCTTTCAAACCTGATTTCCTCTAAAATTTTTAACCAAAGTATTAGGAAAAATCATTAAAGATCTTTAAAGCTATTGCCTGGCCCAGTCTGACTGTACAGTCTTCTAATTGTTGGAGACATGACCTGGAAGAACACAGGTTTTGGAGACTGGCAAGCCTGGGTTGATCACTGGTTCTTATAGTTATTTGCTGAGTAACTACTTAGCTTTTTTAAGCTGGCTTTCTTATATGTAAAATGGGTCCATTACTTACGACAGGGAGCTATTTGAAAGGTAATAATTTAGCAAAACATCTGACACGGAAATGGCTGGATTAAGACCTTTGGAGACCCAAAGCATCAAGGCTATGGTACCCAAATCGATCATGGTATTAGTAGGAAAGAGAACACAAATTGAGGAAGGTTTAATAAAGGGGTTATTTACATAGACATGGGCCAAGTTCAGGGGAAGCAAACGAGTAATCTAGAGCTAGTGAAGGAGTAGTCCTTTCCATCCCTAGATGTCAACAGGCAAAGGGTAGGATCGAGAAGCTAGAGGGGGCTGCTTGCTTGATAGGAGATGTGGTCTTTGGTAGAGGGACACGGACAACCAATGTGACCTGGCAGTGAGAAAGCCAGGAGAATAAATACTCTGACCATCCCTTCCTTATGCCTTTTGATCTTCAGGTATTAACTAATTGGATAAACACAACCTGCAGGTGGAGGGCAAGGGAAGCTTGTAGTCCATGTGGGTCAGCACCTCTTGGGGTCCAGAGCAGCACAAAGAATGGTTCTGAAAGGGAAATGGGAGATACCCAGCTCATCTTCTCCCCATCATTCAAACTACTATTTTTTTTTCTTTTTGAAACAGTCTCAGCCTCTTGTTACGACAGAGGACGGGGGGTTGGGGGGGCCATCCCTGTTCGTCCTCACGTTCGGCGTCTGTGGCAAACGTATCTTGCTCTTCCTCAATAAACTTTGTTTCGTGCTTGCCTTGCAAAAAAACGGTCTCACTCTGTCACCCAGACTAGAGTGCAGGTGCATGCTTATAACTCACTGTAACCTTGAACTGCTGAGTTCAAGTGATCCTCCCACCTCAGCCTCTGAGTAGCTAGAACTAAAGGTGTGTGCCCCCATGCCTGGCTAATTTTTCATTTTTTGTAGAGACGGGGTCTCATTATGTTGCCCAGGCTGGTCTCAAGCTCCTGGCCTCAGGTGATCTTCCCACCTCAGCCTCACAAAGTGTTGGGATTACAGACCAGAGCCACTGTGCCTGGCCTACTTAACACTATTATATGCAAAAATTGCATGTATGCTGAAACTAAAATAACTTCCTTCCATTATTTGATTGCAAAATTCTGTGAGTCCTCCAATTAAAGTTGCATTTTTCTCAGTTTTTTTGGTGCCCCTGCTTTGCTGGTACCTAAAGTCTATCAACGTCTTGATAGACTATAGGGTAGACCTGAGCATGGAACCTGGACAAGTGTGCCTCAAAAAATGGGACTGAATAAGTCTCAAGTTAACTCCTGAATGCTGACTGTCAGGGTCTCTGAGAGGTTTTGAGAATCTAGAAGGAACTTAGAAGGAATCTCAGGATTTTTCTGTTTAGGATCTAGTCATTAGGAATTTAGGAACTGGATTTTCTTGAACTTGAAAAATCCTATGGTAGGCCGGGTATGGTGGCTCACGCCTGTAATCCTAGCACTCTGGGAGGCCGAGACAGGAGGATCGCTCAAGGTCAGGAGTTCAAGACCAGCCTGAGCAAGAGCGAGACCCTGTCTCTACTAAAAATAGAAAGAAATTAGTTAGCCAACTAAAAACATAGAAAAAATTAGCCGGGCATGGTGGCACATGCCTGTAGTCCCAGCTACTCAGGAGGCTGAGGCAGAAGGATCACTTGAGCCCAGGAGTTTGAGGTTGCTGTGAGCTAGGCTGATGCCATGGCACTCTAGCCCAGGCAACAGAGCAAGACTCTGTCTCAAAAAAAAAAAAAAATCATATGGTAGTAAAACTTAGTATAATCCTACAGAATGACAGGAAAGCTTTCAGTTTCTTATCAAAGAGAATGAAAGAAGTCAGGACATCAACTTCACATTGACATTTTTATTAACGCCAACTGTTTTTTAATTATTATTTTTTTAAAACAATAGCACAAAAATGTTTCAAGGAAGCAATCTCACAATCTGATGACCTTCTGAAATACAGTTAAGCCACACCAAATATGAATTTCTGTTAATAACAAAAAAATTTTTAAAGAAAAAAAGGGTGGGGAAAGAGGAAGGGAATGAGATTTACAGCTAAAACTCACTGGATAGGTCAGGCTTGTTAGTAGGATATACCGTTGAAGCAAAGTGTGGCACACACAGGCTTACAGTCGTTTTAAACCAGTTACCACTAATGTATAGGCCCTGCGGCAGGTACCACTGACTTCTTACGCACACAGAATGAACCAGAAGCCAGCGTGATACTGTCATGAAGATGTTCAATAGTTGGCTTGTCAGACAACTAAGACCATTTTTAGCATAGTAAATCCTTCAGAAAGGCCTGGCTGAAGATCTTTTTATTTCTGTTTTCTCACCTATATATATTTTAGGGTTCCTAAAAGTCATCTTTAAAAAGAAAGAAAAAATAATGTATATCAGTTTCTCTTATTTAATGTGGCTCTGAAAGATGTTTCCTTATTATTTATCTCTAAGAAGGACACCGGGGGTGAGGGTTGAACTAAAGGGAGGAAAAAACACAGAACAGGGCAGTTTTTTTAAACCTTTTTTGTGGGGGGAAGGAGGACCAAGGGGGTCACACAGAAGGGAAAGCAAGAGGCAAGGAGGAAAAAACTACAATCCTTGGTACAGATTGAGTTATGCAGGAAAATATATCTTCCTGATCAGTCCCCATGCCAAAAAAACAACCCATTTGGAATTATGCACAGACTCTGACTATGTTATACCAGCTATCAGCCTTTGTATTTAACCATTCCCAGCAATGGGCAATACCCTTGGCTTGTAGGGTGCTTGCAGAACCCTCTTCACAAAAATCCTCTTCACCCAGAAGCCTCTAGTTTCCTTTTGGTAGGTTATAAAAACAGAATATCTGTCATTAACAGGAGAGTGTTAAATACTTTTAACCACTGACAAGGCTTCAGAAAGTTTCACAGTTTTGTTATGCTCTATTTATTACTATCATATTTACATTTTTATTTTTTATTTTTTTGCTTAATTGCTGATTTTCCTTTTTCAATAAAATTTAATTCTGGAGTGTGAGCAGGAACCAGTTAACTACATTCATTGTCCAACCCCCACTGGTTTGAAAGAAGACTCCAAATTCTTGGCATATTAATCAGCTGTTCGGTAGCTCCACCTTGTCCCTGCAGCGAAGCAGCAGAACACAGCGGGCCGTGCCCGGGTTTCACACTGGGGGTGGTGAGGCCTTTCGCTGAAGGAGGTACTGGTGGATGCTGTCAGCATCTCGCTTTAGCCAAGCAGCATTCAGCAGGATATTTTCACAACACTGCTGGATGGTACGCTCAGCTGACGGAGCTGGGTGACTCTCGAAGAAAGCCTGGTATAAAACAATCCAGAATGTCAGATCATTACTAACAATAGTAAGAAGTTAATATCACAGATTATGAGAAAATACCCACTGCACTATATAAAGGATTCATAAGCCTCAGTCATGAGAATTCACCACTGCCACCCTTAGGCTAAAAGAAAACAAGCAACTCCTTGGACCTGCATATAGTAATTCTCCCCCAAATATATGCTTAAAACCTAATCAAAAGTTAATAGTAAAGAGGCAGAACCTACTGCCTTTAGGCTAATTGTGTAGTGAGTGATTAATTTAGGCTTTAGACTCAGACTTGGGACTTGAATCTAGGCTTGGTCACACACTAGCCTGTGACTTTGAGCAGTGGTCCCCAACCTTTTTATTATTAATTTTATTTTTAAAAAATTTGCTGATCTCTGTATCGTTCCAATTTTAGTATATGTGCTGCCAAAGCAAGCATGGTCCCCAACCTTTTTGACACCAGGGACCGGTTTTGTGGAAGACAGTTTTTCCACAGATACCAGGGTGGGGAGGGGGCTACCTTGCCTCCACCTCAGATCATCAGGTGTTGGATTCTCATGGGGAATGCTGCAACCTGGATCTCTTACATATGCAGTTTTGTGCTCCTATGAGGGTCTGATGCCCCTGCTGATCTGAGGAGGAGCTTTGGGCAGTGATGAGCGATGGGGAGCTGCTGTGGGTGCCGCTAGCCTGATGCCAGTCCACGGCCCAGCGGTTGGGGACCACAGACTTTCAGTTTAACTGCTCTAAGTCTCAGTTTTCTCATCTATGAGAAAATACTTCAGAAGATTAAGGAGACAACACATGTAAACATTTGGCAAAATACCTGGCACAGAGAATTTAAGGACACAATTAATTTGTAAGGGATGATGAAACTAAGAAGTTTAAATTGCTGCTATACACTAATAATTTAATACTAATACTCCGTAGTCTCACATTTGTCATAGACTAAAACTTTCTGGGTTCGTAATGTATCACAATATTTATTAGAAGTTGAATAAACTATTTTCTAATGAAGTAGATTCATAGACAACCAAAGCAACTCTTAAATACCAACTGGCAAAATGATGGGGCCATTCGTTTGAATTTGTCACCACAGGTGTGAAAGAGAATGACTAATTCATCAGATTAAGTCTAGACCTTTTAGAAACCAATAACCTTATTTACACAAATGAAAGCTCCTGCTCCAAGGTTCCTAATCGTGGTTGGGTTTTTCAGGGCCTCAGTTAGATACAAGTCTTTCTCCAGTTATCTCAACTAGTAATAGCAACATTTACATACCAGGCACCTGGGAATTATCCTTCACTCTTTTTACTTCCTTTCCCAGGTATGTTCACAACACAGCAAAGCTACTCAGTATATATTGTTGAATTAAAGATCAACAAAAATCAAGCCTGTGAATGTCTTTCATTACTACATCTCCTCTTCTACCCTTCCCTGCCCTACTCTAACCGCCTCTATCATTCTTGCTGGAGAGCTACCTTCCCAACATCATCTCTTCTCCATTCCAAACTATTCTCTACTTGCAGCCAGAATGAAATTTTTATAACACAAATCAGATCAACTCACTCCCTTGTTTATAAACCATTTGGGGGTTTTCCTTTTTTTTTTTTTTTGAGACAGAGTCTTACTCTGTTGCCCGGAGTAGAGTGCCGTAGCATCAGCCTAGCTCACAGCAACCTCAAACTCCTAGGCTCAAGCAATCCTACTGCCTCAGCCTCCCAAGTAGCTGGGACTACAGGCATGCACTACCATGCCCGGAATTTTTTTTCTATATATATTTTTAGTTGTCCAGCTAATTTCTATTTTTTTTTTTTTTTTTTTTAATAGAGACGGGGTCTCGCTCTTCCTCAGGCTGGTCTCGAACTCCTGAGCTCAAACAATCCACCAGCCTCGGCCTCCCAGAGTGCTAGGATTACAGGCCAGTTTTCCATTCTTAAGAAATTCTTCATATGACCTACAACAGTGTAGTTCCTACATACCTTACCAGCCCCAGTTTGGCCACTACCTTGTTTCAAAAACCTGTTATGTACTTCTCCTTCATAGTACTTATTATCTTTATAATAATTGTTTAAATGAAGGCAAAGACCAAGAACTTTCACTGTTTTCTCAAGAAAATCTGAAATCTTAAAACTTATTCCTAACAGTGCTCATAGAGTGAACCAAACTATATTATAGCTCTCAGAACTTCCAAATTCACACTTGATAACCTCCTTGCTTTCAAGAACATGAAAGTGAAAGTGTCATTTAAAAAATACTTAGCAGTTGTAAGGGAGGCTTAAAGTTAGGATTTCCATAATCAATGTAGATTTGTTCTTCAAATGCTGAACATTACCCGGTTCAGATCCATACCCAAACTCATCAACCTTTTTAAGGGCTAAGAGGAGTGTCGCTACATAATCATCAAGTCTTATTTTACATACAACAGACCTATGAAAGTTATTAGAAAGGGAAAAAGAACTAATATCAAGAACCTACACTGTTCCAGCCCCCACCATGTTACTTAATCTAAACAACAATCTTATCATCCGTCCATTTTACAGACAAGGAAACAGGCTCATGGGGGTAAAGAAACTTACTCAGAGATCACAGCTGATGTGGAGCAGAGCAGATTCACACCCAGGTAAACTGACTCTAGGCTTCACATTCTTTCAACATATTTCAATGCCCTCAAAGATGATCCCAACTCTCAATTCTTCAGACATTACAAAGATTCAATCTAGGCTGTCTTTCTCCAAGTAAAAACAAGGAGACACTAAAGTATGTTACTGCAACGCTCTATGATTATACCTAGGTTAGTGTTTTTACATACTAGATTGAAAAGTGAAAAAGTAAACAGTACTTTCCTTACCTTAACCTCTCCAGCCATTTTATCAACTGCAAATCCCTCAACTGACAGCTGAAAAACAATGGTTTTAAATAGTAAGTGAAACTAAAAGAGGCTAGAAACAAAATTCCATTTACCCTAAAAACAGATCATTATATTCTCTTCCAACTTCAGTTTGTTATAAAGGGTATAGGATGGGGGATGAAGAAGCCCTTAACGCCAATAACTATGTAAGGAAACTCTTAAAGAGCAGAGACCATAATCTATGGGTACAGTAAATCATTGATGTCACTCAATAATATCTATTATTAGCAAGCTACTCAAAAATTTTCACATACCTTTATTAGTCTGGATATTAAGAATCCTCCCTGGTAACGATTATAAAGTTCTTCCCAGTTGTCCTTTATGAATTTCCAAGCAGCTTTCCTCCCATGCTTGCTGCCTCCAGCTACTCCACCAATTACAGATACAGTGTCCTGTGGACGTACCTCTTCCTAAAAAGAGAAAGAGAACTAAGTCTAATGTATCCAAAACATCTTTTGGATCCTGAAAGTGCAACATACTGTTGAGATACCCAAGTAACCACATTGAAAACATTTAATTCCTTGTTTTAGGAATAATGGGTACCTGAAGCTTCCAGCAAAGAGGACAATGTTTAACCTAAAGATCAACCAAACTGAGAATGAGACAGGTACAAACAGGCTGCTCAGCAGATACTTGCTTGGGAGCTTATAGGGTAAACAGAGGAAGAGACACAAAGTAGGCAAAGGGATAAGTCAGTTTCTCAGTTTTCAAAGTTCTCATTCTGGAGAGAGAATTTGTTTCCTCTTCCAACTATTCTAATTCTCACCACTAGTGGGAGGTAACAGAAGTCAGTAATAGAAACTGATGCCACTTTTCCTCGGAGAAGAAGCCTTAGTCCTGGGTTAAGGCAGATTAAGAGGATACTGAATCAAAGACTTGCCACAGATCAATGGGTTACAATTCCCTCTAAAAGCAGTTTTCATTGTAACTTACTGAAAGTGCAAACGTGAGGACTTTTTGAATCAGGTCAGGCAAAAGAGTAGCCCCAAGGACTCTTTCAATTCGGTTTTTCTCTTCTTGCATATCTGCTTGTTTATGAAGCTATGGGGAAAAAAAATAAAGATACAGATAGTTAACTTTCCCTTGAGAGTTCTATATATGCTTATGTGAGCTTCTCTCTAATAGGTTGAAACTTCCACTCTATATTCCCACTGGGTAAAACTAGCAGAGTATTAAATCAGTACTTTTCAAGATGCTTAGCAAAGGCAATGTATGTAACCTAAACATTTGTACCCCCATAATATGCTGGGGGGGGGGGAAAGACGCCTGGGTACTAAATTTGTCATTTGCTATTACACTTAAGTAAGTCATTAGATATAAGTGATCACTAGATGAACAGCTTGTCATCATTTCTGAGCAGTTTAATATCAAGATCTAAAGGTAAATGTGTTGTGGCCAAATTCTTTATTTCATTGATATCTGGCTAATATTCTCTGTTAGATGAACAAACTAATCATTACTAATCTTATACCATTAAAGATCATCAATTTAATTTATAATAGTGAAAAACTGAAAATAATGTAAACATCCAGCAGTTGAATACTGTATTATTTACTTATTTTAAAAAGATACATTATTGAAAGATATATATATATATACATACACACACATATATATATATATATATATATTTTTTTTTTTTTAAAGATCCAGGGTCTCTCACTCAGTTGCCCAGGCTGGAATGCAGTGGCATGATCATAGGTCACTGTAACCTCAAACTCCTGGGCTTAAGCGATCCTCCTGCCTCAGCCTCCTGAGTAGCTGGGACTACAGGTACGTACCACCTATAGATGGGGGTCTCACTATGTGGTCCAGGCCAGGTCTTGAACCTGGCCTAAGCAATCCTCCCACCTAGGCCTGGAATTATAGGTGTTAACCATCTTGCCTGGCCTGAAAGGTTATATTTTAAAGAATATTTCATGGCTTGGCACTAAGTTTCTCAAGAAAAAAGAAGAAGAACATTTCAGCTGGGTGTGGTGGCTCAATGAGAGACAAAGCAGAATGATCCTAAATTTTAAAAATTTAATATGAAAGGTGAGAAATAACCTGAAAATACATCAAAATGGTAATATTAATTTAATGATGGTCTCTATGATCAGTGGGATTAGGCATCTTCACTTTTTATTTTTTTATTTTTTTGAGACAGAGTCTTGCTCTGTTGTCCCAGGTAAAGTGCAGTGGCATCGTCATATCTCACTGAACCTCAAACTCCTGGGCCCAAGCAATCCTCCTGCCTTAAACCTCCCAAGTAGCTGGGACTGCAGGTGTGGGCCATGACACCCAGCTAATTTTTCTGTTTTTAGTAGAGACAGGGTCTTTCTCTTGCTCAGGCCGGTCTTGAACTCCTGCCTTCAAGCAATCTTCCTGCCTTGGCCTCCCAGAATGCTGAGATTACAGGTGTGAGCCACCTCATCCAGCTGCATCTTCACATTTTTTAACAGCAAAAGCAGCACATACTGCATGCAGAATATTAGAAAGATAGAGTATCTTTAAAAATATATAAAATTACTACTATATGTATATTACCAAACCTGGAATGAGATCATATTATGTACGCTATTTTTGTGACCTGCTTTTTAAATTACAGGTAAGTTTTTTCTTTTTGTATTTTTGTAGTCTTTAAATCTTCCATAGTGAATATATAAAATCTTTTTCTCATAATCAGAAACAAAATTTTAAAAATTAGAACTACAAACTTCTAAGAGATACCTCTCCAACACAACTTAATTTGCAGATTCTCCTGACTTTTTCTCCCCCTTAAGATTTAACACTGACCAGTGTCTGGAGACCCCATCATAGCTCCCAGTTTCCTCTTCCTTTCCTTGGGCTCTTTTGAACAACTGAGTGGTAAAATTGGAAGTCAGGAGATATAGGTTCTAGTCCCAGTTTTGCCTCTAACTAGCTATGTGATTTTGACTAAGTCCTTAATCTCTCCAGGTCTGTTTCCCCATCTGTAAAATAAGGGGGTGGACAGATGATTTATAAGGTCCTTTTTAGCTTCAATATTTACAGTCTGAACTCTGGCTTTCAGAGAAGCATTTTTCCTCCAAAGAGAACCTGTTATACTAGTCCACTAGATGGCATTCTAATATCATCTTCCAAATATACAGGCTGTCCGAAAAGTTGCCATACATAGGGAAAATGGGAAATGGTAGCTAAATGTACCTTTATTTATAAAATATTAATTACAAAATTTTTCCTTTATACTTTTTTTACATTTTGTAATGAATATTTTATAAAAATACTTATAAAAAAAGATACTACAAAGGAAACATTTTGTAAAATTTTATCTTGAATATTTTGTAAATAAAGGTACATTTAGCTACAATTTCCCATTTTCTCTATGTATGGTGACTTTTGGGACACCCTGTGCTATGATTTAAAGTTTTGTTTTTTTTTAATTTGCTTCATTATTCCTGAATTACTTTCAGAAACCAATCCTCCTCATCTCTTACCAAATAGTTTATTTTTCTTTTCTCTCTTTTTTTTCATACAGAGTCTTGCTCTGTTGCCGAGGCTACAGTTCAGTGACATCATCATAACTCACTGCAACCCCAAATTCCTGGGCTCAAGTGATTTGCCTGCCTCAGGCTTCCAAGTAGCTGGGACTACAGGCACATGCCACCATGCCTGGCTAATTTTTCTATTTTTTGTAAAGATGGGGTCTTGCTATGTTGCCCAGGCTCCAAATGGTTTCTTTTTTTTGAGACAGAGTCTTGTGCTGTCACCCTGGGTACAGTGCAGCGGTGTCGTCATAGCTCACTGCAACCTCAACCTCCTAGGCTCAAGTGATCCTCTTGCCTCAGCCTCCTGAGTAGCTGGGACTACAGGTGTGCACCACTACATCCGGCTAATTTTTCTCTTTTTTGTGGAGATGGGGTCTCAGGCTGGTCTTGAACTCCTGACCCCAACATTTCATTTTAGACTAGTAATTGCATGGACAAGGACTGGAGACAGTACTCGTTCCATAGTATTACTGTTGATTCAAACTTTCAAACAGATTGTTGCCATTGTAAGGGCATGGAAAGTTTTATCTACATTTTATATAAGCCATTGTTTAATTATATGCCAATTACCCTGGGAAAACTAGAGAAGCTATGAAGGCAAGTGAGTTAATTTCCTGTCCATTCATAAGGGACCCTGGCACAGCTCAAACCCTTGAGACACCGGATCATCTAACTATCACTTTTTTTTTTTTTGGAGATAGGGTTTTGCTCTGTTGCCAGAGCTAGAGTACAGTGGCATCATCATAGCTCACTGCAGCCTCAAACTCCTGGGCTAAAGTGATCTTCCCATCTCAGCCTCCTGCGTAGTTGGGATTACAGGCACATGCCACCATGCCCAGCTAATTTTTCTATTTTCTGTAGAGATGTGGTTTCCCTATATTGCCCAGGCTAGTCTCAAACCCCTGGCCTCAAGCGATCCTCCTGCCTCAGCCTCCCAAATTGCTTGGATTACAGGCATGAGCCACAGTGCCCAGTCTATCTATCCCTTTTCTAAGAACAGAAACAAACCTTCTGGTTAAAATGGGCAAAACCCCAAGTAAGTTTACACTAAAGATAAAATTTTTAAGAACTTGACTTGTTAATCAAAACAAACCCACTTATTTCAGTGTTAAGATTTAAGATGCATAAGGTTGTAAGTAAAAAAAGCAGTGAAAAATAGGCTAGGTGCAGATGTGTAAAGCCTGTAATCCCAGCAATTTGGGAGGCTGAGACAGTAGGATCACTTGAGACTAGGAGTTTGAGACCAGCCTGGGCAATATAGTGAGACCCCATCTATACACAAATTTTTAAAAAAATTAGCTGGGTGTGGTGCTGTGCACCTGTCGTGCCAGCCACTCAGAAGGCTGAAGCAGGAGGATCGTTTGAGCCCAGGAGTTTGAGGTTGTAAGTAAGCTATGTGTGCCACTGCATTCCAGCCTGGGTGACAGTTCGAGATTAGTCAGTCAGTCAAAAGTCATCTTACTTTTCACTACTTTTTTTTTTTTTTAAGAGACAGTGTCTCAGCACCGTCACTCAGGCTGGAGTGCGATGGTGCAATCATAGCTCACTGCAGCCTCGAACTCCTGGGTTCAAGCAATCCTCCTGTCTCAGTCTCTTGAGAAACTGGAACTACAGGCATGAGCCACTGTGCCTAGTAATTTTTTCACTTTTTTAGAGACAAGGTCTCACTATGTTGCTCAGGCTGGTCTCGAACTGTTGGCCTCAAGCAATCCTCCCACCTTGGCCTGCTGAGTGGCTCAGATTATAGGCATGAGCCACTGTGCCTAGTTTGATACCATATTAATAGTATACATGGACAGACATTATGTATTTCTCCATAGTTTCTTAATATGTGCATGTTTGCAATATGCATACATTTTTTTGGCCAGGATTTTTTTTTTAACCATTTAAAACTCTACTCTGTGTGTCTGTTCAAGTTCAAATTGAGGAAATGGGAGCCTTTTGCAAATATACTCACTTTGAGCATAATGTCTAAGGTAGTGCCATCACCGTGCTTCAAAACAGTCAGATAGACCTACAAGGGAATATAGGAATAAAAAAAGAAGTCATTTGATTAAATTTATCCTGTTTTAAATAGTCTAATGTTAAGAAAAGAAAGAAAACAAGTAAAAAAAAAATTGTAAATAGTCATATGTTAATGTTATATACAAATTGTGGTAAGGAGCTAACAGCCCTGTAAACAACCACAAAGGTAGATGGCGTGTTGTAACAGCACAACACACCAGCTCTCCCAGGGGAACGTACACAGCTAATCACCTTTCAGCACTGCAGTGCTGACTGAGAAACTTTAAACAAATGAGAAGCTGGCTACAAACAGCTGGCATATGTTAAAGACCAAATGGCATATATTAAAATAGAGTCAGACATGGTTTGTGGGTCAGTTCTTAGGTCAGTTTTGGTTACACTTCACAGAATAATGCAATCACCTATAAATCAAAGGGATTTATTATGAAAACCTACAGGACTCCTCAGATCAGCAGAGAGAATCTGTTTTCCTTCCACATGGTCCTTAAACCGACGACGGGCTTCTTCTAATGTTGCCTTATGTCCCGCTTTTCCTAGTTTTCCCAGAACCAAGCCCCTCAGGAGTGCATCTAGATGACCTGATTGAAAAGCAAAAGAGACATAAGACTACTTAAGCCTATTTTTACAAATTTGCCACCTGGGTATTTTATAATTGTGTTCTACCAAGTCTATGGTCTTGAACAAACACAACCAATTACCTTAATACTTGAGAGAACACTTGACTTAAATTTATCAAATCATGAGTCAAATGCTAAACAGGCTAGGCAAGCAAATAAATTTGCTGACTTTGTCTACAGTCAAAAATGCCAACTATCTAATTTACTAAATGTTTACTCAGTCTAGTTAATTACACTAACGATTATGTGTAAAAGAACAGGCTTAGATCATGCAGTTTTGACCGAAGGTTCAAAGAAAGACCATATGTGGAATCAGCATGCTCTGTGTACAAATTGAAATCTTAGATTTAAAAAATCAAAATCTGATGGATCTGTTCCTCCAAAGATACCCAAAAGGTCAATAAGCACATAAAAAAGTGTTCAACATTATTAATCATCAGGGAAATGCAGATCAAAACCACAATGAGGGCCAGGTGCAGTGGCTCACGCCTGTAATCCTAGCACTCTCGGAGGCCAAAACGGGAGGATCGCTCAAGGTCAGGAGTTTGAAACCAGCCTGAGCAAGAGCGAGACCCCGTCTCTAATAAAAATAGAAAGAAATTAATTGGACAACTAAAAATATATAGAAAAAATTAGCCAGGCATGGTGGCACATGTCTGTAGTCCCAGCTACTCGGGAGGCTGAGGCAGAAGGATTGCTTGAGCCCAGGAGTTGCTGTGAGCTAGGCTGACACCACGGCACTCTAGCTGGGGCAACAGAGTGAGACTCTGTCTCAAAAAAAAAAACCCATAATGAGATACCATTTCATATCTGCTATGATGGCTATAATCAAAAAGACAGTATCAAGTGTTGACAAGGATGTGGAGAAACTGGAACCCTAAACACTGCTTGTAAAAATGTAAAATGGTACAGCCACTTAGAAAAACAGTCTGGCAGCTCCTCAAAAGAAAGGTTCATCAGAGTTATCCTATAACCTACCAATATTCACGTAGGTGTATATACTCAAAAGAAATGAAACCATTATGTCTACACAAAAACTTGTACACAAATGTGCATAGAACTCATAATAGCCAAATGGAACCAATCCAAATGTCCATCAACTATTGAACAGATAAACAAATGTGGTATACATATATAATGAAATATTATTCAGCCATAAAAAGGAATGACGTATTGATATATGCTATGACATGGATGAACCTTGAAAACATTGTATAGCAAGTGAAAGAAGCCAGACACAAAAGGCCACGTATTATATGATTCCATTTATATGAAGTGTCCAGAACAGGCAAACCCATGAAATAGAAAGTAGATTTGTGGTTGCCAATAAATGGAGAGTCATTGCCAATGGGCTTTTTTTAGGGATGAAGAAATTGTTCTGGAATTAGAAAGTGGTGATGGTTGCACCTTGTGTACATACTAAAAACAGTGAATTATATACGTTAAAAGGATAAATTTTATGGTATGTGGATTATATCTCAAAAAAGTTAACATTTGTACACAAATCTGATGGACTGTAATAGTACAATGGACAAACAAAATGTAATATATTCATATATTATATTTTATATGTAATATATTCAATATATTCATATACTGTAATATATTTCATACAATGAAATATTAATGCTACTCAGAAATAGAAAGGAACGAACAACCTGGATGTACTTCACAAACATGATGCTGAGTGAGAGAAGCTAGTTATAAGAACAGAACACATATTATATGATTCTATTTATATAAAGTAAAAGAGACAATATTAACTAGGGTAAAAGAAGTCAGAATAGTGTTTGCTTATGTGGGGTGGGTAGGGGAGGCTCAAGTGGCAGGGACTGATTGTGAAAGGGCATGAGGAAACCTTCTGGGTGATGAAAATGTTGTATGCATTTGTCAAAACTCATCAAACTTTTAACATTTAAATTATGTGTTCCTATATTTAAATCATAACTCAATAAAAAATACTTTTTTCTTGGGTAGAAGATGGAGTTTTAGTATGTTGCCCAAGCTGGTCTTGAATTCCTGGGCTCAAGCCATCCTCCCGCCTTGGCCTCCCCACTGGGATTAAAGGCATAAGCCACCATGCCCAGCCAATAAAAATACTTTTAAGAAAACCATAGGAGATCAACAGATAACACAACTGCACACTGTTGTGATGAATCTTAGAAGAACTAATTTATAATTCTAGCTCTGGTACTAACTTGGTCTGTGACACAAGGCAATGTTTTTTCATTTTGATATGTTTGATTCTCCCACCTGTACAGCTAGTAAATTACTGCCATTTTCCCTATACTATAAAGGTGTTTTTGGACTCAAAAGGTTTCACATATTATCATCATGAAAGAAAAGTGCAAAGTCCACTAAATTACCTGCATTACCTCAAGTGGCAGGGACTGACTGTCCATATACTATGTCCATATACCTCCCTCCTACCTTTTACTGTGACTTTGTGAGTCTATCTAAAGCCAATGCCTTAACTTCTACACTAGATCCCAGTTCTTCTTGATTATTCAGCTGTCACTCCAGTAATAACCCTTCTCTCTCACAACTTGAATTTTTCCATTACTACTGGATTATTTTCATCAAGAGAAAAATGTTATAAAATCTCCTGACTTAAAAAAAAATTCCTTCCCTGACCCCACATCTCCTTCAAGTCTACCGTCCCTTTTCTCTCATCTTCTTTCCAAAAGTGGATAACCCACTATTGTTCCCCACCAATCCACAAAACTTAAGCACGATATCAATTCTCCTTCATTATTTTGCTTGACTTAGAGCAACATTTGACACAGCTGATCACATTCCCTTTGCCTTAATCTCCTTTTCTTTAAATTCTGGAACAACCCTCACTCTGGCTCTCCTACCTCACTGGCCAGTCAGTCTCCTTTGGCAATTCTTCCCCTTCAACCCAATCTCTGGATCCTGGACTCCCCCTAACACCCAGTCCTCAGACCTCTTTTCTCTACCTATACTGCCCGTAAGTGATCTCATCTAGTTTTATTGCTATAAATATTATCTATACACTTTCATACTCCCAAATGAATATTTATCTGGCCTGGACCTCTAGGCATGACACTCTCCACTTAGATGTTTAAAAGGACCTCAAATTTAACATGCCCAAAACCAAACTCCTAATTCCCTTTTGCAAACAAACCTGCTTCTACAGCAGTCTTCCATATCCCTGTACATGGTAACGTTGTTCTTCCATTCCACAGGCCACAATTTGATGACTCCTCTCTCTCCACAACACAGTTCTCCGCCAAATAGTTTCAGTTACTGAAATAACCTTCTAAATGGTCTCCCTGTTTCGTCTCTTATCTCCCTTCAGTCTGTTCTTCCCACAGCCAAGTAGATCAAATCATGTTCCTTAGCCCCAAACTCTCAAATTAGCATTTCATATCACTAAATGTAAAAGGCAAAAACTTCTTACTATAGCCCATAGGTTATATTGGATCTGATCTGCTTCCCATTCCCTCCTCTCCCTCATTTACTCTGTCCCAACCTTCCTAGCCTTCTCTTGGGTTACTCCCTGAATATCCCAAGCATGCTCCTGCCTCAGGTCTTTTGTCCTTACTGTTCCCTCTGCCTGGCCATTTTTCCTCTATGTATCTTCATAGCTCTCTCCTTCAGGTCTCTGCATGTGCTCAAATATCACCCTATTATAGATGGTTTCCCCAAACACTTTCTATAAAATAATGGCTTAGTACTCCTTATCTACCTTACCCAACAACTTTATTTTTCTTAATGATACTTGCTGCCACCTAGAACATTATATATTTGTTTGCTGTGTCTCTCACTAGAATGTAAGCCACAGACAATGTTTTGTTTGCTGCTCTATCATCAACCCCTAGAATAGTACATGGCATTTATTAGCTGCATAAATATATGTTGACTCAATGAAGGAAAGACACATAGCATTGCTACTATTCTTATTTCAAAAGACTTTCAGATTAAGACCAGTCAGGAGGAAAGACCACCTTTAGTTATTAGATGTTAGAAAATGATTATATTTAAAGCTTTCAAATCACCATTCCCAACATTTAAATGACAGCAAAAAGAATAAATATGTGATCACAGAAATAATCATGGAGGAGAGAACACATATAGAAAGCAAATCATTTCCTTAATTCAGAAAGCTGGCCCCTGTATCTTTTAGCACCTTTGCAAGTTGTATATAAGGTACCTGTTATTTATGGTAACAATAAATAAAATAATCCAAAATTTGCTTTAACTTTTCTTGACTATAAATGGGCCTTTGGAACTCTGAAAGACTTTTATTTCCACCACTGTACACAAATTATATTTAGCAATAAATACACATAACCACTACTGTTTCTATGTTGGTGATCCATATACCTTCACCAGCAGGCTTAAAAGACTTAATTTTTAATTTATGGCTAGCTGAAATTTAAAGTAACATGCAGTTCATACAAAGATGATGCTAATGATATTGTTCGCCACATAAAAAAGTACCAATTTCTGACTGAATCTTTCCCCATTCAGTACATCCATTACCTTCTCCAGGTTTGGGGTCCCAGCCCAGTCTCTCCCCTATAGGTGAAAAGACATCTTTCACAAACTCCTGGATTTCCTCATAGAAGTCTGTGTGGGACAAGAGAGTTGAGAGAATCCCCAGGTTACAGCTCAGGTCGCTCCATACAGTATAATTGGGCTCATTCACAAAAGCCTCCATGACTTTTAGAACCTCTACAGTGCTAATGATTCCAGCTCGAGCCTGGGACGGGGAAAAAACATAAATTAACCTAGTCTTTGAACAAAACAAAACAAAACAAAAAACACAAGCATGCATATTCATCATTATCTACTGCTAGCAGTGTCTCTGGTTTTACGGAAATGGGACTATATAATCTCAGAAGAAAACTATTGGAATAAAAATCCTACTCTGACAACAGTCTTTATTTATTCCTTTGCTATTTATAAAAGAACAATTTTTTTTTAAACTACACTAAAATCCCACAATTTGAGAGCAACAACAAAAAACTAGTTAACTTCCTGGCCGGGTGTGGTGGCTCACGCCTGTAATCCTAGCACTCTGGGAGGCCAAGGCGGGTGGATCGTTTCAGCTCAGGAGTTCGAAACCAGCCTGAGCAAGAGCGAGACCCCGTCTCTACTAAAAATAGAAAGAAATTAATTGGCAAACTAAAAATATATAAAAAATTAGCTGGGCATGGTGGCGCATGCCTGTAATCCCAGCTACTCAGGAGGCTGAGGCAGGAGGATTGCTTGAGCTCAGGAGTTTGAGGTTGCTGTGAGCTAGGCTGACGCCACAGCACTCTAGCCAGAGCAACAGAGTGAGACTCTGTCTCAAAAAAAAAAAAACTAGTTAACTTCCAAATTCTACTTAGTTTCTGGGACCTTGACTTTGTTTTTGTTTTAAAATTTTTCATACTTTCAGGAAAGTTGCAAAAATAGTTGGGGCTTTGGTTTTTGACAGAGGTTCTTTCAAAGCTAGACCTGCAAACTGTGTCAACTTAAGCCTCTCCTTTACTTATTTCTGAAAGAACACAAACTGGAAAGCACTACAAATTCATAGTCCTTTTAGAACTAACAGAGTTAGGAAAAAGAACTTCTGTTATAGCAGCCAACTGCACAAACAGCCCACTCTCATGGGACAGGTCTCTCTCTCAGCAATAAGATCTGCAAATGTGAAGTTTTGTGCATCATGCTAATCTGTGTTTATACAAAGGAGGAATCCAAAACCAGTGACTGCAGAGGGGAGATAAAATTTCAAGTCCAACTTAAAGGAACACTAGGAGGAATATGACAATTTTATCATAGTCAAAGATATCTAGAAATTAACCTAACCTTGTTGGAATCATAAAGATAATACTACTAATTGCTGCTTTAAATCCTTTCTGGAACAAAGCCATTAAATGTAATTCTAAAGCTAACGGACTATAGGCCAGGCACGGTGGCTCACGCCTGTAATCCTAGCACTTTGGGAGGCCGAG
>VBSM01003215.1:16790682-16803349 GCA_008086735.1 Cheirogaleus medius | reverse complement strand
AAAAAAAAAAAAAGGCAATAAGAATGCATATATTTCCCCTACTGAAATTTATTGCTGGCAGTTTCAAAATAAAATCATAAAATAAAGTCCTCTCAAAGCTAAGCCAAAAAATTATTTGGTAGGAAGTAGAAACTTGCTGCATTAGGAGAAAAGATCATTTATTTATATATCTGAATACAGGTACCAACACATGTAATTTCATATGAAATTATATTTCAAAATTTTTTTCACCTGCAAAATTTTAAACACTCAAAGCAAAAGGAAAGATTTTCAAGAACTGACTTTCTTTAGAAACTCAGATGTGTAATAGTTGCTAAGTGTCTTACTTTCTTGCTTATTTCTGTGACATATGGACTCAACCAACATCCAAGTCAGGTTCTCCTCTTTGGCAGCCTAAAATGCTGTCACAGAATGTGGCTGGCTCCAAAATCTCTTTCACTGCAGAGGTACTTCTAATTCACTTACTAAACCCTATGCTCCTAAGTTCTAACACAGTTGGCTTTCATGGATAGTATTTTTTTAGAGTAAGAATGAAGGGTCAGGACTAAAGGACAGAAATCATTTATTGCAAATATTACAAGGATTTCAATGAAATAGCTGAAATTTTATATACCTTTACTCTGCAGTTATTTTGCAGTTTCTTTACATTTATTTCATCAAATTTCAACTTAATATTTTAGGCAATGAAAAAACTAACCCCTAAAAACATTTCTATCTAATTAAATATCAGTTTGTTATTTATCAGGTTACTTTTAGCTACTGAACTAAATAATAAATATGATTTAAGAAACTACAGTTAACCTGGAATTTCACTGCATGATTCATTCTTCTTCTTTTTTTTAAAGACAGGGTCTTACTGTATCCCCCAGGCCAGACTGCAGTGGCACAATCATAGTTCACTGCAACTTCAAACTCCTGGGCTCAAGTGATCCTCCCACCTCAGCTTCCTGATTAGCTGGGACTACATGCGTGCACCACCACACCCCGCTAATTTTTCTTTTTTTTAAACTGTAGAGAAGGGGATGTCAAACTCCTGGCCTCAAGTGATCCTCCCACCTTGGCCTTCCAAAGTACTGAAATTACAGGTGCGAAATTACCATGTCTGGTCTCATTCATCTTTACCTAAGAGGAATCTTTCTCACTAAATTAGCATCTTGATTTCCCCCATTTGCAGGCAAATTCTAGAACAGTTTAGGAAGTGTTTTCTGTTGAATACAGACTATCCATATGCTCTTGTTCAACAAAGATTCTGATAAATGCTTTTCAAAGTGGACCTTTTAAAATAAAATTTTTCTATTACTCAATTATTTTTTGGCACAATGTTGCAGCCAAACCTGAAATACTATGTAGCTAGAATAACATGCAATAGGATGAAGATAAATATATTTGAGCACTTAAAAATATTAAATACCATAGTAACAAGATTTCCAAACCATTGATGGGCGAGTTCATGTCCCACAACCAGAGCAACCCACTGGCGTGATGAAGAACAGGAGTTTTTTGGATCAATAAGCAATGCAGTCTCCCTGTGTTTTAAAAAAAATTCAAACAATAAAAGTAATGCAGTAAAAGCAGGCAGGCACAAGTAGGGAAGATTCAGAGAGTAAATGAGATGGTCAAGTTAGGCTACAGAAATAACAAGAAAACATTACCTCAGCATATATAGGACAGAAAAAGTTCCAGGAAGATTAAAGACTACCCCAACAAAATTCATACAACAGAAGATCAAAGATGTGAAACAAGTTTAATTATCAGTTTGTCAATAGGACAGCTGCCTGAAATTTTGGAAAACCCTTGTATAAGGGGTTAAGGATTACTCTGCTAGAATCAGCAGTCCGCAGCCTTTTTAGCACCAGGGACCAGTTCCATGGAAGACAATTTTTCCACAGACGGGTTGGGGGGGGGGGGGGGGGGGGGGGGGGAGGCTAGCAGCGGAGCCCTATATATAGCCCAGTCCCTAACAGGCTGCCATACCAGTCTGAGGCCCCAGGGTTGGGGATCAAGGTGTTAGATAGACAGAAGACAGTTCTTCTGTTAATGAAGGGAGTGGTGAGGGAAGATGCATTCCACAGACCCAAAAATGACAATGAGCTGGCTGTCTAAAACTTAGCTCATCTAAGAAGGCAATTAAAAGTAGAAGGCAAAAACTTGTTTACAGACTCTGCTTTAAAAAATTATACAACCCACACATTTGTATTGTGGTGACAGACATGGAAAAACTTGGCTAGAAGATATCAAATCACGGAAGGTTCTTCAGGCTGGATAAATAACTATGAAAACTACTGGGAGGAAGAAAAGGCACCAAAATGAGAAACTCAGCCAAGAATATATCTAAAAATGATACTAATGCCAGATGCTCACTTTAAAATCTTACACCCTCAGATAGTAGCACCAGGGGTGGGGAGGGATCCATCTGCATTCTTGAAATGTGCACGGAAATGAGAGAAAGTAGAAAAATTTACGCCAGATCATAAAGCAGAAGCTCCTCAACTGTGACTAGGAGTGAAACCCTTATGAATTCAGTGATTGAAAAGATAAGGCAGGGTAATGCATCATTAACATACCTGTAAGTAACAAGGCCCCAGTTCTCCATGGCACCTTCATAAAATAAATATAAACATTCATTGATATATACACATACTTATTCCTCAAAAATCACAAAATTCAAAAAAAGTTATTACAATTCAGCAATAAAATGAAATTTACTTTACCAGCTGCAAAGTCTGCAATAGCAATGAGATCAATTTTAGGTAGAGGATAAGGAACATTGAAGTAGTCCTTATAAAAAGGCAAGGTTTTAGCAGCAACCTATAAAAGTGTAAACAAAAGAACCATCTCAGAAATATTTTATTATAATTCATTCTGAAATTCACAAAGGAATCCTATTGCAAGCCAAAGTATCTCAAATTACTAGAAACCAATCCTGGGGAGCCCTACCACCAAAGACTGCCTTAGTGCCAAGCTTGTATACGATGGCCAAACTTTAATCCATTTATATAACTTGGTATGAAAAATATGACATATTACCCCACCCATGCCCTAGATAAGTAAATTCTTATATTCTCTTAATCATCATTTTGTAAAAATGTTAAATGGAACCCCAAGGTTGGTATTTCCAAAACTCTATTAAAAAATGAAAACAAGTAGCATGACTTTCAGATTAAATTATAAATAAGTGTACTAATAATTGATCAGAAATGTAAATTCCCCAACCTGGAGTTATGGACTGTTGGAACAATCCTCTTCAAGTACATTTACCTCTAACGCAAATTTTCCTTGCTCTGCTTTGCCAACAGGGGTGTAAACACGGACACACACACCATCTTTTGACCTTGTTTCTACAAAGTCATATTCACCCACAACAAATGCGACCAGATATGTAGACATAACAGGTGTGCGGGCAAACTTCACTTCCACTAAATTTTCATCATCAGGGTATGGTTTCCGGTCAATTACATTCTTTAAAAAAAAAAAAAAAGTAAGAAAGAAAATTTAAATAAAGATTTTAATACCTTAGAGTAAACACTAACCAAAAACTGTAGGCTTACTCCTCTATCCTAATTCATCCAGTGCCTTTACACTGTCAAGATCTTTCCTCTTGAGAAGGAAAATGATCTGATAAAGCACTAATACTAAGAAATTGGGGGCTAAAGTGTTAAAACTACCAAGGACTTGTGAGAGAAAAAAAACGAATCAACTTTTCTTGAATAGTTATTCTATGCCGGACACTGGAATGTTTTAAAGAAGACCTCAATATTTTTCAATTGATGTAAGGATAGGAGAAAATGATTACTAATAAAAACAAAATATGGAATCTCTCATTTCAAGGAGTATGAATCTCTAGATCTAGAGCATTTTCTGTACCAAGGCTGGCTCTAAGCAAATTTGTGAAGAAATTTCCACTTTACCTTTAGAATCCCTAATTTCCCTTTGGTGTTCTCCCTCTTTTTCCTATTCAGGCTCTCAGTTTCCTCAAGCTCTGTCTATACTTTCTTCCAAGGAAAACTTATTTAAGAACAGACCTGATAAATTCATTTATACTAAAATGTAAATGAATATTTCACTTATTAGCCTCTTCTCTAAGAATATTTGAGAAGAGAATGACATTCTACTTATGGAATTCTTTCCACCAATAAGCAGGCAAAAGCCAGTTATTTTCAGGTGCAATAAGCTTTCCAAGTTCCCCAGAGTCTAATAGGCTCTTAAACAAGGTGGTCCTAGACAATACACTTCGAGTGGTGAATGTTTACTCTATTTATGAATGAGATCAATGACATTACTGAAAAGAGCATATTCCAAGAATACAACTGGCCAAAAACCTAAATGCACTTCATTATGTGGCTGTATCTTTTAACATTTAATAAGAAAGTCAAAACCTTTTTATTTCAGGTAATGCCTAGTAACCTTGTCACTTATTTACATCTCCAAATTAAAAGTAATCTTTTAATGTATTTAACAAGGAATTTCTTCCATGAGGACGAAAACCCTCTAAAAATAACATAATTATATTTATGTTTCTATAATATATGTCATCCCATCTAATCAGCAAACTAAATATGCTAAGTCTATCAAAAATTTAAATACACTTATAAACACATACATACCATGTTTGATAAAGCTACTCTGTCTTTAGGAACAACCAATGAGATATCAAAAGTTGCTTTGATGGCAGGCTCATCCCAGCAAGGAAAAGCCCTCCGGGCATCAGTAGCCTTAAGAAAAGAATGTGAGATATAAATATCACTGATGACAAAGAAAACACAATGTTTACTACTATTGCCATACCAGCAATTATCCGAGAAATAGGTCTGCTATGGATCTTAACAATATATTATAATCATTTATAATTATATTTTTGTCTTTAATAAAACACTTTAACATTTCAAATTTAATACAAATAGCTTCATCAAAAATGTTAATGCAACACAGAGCACAAAACAGTCAACAGTATGCTGTGAGGATTCAGAATTGGGAAAATATGGTAGGTTACCTCTCTGGTTTTTATTTTAAAAATAAAAATAAAACTATTCTCAACCTTTGATGTGCTTTGTTCTTTATCTGGAATGGCAGCAATGGGAATAAAGACAGATGCTCTATCAATTCAAAACAGGTCATTCGTTTAATGGCATTTCCATACACTACACATAAAACTGTCACCACTTGACCTACTTAGAGAGATCTCATTCTTTCACTAAAAATTAAAAGAGAGCAAATTTAGCCCCCTTCCCCCACCCCAGGAGGTCTTTTTCCCTTCCAGTGGGGGTTGGGGGGGGGCTTTAAAAAAAAGAGCAAATTTATTAAAGCAAAATAAAATTTAATGATTCTGCAGGATATCAGTTATAAAAGAAAGAAACTTTGGCAAACAAAACAAATCATAAAATGGAACCAATAACAAGATTCTGTATCATGAAAAGAAATAACAAAATACAAAGAAGTAGAGGAAGCATACACCTCTGAAAAAGGTTTTTTTACAAGGAAAAAGACATTAGATGGCTGACTGCATACTCAAAAAAGTTAAATATCAAGAATTCTATCAACGAATAAATAAGACAATTGAAAAGAAAGAGTGTAAAGAAAGAAATGGTAGCACAGAAACATTCAAATTAGAAGTAGTAGCAGTAGAAAAATGAACTGATACCAGAGGAAATTAAGCGAATGACATGAATAAGATTTAAGGGCTGGGCACGGTGGCTCACACCTGTAATTCCAGCAACTTGGGAGGCCAAGGTAGGAGGATTGCTTGGGGCCAGGAGTTTGAGACCAGCCTGAGCAACATAGTGAGATCCTGTCTCTATAAAAATTAAAAAATTAGCCAGTCATGGTGGTGCATGCCTGTAGTCCCGGTTACTACGGAGATGGAGGCAGGAAGGATGCCCTGAGCCTGGGAGTTCAAGGATGCAGTGAGCTATGATCGAGCCACTGCACTCCAGCCTGGGTGACAGAGTGAGACCCTGTCTGTAAAAAGAGGGGGGGGGAACCCCATAACATTTAAAAGTTTCTAGAATGTTCAAAGGACAAAGTGATGAAAGCAATGAAAGACACATTTGAGGGATAGAGCTAAACCTATTATTAACTGATGTTTTTGAAGAAGAGATCAGAACAGATACAACAATGAAGATGTAATAGAGGAAACTTTTGCCACACAGAAGATCTGAATCTGAAAATCAATGGGGTTCACCAAGTACTAGGCAAAATTAATAAAAAGTGAATAACTCTTAAAAAAAATTTTTAGTTTTCAGTGTCAAGAAATAATTAAACAAGCATAAAGAAAACAAAGCTAAAAAAAATCTTACCTAGGAAGGGAGAAGAAATATTTCAGTTTGTGACTCCTCCTCTTGACAAAATGAGATGTGCAAGACTTTAGTTGCCCGGCTAATTTTTTTCTATTTTTAGTAGAGGCGGAGTCTCGCTCTTGCTCAGGCTGATCCTCCCGCCTTGGCCTCCTAGAGTGCTAGGATTACAGGCGTGAGCCACCCTGCCCGGCCTTGATATGCAAGACTTTAAACAATATTTATAGACTTTTAAAGTGAAAAATTATAAGCCAATTGTAAGCCAACCTCTTATGGTTGAATAAGCTGGGCTTATTACGTCTTGTTGCAAGGGAAACCTCACATCATAGGGAACCATGTGATGTCTCTATAACAGTGTAAGAAAGAACCTACTATCCAATTTGGGATTTGGTTGGGTGATTTGAGGGAGAGTCTAAGGAAACAGGGATTCACTCTAGATTGAGACTGGGTGCTGTCAGAAATTCTGAGGCAATTCTATGAGTTGGTATCTGAATAAATCTTATCTATAGGGACACCTGATTAGAGCAAGTCTAAAATGGTAGTAGGTAAAGAAGCAGCAGTCAATCATTTTAACTAAGAAATGAAGATGTTTGGTATTTTGTGGTTAGTGCAGTGGTCTTGTTTTTGTCTGTGCTTAGACGAAATTATGAAATGCCCTTGTTTTGTCTCACTTTATCATGGTCTCAGAGCAACCTTGTCTGACGATGGTATTTCATGATACTGTCTATGTCCGATAGGAGAATACCATGGGCTAGCTGTGAGGCTAACTGCCAGGACATTTTTAGGATGTTAGAAGTTGTTCTTTTTTTTTCTTTTTTCCACCAACAAATTTGTATACCCAATAAAACTGGTCATGTAAAAAAGCAAATGAAAGACTTTCAGATATGCAAAGGCTCGAGAGTTACACCACCTACATGCCCCTCCAAAAAAATTGTTTGGAGACATACACCTGCCAACCATTCCAGGATAAAGTGTTCAAAAGGGCTAGAGATAGGCACTGGAATCATTCAACACAGAATTAAGCCTAAATAGCTATGGCAAATGTTATTTTAAAACAGAAGGCAATATAAATTTCTTGAAAGACAAGATAAACAGGTAAAACAAATTAGTAGTAAACTAGACTCAAAATTTCAGGTTAGGCCAAATAAACAATACAGGGATATGGGTAGAAACATAAGAATGGATATCATCAATTGTTTTATTATCCATATTGAAATTTACAGAAATAAATTTAATTAGATTTAACACTTAAAAGTATCATTAGCAGATCAAAAAAAAACTTATATAACTTACAAATACCTGAGAAATAAAAATCAAGAAAAACACAGATGGGGGGGCAAGGGCAATATATGTAACCTTAACATTTGTACCCCCATAATATGCTGAAAAAAATAAATTTAAAAAAAAGTTAGATTTACACTATATTATACTCAAAAAAAAAAAAGAAAGAAAGAAAAGAAAAACACAGATACTACAGTAAGATAAACAAGGGAAATGTCAAAGCAGCAAACGAATGTTACAAAACAGCTAATAATGCTGTAGGAAATGCTGCAGGTGTCAAATACTAAGATGATGATTTTAATTAAGAAAGGTAAACAGTATAAAAGCAATTCAGGTAACGAAATTTTGTTACACACACATATGTATGTGCCCAACCCACACCCTTAATTCCCCTAATTCTATAGAGACAATGGCTGAATATAAAATAAAAATACTAAAACTGTGTATGGCACCTAGCCTCAAATAATCACCCCAAATAATAAAGCTATGCCAAAATACCTAATTTAAGAATCATAATATTTTAGAGAAGAATAACCCATACCTCAAACTGTGTTACAGCAGCATAGCGTACTTCTCCAGAAGGGGTGGTATATTTACTTCTATAGAAACCTTTCATTTTGTCATTCAGTTCTCCAACAAAATCTATCTTTAAGGTTCCTGTACCTGTGATTGAAGATAAATAAAAACCACTATTATGGAGATATTAAGTGCAGTTATCAAAAATATGTCCTCAAGACACTATTCAATTATCTATTTACAATGTTCAAATCATTCCTTCCTTTCTCAAATATTCCTCCTGGCTCTGGAGAGAATATAGTATTTACTAAAGTAAATCACAGACTAATCCTAAAATAATTCTTAAAGTGATATTCAGGGTGACTGCTTAGAAAGTTCTTTAACTTGATTAATTTAATCTCAAATTACCAATACATGAAAATTAGAACAGAAAACAAAATTATTATAATAAATGCCTGACATGCTATTGTACATGGTGCTTTGAAAATATTTATAAACTTGTCCCCCATTTTTTCAGATGAGGAAACTGAGACTGAAAAGCTGAATAATTGGCCCAAGGTCATACAATTAGTAAGTATTGAGAATGGGATAAAATGTCAATCCAAAATTCATACTTTCTACCAATTACACCATATGACTTGGTCCTTTTAGAAAACTTCATGCATGGAAGAGAAATGTCGCCAATTACCCTCATTATCAAGACAAGGCACTGTATGTTCAATCCAAATGGAACACTGCATATTTTTGTAAGGAACTTATATGGAAGACCAATTATTTGATCAGTAAAAGGGCATAAAATGAGCTTTTTTGTGTTTTGTTTGTTTGTTTGTTTTGGAGACAGGGTCTTACTTGCCGAGGCTAGAGTGCACAGAGGCTAGAGTGCACAGAGTGCAGTGGCACGATCCTAGCTCACTGCAACCTCAAACTTCTGGACTCAAGCAATCCGCCTGCCTTAGCCTCCCAAGTAGCTGGGACTACAGGTGCCTGCCACCACGCCTGGCTAATTCTTCCAATTTTTTGTAGAGATGGGGTCTCACTCTTGCTCAGGCTGGTCTTGAACTACTAGCTTCAAGCAATCCTCCCACCTCAACCTCCCAAAGTGCTAGGATTATAGGCGTGAGCCACCACGCCCGGCCCATAAAACAAACTCTTAAAGTCACCTCAATCATTTGAAATCTGATAGTAAAGAAATACATTTAATGAATAAATTATTAAATGCAAATAAGAGTGCAACCTAACATATATTGTTGTATAAGAGTAAAATCAATTTAGACAAAATGTGAGGTTTTGTGAATATATATACTTTCATTTTATAACAGAAAAAAAGATTATCATTACTGTCTAGTAGTCATCTCCTAAATTCAGATGCATGGCAAAACGATAATCCCATTCTACATTTTACAGACCAAGTCATGAAAAAAAACCAGAGAAATGCTGACTCTGTAATTAATCCTTTTAAAGTGCCTACTTAATCACAAGATTTAGAGCATAAAGTCTAACAAATCAAAGATATGGTATGACCATAAAGTAATTAACCAATCATACCGAATTCTCATATCGTAATTTTTTTCTTGTTTTTTTCTTAAATTTTTTTTCTTTTTTTTTTTTCCTCCTCGAAAGATGATCAAATATCGTAATGTTTTAAACTGTCATTTTGGAATGCTGTAGAGCAATGACATTTGACATTGTTCAAAATGTTCTTGACTCTCTTTCTGAAATATTAATGTTCTTTTGGATGATCTCAAAGTCACATCCTCATCTTATAAAACTGAATTTGCTTTTTGAAAAGGGCTGAAAGTCATGAGGAATGCAAGTATATAGAATAAGTGAATTACAAACTACAAACTATTTCTAGACTGATTTTTCTTATGTGCCTCACACTGATTCTGAAAGTAACTTAAGTTAAAGGCTCAGACCTTTAGAGCAAAGTCATCATTAAAGAAAGTGTCACATTCTTAAAGTAATCATGCTGGGGGAAAAACCTAACTCAATTGAAGCTCAATTGAATAGACATGCGATGGTTATTTTGAAAAACTCAGACATGTGTTAATATTTGAGGAGGACAGTGAATATTTTCTTCTTTAAAGAGAATGACAGATTACTGGAACAGTAGATATGAATACAGTAAAAGAAATTATAAGAATTCTAAATGGTTGATACTAAAGAATTAAATTATAAATAACAGAAAATTTTAAAGATGTTTTCTATTTTCTTTAGGAATTCACTGAATTTTTTTTTAAAGCAGATGTATTCACATTAATAGTTTGCAAGGAAAGATCTAATAAAGTATAAAAACCTACTACCTTTAACAGAAACTATTTGATGTAATTTGATGTTACAATTCCATGAATAGAACTGGCCAGTTTGTGTTCATTAAGTCAACTGTTAAGATGTTTTTAAATATACTTCATATTTCATGGTATATCTACTTTCAACTTTTCTTATTTGGAACAAAAGTGGATTTAAAACTCATAACACTAAATAAGAAAGGCTGCTTACACTTTTACTCGGTTTTAAATCTCCATGGCCATCAAACCATAACAAGATATTGACAGTGACCACTTCCAAAAAGTGGCATACTAAATAACATACAAAGTATTGGAAAGAGTTATTACCTGAAATTCAAACAAAACACAAGTTAAAGTTTTAAAAAATCATTAATAAATTTTAATTAATGTCATATATGATACTAATTACAAAGTATTTACTATTTAATATAGAATTTTAGGGCAAGGAGAAAAAGAACTTTTTGATAAATTTCACTTACTATCAAATTTCACACCACATTAATGAACTGACAGCCCAATTGACTAATTTTATACCTATTCACATAATTTACACTGCTTCCTCAAATTAGATACCTTATTTCAATATCTAATGTATGCAATATTTATCTGTTTGGAGTTGTAAACCTTTCAAAACATGTTAAGCTCATTTATAAATTAAACAACCGAAAAACTGGGAATTCCACAAAAACTTTAAGTGTTTAAAGCTTGGGAGAGTATAACAGTTGCTGTAAAACCTGGAGTAAATCTTGATATATTTTAATATTAAGAAATTCAGGCCAGGCCCGGTGACTCCTACCTATAATCCCAACACTTTGGGAGCCCAAGGATGGAGGATCACTTGAGGCTAGGAGTTTGAGACCAGCCTGGGCAACATGGTGAGAACCTGTCTCTACAAAAAATAGTTTTAAAAAATTAGCCAGGTGTGCTGGTGCACACCTGCAGTCCAAGCTACTCAGGAGGTTGAGGCAGGAGGACTGCTTGAGCACAGGAGTTCGAGGAGCTATGACTGTGCCACTCTAGTCCAGCCTGGGTAACAGAGCAAGACCCTGTCTCTTAAAAAAAAAAAAATTAATGAGCTAATACTAAATGCTTATAAAATTAAAGACAGATTAATTTATACAAAAAGGGAGCAAAGGTCTTTGGTCTTTGTGTCACCATTTCTTATTACCTTGTTTTTCACTCTTCAAAATGCTAGGAACTACTAGTGTTTCTCCACATAAACGTCACTCTGCAGGACCCTTAACCAATGATTATGAGGTTGTCAGATCTTATTATAACTATTATTTATTATGGTAACTGAATCACTATTCTACAATGGTATCAATTTCAGAAAAGTGGATGTTTTATTTAGCTATGTAATCATTGGCACAATTGTTAATTTGAGGAGACTAAACACAAAGGTTACACTAATATCCTTCTAAGATACATTCAATATTTACTCCATTATCAGATAGACCACTTATGTAATCTGTTTTGAAAAGGTAAGAACTTCATTCTTAAAGAATAACTGTGTAACTCTAACTCACAGAATCTTGGGAAAAAATGTGAAAGACAATGATTTTCAAAGAGATATTAACAGATATTCAATAATTCAGTATAGGCAGACCTGCCAGATAAATTTTCTGTTCTAATATTTCTATCAGTGATTTGTTATATTAGTTAAAAATTATTACATTAGCTATGTTGAATTATAGTATAGTAATGCTCATAACTTTTCCTGACTTATTATTATTTGAAATGGCTTTACCATTTAGCATATCAGCTCTAAACAGTCCTTATCAAGAATGTCAGCTCTAATATAAATTATCTCCAATATATATAGTTAAAAGGAAAAATGGTAGGTACAGAATATTATGTATGGCATGATAATTTCTGTGTTCTTAAAAAGTATACACATAAATGCTTACAAAAGCATGATACAGTTTCAAAAGGATACATAGGAAACTGGTTGCTTCTGAGGGCTGGAGGTAAGAGAGTAAGACAGGATAGACTGGCAAACAAAATTTCACTGTATAGCACTTTAATTTCAAATTATGTATATGTATTATGTTTTTTAAATATTTAATTTTAAAAATAAAGATAGTATACTGTGCTGGTTAGAAGTGCAGACTCTTAAACTGCTTCAGTTTAAATACCAGCTCTGTCACTTATTAGCTGTGTAACCTTAGACAAGTAATTTAATTAAAAAACAATTTTTGTGCCTTAGTTTCTTTATGAAGTGGAGATAATAGCATCTACCTCAAAAGGTTACTGAAAGGACTAAATAATTTTTTTTTTTTTTTTTTTTTTTTT
>VBSM01003215.1:16664989-16719478 GCA_008086735.1 Cheirogaleus medius | reverse complement strand
AAAAAAAAAAAAAAGAATAGAGGTGAAAGGGAAGCAGACAGACACATTAGAACTAATCCCTTACCCATTCTGGAATTAGATAAGATTTTTCAAAGGAGGCAAAGAGTTAAAGTGTCTATAACATATTAAGCTTTGGGGAAAAGCCATGTGTGTATATCTGAAAGAAACTAATCTGTGGTCTTAGGTTTATTTGAGATCCCTCAGTTGGGAACCCTCCTAAAATGTGCCTATAAGGAGCTGGGGTTTGATGTCTGCTTTTTTACCATTACTGCATAAAGTGAGCATGACTAGGATATTCTAGTAGCAACAAAGATGGAGAGGAAAGAAAAGGACAGACCAGTGGCCGGGCGCGGTGGCTCACGCCTGTAATCCTAGCACTCTGGGAGGCCGAGGTGGGCGGATCGCTCAAGGTCAGGAGTTCGAAACCAGAGCGAGACCCCATCTCTACTAAAAATAGAAAGAAATTAATCAGCCAACTAAAAATATATAGAAAAAATTAGCTGGGCATGGTGGCGCATGCCTGTAGTCCCAGCTACTCGGGAGGCTGAGGCAGAAGGATCACTCGAGCCCAGGAGTTTGAGGTTGCTGTGAGCTAGGCTGACGCCACGGCACTCTAGCCCAGGGAACAGAGTGAGACTCTGTCTCAAAAAAAAAAAAAGAAAAGGACAGACCAGAAAAGACAGATGAATTATCTTTGACTAGGTTCAAAGATAAGAGTGTAAGATACAAGGCCAGGCCACTTGGTACTGATGATGTGTCAGAGATAAGAGGAGATAAGACGAGCATTTGATTGTTACTTGTGTTAGACTTTGTTCCTTATATTAGCTTAGAGCAGAAATCAGTCCACATGTCAGTAAGGATCTCTTGCCCAGCTTATGGATCTGTGGTAATTTTGGAGAAATTTCTTCTTGCTCCTGAGGTTTAAACAATTTTATTCTGCTATTAGATCTCAAGATTTTCTGGTAAATCACTTTATTGTTCATCTTTGTGCCCCCAGGACTTAGCATATTACCTGGCCTACAGATGCACAGAAAATGTTTCTAAAAATGAATTCTTTTTCATTTTCAAGGCTATTTTCAACTTTCATACAGGGTATCATAAAAGCAGCAGTAGTCAATGATATATATCTCTTTTCTTTTCCAGCTCAGACCATGACCGGCTTCATACCTTGGTAACTGAACGCTGTTTTCCGGTAGGTTCTCATCCTCCTCAGAACTATGGCATGCCGGAGTGGGCAGATTCTAGACATCACCTGTGGTTTTTCTTAAGAAGGATCAGTTTTGAAAGTGCCAGAAGTTTAAGGCATAAACTTAAGTTGCGTTATTTTTAGCTGAATGATAATGGCATGGACTCAGGCAAGGGCCCTGGCAAATGAAGAAAGAGGAAGTCCCAGCCAGGCTCAGTGGCTCATGCTTGTAATCCTAGCTTGTAATCCTACTCTGGTAGGCCAAGATGGGAGGATCACTTGAGGTCAGGAGTTTGAGACCAGCCTGAGCAAGAGCGAAATCTTGTCTCTACAAAAAACAGAAAAATTAGCCAGGTGTGGTGGCACACGCCTGTAGTCTCAGCTGCTTAGGAGGCTGGGACAGGAAGATCACTCAAGTCCAGGAGTTTGAGGTTGTGGTGAGCTATGATGACACTGCTGCAGTCTAGCCCAGGTGACAGAGTGAGATCCCGTCTCAAAAAAAAAAAAAAAGGAAGTCTCTCAGTTTTGAAACCTCAGGAGTATAGATCCTGAGGTCAGGATATGGGATATATTAGGCCACACCTACATATATGCCTACACTGTAATGAATGATTTAACAATAATTCATGAGGCTTACATTGGGTGGCAACAGGCTGCTAGGTACTTTGGGGGACCCCCAAGAATGAGGACTTTGTGGTTCAGTTAGAGATTCAAGAATATGAACTTTAGTTTCTATAATTCAGCTTTAATTTCTATCAGTAGAACTTCAGTTGCTATCAATCTTCCCAGGGACAAGCATAGCTAATCCAGTCTTAGCAGTTTAGCCTTTATATCCCTGTAAAATCCCCATCTTTCACTGCTAAAACGTGAGGGGAGGTGGGGAAGAAACATATATGCAGTCAACAAAAGTACATGCAATTATTAGCAAATTACAAAAGTATATGGGAGGGTTAATGGTGTGTTGGGGGTGCTACCAGTTTGGAGTGTGGTTTTCATCGATTTGGAGAAGGGTCCTCAAGGAGGAAGGTGGGTCTTGAGTTCTAATTTAGATGAAGAGACAGTTGTGAGGTGAGCTTGAGCAATAGCTTAATCAAAACTTGAGAAGGTGAGAGAGAAAATAGGCACCAGAGAGCGTTTGGTGGGAAACGCTGGCTGTGGGCTGTAGTGTTGCAGGAAGTGAGAGCTGGTGTGGCAGCAACAACTTCCCTAAAGGGAGGGAAGAACCCTATTGAACTTGTTCTCCTTTGCCCTTAGGACATGGTCTGGGACCTCAGATATAAGACTGTCCGCTGGCACTTCGTGGAATCTTTAGAGCCACCCCAGGTGGTCCAGGTTCGCTGTTCAAGTCTGGTGAACCAGAGCAACTTGTACGGCCAGGTCACCGTACGCTTGCACATTCGCCAGGTAGAGGCACCAGTCTGCTTTCCCCCTAGCTTTTCTCACTCTCAGGTTGGGCACCTACCTCTGGAGTGCTGGGTACAGCTGCCCGGGACTGTAGGAAAGGTTCGCCCTGGTCTTCCCTGCTGTGTCACTGCACCCTTCCCACTGCCAAACGTTAGCTCTACTGTGACATGGTATGGGGCTATTCTCTCCCACCTCCTGGTCTTGATGCTCTCCACCCCCACCCTGGTCAAAGAACTTCTGAGAGTAAAGTGTCAGCAATTGATCAATTAGTCCAAGATTCAGAATTCTGAGATAACCTTTTTCCTACCCATTAAAATTTTTTGTTATGGTTGTTTCAAAAATGCGTGTATGGCAAAAAACCAAACCAAAACCAAACCAAAAAAACTAACAGAACAGATTCACTATCATCCTTGCAGACTCTGGCCATCTATGACCGGTTTGGACGGTTGATGTATGGACAGGAAGATGTGCCCAAGGATGTCCTGGAGTATGTTGTGTTTGAGAAGCACCTGACGAACCCCTACGGGAGCTGGAGAATGCATGGCAAGATTGTTCCTTCATGGGCACCCCCTAAGCAGCCCATCCTTAAGGTGAGGTAGCTGGCATGGTTTCAGACTGCTGAGGCAGTGGTTGTGGCATCCTAAGCCACTCCAGTTGGGCTCCACCTAGTGGAGAGACGGGATGATGCAACTCCAGGAAGGGGAAGCTTCCTGGTGGGGGTTGGGGGGCTGGGTAAACAGTGGGCTTGGTTGGTAGGTAACTCAGTTTCTGCTCTTTCAGACGGTGATGATCCCTGGCCCCCAGCTGCAACCTGGGGAAGACCATGAAGGAGCACAAGGAGAGGCCCATAAGACTCAGCTAGCCTGATGGCAAACTGATGGTGACTCCTGGGGTGGGTGAACCATGGGTGGTGAGGCTGCTGGGAGCCAGGAAGTCCTCCATCTCCATTGCACTGCAGGAAGAACCACCTTTGTTTTCTCCTGCCCTGCTTGAGTCTTTTCAGCAGTCTCATCCTCAACAACCATGGCTGATGGCTGGGCCCAGGCTGGTGGCAGGTATGCACAGCCATGGACCCTCTTCTTTTTTAAATTGTGCGTGTAGTTTCTGAGTCTAGCTGAAAAGCAGAATGATTCAGATTACATCTGATACCAGTTTTTCCCATAGCAGGAACTGTGGGAACAAAACGGCAGCATTCTCGTTCTAATCACAGGGCAGGGATCAGAGTTTGAAATAAAACACTATCACAGTGTTTGAAAATTTTCGTGGGTTTGTACATTTCCCCTGGCTCAGACTGGGAGTAGACTAGCCTCTGAATAGCAGAAATAGAAGATGAGCTTCCTTGTGAGTGATGTGACTTCCCAGGAAACTGAGACTTGGGAAGAATAATCAGTGTTGATAAAATATCGTATAAGAGTATACTGACTCACTGATGAATCGGCATTTGTACTTTATAAAAGGATATAAATCCCCAAAAATAATTTATCCCTGAGCCTTTGATTGTATTCTTAATTACTAGTTGCATCCTGGTGTGACCCCAGGAAGTGTGGGAGGCAGGGGCTGTGGATGAGTTGCTACATTTGGGAGATTCATCTGCAGACTTGGTTCCCTGATTTTCTAGCACCTCCTAGAGATGGTGACTATTCTTTCCAGCCCAGTATTAAAAAGGCAAATGTAGGCGGGGCGTGGTGGCTCATGCCTGTAATCCTAGCACTCTGGGAGGCCGAGGCGGGAGGATCATTCAAGGTCAGGAGTTCGGAACCAGCCTGAGCAAAAGCGAGACCCCATCTCTACTAAAAAATAGAAAGAAATTAATTGGCCAACTAAAAATATATAGAAAAAATTAGCCGGGCATGGTGGCGCATGCCTGTAGTCCCAGCTACTTGGGAGGCTGAGGCAGAAGGATCGCGTGAGCCCAGGAGTTTGAGGTTGCTGTGAGCTAGGCTGATGCCACGGCACTCTAGCCTGGCCAACAAAGTGAGACTCTTTCTCAAAAAAAAAAAAAAAAAGGCAGACGTACCAGAGTATGAACCTGCGTAGAGTAGAACAGCCTACCTATCCCTTCCTTGTTCCTGAGCTCCAGCTAGGCTGTTAGGAGAAGGATGTGGGACTTCATATGCTCGAGTGTCCTAGGTCATCTGAGTATGCCAAGGGCAGTCACTCTGTACCAGCAACAAGCTTAGCTTATAGGACTGTTGGCTTTTATCAATCCAGTGTGAGCTTCTCTTGGAAAACAGGACCTTAGTTCTCATACTTTCTCTTTCCCGGAGCTTAGAATTTCTCTTAAGGAATCTGTCACTTAAAGTAAGAAAGAATTAATCTGTACTGACCTTATCCTGAGAATAGAGTACAAAGAAACTGGAATCAGGTCAGGAATAAGTAACCTGACTCTTTAGTCTCTCTAAAGCTACCATGTCAGCAAAGCAGCAAGGAAACTAGGCTTCGCTGGGGAAGATTGGTGTTTTTACAGCAGCCGTTGAGTGCTGACTATGGAAACAAAGATATATATGCTCAGGGAAGAGACAGCACTGGTGGGTTAATTCACAGCAACCACTCTTATCATGCTACTTAGTCTCAACCCATTTGGCTTAAAGTGTACATCAGGTTGCAGCATTACTGCCCAAGCGAGGTTTGCTCACATCCTATTTGCCTCAGCCCTGGATTAAGGCAAAATGAGAAGGGAAGTGCTTTGAGCAGGATCCACAGCTGGGGAGTATGGAGGAAGGGCAGGTAATCCTAGCAGGTAAGGGAAGCAAAGAAACAAAAAAAGCATATTTAGTAGGCAAATGATACAGTAAATGATTTCTTTAAATACATAAAAACAGTGCTTCAAATAAACTGTTTCATTCCACTTCCCTGGATATCTTGGGGTTCTCTAGATAATCCTAAATAGCAGCTAAGCAATAGCTGCCACCAGGGAGCCAGAGGATAAGTACAATTTTTATTTCCCTGTGGGATCAAAGCCAGCTGAGCAAATGGACCCAGATGTGAAGGGTTGGCTAGAAGGACCAGGCAGAGACCATCTGCAGTGTCAGCCGCAGACCTGGGCACTGGCAGAGACAGCCAGACCACCCGAAGTCCTGAAGGCTGCAGTGTTATTACCTTGGGCTTTTGAGTAGGCATTGTTCTTTCCTTATCTGTCTATTGTTCCTGTTTAAAAATGTTGAAAACGAAAATCACCATTTTGAATAAGCTAGAGCCAACTGTAACGGTCAAGAAAAAGCATTCTTCTTTTTTTCTCCATGGTTTATTTCACAAGAGTAGGTTTCAGGGCAAATTTGCTGTTCCCAGCTAGACCAGACCCAATGGGATTGTCTTGGGGTACACAGCAAAATCCACATTGGCTCAGGAGCGGTGGGGTTAACTAGAGCCCAGAGCAAAAGCACACTTCAATTACTACTTTCAAAGCCCAGGGCAAGGGACCTGGGTATATGGGAGGGCCTAGGTGTAGGAATAAGGGCATCTGGTCCCCGAAGGAGAGTAGGTTACTACATTCCTCTGCTCCCTTTTGGAAATGGAGCACTTGGCTACTTTTTCTGTGAAGTCCTGTAACCGCACAGGTTATTCTTTTTCCTTTTCTTTTTTTTCTTGTACAATACATCATGACTTTCAAAGCCCAGGGTATTTATATACAGACTAGATTTTATAGCTCGTTTTTTCCCCACTGGGTATTTGGTCACCTTGTTTTGTCTTTTTTCTTTCCATGAATGACATCATTATCTGTACTGCTGGAGGATGGGGCCTACTGCCATCTTTAGTGCCCCTGTCCAGCTCTGCCATGTTTAGCCTGCCTGATTCCTCACCGGCCTCACCTCTGCCAATCCTGGGACTTCTTTGTATGTTTTTCTCCTTTCTCATTTCCCTCTGGTAGTATCATCTAATCACAGCATTCTGTTATCTAGTACTGTCCAAGCAAGGGTAGCCTGAACTGTTGAGAGAAGAGAAGTGAGCTAAGAGAGAGAGCTCCCTAAGAAAGAAGGCTTTGTATTTACATAATGCTGTTTTCCTCAGGCTTCTAACCTGCCCCTGAGGGTAGCAGTACCCTTTCTGAGGGCAGAAGCACTTAGAATGCTGGCTGTATAAAGGACTTCCTTTCTTTCTCCGGCTTCTGTGGAAGGAGACTGACGTGGTCTCTTACTACTAAGGAGTGGTTCTCACATCAGAACCAGAGAGTCCCCTTGGCTCCAGTTACAGTGGCAGAAGAGAGGGGTCCTGTTGATGGTGGTGCTGTTAGGTTAGGGGGAGGAGGATGAGCCAGTGAGGTGAGCGCTGGAGACCAGCAAAAGCTAGGGGCAGAAAGAGGCATACTAAAACACTAGCAAGAGGTGTACTAAGGATGTCCGGAAGGGAGACTGCCTTTGACCAGTGTGGGGAGGACCTGAAGAAATTGCTTTTCCATCGGTATTCTCTGTCTCTGATGTTGCCTTGGATGCCAGATGTGGACATGGATGTCAAAGTGCTTGATTGTTTCTACTTAGGTGCTGGCAGGGCAGGTATGAGAAGCAATAAAGCAGAAGTGGGAGATTCAAAGTCAAAATGACAAGGCCCTTAAGGCATTTCAGGCACCTATTTTGAGTCATTTTAGTTTTTCCCCCAATTTATGTTTCAACTTGAGTTAAATGGCTTCTTTAGCTTCCTGTGGTGACCTTTATAGCGTTCTATAGGCCACAGTCCCTAGGTTGCCAGCACCTTATGAGATTTGGTTTCTTCTCAAAAAACAGTCCTCTGTAGACTTCAGGAAAGAACTGGGTCTCCCTAAGAGAGAATGCAGTCTAGGCATGGCTGACTTCCTTTCATCCAGTGTAAACACTGGCTTTACAAGTGAGCATCCAGACTCAGATGGCTTGTGTTCAGTACTCTAGATGAATGGGAAGGGTCTTTAGAAGCACAGGGTCCAGCTTTTGTTTCCTTGAGCAGGAAGACAATTAAAAGTAAAGAGAGGGTGGGCCTTCCCATTGGGGTCCAAGCTGCACCCTTCTTATACAATTTGTCTTTGGAATGAGTTGACTTCTGGCCTTCCCAAGGAGAGGAAGTGGCCAAGTTGTCTTTGATTCAGCTCTTTGGGAACACTTGGACTTGGAAAGGACCTTGGTTCCGGAAAGCTAGCTCTGTGTTTAACCTTACCTGATGGATCTGTTACTCCCAGTCTCAAGGATAGACAGTTGGAGGGATGAGCTCTTCATTTTGAGCTTCAGAAGCCACTTGTCTTTGGTCTTCAGTTAAGGAGGAAGACTTCTGAGCCTCAGCTTCTTGGAGACCTGGCTCTGAGGCTAAGCTGGTCAATGACTCAAGCCCTGAAGGTCCCTGAAGTTCTCTGACACCTTCTAGAGTGGAAACACTAGCTGGCTGGCTTGCCTTGGGGTGGGCGCTTTTGCTTTCTGGAAGGAAGTGATCCAGAGGTCCATGGACTGAAAGGCATAGTGGCTTCTCAGGAGCTGTGGGGATAATTTCCGTCCGAGTTGCTGTTAAAGCCAGGAGACCAGGTTCCTCAGATGGGGCTCTGGGTTCCTCCCCAGGACAGATGTCTGCCATGGTGCCCTTTATTTTATTTCCTTCTGGATCAGTGACTTCCCATCGACACAGCTCTGCCATCCTGCTCCCCATACTGCTTGCTCCCTGGGAGCTGACTTTGGGTTGTTCAGTGTCCAGAGCACCTGACAGGGGGACGGGCCCCCCTGAGTCTGTGCCTTCCCAGGGGCAGACTGTCTCCTGCTCGCTGCTGCTTTTCACTGCTTCTTTTGAAAAGTGTTCTCCAGTCCCCCCAGCCCCTGCCTCCTGAAGGAACAGCTCTCCTTGCCCTGGTGATTCTCTGCCCACTTCCTCTTCCAGCCCCTGTGCCTCTGCTGCTCCTTCACTCACCTCCCAAGGGCAGATCTCTGCTTTCTTGGCAGAGGGAGCCTCTTCCACTTCCCACGGACACACTTCTACCCTGGCTCCCACGCTGCCTGCTGCCGCAGAACTGCCTTTGCTTCTGTCAGAAGATGGACCCCCACAATCTTGACTTTCCCAGGGACACACAGCCTCCTGCTTCCCCACGTCTGCCGTCTCTGGCTCTTTCTGAACTGGTACACCTTTGGGCTCTGGCTTTTCTGGGACTCTGCCTTTTTCTTCTTGAGATTGTGCTTCTCCATCCTGTCTTGCCACCTCCTGTACAGGGATTCTTTCAATTACCTCCCAGGGACAGATCTCGGCCTTGGCGCTGCTGTCAGGTTTATACACATCTGGGTCAGGAGCATCCCAAGGGCACACCTCCGCAACCCTGCTCCCAACACTGACCGGTCCCTGGGAGCTGGCTTTCGGCTGGTCAGGGTGCTGGCTCTCTGGGTGGGAGAGAGAACCTGCTGCAGCCATGCTCTCCCATGGACAGACAGATTGCAGCTGGTTGCTTGCTTTTTCCCTGTCGTCAGTAATGAATTCTCCTGCTTTTGAATCAGGAGCTTTTTCTTGGGTTATGTGTTCTGGGAGGGAGCCTATCTTTGGGACTTGTCTCAGGTCTCCCTTCTCTGTTGCTTCCAAGGAATGCACTTCTGCCTGTTTGCTACTCATACTGCTGGAAGAGTCTAAGACCTTGGAGGCCTGAGCAGAGGACTCCCTCAAGTCCTTGTTCTCCCAAGGACAAATAGCTTCTTCTTGACTCAGTTTTGCCACCCATTTTGACATGTCTTCTCCCAGGGAGGTGAGGCTCGCCTTTTCTATAGTTTTCTCCGTCTGCCCTGCTGATTCACTCCCCATCTCTTGTTCCAGTCCCTTCCCAGGAGCTCCTTCATTCACCTCCCAGGAACAGATCTTGGCTTTTTCACTGGCAGGAGCTTCCTGTACTTCCCAGGGACACACCTCAGCTGTTCTGCACTCTACATGGTCCAGATCCTGGTCCCCAGCTCTTGTCCGGTCAGGTTCCAGAGTGTCTGAATGCTGAGAGGAGTCCCCTGGATGCAAGCTCTCCCAGGGACAGGCCACCTCCCGCTCTGTGGCTGGCCTCTCTGGCTTCTTTGGAGCCGTAACATCTGTCTCCTTGGGTCCAGAATCTGCAGACATCTTTCCTATGTAGTCTGGGGACTTCCTAGTGGCCTCAGCTCCCAGAGCCCTTTCCTCCCCTGCTGCAGCATCCACCTCCCAGGGACAAATCTTCGCCTTCTCAGCAGTTGGGGTTTCCGCCACATCCCATGGGCAGATCTCAGCAGCTTTGCTCCCCACACTGCCTGACATCTGGAAAGTGGCTGGGGGTCTGTCTGTGTCTCGAGGACCTGGTTGTGGGGGAAAGCTGCCAGGGTCTATACTCTCCCAGGGACAGACTGCTTCCTGCTTTTGGATCTGCCCCTCAGGCTTTTCACAAGCTGTGACATCTTTGATTCCTGCTTTTCCAGGCGTTTTCTCCTTGTCCTTTTGAGATTCGCCTCCTTTTGGTTCCTGTCCTGATGTCCAGTCCTCTTTTGTTGTTTCATTCACCTCCCAGGGACAGATTTCTGCTTTATCCTGTACCTCTGGCTTGAGATCTTCCCAGGGACACACCTGTGCTCTGCTTTCTCCACTGCTTAGGAGTTGGCCGCCTACTTGGGATGAGGAATTGTCTAGACATGGGCTGGAGTGCCCAGGGGCTGTGCTCTCCCAGGGACATACTGGTTCCTGCTGTTGACTTAATTTCTTCACTGCTTTCACAGTTTGTTCCATCTCTCCAAAGCTTCCTTTTCTAGAGGCTTTTTCCTTTTCTTGGAGAGATTCTCTGCCTGTCCCCTGACTCAGCATTTCCTGCCCCATTACCTCACCATCCAGCTCCTGGGGACAGATCTCTGCTTTCCTGATAGCAGGAGCTTCTCCTGCCTCCTGTGGACACACCTCCACGGTGCTGCTGTCCGAACTCCCTGAGCACTGTGGGCTTCCTGGGGCCTGAATTGAGATTGCCAAGGGGCCCCGAAAATCTGTACTCTCCCATGGACCGAGAGACTCCAATCCTCCTCCCCTCAGTGTGTGTTCTTTCCAAAAGATTGTTTTCTCGGGGGTTTTCTGCTTTTCCTGGGGAAGCTCCTTCGCTTCCTCCTGGGCGGGTTTCCCATCCTCTCCTCCTTCACTTGCCTCCCAGGGACACAGCTCTGCCTTCGCCACCTTCCTAGCCTCCATGCTGCCCACCACCTCCAACCTGCCCTTGCTTCTGTCAGAGTCCTGAGGGGATGACTGAGGGGACAGACCTCTAGGCTCAGCAGTCTCCCAGGGACACACTGCTTCCTGTCCCCTGACCAGCCTCTCTGGCTTTTTCCGTGCAATGGCAACCACATCTTTGGGCTCTGATTTTTCGGGGGCTTTTCCCCTCTCTTCTTGGGAGTCATTTGGACCTTGTCTTAATGCCTTCTTCTCAGGGCCTCCTTCACTAACCTCCCAGGGGCAGATTTCGGCCTTGTTGCTACTGTCTGGGTGACATGTTTCTGACTCGGTGACTTCCCAGGGGCATACATCCACCACCCTGTGGTCAGCACTGCCCAGAGACCAGAGGCCAGCTTTGGGCGGTTCCCGCCATCCCATGGGGGCTTCTTTTGCTTGCTCAGCATTTTTGTCCCTAAAAACTTGCCTCAGTATGGCAGGCCCTGTTTTACCTGCTTTTTCAACTTTCCGCTCCCCTAGGCCTTGGGATGTCCTCTTGCCTCTGTCTTCTTGTTCCCTGCTGCTGTCCTGTTGACGGACTTGTAGCATTCTGCTCGTATGAGCATTCTGTTGGTTCTGGAGGGACTCCTCGTCGTCACAGGGGGCAAGGGCAGCCTGCTTGCTTACCACCTTGGGCCGGCCCAGCCTGGGAGACCTGGAGGCTGTCCCTACACTCTGTGCTGCAGCTCTGCTCGTCTCCCCCTCAGGACTCTCCTCCCCACCCTCCTTCTCTTTGTATATGCTCCGAGAGCGGGTCAGAGCTTTGATAGCCAGTCCTAGGCTGCGCATGGAACCCTGCTGAGCAGGGGTCTTGAGGCTGTGTGATTTGGAGAAGATTTTGGGCCTGTCCTCATCCACGTCATCAGCTTCTCCCTGGAGATGCCTGTCTTCTGTGTCCATCTCATTCTCCCCAGGCCCCTTTTTCTCTACTGCAATGGAGAGGGCCCTCCAGAACCTGGCTCGAGGTGGGGCAGGGGAGTGGCTGCCTCGCTCTGGCCCCGGGGGACCTTCCTGGACTACATTTTCTTTCTTGACTGGCAGTTCTGCATTCTCCCAGGGGCAGATAAAGGTGAGTAAGCTGGGGCTTTGAGGGGGTACTGGAACTGGTGCCAGGGCAGGGGCTGGGGTTGGGGCTAGAGCTGGCATCAGAGCTGGAGCCAAGCTGGAGGTGGGAGACAGCATCCTAGGCTCTCCCAGGCAGGCCCCAGACAGGGCCAAGATGGGTGTGGAGACCTGGTGCCTGATGGGCGGGTGGGGCAGCCTTCTTCCAGCCTCCTCTTGAAGCTTCCCTGAGGCATAAGAGCTGTCCATGCTGCTGCTCTTGGCAGGGGAAGGTGGGGCTGACAGGGGGGCCCCTTGGGCCCGTGGCAGCCTTCTGGCCGATGGCCTCCGCACCGGGCTCGCCATGGCCGCCATGACTGCCTCGGCCTTCTTTCGTTCCTCTCGCTCCTTCGCCTGCCGGTAGGTCTCCTCCAGGTAGGCCTGGCTGGCCATGAGCAGGGCCTTTTCCCTGGAGCCAGCCACGCTGAGCGACTTCTGCAGGGAGGCAGGCCGGGCTCTGGGAAGCCTCTCTCCCACAGTCAGGTTGTGGGCACTGGCCGACCTGAAGCCCAGGGCAGGAGGGGCAGGAGGCCCCTCCATTGACTCCCGGCTCTCTCCTCGTGGGGCCCTCTTGGCCAGCTTCCTCCTCAGCAGTGAGTCGAGGAGAGGCGGGTCCTGCTCCCTGTGCTGGTCATAGGTGCTTCGGGACTTGCGCAGAGCCGGTGGCTCTTCTGGCTCCTGGAAGCTGGAGCTGAGGAGCCGGCGGCGGGAGGAGCCGGGCAAGCTGCTGCGGCTTGGGGAGCCCGAGTCCCGGGAGTGCTGCCGGGCCAGGGCCTCAGGAAACTCGGCCAGGTACCTCATGAAGGAGCGGCCTAGCCCCTGGCGTGAGCTGCCCCGCTTCTTGGGCAGGTGAGGGTTGTTTGCAGCCATTTCCTTGGTCTTGTGGACCTCGAGCTGGGCATAGAGCTTCTTCAGTTCATCCTGCGGGGAGGGCAGGGAGGGGACAGGAGCACAGCCTCGGGTGAGCTCTCCCTACCCCTGGCTGCACTGTTCTCCCCCTCGGCCCTTATTTAGACCATTTTCTCCAGGGTTCTCTTCCGTCAAGCTATGTCCCTTCCTTGCTTTTAAAACTCTCAGAATTTACCTCTTCACTCCTACAAGACCAGTGCCAACCTAGGCCTGAGCTAGATCATTTAACTCCGAGGACTCAGAGCATACTCCCTTCTCTGGGACGCTGTGGTCTGGTGGGGGAGGTCAGTAGCTTAGGGGAGACTGCTGACCCACTGTGTGCTTCGAGGCTGTTTTCTTGAGCCCTGTGAGCCTCTGCATCTTCTGTAAATTGAGGCTACCTGGCTGATCAAGGGTGGCTTCCTTAAGAAGATTATATGAAATTGATGGGGCCAAGTGTGGTGGCTCACGCCTATAATCCTAGCACTTTGGGAGGCCGAGGCGGGAGGATCGCTGGAGGTCAGGAGTTTGAGACCAGCCTGAACAAGAGCAAGACCCCATCTCTATAAAAAATAGAAAAATTAGTGGGGTGTGGTAGTGAACGCCTGTAGTCCCAGCTACTCGGGAGGTTGAGGCAGGAGGATCACTCAAGCCCAGGAGTTTGAGGCTGCAGTGAGCTACGATGACACCACTGCACTCTACCCAGGGTGATATAGTGAGACCCTGTCTCAAAAAACAAAACAAAATGGAAAAAAGAAACCGACGGGACAAATGGACGTGAAATGTACAGTATTTGGGTGTAAGTGATGGAGTGGGGCTTTGAAAGTCTTTTATGTTCTGGACTTCAGAGCCTGCGTAGGGGGAGCAGATTGGCTTATGTTCTGAAACGTGGAAGGCCGTGAGTGTGGCTGCTGTGCCAGAGTGCTCCAGGTGCTCCCTGGCCTCAGCTGGAGTGGGGTGCAACTCAGCTTTGACCCGAGACAGGGCAGAAGGCAGGGCAGGTGGAGATCAGATGGCGAGGGGGACACAAGGGGGAAGCAAGCCAGGCAGCTGGGACAAGGAAGGAACTGGGGGGTAAGACTCTCCTTTGTGAAGCTGTAAACAAGTCAGGTGTGGAGGGGGCCCCAGTGGAGGATGGACAACATGGCTTCCCGAGATGGTTCCCATCCTTTAGGTTTTATAAAACAATGGGCTTAGACTGCCAGCTCTTCTTACTTTCTACCCACTGAGCCTCTCATTAGGGTTCCTGTGACTATAGTGATGCCTCTGAGCAGAAAAATAAGAATAACCACGCTCTTCCAATGTAAGACCCAGGAAGAATTTCCTTTCTCTAAGACCTGCCAAGTCCCAGGAAAGGGGATCCTGCTGTGGAAATCCTGGTGGCCACTCACTGCCTGAACTACCCAACTCCACGGCTGGCCCTAAGGTCACCAACTGTCTTGCTTCGCTGGGGACTGAGTGAGTGGAGGATCCCAGGCAGTAGGGCTCCTCTCTCAGCTCTGCCTCTAACTTGCCAGGTGGCCTGGGCCTCCAGGATCTGAGTTCGGGGGCTTTGGGGGTCTTTCCACTTGGGTGGTGTGTGACCTCCTTTGAATAGAGTCACAGGAAGCAGGACAGTGGTGGAGAAGGGGGGGCAGGTCTTGGAGAGAGGGAAAGCTAGGGGCAGGGGAGGGGACCTGCAGTGGCACACAGCCCAGGTGGCAGGGCAGCTGTGCTCCCTCTGCCCAGTCTGAAAGCTGGCATCAGCAGGGGGCTGGGAGAGCTGCACCTACCCGAATGTCTCCGGGGTCCAGGCTGCGCTCGCTCCAGGCTGAGGCGATGCTGCTGTTGAGGTAGGAGCCCGAGCGCTGCAGGTCCAGCTCGTCCTCATATGCTTCATCCACAATCTCCTCCCTGGGTGGAGCCCCCAGCTTCCAGAACTGGCGGGGCACATATGAGTGGGAAAAAGACTCCCCCTGGCTCCCTGTCCACTCCTACTCTCACCTCCCTGTGGAATGTGTCTTTACTTTGTGAATCTTTGCCCCCTTCTCTGATTTGGAATTCTCGGGGTCCATAGAGTTTTATTCCCCCATCCTACCCCATCTTCTCTGGCTAAGAGACCAGGGTGATCCCAACCCCCTGCTCCTGCAATTCCTAGCCATATCCTTCAGCTCCCTCACCACTCTCTTTCTAACAACTTCATAGGAGGTTTTCAGAGTTCACTTAGGGCCCCTGTCACTCAGTTCACTCACCCCAGCACCTCTGTTACCTTCACCCTGGACTGGAGAGGGCGCCGTGGCGCTGCAGATCCACACTGCCCCTTACGGGGTAGGGGGGCCAGGGTCTGTCTCACATGCGGTCGGGGGAGACCTCACCTTGGGGATGAAGATCAGAGCCAGCGTGGCAGTGACCGTGCTGTGGGTGTGGAAGAAGAAGAGGAGGAGGGTCCAGTCCGGGTGCAGGGAGGGAACCAGCACAAACCTGGTGTGGGATGGGAGGGGGGTTGTCAGTGCAGGTGAGAGTAGCCTCTTCCTCCTCACCTTCTCTCTGGCTCTTCTTCCAGCCCCAGCCCTGATCTCCATGGGATGACAAGGGTGCTCTTCCTCTTGCTCTCTCCAGGTTGTAGGTACTAGCTCAAGGCTCCTGTCAGTCCCCACCTCTGGGAAGCCCTCCCGGACTACTCCATCCTGCCTTCTCTGGCTGCCTATAGTACATGATTGTGCCCCACAGCTCTGCAACTACCACCTTGTGGGTTGACTCTGCTCCTGCCGCAGGACCGGGTCCTTATGGACACACACACAGCAGGCCTGCTGCTGTTATGGTTAAGGAGTGAGGGGGAGAAGGCAGGGGAACTGAGCATGTGTGGGACGGGTGTGCTGGGGAAGCTAGAGAGGTGGTTTAGGAGTGGGAGAGGAGTTAGGAGGAGGGTACACTTCCTCTTGTGTATGGGGCCTCCTCACCTTGGTGGGGATCTGTGGGGTAGGGAGACAGCTACAGGCGGGGGCTTCCCTCATCTTGCTGAGGCATGGCAGTGTCGCGAGGATGGCGTGGGATTGGGGCACCCTCTCCTGGGAGAGGAAGAGTGGTGTTCGAGGGGGAGGAGTTGTGGGCAGGTGGGTCCATCCTCACCTGGCTGTGTGGAAGGCAGCGGAGAGCAGCAGCTCGTTGTGCAGGGCGATGCCCATGTAGCGCAGCTCGTGGAAGGCCGAGAGTACGGCCCGGGCTGCGTAGCAGAGGAAGCTGCCCCAGCACAGGAGCAGCATCTCAGCTGTGGGGAGGAGGGAAAGGAGAGACCGGCACTGCCTCAGCAGCTGTGCAACTCTTTCTCTGTAGGGTGCTGGGGGGCTCTGGGCCAGGGCTCTGGGTAAAAAGGCAGGAGAGCCAAGACAGGAAGCCCCTGGAGGTGCAGAGCCAGGGACCAGAGTGAGGTTGGGTTTGGCAGAAGCAGCTCACCCACGACCATGATGTAGTCCCAGCGGTTGTGGTGACAGAGGTAGAAGTGGCGGCCAGTGGGAGTGTGGCCTCGGATCACCAGAGGGGCGTGCTGGGTGCCTCGCTCCAGAGTGCCCACTGTCCACACGGCCAGGAAGCCCAGCACGAGCAGTAGGAGCAGTCCCAGGCGCTGCAGCAGCTGCCCGCTGCTCAGATGGGGGCCCCGCTGGGCCGATCGAGACAGAAACAGCTGCAACACCCTACAAGTGTTAGGGTACGGATGGTGGATGGGAGGATGGGGGAGGACCACAAAGAGGGGGCCAGAGCCCTGGCCTCCGTCCATTGCTTCCCCCTCCTTCCCTGTCCTCCCGCCCTTTTCATGGTCCACTCCCGCCTCTTACTCCTAAAAAGTTACATGGGAGGGAAGGCTATAGTGATGGGGGCACAGGGGAGTGGAACTGGTAAGGGTCTGGCTTTGGAAAATTCAGTTGCATAAATGAGCCAGGGTGGCCTGGGGTGAGCAGTGTGAGAGCAAGGTCCGCCCCAGGCCCTACCTGTACAGCTTGAGTGTAATGGTGCCATAGACGGTGGCAAAACCCAGCAGCCGGACCCAGCGGAGGGCGATGCAGCGGAATACACTGGGCTTGAAGTACAGGATAAAGACCTGGGGGAAGGGGGCAAAAGTCTCTGCTCTCACTGTGCTTCTGTATATGCTGGGCCTGTGCTAAGCACGTCACTAATCCTCCCAGCAGCCCTGCAGTAGAGGCAGCATCACCTCCATCCTGTAGAGGAGCAGCTTAAGTGTTAGAGAGGTTAGGTAACCTGTACTAAATCACACTGCAGGTCATAGAGCTCTTTTAAGCCTGGGGCCGTTTGGCTCCAGAGCTTACTAGACCAGCCTGCCATTTGTGGGTGTGAGTAGGGGGAGCCTGAGGTCTCTGAATCACCCCAAGAGGCAGGAAGAGGAGGGGTTCTGGGGTTTGGAGGGTGCCAGGTTGGGGGTTGGGCACCCTCTGGCCACAGACTCACAGGAAAGTAGAGGAGCAGGGATCCAAAAAGGATGGTTTCCAGCAAGACGATTCCAGACGCCCAGATCCTCTGTGAACCCAGGAGAAAGGCATGTGAGCAGGGCAGTGGGAGGACAGAGCCTGGACACTGGTGCCAGAGGCTCTCGGGCCCTTTGAGGGTTCACTCAGTGGCTCTGTAATGCTAGTTCTGCCCTCTCTGTCACAGCCACGCCCCCGCTCCCAACCCAGGCCCAGCTCCACTGGCAGTAAGCCTGGCAGGGGCCAAGGTTTCACACAGCTCCCCCACTCCACCCCAGCCCCGTGCCTTCCCAGTCCCACCCCAGGCCCTGCTACAGACCTGGGCTCAAATCAGAGGTTGCTGGAGCTAGAAGGGATCTCATGCACTCCTCCAAGCTCTGTGTCAGATTGCTCCCTTGTCTAGAATAGGATACCCCTTCTCGGCCCAGTGACATCCAGTTCACCTTCAAGCCTGCCTCAGATGTCATGTTCTCCAGAAAGTCTTTCTCATGCCATCTCAGGCAGGATGGTCTGGTCCTTTTCTGAGCTCCCACAGCAATTGACACACCTCCATCCTTGCCCGTGTCTCACTGTGCTGTCATTTATCTACATGTTTGCTTCCTCCATTAAGCTGGGAGCTCCATGAGGGTGCAGATCACTTCCTCTAGTGCCTAGGCAGTTTTTGCTTAGAGTACTCAACTGGCATTTGTTGAGTCAAGTCCAATGCCTTCATTTTACAATTGAGGAAACAGGTCTAAGGTGTCACTTGCCTAATGTCACATAGTGAGTTAGATTTAGAATCCAGACTGGAACCCATTTCTCCCGAGTTCTAATCTTAGGTAGTCTCCGGTTGAGATGGGTAGGACATGTGTGCAGGAGAGGGATGTGGGGGCCTTCCTTGCCTTGCGCCGGTGGCAGCGGTAGAAGACCAGCATGCTCAGGAAGACAGCCAGCATGCAGCAGGCCTGGCAGGCTAGCACTGCTGCTCGCAGTGCCAGGGCCTCCTCCACCAGGCACGGTGTGGCATCCATGCAGCTGGTGCAGCCCTCAGGACATGGCTGGCACCGCAGCAGCCTCCCAGAGCTGCCTTGTAGCGACCCGAATTGCCCAGGAGTCTGGGTGGCACTCTCCTCTAACCCTATAAAGAACAAGATGGGTGCAGGGAGTGGGGCATGGCTAGGGCATCCTGAAATCCTAGCCTTCTCTGCTAATGGTCACCACAGCCCTATCCCTGCCCTCCTATGGTGTGTGACCCCAGGGATAAGAGGGAGTGGGTACTCCCTGGGGAGAGCAGGGCAATAGCAGAGGTGATGCCAGGCTAGGGCTCACAGGGAGAAGAACTTGCATCACATCTGCATGCTGTGGGCTCATTCTCAGAAGGTGCAGATACCCCCAAACTGGGCCCTGCTTGCCTCTCCCACTTCTCTTGATCTGCCCTTGCTCCACGAGTTTCCTCCCCGAGTCTCAGCCCACCCTATGTTTCTTCCCCAGATGTACCCTCCTGCCCAGCCTAGCCTGTGAAACACACACCTGGTCCCCACCGCACTTACGTACCCCCAGAGCGGCTTGCCCCATAGAATCCAGGTCGGCAGCGGCAGAGGTATCGGCCAAGGACAAAACCCTGACTCTCCAGGGGGACACACTGGGGATGACAAAGACAATATGTACTTATGTGGAGCTTTCTCTGGAAGAGCTTTCCCTCCTGGGAAGAGACCTATCTGTGGCACCTGGGTCTGCACTGGAGCATCCCCTCCAGAAGCCCTCCCTAGTCCTTGGGAAGCCTTCCCTCTGTAGAAACCCTGCCCTAGCCCCTGCTGTTGCCTCTCTTTGCAAAGAGACCCCAAGCAAAAAATATGGGGATAGATCACCCAGGGGATATGGGGATAGTTCAGACTGACAGGGGCAAGAGCCTCATATGTCCCATTTCCCAGTGCCCAGCTGTTGCTAGGGCAAAGTACAGGCGGAAGAGGTGGAAGCGGGGAGAGCTCTGTGCCCAACCACACCTTGTGTGCCTACATGCTGCTTCAAAGGGTCCCCATTAGCCTCCCTCTTTGGCACACAGGTGGGTTGAAAAGGCCCCCACAGAGGAGCTGCCTACTCCGTCAGGGCCCATCTGCCTTTGGCACAGAACTGCCTTCCCCAGTCCTAATGCCAGGCTGGTGGGATGCTAAGGCCAGCCCTGTATTCCACCTCTGCCCATTGATGTTTGCCTGGCAGGGCACAGAGCAGACCTCAGAGGAAGCGGGGAAGATGAGCACATAGATGAGGTCAGATCTATTGTGGAGAGTGGCTGGGAACAGACATCGGTGGGGCAAAGGAAGGGGTTAACCTTGGGAGATTCTATATCCAGCCCCTGACTGCACTTGGAAGGGTTAGAGTGGTGGTTATGAAATTGTGGCCCAGCTTCCCCTCTTGCCTGGACCACTGGGATGTACTCTATTCCTGCCACAGTCTGCACAGTGTCACAAATGTGTACCCAGAGAAGGGAATGTGGCTGGTTAAAAAGTGAGCTGGACAGTGGGAGCCCTTCTCCATCCCTGGGCCTATAGCTCCAAATACCTGTGCCCTGAAGAGCAGTAGGCCACCTGTGCACACACAGCGATATGTCCACCAGCTCCAGCAGGCTTCAGGGCTCACCTGGCTTCAGTTCAGCTCAGGAACAAGCAGTCAGAGTAATGATGTGTTCGCTGGCCTGCCTACTTCCCAGAATTGGGCTTGTAAAATTTCCAGCCAGTGCTGTACACCATTCTAATTGGCCTGCACCCACGGCCCTGATTCTGCTTGCATCTGGCTTGGGTTCCATCACCTTCACCAGTCCCACACTTCATCAAGCTCCTTTGGTTAGATTCCTCCCATACGCCAACCAGCAATTCCATTTATTTCAACAAACACCAATGGGGCATCCTTTGTGGGTGAAGAGGAACCCAGAGCTGTGTTGGCATGGACAATGTGGTCCAGGGGAAGGAAAGGAGATGATTAATGGAGGCTTAAGGAGGGATCCTGGAGCACTGAGTATCAGAAAGGAGAGCAGAGAGGGACACTGAGATTTTAAAGGAATAAAGGGTGGCCTTCTTGGCCAGGAGTGGAGGGATCAGGAGGGTATAAATGGCCTCACTTTTGAAAAGCCTGGTGTCTCATCACTGCCAATCACTTGGGACTCCTTGGAAGCCCTGAGATGCTGGGGTGGCTTTGGCAGCTGCTTCTGGGAGCTGGGTGGTGGCTGTGATGTGAAAGGGGGAGAGAGGCAGGACCCTAGTAGCCCCCCACCCCCCCGCCATCCTCCTCTCCCTTACCTGGGTGCTGTTGAGATCACACAGGTGTGTGTTAGAATACCAGCCTGGGCCGCTTGCACACTGATTGATGTCCACACTCTGGAGGTCTACGTCCATCTGCACTTGCCCCCTAGGGCAGTGAATTGGCAGTTAGGGGCACAGCGATGGATGCCAAGGTGGACATGTGTCCTTGAGCATGCCGGGGCTCAGAAAACAGTGCTCCAAATTATGGCACTTTGGCATGCTGAGTACTTGGAACTGAAGGGCCTCAGAAGCATGCTTTCTCTGACCTTCTCCTGCCCTCCTGTCTCCCTTCTTCCCCTGAAGCGAGTCGTCAAAACCAGAATTCTTCTTTCCCAAGGCAGGTCATAGAAACTAGAATCTCTCTCCCCTATAGCAGGCCATAAAACCTAGAAATATTACTCTAACTTTTCTTTCCCTTTCTGTGTAGGAGCTGGCCATAAAGAAATTCTCTGACTCACTTTGTCTGATAGTAGATCATAAACCCCTCATTCCAGAGCAGTCCTGCCCTGCACCTGGGAGGAAAGAATGCCACACAGAGAGACCAAGAAGAATAGGGACAGGCTTTGCTGGGTTTTTTGGCCTATTACTTCACTCAGTCTATTACCATTAGATCAGACCCTTTTATGTCCAATCTCATTTCTACATGACTGTCCATTCTTCATCGAATCTAAGCATAAAAATGGACAGTTTTCCCCGGGTCTTTGGGTCTTCATTTCTGAAGCCTCCTGTGTCATGTAAAACTTTGATTAAATTCATTTGTTAGCTGGAGTGCTGTGACCCTTGTGATGGGTGAGGAAAGATATCACACCTTTCCGCCCCTACAGGCACTAGACCATGGGACAATGCAATCTTGGCAAACTTTAGCTCAGTGGCTGCAGGGTACCCAGAAGGTACACACGTGTTCCATCTCTCCAGTGCTGTGAACTCTTGTCTCTGTGGACAACAGTCCTTTTCCCACTAGATTGTTCCCCCACACCCCTCAGCTTTTCAACATCCCATCATTTCCTGGTTTCTAACAATTGGTAGAGAGAGGGTGCATGTCCAGCTATGTAGGAGCCCAGGGCTCTGATAATCTGTCTGAAGGGGATTTTCACACTTCCCCACTCCATGTGTGTACACCACACACACGCACACACACACACACACACACACACACACAGAGCTCAGCTATTAACCACCCCCTCGCTCTGCCCAAGCCAGGTCAGAATGGATCACAGCACAGGAGACATGAAATGGAAGAGCCCTGAGCTGGAGCTGCCTGGCCCAGCAGCATCCCAAACCCTGCTCTGGGCTGAGTGGGGAGAGGGTTGGCAAGGAGGGGACCCCTGCTGGGAACAGGGAGTGAATGGAGACACAGAGCTGGAAGAGCAATGTTGATTATTGAATCCCTGCTGCACTGTGCTCATTCACTGCCCCCTCCTCCTTAGGGGTCCCAGCCCCTGTTTGGTCTGTTGAGGGAGGAGGTCAGTCATTTGAGGAGTATCACAAGCTCCTGGGTCAGGACAGGCAGGACAGTGGTGCCTGCTCGATACCGCCATTGGGAGAGACCCTGGGGACCCAGCCAACTCCTAGACAGAAAAAGCATTGGTTCCATGCCCCTCAAGAATTTTCCTTCTCCTGGGAAGCCTCCTTTATGGCTCTGAGTTGCTAGACAGCAGCAGGTTTAACTCCTGGAGTGCCCACCTGGCTCCTCTGAGAAGCCTGGTGCATAGATTGTCACTGTCATCCATGGCAGGCACTCTCCAGCCTGTTGCACTCACTCCTCAGACCTGGAGGCCAAGACCTACACCTGTCTATGCAGACATCTGTACACACACGTGTGTAGACCTACATATAGGTATGCCTACATATGTATACCCATTGTATATGTACATGCTCAGACATTCCTTCATGTGCTCAAGCACATAAATACAGATAGACACCTAGATATGTGTGTATAAATGGATTGATTCATACACAGTATGTGCACTGACACCTGTATGCATTAAGAGATAGCTACAAATTCCCAGAGCCAACTGCAGACACGCACAGCTGAATGCAGATGCACACATCTGTGCTTTCCTCTCAGACATACACACGTTCATGCCAAATGGTCCATGCACAGCTGGGAGGACTTGTGTCCCCCACCCCTATATACCCGCAAATGCATCAAATCCTGCACAGACCCACTTACCTGACCTCTGGGCTGAGGTCTGGCTTGAGTCCATAGAAGGTGGCCGAGAGCGTGATCAGCCAGCCAGGACGGAGCCGGCCCTCCTGGCATTCCAGGAAGGGAGGAGACAGCCTCACCTGCTGCACGTCCCCCACGTATCCATCTGCCTGTGGCCACTTGGGGCTGCCAAGGCTCCCTAGGTCATTGGTCAGCACCCGCTTCTGCAGGGCAGGGATGTCCAGGTCCCCTGCCAGGCTCTCCTCCTGCACTCTGTTCCCAGACAAGTCCTGAAGGATGGTCTCCTCCCCGATCCGGGTGGCCTGCAGGGCCAGCTGTAGGTGGCTGGCCCCTGGTGGAGGGTTAAAGGTCAGCAAGGCCCGGTATGCCCGTGGGTCCCCCTCAGCCACGCTGCGGACCAGTGCCTGGTACCACTCCACATCCTCCTCCACGCTGGACTCGCGGATGTCGTTGGCTTGCAGCAGCATGTTGAGAAAATTGGCAGCCTGGGCAAGGGTGCCCGCTGCCCCCCGTAGGATTGGAGGGAGGCCTGGTCTGGCTCCTGCCCCGTGCGCTTCATAGCGCCCACTACAATTAGCCCCCAACAGCTGTTGGGTGTCTCCAGAGTAGAGAAAAACCAGGGCTGCCTCAGCCCCCTCTGGGGGCACCCAGATGGGCACAGATCCTGGCTTGACTTCGGAGGACAGTGGAGGCAGAGAGCGGAGAGATCGTGGACCCCCCAGAGCCCAGCCATAGAGGAAACAGCAGCCCAGCAGCCCCCACAAAGGAGGGGGCATGACCACTGCCCTGGTACCCATCCTCAGGGCAGCTTTGAGGACCCTGGAGTCCAGGCTGCCTGGGGGATTTGGTGACTCAGGAGAGCCCAGACAGATGCTGGCCGCGGTCTGGGGGCTGCCTGCCTCCACACCTCCTATCCTGGTGTTCCTTCTTCGTCTTTCCCTCTCTCTCTCACGCTGGCGCTGGCTCGCCTATTTTCTCTCTCTCTAACGTCATCAGCTGACTTCTGGATGTAGGTATGAAGGCCCTGCCCCCTCCTCTTTCAGTGCGGCCCCTCATCTCAAACCCTTTTAATCCTGGCACCCCACTCTTTCCTCCCCCTCTTATCCAGGATCCAGGCTCCCTCCACCCCCCACCCCACATCTGCAGAGAGAGAGAGAGAGAGAGAGAGAAGGGGAGGGGAAGGGACCAATTGTGCTCTCCCTCCCTCCCTCCCTCCCCCCCTGCCCTTTGCTCCATTAGGAGAGATGGGCAAATCCAGGATGAGGCACCATAGCAACCGCAGATGAGCCCATGCCCCTCTCTCCATCTCTCTGCTCCACTCAGCATCCTGGCAGCAATCTCTATAGGCATGATAGAGGGCCAAGCTGCATCTCCTGGCAATCTGCTCTGGCTGCCTTCACCCCCGACACCATGTTACTGAACTGGAATTTAGGACTGGGGACAGCGAGGGTAGAAAAGAGAGCCTAACATAACCATAACATAATCAATCCTTATACAGACTGTGGCGGCTTAGAAAGTGCTCTTCATGTGTGTTATCTCAATGAGTCTTCCCCATAACCATGTATGGTGAATATTCTTATTCCCATTTCACAGATGCAGACACTGAGGCTCAGACATTCACCCAAGATCACATAGCTGCTCACTTCGAGACTCCAACCCAGAGGTCTGACTCCTCTACACTGCCCAATCAAACCACAAGCTTCAACCCGTTATTCAACCTAAGGGACTGTAAGAAAGCCTTATTACAGAGGGGTAAATCAAGGCCCAGAGAGGTGAAGGGACTTCCCTAGGACCATGCTGTTATTCGTGACAGAGATGGAGCCGCCACCCAGGTGTCGGCCCCCCACCGAGGCCTTCGTTCTGCACTGGTTAACAAACACAGCAGCAACAGTGGGTGTACATAGGAAGGGATGGGGGGGTGGGGACATAAAGGCTGTGGGGGAGAGAGGGGGTTGCTAGAGAACAAGCCCCCTGAAGAATCTCTGCGATGGCAGAACTAGAAGGGCCTACAGCCCAGACTGTTCTTTAACAGATAAGGAAACTAAAACCCTGAAAGGAAAGTGACATTCCCAAGGCCACCAAGCCAGTTAGTGGCACAGATGGGCCCAAAACCCGTGTTGCACACTCATAGCTCTTTTCCTGGACTCTGTCAACAGGGAGAGAGATGAAGGGAAGTGAATGACTCATTCTGTTTCTTGGTATTTATTACTGGTTAATATTAGTTGAGGGTCAAGAAAACACACTGGGTGAGTTACATTTTTTTCCAAGAAGCTTTTCATAATATTAATAATAACCACATTTATATAGTGCTTTAGAATTTACCAACCTCCTTTACATATAAGTTTTCATTAAATTCCCCAAAATAGTCCTGTCAAGTGGACGAGTATTACTGACCCATTTTTACAAATGAGACACGGGTTCAGAGATGTTTCATTATGGTTCAAAGATGTTCAGGAAGTGGCATGATTAGGACTCAAACTAGATGGACCACAAAGTCCAGAGGGGCAAGGATTGTCTGTCTCATTCATCACTGTACCCCCAAAGCCTAGCTTATTGAGGCATGACTAAACGAACCTCAGAACTTCTCTGGATTCTTTAAGTTGTTCTTCATAAACCTTTTTAACTAGGGCCCAAGCACCATGGGGACCACTTTTGTGGCCTTCCGTGAAAGAGGCATGTTTATTTATTTAGAGGACAGGCTGTCTCCCAGGCTGGGGTATAGTGGAACAATGATACCTCACTGTAATCTTGAACTCCTGGGCTCAAGTGATCCTGCCACCTCAGCCTCACAAAGCCAAAGCACTGGGATTACAGGTGTGAGCCACCTCTCCCAGCTGGTATGTTTAGACATAAAATCAGCTCAACAAACACAAACCCAAGTCACACAAACAGGAAGATACACCCCCTTGGCTTGGTACTTAACAGTCAATGTTTTTTTCAGGACCTGGGCTACAGGCCTGGACAATTAAGGACATGGGGAAAGGCTGCATTCCTTGCCCTGCCTTAGAAAGAGCTTGTGTGTCTTCCCAGTACATCCCTGTGCTCTGCTCAAGTGGAGATACCCCAGATGGCCTCAGTCGGCCTCTTCTAGGGCCAGGAAAGAAGCTGGACAGCAGAGGGCGCTGCAGAGCCACAGATCTTGCCTGTGCTGTAATCTGCTCTGAGGCCAGAGTTTAAACAGAGAGATCTGGGGTAGTCTTAGACCTCAGGCGTTGTGTGATCCTCTGGCAATTTTTCTTCTTTTCTCCAGCAACCCGAGCGCGACACCTGAGAGGTAGCTGGCAGGGGTTGGCGGGGAGGGAGGATGGAGAATGAAATACCTGGAGTCAGACAGCTGGTTTTGAATGCCACTGCATCTTTTTGAACTGAGTGACCCCAGCTAAATAACTCATTGAGCTTCAGTTTGTTTCTTCACGTGCAGGAAGGATATTACTTATGTTGTGCAGAATTAGAGATGAATTTGTAGCAGGAGCTTGTTACAGGGCTTGAGGTTGAACAGCCATTCCATGCTTATGTATCGAGGGCCTGCTCTGTGCTGGGCACGGTCCTTGGCGCTGGTGAGTCCATGAAGGGCAAAAAGTGAACATGGTCCCTGCCCTCACAGGACTCTCAGTTCAGTAAGGAAGACAGATTTTCATCAAATAGGCCCACAGATAGATTACAAATCACACACGTGCAATTAAGTGCAACAAAGAAGTGGGCTTAGAGCTAGGTGAGGAGGAAGTGCCAAGGCAGGAAGATCTCCCTAAGGTGATAGTGAGTTCGAGCTGAAGGATGAGTAGGAGTTTACTAAGCAAAAAGAGAGGGGAAAGTATTCCAAGAAAACGGAGATGCAATGCTCACATGTGTGGAAGCCTGACACAAGGCTAGTGGGAATGCAGGGGACAGAAAACAATATGGAGCTTGGTGGAAGATGTGGCCACTGAGTCAGGGTCAGATCACACAGGGCCCTCTAGGCCTCCCTAAGGAGTTTTGTCTTTAGCCTAAGAACAATGGGAAACCATGAATGATTATAATCACAGGCCATGAACAAATTTTCATTTCGAAAAGGTCTCTCTGGCTGCAGGACTCAACCCTTCACCCCACTTCCCCTCAATGCACCCTCAGGTACTGAGGTTGCTAAGTTCAACTGGCTGATCCTACCTCTTTATCCCTTATGTACCTCAATATCTCTCCCTGGGACTATTGCAATGGGGTTCCTAACTGGTTTCCCTGCCTCCAGCCCCATCTTGTCCACACAACAAGCTTGATCTTATTTGATCCTTACAACATGCCTGTAAGTAAGCAAAGCTGCAACCCTTATCCCTATTTTACAGATAAGAAAACTGAGGTTTTGCGGTGCTTTGGAGCTGGCTCATACCAGCTTGTGAAAGTGAAAGTCAATTGTTAAAACTTTAGAAATTTTGCAAACCAGTTGTTAAACACAAGACACTATTAAAAATTAAATTATACAAACTTAAATTATATTAAAAACAAAGGTAATGAATTATCAAAACTCATCACTTCCTAATAAATTTACCTATGCTCATGGGATTATTAATGTCTATTGTATCTGCATGATTAAACTACTACATAATGGTATGTTACAGCTCATCTCTCCTAAACTCTGTGTCTAGTAAAGCGAAGTTGATGGATTGAAATCAGCCATGGTGGGAGTATTTACACCATGGAACCAGACAAATGCTACAAATCAGGGCTTAATTTATTGTGTTGTTGATTATCTAGATTTAAGAAAGTGAGGGAGAAAGTGTTAATACTTCAGATTTAAACTTAATGTATTATGCCTGTAGCCGTTACATTATGAATAGCACAAAAATTGAGGAAATATTCTTCCAGTATTTGAAACTTTTCTGATTCAACAATGAAGTCATGCCCATCATTAACAATCCCGCTAAGTTTTGTCTTTGTTTTTCCACTTTCCTCTTACATTCACATAGAGGAAAATATCTACCAACATTCATGTGGCAATTACATTCCTTGGTCAATTGGAACCACAGTTTGGCTACCCATGTAAGAATTTGGCAAACATCAATGACAGCATTCTGTGAGAATCGGTCATGTGGAATTTGACATTGTATATTATTATTATTTGTAAATTGTGGCTACACATCCTTTATAACAGTAACATTTAAGATAAATTTATGCACCTATATATACGCATACATTCCCTCCCATCTACCAGAGCCGGTTGTTAAATGTATGTCAGCACACCACTGGATCTATAACACATTATTCATGTAGATCCCAGCAGGTGGACACAGATTAGTGGTGAAATGACTGGGCCAAGGTCACACATCGCAAGCGGCATAGGCAGGACAAGAATCATAGGTACTCCCAAGGCCAGCAGCTCTTCTCTCCTAGTACCAGACTATGGTTCCCAATGCCGCTTCACTCTATCAAGAAGGATGCTCCGGGCCTGGGCGCCCAGGAAGTTAAAAGCAAGGGCGGAGGCAGGAGACCAACGCCAGCAGAGATCCAGCTCGCAGCCAATAGCGGCCCGGGACGCAGGTAGCGTCACGTGCCATGGAGGCCGGCGCGAGCTCACCCGGGGAAAGGGGCGTGGCCAACTCTCCCGGAAGTGACGTTGTGGGGCGGTCCTCGGCGGCGGCGGCGCGCGGCCTGGGCTCGCGCTGGGCTTCGCGCGTCCCCCGCCCCCCTCTATGAGGCAGAGGCCGCGGCGGCCGTTAGCGCTGTCGCTCCGGGGGCCGCGGCGGGCGGGGCTCCGGCGGGGCCCGGCCTAGTCCCCACCCCAGCCCGGCTCCCAGCCGCCCGCCCTCCCTCCCTCTCTCTGATGCAGGGGGCCGAGCTCCGGGATGGCGAGGCGGCGGCGGCGGCCGCTTCGTACCGCGTCCTGAGCCGCCTTCTCGGCTATGGAGAGGCGGCCCCCGAGCCAGGCCCGCCGCCGCCGCCCCCGGGCCATGGCCCCCCGCCGCCACCATTCCTCTCGCGGCCCGGCGCGCGGGGCTCCCGGCCGCCGCAGCTGATGGTGTTCCGCAACGTGGGTCGGCCGCCGGAGGAGGAGGACGCGGAGGCGGCTCCGGAGCCGGGACCTTCCGAACTGCTGTGTCCCCGGCACCGCTGTGCCCTGGACCCCAAGGCCCTGCCGCCGGGGTTGGCGCTCGAGCGGTCCTGGGGCCCCGCGGCTGGACTAGAGGCGCAGTTGGCGGCTCTAGGGCTTGGGCAGCCGGCGGGATCGGGGGTCAAGACGGTCGGTGGGGGTTGCTGCCCGTGCCCGTGTCCCCCGCAGCCGCCCCCTCCGCAGCCCCAGCCGCCTGCTGCCACCCCGCAGGCCGGGGAGGACCCCACGGAAACGAGCGACGCGCTGCTGGTCCTTGAAGGGTTGGAATCGGAGGCCGAGAGCCTGGAGACTAACAGCTGCTCGGAAGAGGAGCTCAGCAGCCCGGGCCGCGGAGGAGGAGGGGGCGGCCGGCTTCTGCTGCAGCCCCCAGGCCCTGAATTACCCCCGGTGCCCTTCCCGCTGCAGGACTTGGTCCCTCCAGGGCGCCTGAGTAGAGGGGAGCAGCAGCAGCAGCAACCTCCCCCGCCCCCACCTCCTCCGGGGCCCCTCCGGCCACTCGCGGGCCCCTCTCGGAAGGGCTCCTTTAAGATCCGCCTCAGTCGCCTCTTTCGCACGAAGAGCTGCAACGGTGGCTCCGGCGGTGGGGATGGGACCGGCAAGAGGCCTTCTGGAGAGCTGGCTGCTTCAGCTGCGAGCCTGACAGACATGGGAGGCTCTGCGGGCCGGGAGCTAGACGCGGGGAGGTGAGACCGGCTGGGGGGCTGGCTGACAAACTTCCTTTTCTTGTTTCTTTTCCCCATTTTTCTCCTGCTGACACGATCCTCCTGACAGTTCTTAAGATGCGGTCTTCATGAGGAGACAGAGACTTGGGACCAAAGGTGGTGACATCTTGCATTAGGTCAGAGCTAATTGTGGAAACAGCTTTCACTCGTTAAAATAGAGTTCACGCTCTATGACATTTCTCAGCTGGTTAGCATCTCTGTTGTTGGAAGATGATTTGAAACCATCCCCCCATCCCCATCCTGTCGTGGGTTGTTAAGTTTTTCAGAGGTATCTGTCTGCCATTGCTCCTGGCAGGAAGGTTGCTGAAAATGTTTGGCCTTTGGGGCAAAAAGCTGATGTTGGATCTTGCCCACTTTGCTTATTAATCTGTGTACCAGCACCCCACCCCCTTCACACTCCTGCATTACAAATGACATGGGGAACTTCAAATGCACTTGGAGGCCAGCAATCAGTTGGGCATATCTATTCAAAGTTTTAGTGTTTTTCTGGTTGTTCCCTTCGATACACTTGGTATCTCAAGCCTGTGTGCTGACCACTGTATGAGAATAGAAAATATCTTTGCTCTCTCTCAAGCCCATTTGAGAATTCTAAGTGCCAGTGAGGTATAGAGTATAGGCGTTTGTATATGAGTTCTAGGCCACTTGATGAAAATCTCAAACTTAGACATTGAGTTTTTTCCTGCATTTCTGAAATGTGGACTGATCTTTGACATCCGATGTTAGATCTGTAGTGTTGGTTTAGAAAGCTGTCAACTTTTGCGTCAATGAAATGAGACTTCTCTTGTGGTAACTGCCATTGTGGTTTGTACTTCTGAATGGGTTCCGAGAAAGATTGGAATTGGTTTTGGTGTGGTTTATGTGATGGATTTTTGAGACACTGGCAGCCACAAACCAAGGCTAAAGAATAAGTATAAATTGATAACCTTACTGTGTGCTAGAATCACTTAAGGAACCTTTTGAAAAGATGGATATGTCTAGGGCCTAAGAGTTTGAATTTTTAAAAAGCTCCCCAGCTGATCTTGGACTAGAAACCACTCATGCATGGACTTCTCAAGGGAACTTGGGTACTCCAAGAAGAAAGTGTTTTTTGGCTTTCTTGCCCTTTCTGAACAGCTGTGCTGGGCTCAGTTCAGCTGGGCTCATCTTGGGGATCAGGCCAAATCCAAACTTCCTAAAGAAGTCAGTGTGTTGTCCCTTCAGGTAGGCCAGTGTTTCTGCATTTCCCTCTCAATGAATGCATGCTGGGAGCTCATTTCTTAAAAGTGTGTGGCTGCTGAAACAGCTTTTTTGTGGTAGGCTCTGTATTCAATGCTCCACTTACCAGTACAGATGAAATTTTCATCGGTTGCGGGGTGGGATTGAAGCTATGGGCAATGACCTAGGATAGATTGCTAATTTTCTTGTGGTTTGTCTTGCCTTTGTTCCATATTGACCAGGACTTAGTCTAAGATTCCAGAGACACCAAATAGGAGGTGTGGCGTGAAATTAGCTGCTACGTCTAATAGATTAGGAAGAGGAAAAGGCATATGACATTATACGGTTTTTTGCCTTTGGAAGCAGAATTTAATGGTCATTGGCTGCTCCGTCACCAACCCTCACACTAAGCACAATACAGATTTCTGCTGCAGAGCAAATTGGGCTATAGCTCTGCAAAGAAGCTTAGTTCAGGGCACTGGAGAATTACATTTTTTGGTCCAAGGGCTTTTTCTGATGAATTGGAGAAGAGCTAGGTATTTGTGTATAAATGTTTGGTTGACTGCTGTTTGGAGGCAGCGTGTTGTACAGAGAATGTGAAAGTCTAGATTTCATTTAGAACCCCAATATCAGCTGTGAGATGGAGGCCAAATTTGTCATCTTCATGCTTCCCTTTTTTTTCCCCATCTGTAAAATGGGAGAGTGATGACTGCTATTCCTGTCCTTATAGGAATAGATTGTCAATAAGAGAAGTCTAGATGGAATATTTTGTGCTTTTTAGAAGAGAAGTAATAAGACTGAACTGGTAAATTTTTTTATGCTTAGGATTTGGTGCTGCTGCTTAGCTTTTCCACAGCTTACTATGTGCCAGTCTTGCTGGCAGCCTCACAGCTGTGAGAAACTTGGTGAGTCTGGCCAGGGTAGTTGTGATTTTTGTGGATCTGCACCTCCTAAGGAAGTCTGCAATGTTGGGAGGAAGGATGAGTTTGGATTTTTAGCTTGTTCTCTTGTTTTGATGGGTAGGACCTGGAAGTGGTGAGAAATTTCAGTCTTTTGCCAAAGGGCATATGCCTTTCTCCTTGTTGTTGGTTGGAGATAATTATGGACTTCTGCAGTCTTTGCTGTACAATGTGGGGTTTTAATAGTAACCTCTGGGCATGATATCTTTACTTTTCTCAACATCTGCCTCCCTACAATCATTTTATAAGGCTTAATAGTTCCCATATTTTAACACTAAGCAAATCTTCCTTTCAGATGCTTTTGAGTCTGCTAAGTGGACCTGCCTCAATACACTGCATCTTAATATAGTATGAGTTAGTTTAGAGAACTCTTTTTAAGTGAAGTAAGAAGTGGACCCACCTAACCAGGTTTCTGTTCTGAGGAACTGGGCTAGGCCTTATAACATACATATGTTGGAATTCAAAGAGCTGGGCTTGATGCCTGTGGGCCTTGGTACAATATAGAATTGCTATTTCAGGAAAACCAGTGGAGTTCCCTTGTCTGTTTCTCATATGTTAACCTGATTGTCTGTCTTCTTTAGGATTTGGTGAGAAATGGCATTTGATCTGACCATTTTAAGCATCATGTAATGCACACTTGGTTGGAAATAGGTCCCTTGGTCATGTTTCAAGATTTGTTTTTACCAAGTTAACAGTTGTAAGGCTATTACTGGCAGTCTTCATAGCAATGAGGTGGAGAAATGGAGAATCTTTCTGTAGTGGTTTCCTATCTATTTGAGAAAAAAGATACAATTCTAGAAAAAGAGTCAGGCTGCCTTAACATCAGTTTTAGGGCCCTGCTGTCATGGACAGACCTGGCAGACATGAGAAACCTTTTTCACTGTTTCCGTGGCTCTTCAGGTCTAACGGAGTCTTTTTCAGTCATAGCATGACATGTTGAGAGCAAATGATTTTATAGTATGGTGAGGAAGTTCTAATTTTATATTTGGGTGTGTGGTCCACACTCTGTTGATCTTTTTAACTATTTTCCACGAAGTGTTTGTGGTTGGCAGCTCTCTTTTAGAATGAGCTCCCTAGCTTTAAAAATCTCTCTGTCCATTTGAGTCTTGTGCCTTTCACTCTTTAACATTCTCCCTGCCAACATCATTCTTAAGGTTTTAGACCTTGGACTACACCTCTTGGCTTTTCCCTGGAAGTTCCCTCTATAGTTTCTGTAGTTGGTTTATGATGGAGTTTTGGATCTGACCTTGCTGCACAGATGTCTGTGTATTGGAACTAAAAATGAACACATGGTTTTTGTGCCTGTAGCACATGAACAGACACTGGCTTATGACATGTTGGAAATGGCACAGGCTGGCTGACTTGGCACTGTGTGCTTTAGCAGGGGCAGAGGTACATTGGAGTTGTAAAACCTGGTATTTGGACATCCTAATTTGGAAGTTACTTTTAGAAAAGGACATGTAAAATCTTAGGGCATCAATAGAGGTGATTTATGGGCAAGAAAGGGAGGTCATTACTATTTCATTGTTTATATTTTAGGTTTCAAGGAATTTGAAAACTGGCCAATGGTTACATCTATGTGTTGTTGTTCTGTCTAGTCTAATGCTTTTAACTCCTTTTATCCCATAAATCTGTTGCAGTACAATTCATAATTTGCAAAGAGGAAATGGATAGAGGCATTCAGTCTCTTTGTTACCTACAGCACAGGCAGTAGCAAAGCTGACACAAAGGACTGCTAGCCTTAGAGAAGACCTTTGCCTAAGGCCTTCTGCCCCTGTCCTGTTGTGTTACCTGAAGCATAGCCCACCAAATCCTAGCCCATCCCACCCTACCCCTCAAGTCTTTCTGCTGCTAAGATGCAGGCGGCCAACTGGCAAAGTTACAGTGGCATAACTGGACCCTAATGCTTGTCAGTGTGATCTGGGGAGGAATAAATAACATGGAAGTGTAGTATGGAAGGGTTAGTTTAAAATGTTATCTGGAGCCATATCGTTCATATTGCTCTCCAAAAAACAGCAGGTCAGCTTAGAATGGGCTTTTAACATTCCAAATGGTTCATATATGCAAAAGGGGGATATATAAAGTACATATACTTGATAATAATAAAACGTATGCTTAGGTACCCATCACTAACCTTATCAAATAGAATGTTATCAGTACCTTTGAAGAGCTGAATGTTGCTTCCTAATTATATCTTGCTCCTCCCTCAGGTAACTCCCATCCTTAATTCTTTGTTAATCATTCTCTTGCATTGTTTTTTTTTTTTTAAATATATATATAGTCATCTAGATTGGTCTTTTCATGAATGACTGCCGTTAGAATGCTCTCAGGATACTTGAGACAGAAACTGGTTTGGGTTTTTAGTTAGGTAGTGTCTCCCTGAAGAGAGAAGGAAGCACACATATTTATTAGTAGCCTTTCAGCCTCTCAGACCTCTTACCTCTGCAAGCTTCCAGCCATGAGGCTCCTTTATTTGCCAGGAAAAACTATCCTGGCGCTCTCAAATGGCTTTGCCTAGATTCAGATGTTTTTCTTTTTCTAGATACTAGAAACTATGATTTTTGTTTTTCAAAATGCTGGGGGTGGGGAAGAAGAAGAGCCGAAGTGAGAAGGCCTCTGCAAGATGTGTGCATTTGGGTCCTGCGTTCTTCAGTGCTTGGCACTGAAGAGCCTCGTCCCCAGCATGGGCAGATGGCAGAGTAATGCAGCTTCCTTTGAAAAGAGGCAAATGGCCAAATGGCTGAGGTGTGAACCTTTTGAAAGGCCAGTGCTTTAGGTTTCTACTTGCTGAGTTTAATGTTGTCCCCACAAGTTATCAAATAAAAATCAGCTTGGAAGCTCTTCAGCAGTCTTAAAGTTCATGTCCAGTGGAATTAACTTTCCATTCCAGCCCTCTTGTTGTTGAGATTGTTGGAACCAAGCTGCAGGCAGCCATGAGCAAGTTTTATAAACAGTGATTGTGTGTGGTTGTATCTTGTTTTCTTGCGGCAGCCTCTCTAGTGTGCGTTGGGTGGGGTACTCACAGAGTGCATCACCGTCAGACTCCTCGAGTCTCAGCATGGAGGAGGTTGCCGAGAGAGTGTGAAGATAGGTCAGAAGAAGGCAGGACTAGTGTTTCAACTCTTTCTGAATAAGGCCTTCATGGTATGGTTTGGGAATTTTGTTTGCAATGAATTCTGAGAAGCTAAGGGGAAAACGTAAAATGCATAAACATCTTCTGAAGTCAAATAATCTTAAATAGAATTTCATTTTGGATTTTCTTTGCTTTTGCCCCTCTTCCACTGGTGCAGTTTATAGTTGAAAAGAGTTTAAGTTCTATTTAGACCTTTGGGTGAGAGTATTTTTGGAAGGTGAGCCTGCTATAATGCCTGGAGTGAAGCACTCAATTTGGGGGTATGATGTTTTTAGGAATTTTTTTTAAGCATGATATATTGAGGTGTAATTTATATACCAGAAAATTCAACTTTTTAAGGTGTCCAGGTCTATTAATTTTGACAAAGTTATATAGTCATCCTAACCCCTACCACAATCAGCATATCACATATTTCCATCACCTCAACAAGTTCTTTCCCTTGTAGGCAAGTCAGTCATTCTGAGGTGAGATTTCTGAGTTTAGCACATTTCTGGGCCAGGAAGTTTTTGTCGGAGTTTAGAAAAATTTTTTAGAGACGGGGTCTCGCTTTGTTGCCCAGGCTGGTCTTAAACTCCTGGGCTCAAGTGATCTTCCTGCCTCAGCCTCCTGAGTAGCTGGGATTTCAGAGCCTTGAATTTGTTTCATTTCCCACTGAAAAGCCAGTTGAAATTGGTACAAAGTGAAGTTACCTTTGGTGTTTTTATTTTATTTATTTATTTATTTTTTGAGACAGAGTCTCACTTTGTTGCCCGGGCTAGAGTGCCGTGGCGTCAGCCTAGCTCACAGCAACCTCAAACTCCTGGGCTTAAGCGATCCTCCTGCCTCAGCCTCCCGAGTAGCTGGGACTACAGGCATGCGCCACTATGCCTGGCTAATTTTTTCTATATATATATATATTTTTTAGTTGGCCAATTCATTTCTTTTTATTTTTATAGTAGAGACAAGGTCTCGCTCTTGCTCAGGCTGGTTTCGAACTCCTGACCTTGAGCGATCCTCCCGCCTCAGCCTCCCAGAGTGCTAGGATTACAGGCGTGAGCCACCGTGCCTGGCCTACCTTTGGTGTTTTAACCAAAAGGAGATCTGGGTTTTCAGACTGGTACCCTGGAACAGCATTAGGAAGTCTTGTGGGGAGAGCCGTGTGACTGGCAGTTCAGAGAGGGACGTGGGCCCTCTCAGGTGCCAGGCAGAGTCCCTCACCTGAGGAGGCCCACTTGTTAGCTGTGATGGCTTCTACTCACACCTTGGTGCAATTGTGAAGAAATCAGAGGTATTCGAGGTGGAAGATGGCATGTGCATCCTGTAACGCTGTTCTCAGGTTGGAATATGTTCCCTGGGACCTCCTAATCCTAGAGGGAAAACTTATACTGAGATGGCCCTTGTTCAGGTCCAGAGCCTTTTTCTTGCCTACCAAATGAAAATCAACTCTGCATGTGACTTCCTTCCTCTTGAAATGGACTTGCTAATTACCATTCAAGGTGTTTTACTCTTTTAATATACTGGATAGGGAGAGGTCCAAAGGGATTTCTCATTGCTTTGTAGTCGGGTGAATTCTATAGCCAAATCTATTTAAGGAATTGCCTTAATTATCTCACTCTTCCCTTTAAATTTTAGGCTTTATTGTAAGAGTGTTTGTGATAATCACTAGGATTTGCTTTGTTTTTCAGTGCATCTGGAACTGAGTGTTGTGGTGATTTAAGTGCCTACATGTTCATTTCTCCCCTTTATTCTCTCTGTGTGCTTTCTCACCCCCTAGGAAACCCAGGTTGACAAGAACTCAAAGTGCCTTTTCTCCAGTCTCCTTCAGCCCCCTGTTCACAGGTAAGGGTGATATCTTTTTCTTTCTTTGACATCTGAAAGCAGGAGTATTCTGAGACCTGTTGGGAAATACACTTACAGATGCATCTCAGGGGAAGCTTCAAGCCTGTCTGCAGTTATTTCCTTCATTCTATGCCCACTGGGTTTGGGGTGAAGCTTTTTTATGGTGTGGAATGTGGTCTTGACTTTGCTTTATAGTTGCATGGAAAGGCAGCTTGTTGGTAATTGGGTGGCCCTAGCAGTTATGCAGTGCTTAGTTCAGGGTCACCACAGATAAATTAAAAGTAGGAATTACAAATTTATGGGCTCACAGTGCATAAAAGACTCTCTAGAAGTCATACAATTCCTGTCCCTGCTTCCAAGGGAGTTCATGATTATCTAATAAAAATGATCCATGATTATCTGGTCTATTTTTAAAGACTTTGAGTGAAGGGGATTACATGAGCTCTTGTCTTATCCATTTTTGGGGCGAGCAGTTCTTGCAGCTGTTAGAGTTCTTCATTGTACCTAATTTAAGTCTCTCCTTTTGCAGCCGGGAACACAGTTGCTAAAGTAGGAAGACTGTTGAATATCTTTTGGGTAGTGGGTAATTGTCTTCTCATTTTATGGGTAAAGGCTCCTGTTTTTTAGAGAGGGAGAACTTCTGTTATGTCAGTCATATGTGAAGCTCCTGCTTGAATAAACCGTAGAAAAGATGATCTGCCTCCAGTCTCAGAGACTGAGTACTCATTGGTTGTGACTGAGAAGCCTTTAAAAAAAAATCCCAATCTCAAACTCCTTTGGATATTGTGTCCCTCAAAAAGGTGATTGGAAGAATTATGATTTGGGACTGGACATTTCCAGGAAGATGTTAAGCAGGCCACTGGGATCCCCAACTGGGTAGACTGCCATGAGCTGTCAGAACAAGTGAGTTGGTACCTGTATAGATATCTGCTGTAGTGGAGAAGGCGGTCTCTGTTCTTACCCAAGCCTAGAGTTAAAAAATCTTACCCTGTGGCAGCATGTCTTTCTAGTTAATAGTTGTTTCCTCCTTAAAGTAAGAAACACGCAGATTTGTAGATTTAGGTTCAGGACAGTCATAGCCCCCTTGAATTAATTCCTTTATGTAAATGCTGTACCTACAGTCTCGATCTCCCTGACCTGTCAGGAAACACACTTGTCCGGCCCATTGCATTGCTCTGGGCGGCCAGGCTCTCCGTTACCAAGCTGTGTGTTGAGTCCAGTACCAGCTTCCTAGAACTTCCACATGACTTTTAGAAGAGCTTTTCTGTTTATCTTTGTGTTTAAGACCTTTGTAAAAAACTATTCAATTAGGTTCTGAAAACCTGAATACACAGGAGGTGATGGTCATTCATTTTCTTTACTGGGAAGCATTATAATATACCAGCTGAGGGATAATTCAGCTGTGAATAAGAAAAGGGTGTTGGAAGCAACACCCTAAGGGCTAAGTTAGAGAAAGCCTGCGTTCTGACCTGTGGATCAGGCCTGCCAAAGCAAACCTATTCCTGGCTATCAACCTGTGTTAATAAAATACCCTTCCTCCTCTGATGATTCAAGGAGAGGAGTGGCAACAGGTAGTGCATACGGCAGAGAACAGAAATGCATGACATGCTGGGAAGTAAGAGAAGCCATGTGCCACATCCCACCAAGTTCCTATGGAGAAGCTTCCTCTAAGATTACTTGACTTTTGGCTGACTGTGAAAGTTGTTGATTTTTAGGGTTGTAAACGCACCTTCAGCCTTTGTAGCCTTAGCTATTAAGAACTGTTATCTTAAATGGTAGATTCTCTCATGGATGAATACTCTGGAAAATCTGGATGTGGAAAGCCATCTAGGAAGAAATTGGGGCTAATGTTGGAAGCTTTATCTGGATTCAACTTACCTTGCACTTCTTACATGTTTCTGGCACTTGCTTTCCATGTCTGTTTGAGCATATAACAAGCCACTTGCCTTGTTCCTAAGGCAGAAATTGGTATACACATCTGAAGAGATAAACGGTGCGGGTTCCATTTGATAAAGAAGACCCCTTGGGCCGGGCGCGGTGGCTCACGCCTGTAATCCTAGCACTCTGGGAGGCCGAGGCAGGTGGATCGCTCAAGGTCAGAAGTTCAAAACTAGCCTAAGAGTGAGACCCCGAGAGAAATTAATTGGCCAACTAAAAATATATAGAAAAAAATTAGCCGGGCATGGTGGTGCATGCCTGTAGTCCCAGCTACTTGGGAGGCTGAGGCAGGATTGCTTGAGCCCAGGAGCTTGAGGTTGCTGTGAGCTAGGCTGACGCCACAGCACTCACTCTAGCCTGGGCAACAAAGTAAGACTCTGTCTCAAAAAAAAGAGGACCCCTTGTTCAATGTTAGATTGTAAGTCAGTGGCAGAACTAGAAATTAGATGGCTTTTCCACTGTCAATTCTATGTTTTTGTCCTAAAGAATTCTTTACCCTCAACAGGGCAAAGGAATGATAGAATTTAAAAATTGACTTCCCTGGTGATCAGGGGTGATTTCAGCCCTGGGAAGCATTTGATTTTGAGCCTTTTGAGAACCGTGAACCTGTAGCCTTGCTTGCTTGCCCTTTGCTACCTTCGCTTTTGGCCTCAGCTTTGGGCAGGGTGCTTCTTTAACACGCTTGCTTCATGAATCCTTCAGGTGAAACAGTGTCACTTGTGGATGTGGACATTTCTCAGCGGGGCCTGACCTCTCCACACCCTCCAACTCCCCCTCCTCCTCCGAGAAGAAGCCTCAGCCTCCTAGGTATAGTCTGCTCCACTCTCTACCTTCTTGCCCTAGTGGGAGGGTGATCTCCAGGGACTTGTTCTTGCCTGGCCAGGAGCCAACCAAGCTTCTGGGTTTCTAATGATGACTGTCCCTTTCTCAGCACCTCTGTCATCTCTCTAAGCAGTTAAATGGGTCTCTTACCTGCATGCTATAATATTAACTGTCCATATATTAATTAGATTTATGTTTATCTTGCCCTGAATCTACTGCCATTGGTCTGCTTTAGGAATATCCTTACTCTGCTGATTTCTAAGCAAAGCAAACCAGATTAAGATGATTGTTGCCTTCTGTAAAAAGCTGGGATGAAGGTCAGGTCATCTTGCCCCAGAGGGCAACCTGATAATCCTTCTCCCTCTCCTCTGCCTTCACTTTGCCCATCCTGTGCTCATATTTCTGAACCTCTTGCTTTTGTTCTCTCTTCTAGATGATATCAGTGGGACGCTGCCTACATCTGTCCTTGTGGCTCCGATGGGGTCTTCCTTGCAGTCTTTCCCCCTACCTCCGCCTCCTCCACCCCATGCCCCAGGTTAGCTTAGTTTAGAGGCAAGACTTGTAAGAGTTGGGAGTACAAAGTGACACTCTGTACCATGAAAGGATGGGAGAAATCTGTTTATGGAAATAACAATTTAGGAGAAAGCTTAAATTTTTTCTCTTTGGCTGGACCAGACTCCTTGGAAATGAGGCTGATAACTGGTTTTTCTAACCTGTTTTCTTTATGGAATGAATCTGACTTTTATTAGGGATAAAAAACTATTGAGTTGTTTCATCTCTCTGCTGCTGAGACTGTTTTGCAATCCTTGAGTAGATGTCACTTAAGCAAATGCCTTAATTTCAGGATAGTGAGGAGGTTTAATGTGTTGCTGTTTTTCAAGGTTCTGTGGTTTCCCTAAGCTTTTAGTATTTACTGCAGCCTTGTAAATAAGTACCAAGCATTTAGTAGCCCATACCTGCTTTGCCAGCTTCCAGTACCCAAGGAATAAAATGAATGAAATCGGCATTCTTTTCTGCTTGCCTGGCAAAATCGTTACTCTTCCTGGGCAAGTAAGCGAGTCACTATTTCCAAGGCTGCTTTATCGGCACTTCACTTCGAGGTGGGAGAAGTTGGAATCGCTCTAGGCTGGTGAAGGCCCTGAAGTAGTCACCTTAGTCAGGTTAGTGAGCAGCTCTCCTCCCCTTTCCTGGGGTTAAGTGCCCCCACCCATCCTTCACAGCTTACACGAGCCCACACAGCTTTTTGTTCTAGCCCATCCAGCTCTTTCCCACTGCTTTGGCTTCCACCCTTTCCAGCTTAGCTTCTAATGCCTTGCCCCTCTTCAGTTAGCATCTGTTTTTGGGGGAGGGTCTACCTGTGGTTGGGAGCAATGAGGCCAAACAAGTGACCACACTCTCTTGCCCTGCAGATGCATTTCCCCGGATTGCTCCCATCCGAGCAGCTGAATCCCTGCACAGCCAGCCCCCCCAGCACCTCCAGTGTCCCCTCTACCGGCCTGACCCGAGCAGCTTCGCAGCCAGCCTTCGAGAGTTGGAGAAGGTAGGTGGTGCCTGAGGACTGGCAGCTCCCGTCTCTTCCCACTGGCCAAAGTCTGTACCTAGGCCTTCCTTTATTTTTTTTAGAGGAAGAGTGGTTTACTTGCCACCGTATTTACAGTGACAGAACAGTATGCTGCTGTTATTAATTGCATAAGAGATGTAATGAAATTGAATCTGGGGCCAGGCACGGTGGCTCACGCCTGTAATCCTAGCACTCTGGGAGGCCAAGGCGGGTGGATAGCTCAAGGTCAGGAGTTCAAAACCAGCCTGACTAAGAGCAAGACCCCATCTCTACTAAAAATAGAAAGAAATTAATTGACCAACTAAAAATATATAGAAAAAAATTAGCCGGGCATGGTGGCGCATGCCTGTAGTCCCAGCTACTTGGGAGGCTGAGGCAAAAGGATTGCTTGAGTCCAGGAGCTTGAGGTTGCTGTGAGCTAGGCTGACGCCACGGCACTCACCCTAGCCTGGGCAACAAAGTAAGACTCTGTCTCAAAAAAAAAAAAAAAAGAAAAGAAATTGAATTTGGGATAAAAGATTTGGACGTGATAAAGGAAGGTTGTGGAGAAATCTTTACATAGTCTAAGCTGATTTTGATAGATAACTGACCCCCTTCCCTCCTCTTTTCTGGATAGGGCCCTTGGTAATGGAATTGTAGAATTATTCTTTTGTTATCTTAGAGTACTAAAAGTATAATGAGCCTGATGTTCATTGCTAATGGTCAAGACACTTGTAGTGGCTTTTACCTATTGAAATGTTTTGGGGAATGAGGGGTTTTTCCATGGTAAGATAGACTGTACTGAAAACTTTAACATTTCTCTGTTCTGATAACTAGTTGACTGCTTCTTGTCTTTGATAGTGTGGTTGGTATTGGGGGCCAATGAATTGGGAAGATGCAGAGATGAAGCTGAAAGGGAAGCCAGATGGTTCTTTCCTGGTACGAGATAGTTCTGATCCTCGTTACATCCTGAGCCTCAGTTTCCGATCACAGGGTATCACCCACCACACTAGAATGGAGCACTACAGAGGTAAGAGATGCTAGTGTTTTAGGAGAGCCTTTTTCCCCTTTGCCTTTCTCCACTTTTGCTGTCTGACTTCAGAGGAAGGATACATAGGAATGGAACTATGAGTAGAGGAAGATCTCTTAGACTCAATTGAATGTTGATCTGGGCACTGATTTCAGTCACTAGAAGAAAGGTTCTTGGGGTAAAAGGGAAGGGAGAGTAAGGGTTCCATTCAAAAGTCTTCTCAGCATTTTGTTTCCTAAATAGGAGGGCCTGAACAGAGCCGTAAAGAATAGAGCCAGTAAAACTCTTTAGGTAGAAGGAAGAAACAACCTAGGACCATTAGACAAATTCTACCAAGCTTTGCTCATAATTAACCTTACCATTTAGAGATACTTTCTGTTAAAATATACATACAAAGAGGAGAATATAGTATTGATCTTGTGACTATTCTGTTCTGAATTTCTTTCCCTGATGTCACTTCCTCCTAGGCAGCATGATGATGTTAATGTCCTCTTTTTGTCAGGTTTATAGTCTCAGGAAATATTTATCAAAATGCTCAGTGTTTATGGGATGAATGTACTTTAGACTGTCTGCTCTCTTCCTGGTGTGGTACTTCAAGTTCCAGTCATGCCTAGAAGTTGACTTGTTAAACCCAGCTCTGTGGATTGACTTTGCATCTGAACTTTCTGTATTTGGAGCCAGAAACTTGTGATGGTCATTGGTTGTGGGGCTGGGTAATACATGCTTTGTCAAAATAACTGATTATGCTACAAAAAAAAAAAAAATGTAGAGAACTTTGGGGAGTTTCAGGGACTTACCCCTCCCATCCCTCACAGTCTTCCCACATGTGTTCAACCTTAAACAAATTTCTGTTAGACACTGCATCTCAAATAAAAGCCCATGTCATGCTCTTCTCAGGCACCACAGAGTCTTCCCACTCTCAGCCTGTGTTGGATTTATTTGCATCTGGTTCTCTCATGAGGCAGGAAGTAGCTGTTTAGGTCAGCGTAGCTTTGTCTGTGGTTTCTTCTGCCCCCATCTCTACCATAGAGATGAACGAAGAGAAAGGCCTGAGAATGAATTAAATAACTGTGTGTGGGGGAGTCTGCTACCTATTTTCCTGCTGTTCCTAAAAACAGAAATCAAACACAAGTAAAGAACAAAACAAAGCATTTTAGAGTGAAGTATTTTGTTAAACTATTAAAATGACTAGGCCATGGGAATGATGAATAAATGCTTGACCTTGAGGTTCCTGATAGGTGAGATGCCAGGAATGAGAGCTCTTTCAGATGGTTCTCTAATTACTTTTTATTCAAAGGGACTTTTCTTCCTTGAATAAATGGAATTTTAACAGAAGTCTGTGGGCCTTTCAGTTGCCAATTTGCAGTGGAACATTTGTCTTCTTTTTAAATGATACTGTAAGAGTAGCTAGAAAGACTCCAGTCTGCAGTTGTTTTGAGTAATTAGTATCCCTTTTTTGTATCCTTTTTGTGGGTGATTCCTTTGGAATCTAGTGCTTTAGTTTTTGAAGTTTGTTGTTTTGTTTTTTTAAGTTATGGGAGTTCAGATTCCCTTTTCCCTTTGAGATTTTAAAGTTTCAGGTGGGATCTTTGTAACATGTTGGGGCATGGGATTTTAGAAATTAAGGAAGGAAAGACTTAGATTTTTATTTTCTGTGCCTGACACATACATGAATAAGACCTGCAAAACTGCTCCTGTCTTTCTTTGACTATTCCATATGGTCTTTATAGGAAGTATATACAGTTGACCCTTGAACAAAATGGGTTTGAACTGCAAGGGTCCACTTACATGTGGATTTTCAATAAATATATTAGAAAATTTTTTGGAGATTTGCAACTATTTGAAAAAACTCACAGATGACTGTATAGCATAGAAATACCAAAAAAATTAAAAAGTTAGATATATCATGAATACATAAAATATTTGTAGGGCCGGGCACGGTGGCTCACACCTGTAATCCTAGCACTCTGGAAGGCCAAGGCAGGATGATTGATCAAGGTCAGGAGTTCGAAACCAGCCTGAGCAAGAGTGAGACCCCGTCTCTACTAAAAATAGAAAGAAATTAATTGGTCAACTAAAAATATATAGAAACAATTAGCCAGGCATGGTGGCGCATGCCTGTAGTCCCAGCTACTCGGGAGGCTGAGGCAGAAGGATTGCTTGAGCCCAGGAGTTTGAGGTTGCTGTGAGCTAGGCTGACCCCACGACACTCTAGCCTGGGCAACAGAGTGAGACTCTGTCTCAAAAAAAAAAAAAAAAATTTGTGGGTATTAATCTGTCTTAACATTCACTACCATAAAATATACATAAGTGTATTATAAAAAGTTAAAATTTATTAAAAGTTATACACACAGACCATGCACTCACAGCACCTTTGCAGTTGAGAGAAATGCAAACAAACATAAAGATGCAGTACTAAATCATAACTACATAAAATGAAGTGTAGTGTGTATTATACTGTTTTTCATATATATAGTTTTGTGGGAGTTTTTTTGTTTTGTTTTGTTTTTGCGACAGGGTCTGGCTCTGTGTCCCGGGCTAGAGTGCAGTGACATCATAATAGCTCACTGCAACCTCACATTTCTGGGCTCAAGTGATCCTTCTGCCTCAGCCTCCAAGTAGTTGGGATTATAAGCATGTACCACCATGCCCGGCTGATTTTTCTAATTTTTGTAGAGATGGGTTTTTTTTTTGGACATAGGGTCTTGCTCTGTTGCCTAGGCTGGAGTGCAGTGGTGCGATTGTAGCACACTGTAGCCTCAAACTCCTGGGTTCAAGCGATCCTCCTGCTTCAGTTTCCTGAGTAGCTAGGACTATAGAAATAAGCCACTACGCCCAGCTAATTTTTTAATTATTTTGTAAACACGGGGTCTCACTATGTTGCCCAGGCTTGTCTTGAACTCCTGACCTTAAGTGATCCTCCCACCTCAGCCTCCCAAAGTGCTAGGATAACAGGTATGAGCCACCGTGCCCAGTCCTTGTAATAATTTTGTAGCCACCTCCTGTTGCTATTGCAGTGAGCTCAAGCATTGTGTTGTTTAAAATGTCTTGTGGCACTCATCATCTCCACATGAGCAATTGTCTCTCCAGTAAAGTGTGTATTGCAGTGAAAAGTGATCTCTTGCAGTTCTCTTAATTATTATTCATCATGTTAAATACATTATTGTAAACCTTGAATATCACCATGGGATTCATACCAAGTGCCACTAATGATGCTGGAAGTGTTCCCCCAAAACAGAAAAGCCACGACATTACAAGAAAAATTTTAATTGCTTGGTATGTATAGTGGATTGAGGTCTGCAGCTGTGGTTGCTCACCATTTCAAGATAAATGAATCTAGTGTAAGGACCATTGTAAAAAAAGAAAAGGAAATTCACGAAGCTGTTGATGCAGCTATGCTGGCAGTTGCAAAAACCTTGCAATTTTTGTAAGATACCTTTTAATCTCATATTGAAAATGCAGCTTTTATGTGGGTGCTTGATTGCTATAAGAAAGGGACACACCTATAGCCTTTAATAAGATTTAAGAAAAAGCAAAGTCATTATATGACAACTTAAAGCAAAAGGAAGGTGAAGGAATTAAAGCTGGAGAACTTAATGCCAGCAAAGGATGGTTTGACAATTTTAGAAAAAGGTTTGGCTTAAAAACATCAAGCTAACAGAAGCAGCAGTTTCTACTGACCAAGATGCAGCAGACAAGTTCCCAGACACCATTAAGAAAACAATTGAGGAGAAGGAATATCTACCTGAACAGGCTTTTTAATTCAGACGAAGTGCCCTATTCTGGAACAAAGTACCACAAAGGACATTTATTAGTAAGGAAGAAAAGCAAGCACCAGGATTTAAGGCAGGAAGGGATAGGCTAGCTGCTGTTTTGTGCAAATGCACTTGGGTTTATAATCAGGACTGCCCTTATCTATAAAGCTGTTAATCCCCAAGCCTTAAAGGGAAAAGATAAACACTAGCTGCCAGTCTTGTGGTTGTATAACAAGAAGGCCTGGACAATGACAACCCTTTTTCTGGGTTGGTTCCATTGATACTTTGTCCTTGAAGTTAAGAAGTACCTTGTCTTTTAAAGTTCTTTTGATATTTGGCCATCCAGAACTCCATGAGTTTAACACCAAAGGTGTCGAAGTGGTCTACTTGCCCCCAAACACAACATCTCTAATTCAGCCTCTAGATCAGAGGTTCATAAGGACCATTAAGGCTCATTACACATAGTACTCTATAGGAACAATTGTGAATGATGTGGAAGAGAACCCTGATAGAATATCATGGATGTCTAGAAGGATTCCACCATTGAAGATGTCATTGTTACAGAAAAAATAGTGAAAGCCATCAAGCCCGAAACAATAAATTCCTACTAGAGAAAACTGTGTCCAGATATTGTGCATGACTTTACAACAGGATTTATGACAGAGCTAATCGAAGAAATCATGAAAGAGATCCTGGACGTGGCCTCAGAAAAGGTGGAGGGGATGAAAGGTTTCAAGATATGAATCTTAAGAGAAATGCAAGAGCTGATAGACAACACACCAGAGGAATTAACAGAAGATGACTTGATGGTGGTGAGTGCTACTGAGCCAATGCCAGACAGTAAAGAAGACATAGAAGGAGCAGTGCCAGAACATATATTGACATTAGACAATCTGGTAGAATAGTTCCAGTTATTCAAGACCACTTTTGACTTCTTTGATGACGACTCTTTTATGATATGGGTACTGAAACTAAAGCAAATGGTGGAAGGATTGGTACTATAGAGAAACTTTTTTTTTTCCTTGAGACAGAGTCTTACTCTGTTGGCCGCGCTAGAGTGCCAGGGCGCCAGCCTAGCTCACAGCAACCTCAAATTCCTGGGCTCAAGCAATCCTCCTGCCTCAGCCTCCCAAGTAGCTGAGACTACAGGCATGCACCACCATGCCTGGCTAATTTTTTCTATATATTTTTAGTTGGCCAATTAATTTCTTTCTATTTTTAGTAGAGATGGGGTCTCACTCTTGCTCAGGCTGGTTTTGAACTCCTGACCTTGAGCGATCCTCCCGCTTCAGCCTCCCAGAGTGCTAGGATTACAGGCGTGAGCCACCGTGCCCGGCATAGAGAAACATTTTTAAAGAAGTGAAAAAGCAAAATAAATCAGACAAATTATGTATTACTATTATAATGTGTACTAGGTGTGCCCACCTCTCCTACCTCCCCTCTGCCTCTTCCACCTCTGCCACCCAAGACACCCTCAGCCTGCTCAATGTGAAGATGATGAGGATGAAGACCTTTATGATAATCTACTCCTATTTAATGAATAATAAATATATTTTCTCTTCCTTATGATTTTCTTTAATTTCTTTTCTTTTTTTTGAGACAGAGTCTTGCTCTGTCACCCCAGCTGGAGTGCGGTTTCGTGATTGTAGCTCACTGCAACCTCAAACTCTTGGGCTCAAGGGATCCTCCTGCCTTAGCCTCCCGAGTAGCTAGGACTACAGGCACACACCACTGCACCCAGCTTATTTTTCTATTTTTAGTAGAGATGGAGTCTTGCTCAGTGATCCTCCAGCTTCAGCCTCTCAGAGTGCTAGGATTACAGACATAAGCCACCATGCCCAGCTCTTATGATTTTTTAATAGCATTTTCTTTTCTCTAGTTTTATTGTAAGAATACAGTATATATTACATATAACATGCAATATATGTATTAATCAACTGTTATTAAAACTTCTGGTCAACTGTTAGTAGTTAAGATTAATTGATTATTACTAGGCTAACAGGGAAGTAGTTAAGTTTTTTTTTTTTGAGACAGAGTTCTCGCTCTGTTGCCCTGGGTAGAGTGCAGTGGTATTATCGTAGCTCACTGCAACTTCAGACTCTTGGGCTCAAGTGATTTAGGTCATTAAATATGAAATGTTCAATTTCACATCAAAAGTTTAGTTTATTATATCTCAAACAAGAAACAGTACAATTAATCAAAGTATGCACCTAAACTATTGACACAGTTTTGCCATCTTAACAGTAGCTTGTTTATGCTAGCATTGAAGAAGCCCAGAGAGTGCGAGAGTGACAATGAAATTGTGAAAGGCGTTTCCCACAGCTTGTTGAGAATTGAATATTTTTCCCTACAAGAAGTGGTCCAAAGCCTGGAAGAAGTGGTAGTCAGTTGGTGCAAGGTCTAGTGAATATGGTGGATGACAGAGAGTTTCCACATCCAGCCTCTGTAGTTTGAGCAGCGTTGTTTGTTCAACATGTAGTTTGGCATTGTCGTGCAAGAGGATTGGCCTATCTCTATTATTGACCAATTTTGGCTGCTTAATCGCAAGCATCTTCATCATTTCATCCAATTGGTTGTAGTAGACATCTGCTGTAATTGGTGGACCAGGTTTCGTGAAGCTGTAGTGGATATTACCAGCGCTGAACCACCAAACAGACACCATTAGCTTTTTTGGATGAATATTTGGTTTTGGACTGTTTCGGCACTTCGTCCTTGTCCAGCCATTGTGCTGAACACTTGCAATTGTCAAAAGAATCCATTTTTCATCACATTTACAATATAGTATAGAAGTGGTTCACCCTGATGTCGTGACAGCAAAGAAAGGCAAGCTTCAAGATGGTTTCTCTGCTGAAGCTCATTTAATCCATGCGGTACCCATCTATCCAGCTTCATTACCTTGCCCATTTGTTTCATATGGTCCAATTTTGTTGGAATAGTAACGTCAGACCTTGCTGCTAATTCATGCATAGGTTGAGATGGATTCGCTTCCACTACAGCTTTCAGCTCATCATTATCCACCTTGGTCTCAGGTCACCTATGTGGCTCTTGAAAACAAGATTAAAATCACCAGAACGGAACTTCTCAAACCATTGATGTACTGTGTGTTCATTAGCCACATCCTTCCCAAACACTTGGTTGATATTTCGAACTGTCTGCACTGTGTTGCTTCCACTACAAAACTCATATTTGAAAATAACATGAATTTTTGACTTATCCATGGTTTATAAAAATTGCTCTAAAAAAAAATTTGAAAACCGTGTGTTTGAAGTAATGAGGATGTACCTTCACAATAAAAATAAAACAAGAAATGTCAAAGTGAAATGTCAGAGATATCAACTGTCAAACTTAGTACTTAAGGAAATCGGACATTTCATACTTAATAACCTAATAAATGTAAGAAGTCTATGATTTAAGGATTAGTGCTCACACTTGGCAAAATTTTTTATGTCTTTTTTCTGACTTGAATTTATTACATGTTGAATATCCCTAACCTGAAATCTGAATGCTTCAAAATCCAGAACTTTTTGTGTGCCAATGTGAAGCTCAAAGGAAATGGTCACTGGAGCATTTTGGCTTTCCATTTTTCAGATTAGGAATGCTCAGCCAGTAAGTAAGTATGATGCAAATATTCCAAAATCTGAAAAAATCCAAAATCTGAAATATTTCTAGTCCCAGGCATTTCAGGTAAGGGATACTCAAACCTGTATTTACTTGTTTAACAGACATTTTGTAAGACCTAATTTGTGTCTTATGAAAGGCAACATCTTTCTTCCTGCCAATTGTGGGATAAGCAGAAACAGGTGGCTTTAGGGACTTTTGACCCAACTTGCCCACAAATTGCCCTTCCAAAAGTGAGAATCATTGTTAAAGTGTTTAAACTAGCCTTTCATATCTTCTAAAGTAAGTTTTAAAATGTTCATTTCTTAATTTTCCATGGCAGGAACCTTCAGCCTATGGTGTCATCCCAAGTTTGAGGATCGCTGTCAGTCCGTTGTAGAGTTTATTAAGAGAGCCATTATGCACTCCAAGAATGGAAAGTTTCTCTATTTCTTAAGATCCAGGGTTCCAGGTAAGTCTGTAGTTATATTAATTATTTAACTTGGGTATGATCCAGTATAGTATCAAAATGCGCCCCCCTCAAAAGGCCACCTTTACTTAAAGCTTTTTTCCCTGGCTGTTAAAGCAACTGCTCTTCCTACAGAATCCAGTGGTTAATCCCCTGCCTTTGTACATTAATCCCTTAACATACTGAGGAGGAATCTTTGCTTTTCTGGCCACATGAATGAGAAAACTGCTCCTACCTCTGGTGTCCAGGCATCATGTGAACATTTGACATTCAGAGGTGTTTCCTTATCCCTGATCCAGGCATCTCAATATTTAAATGTGAAACAGAGAGGTGAGAGCTTTTAGGTCATTTCCATAGGAACATGGAAGGTAAGAGAATGTCCACCAGAAAGGCAGTGGAGAGTGTCAAGGTGCCTGAATTTAGTTGTGCCCTGTTAGGAAGTATCTGCTGTGGGTTTTACCCATGTTGTGCTAAGCTTGCTATCATAGAGTATACTTTTTATTGTATCTTGCCATTCCTAACATTGTTGAATACAAAGACTTCTCTCCATTTGGGAGCACTGGGCAGTTCCCATCCTCACTGGTGTGGTTATATAGTCCCTCTGCCCACTAAATTAGGGAGGTATCTGTATAATCTCTATTGGGGGGGAGGGCTAGAAGGGATGGTTTGGAGGAATTTGCTTTTATAGTGTTGGGTAAAGCAAAATGACAGGCACATTCATGTGAGGAATTTGTAAGATACAAACAGAACTTAAAATGAGAACTTCATGCTTTCCCATTGAATCAAATTAAGATTCATAAACAAGGTGCCAAGAAATTGCTTTAAAATGTAAGAGTTGCAGGGGAGCCTCGGGCAGAACATCAGGAACAGGATTGAGCCAGGTGACGGAATGTTTTTATAATCTTGGTGATTTAAATAAGGCATGACAGGGTGTGAACTGTATTAATTCTCACTTCATATTAGTATTTGCCTCAGTGCTGTCAACACAGCTGGGTCTTGTGCAGTTGACTTGGTTAAAGGGAAAAGTTAGAATCCTTCCTTATAAGAATTGACTCTGCTTAGCCACTTTTAAAGTTTGTAGCTTTTGGGAGGCTATTTATTTAACAAACATTTATTTTGTAACTCAGTGTCAAACATTTATTTTATAACTCAGTATGCCCTTAGAACTCATAGCCTCAAAGAGGGGACAGGTAGGAAGACAAAGGCAAGAGCACATATTCAAGTCAGTGCAAAGCATGGCCATAACCAAAAGGGGCAGGGTAGTCAGCTCTGCTGTGGGCAAAACCAGGAAATCTCAGAGAGGATTCTGGACTCTGGAGCATTTCTCTACTTGTAGAGTATTAAACGACTTCAAGGAATCTTGGACTCCTCTGATTCAGCTCATTTCATTCCACAAATGTGCCCTGTCTGCAGAAATTTTAACTAAGATTCTTAACATTGTAGTAAAGGCTAGAGCTTGTACTATTTGGTACTATTTATTGAGTGCCTATTGTGTGCCAGGTACTTTGGTCAGGTTCTTTATTTAAATATGTCTAATTTGCCATGACAGGATAAGATAAAAATAAATATAAATATCTCTGATTTTTTATAGCAATCTCAAAGTTAGATAAAATAGATCAGTCTATTTAAAGAAATAGATAAGACTGTTTTCATTTTGCCTGTGAGGAAACTGGGCCGAAGCTCAAAAGTTAGGTTACTTACCCTAAAGGTAACATAGCTGATTGTTGCTGAAGCCAGAATTCAAACTCCTGCCCAACTAACTACAAAATCTCTTCCTTATTTACCACCACTCTGTCATGGGAAATGGTACAGTAATCAAACTGAAAATTGAGTTTGGGCTGGGCGTGGTGGCTCATGCCTGTAATCCTAGCACTCTGGGAGGCCAAGGCAGGTGGATCGTTTGAGCTCAGGAGTTGGAGACCACCCTGAGCAAGGGTGAGACCCCGTCTCTATGGAAAAAAATAGAAAGAAATTAGCTGGACAACTAATATATATATATTAAAAAATGAAAAAAAAATTAGCTGGGCATGGTGGCGCATGCCTGTAGTCCCAGCTACTCGGGAGGCTGAGGCAGGAGGATCACTTGAGCCTAGGAGTTCGAGGCTGCAGTGAGCTATGATGGAGCCACTGCACTGCAGCCTGGGTAACAGAGCAAGACTCTGTCTCTAAAAAAAAATTATAATCAAGCTGAGAAGGCAAAGCAGAGTTATTTGCCCTTAAACCATAAGTGACCTCTCTTTGAAGGACTGGGACAAAGAAGGCAAAGCCAGTGATCTCCTTTACCATTGTTTGCTGCCCTCTTTTGCTTATCATGAAGGTATAGGCATTGTGTGAGCTTGACTTTATTAGGGGAGAGGATTGGGGTAAGAAGTAGTCATTAGCATTTAGGTTGAACACTGTCAGTCTGCATCAGGGATTTTAACTCAGTAGATTCTAAAATGAGCCTGTGTGTTCAGACTTGGGAATGATGGTAACTGAACACCTACAAGGGGCCAGGTGTTACTTCATTTAACCCTTATAAAACCCTTTGAGGGAATATTACAGTCACCTCTTTTTTTTTTTTTTTTAAGCAGCTTAAGAAACTAAAGTACAGCGAGTTGCAGAGCCAGATGCAATCAATCTCAAGTTTTTCTGGCTCAAATCTCAGAGCTGGATGCACTAGGAGGGCATTGAGCCTGGTGTCAAGGGGATGCCAGGGATCACGGGAATTGCATAGCTAGTACTAATGAGAAAGTTCTGGATGGTGACAAATAAGGAGCCAGAAGGAAATTAATTAGAATAAATTGAATAATTAGCATCTCAGGAAGGGACCCTTGGTAAAAAATGTTGGTGCCTGAGCTTGGTTCTGTCTTATCCCTTTTTATTGTAGTATTGGAGCATGGTCCCAACAGATCTGAGGTCACTGGTTGCATCTCAATTGGCCCCCATCCATTTCACAGTTATAAACTGAACCCCTAACGCTAGACAGCAATCTCTTAAAAAAGAAAATGTGGCTGGTTTTGCACAAAACCTCTGATCCTATTAGAGCAGATTCAAAGTGAACTTGTCCTTTTTAGTTGGAAGAATCTTCATCATCTGTGAAGTGCAGGAAGAAAAAATACCTTTTTAAAAAAAAGTCACACTTTGAATTGGATAAATCTTTAAGGAAATTGGTTACTTCCTGTTTTATAACCATCATTAAGCTTATGATTACTTATTCAGTGACATGTCTTCCCTGTATGTCAAAGTTTCTCAACTCAGCACTATTGACATTTTAGGCTATACAATTTTTTGTTGTGGGGTCTGTCCTATACTTTGGAGGAAGTTTAGTAGTAGCCTTGGCTTCTACCCACTAGATGCTAGGAGTACTCCCCCCATCAAGTTGTGGCAATCAAAATTATGTCTCCATACACCCCCGGGGACCAAAATTGTGCCCAGTTGCAAACCACTGCTATATACTATGGGAGTTAAAAAGTATGGTTTCTCGGGTCAGAGTGCCACCCCTTATCCTGTTGGTTACTAGCTGTGTGATCTTAGCCATGTTACTGAACCTCTCCTGCCTCAGTTTTCTCATCAGTAAAATGGGGGTGATAATAGTTGCCTACCTTATAAAGTCGTTTTGAGAAATGCAAGAAACAATTCATGTAAAATGTTTAAGACAATGCCTGGCACAGAGTAATGACTCAATAGGTGTTAATTTTTCTCAGTGGTCTCTTAAGATGTAGGCGAATAGGAAGTGTTTAATGTGGTATCTGTGGTGGTCTCCTGACCCTATAAAGGAGGTACTCAGGATACATTTGTAGAATCACACTCTGGGTGGCCCCTGGGATATCCTTTGGGATATCCTTTGTTGTTATTTTATCTTCCCTATCCAATTGCCAGGTCCTCCAGGACAAGAACAGTCTTTCCTTTGCTCTATATTATTTTGTATATTAGAACATTCACATATTTGCTGAGATATCAGACATATGCAGAATAGATTATTTCATGAATGCTTGTGAAAGAATTTCAGATTCCTTTCCTGGGGATTTGTGACCAGAGTTTCTGGGCATCTCCCTAGTTAGTGGTTTGTCCTTGTTTTTGGGGTACAGAGTCATGTCATTGATTTGGCTCCCTTCCTCTGGCTATATGCCCCCTCTAGCAACTCTGTAAGACTCCCTCATGTGTATTTGCAAACCACAGTTACTCCTGCCTTATTTTCTTCTTTATGTTTATTTGGTATACAGAGTGGTATAATAAACCCTATGTACCTATCACCCAGCTCCAACAACCATTAGCCCATGTTCACATACCCATCCACTCCCTCATTGCATACTAGTATTTCTGTTTAAGTGTACTTTATTGAAATGTAATATACATTAAAATGCATAAATCAATTTTTATGCATAGTCCTTATTATTTTGGATCAAACCCCAGATATCTTTTCATCTGTGAATATTTCAGTTTCTCTGGAAAGTAATGACTTTTTAAAAAAACTTATTTTAGAACATGTTTAGATTTATAGAAAAATTACAAAGATAGCACAAAGAGTTCCTATATACCCCCATGACCAGTTTCCCCTGTTATTAACATGTGACATTAGCATGATACATTTGTCACAATTTATGAACCATTATTTTTATGTGTGTGTGTGTGTGTGTGTATTTTTTTTTAAGACAAGGTCTGTCTCTGTCACCCAGGCTGAAGTACAGTGGTGCCATCATGGCTCACTGCAGCCTTGAACTCCAAGCTCAAATGATCCTCCTGCCTTAGTTACCCAAGTAGCTGGGACTACAGAGGCACACAGCATCATGCATGGATAGTTTTTAAAATTTTTTGTAAAGATGGGGTCTCCCGGCCGGGC
>VBSM01003215.1:16649497-16664889 GCA_008086735.1 Cheirogaleus medius | reverse complement strand
CAGCCTGGAATACATTATTATTAACTAATGTCCACACTTTATTCAGATTTCCCTTTTACCTAATGTCCTTTTTCTGTTCCAGAATACCATCCATGCTACCACATTATATTTAGTTATCATGTCTCCTTAGGCTACTCTTGGCTGTGACTGTTAGATAATGACATTTTAAAAGTGTATTCATGATAACATTTCACACCTAAAAAAAACTAACAGTGATTACTTAATATCAAATACCTGATCAGCATTCACATTTCCAATTATCTTATAAATGTCATAGTTTTTGTTTTAGCTTTTTTTTTTTTCACTTTTTTTTTCTAGACTACTCACAGTCTGATGTTTTAGCTTTTTATTTTGAGATAATTTTAGACTCAAAGAGAATTGCAAAAATAGTGCGGAGTTCTTATATACCCTTCACCCAGCTTCCCCTAATGTTAACATCTGATACTACCATGGTGAAATTATTAAAACTAAGAAATTAACACTGGTACAATACTATTAACTAAACTACAGACCTTATTTAGATTTCACCAGTTTTTCTACTAATGTCTTTTATTAAATTCCAGGACCTATTTCAAGGTCCCACATTTCTTTAATTGTCACGTCTCCTTTAGTCTCTTCCACTCTGTGACAATGCCTCAGTCCTTCCTAGTTTTTCATGATACTGACAGTTTCGAAGAGTACTGGTCAATTATTTAATGTTCCTCTATTTGGGTTTGTGTGATTTTTTTTCTTGTGATTAGATAGATCAACGCTATGCATTCTTGGGGGAATACCAAAGAAGTGATGAATCATTCTCACTGCATTGTATCAGGATGTACCTGTCAATGGCTTAACCAGAAAAATAGTTTTATGAATTGAGATTCAGTTAACATCTTCATATGGCAATTGATTGTGTCTTAAATTTCTTTTTTAATTTATAGTTTCCTTCCTCTATCTCTTTCTTTTTTTCTTTTCCTTGCAATTTATATATTTAAAATATTATCCTGCCTAGAATTTGCCTATTGCATCCCCATGATATAGTTTAATATGTTCCTCTGTCCTCTGAATTTCCTATAAAATGGTAATTAGATCCAAAGGCTTGACCCAATTTAGATGTTTTTTGTGTGGAAGGTGACAATACAACTTCATAGGTGATGTTGTATCAGTGTTTCTTTTCTTTTTAAACAGAAAACCACACAAATCTAATGCATGCTTTAATATTGTTATAAGGCAAAAGAACCAGAACTTTGCCAGCCACTCCAGAAATCCTCCACACCACCTTTATAGTAATTACTTCCTTTTGTGTTTCTATTAATACTTTCATCATCCAAATAGGCATCCCTGAACACTATAGTCTCCCTCCCCCGCTTTTTTTTTTTTTTTTTTTTTTTTTTTTTTGAGACAGAGTCTTACTCTGTTGCCGGGGCTAGAGTGCCATGACATCAGCCTAGCTCACAGCAACCTCAAACTCCTGGGCTCAAGCAATCCCCCTGCCTCAAGCTCAGAAGTAGCTGGGACTACAGGCATGCGCCACCACACCTGGCTAATTTTTCTATTTTTAGTAGAGATGGGATCTCTTTCTTTCTCAGGCTGGTCTCAAACTCCTGACTTCAAACAATCCTCCCGCCTTGGCCGTCCAGAGTGCTAGGATTACAGGCACGAGCCACCGTGCCTGGCCTAGTCTTCTCATTTTTAAAAAATTTGATGTCTTTTAAATCTCTTAGTCTGTAGGTTTTTCTTTTTATTTCCTTAAAATGTATTTATTGAAAATTGGGCTATTTGACCTGGAAAATTTCCCTGGATTTTACTGATTGTACACTCTTGGTGTAATTTAGCATGTTGTTCTGTCCTCTATATTTCTTACAAATTAGCAGGAGTCTGATCCAGACTCAGGCTTGATCCTTTTAGCAAGGATCAAGGTAGTGTTTGACATATCAATGGGAAACATATGATATCTGGTTGTGTCTTTTTTTCTAAACTTAACAGCCATTCATTAGAGGCTGTAAAATGGTGATATTCTAATTTTATCACTTCCTTTTTATTTATTAGGTGGAATAATTTTAGAGACATTTCCTATTATCTATTATTTGTTTACCAGATTCATATAGGAAAAGTAAGATAAGTGCTAGATTATTTTGCTTTATTTATGAATTTTCAAGACAGTGAATTGGTTCTGTATCATTCTTTGAAGGCGACCACTTAAAAAAATGTTAGAAACTCATGGAATTAAACATATTTGATGGGTTTCAATCCATTACAGTTAGGATTATTGAAGCTCATATTGTCCCATCTTTGGCCAATGGAGGCCTCTTTTTATGTTGGAGTATTTCTTTTTTCCTCCCTCCCTCCCTCCCTTCTTTTACATAACAGGTTTTTTTTTTTTTTTTTTTTTTTGAGACAGAGTCTCGCTCTGTTGCCCGGACTAGAGTGCTGTGGCGTCAGCCTAGCTCACAGCAACCTCAAACTCCTGGGTTCAAGCAATCCTTCTGCCTCAGCCTCCCGAGTAGCTGGGACTACAGGCATACGCCACCATGCCTGGCTAATTTTTTCCATATATTTTTAATTGGCCAATTAATTTCTTTCTATTTTTAGTAGAGATGGGGTCTCGCTCTTGCTCAGGCAGGTCTCGAACTCCTGAGCTCAAATGATCCGCCCGCCTCGGCCTCCCAGCGTGCTAGGATTACAGGCGTGAGCCACTGCGCCCGGCCTATAACAGGTTTATTTTTGAGATATAATAAACTACTTGAGTTAAATATACTCAAGTGAGAAATTTGTGTTTGAATTCTCTTTTTCTTTTTTTCCTTTTAATGGAGAGAACCAAACACATGAACAGAGAAGAGCTGTAGAGCTTAAAATTATAAGCCTTGGGCTTGAAGAGGGGGGAGTGGGAGGGAGGGAACTAGGAGAGGCTAGTCATGAATCAGGGGACTGTGACTGTCCTGGACAGCCCCCTTATCAGACAGAGGGGCAGGCACTCTGGAGATACTCCTGGAGAAGCCCCATGAGAGGTTCCCTGGGCTGTGGCAGAGCCACTGGTAGCTCTTCCTTAGAGGAGGTGTTCAAGGCAGGCCAGCTTCATTGGTTCTGTGCCATGGGCAAGTTCTCTAAGCTTAATGGGTCTCAGTTTCTTCATGTGTGAAATGAGAATGGTGGTATCTGTCTCAAAGTATAGTTTTGAAGGCTAAATAAGTTAAATGTTTTTAAAATAAGCTTGTTTAGTAACAGTAAAGTATGTATTTTGATTTTTTTTTTCTTTTTTAGAAAGTCGGTTGTCAGCAACCATGAAAAAAAGGCTTTCGGAGGCAATCCGCAGGCTTTAACTTTTTTCTTCTCAGGCCTTCAAACAAAACTTAAAAACTGTTTGGCATTAAACCCCAATAATAGTAGATATTTTACTTTCCAACCAGTTGTGTCTACAGAATTTCTTTTGATATGACAATGGCTGAGAAAAGAGTTCTTTCAAAGATTTTGCATCTCAGATTCTTTGTCAAAGCAGTTTGCTTGTTTACCTTCCATAGCCCCTTTGTTGATTGAAACCAGAATATTCTTAGTTCCCTTGAACTGTTTCCAGTGTTCCTGCCATTCTGGATGTCTCCATGCTGTGGCATCAGCCCTGTGGGTGTTGGGGTGCCCCGCACAGAGCCTGCTGCTGTCAATGCGTGGGGCTGTGGTGCTCCCGGTGAGGCTGGCCTCAGTCAGCAGGCCCTTTTGCATTGAGTAGTATACTCTCAGCTTGCCCAAGCACTGTAGTTATTATTTTAAAAACATCATCCTCTTTTTTTCTGTTCCTATAACCCAGCCTAAAATTTCAGAAGCAGGAAGAAGGGTGATGGGAAGTAGGTATAAGATGTGGCTAAACCTGATTGTCCTAACTTGAAGTAAATGGCAGGAGTAATAGGCTTGTCAACTTTGATCCCAGCTGTTGTCTTCTTCTTACCAGCCTCTCTACTTAACCAGTTGGAATTTGGAGGGGATCCCTCTGAACAGCCTTTCTGAGTCCTCACCTTCAGGAAACTGCTAGATGTATGGAACAGTGTGTCTTCTATTCCTATCAAGGATGCTTTTGATTCTTGCTCTGCCCTGAGAGCCTCAGGCCTGGGAGTGGACACTTGGCTTCAGGCAGAGTCTCTAACTTGGCACTGTTCATAGGCCTGAGAAGCAAGACTCTCAGAGGTCAGGGAGGCCATTGGCAGAGGAGAATAAATTCCCTTGCGTGAAATATGATAGTGGTGCTTCTGCAGATGGAAATCAACAGCCCTTTGTGGAAGGGATTTTGCATAGAATTACATATATGAACGATAAAGAAGGCCCATTTCCCCTCCCTGGATTCTCTTTACAAGGGAAGTTGTATGGCCAGGTGCAGTGGCTCACGCCTATAATCCTAGCATTCTGGGAGGCCGAGGTGGGAGATTTGCTTTGAGCTCAGGAGTTGGAGACTAGCCTGAACAAGAGCAAGACCCCATCTCTACTATAAATAGAAAAAATTAGCCGGGCATGGTGGCGCATGCCTGTAGTTTCAACTACTCAGGAGGCTGAGGCCAGGAGAATTGCTTGAGCCCAGGAGTTTGAGGTTGCTGTAAGCTAGGCTGCCGCCACGGCACTCACCCAGACAAGAGTGAGACTCTGTCTCCAAAAAAAAAAGGGAGGAAGTTGTATAATAGTTAGCTCATTGCTCCCTTTGAATATTTCCCTTTGTTTTCATTCTTGAAGGACTGCCACCAACTCCTGTTCAGCTGCTCTATCCAGTGTCCCGTTTCAGCAATGTCAAATCCCTCCAGCACCTTTGCAGATTCCGGATCCGACAGCTCGTCAGGATAGATCACATCCCGGATCTCCCACTGCCTAAGTACAATGGGGTCATTAGGGTTGGGGCAGGAAGGGAGGGGGCGAGTTACAAATGTCAGTGAGGTCTGTAAGCTGCTTAGGCAGAGCCTGATATAAAATATTCACAGGTATTATCCTTTCACTTCTCCTGTGTCTTAGCTCCTAACCCTGGAACTGTCATATGGCAGCCAGAAGAGAGGAGAAAGTGTGTCTATCGGCCTCCCTTCTGCAATCTTTATGAAGAGTAGAGTGGAAGTGGCAAGATTGCAGGAGACAGAACTATAATAAGTGAGAAAATAGGAATTTTGTTAGGTTGGCAGAGTCTTTGGTATAGTCTCAACCATATGGAGAACAAAGATGGGTTGAACAAAGGAGGTATTTCTTTTATATTCTGTATAAATAACCCTTTATGTCTATATATCCCTTGTTTGTTTTCCACAGACCTCTGATCTCGTATATCCGAAAGTTCTACTACTATGATCCTCAGGAAGAGGTATACCTGTCTCTAAAGGAAGCGCAGCTCATTTCCAAACAGAAACAGGAGGTGGAATCCTCCACGTAGCGAGGGGCCCCCTGCTGATCGCCACCAAGGGTAGGCGCTCTCTGCCTCACTGTGCAGCCACATTGCTTCCTGGGCAGCTACCATCCTGCATGGAGCCACGTGCCCCACCCCCCAACTCCCCACATGTACAGCCCTGATCAGACCTCTGTCCACAGAGTTACCAAATCTGATACTGGAGTCCCTAAGGGGCACATACCCCACTTGGGAGAAAAGCAGACAGACATGAAAGGCTTAAAGAATATTTGCCAAGAAACATGCAAGCTAATCACTGAACATAAGCAAGGAGGAGGACACACAAGTGTGTGAGTGTGCAGCCTTCTCTCATACTTTGGCTGATCTCCCTGACATTGTGCAAATTATATGTAAAGCAGAAAACCAAAGGGGAAGAAAAATTCATCAAAGGAAATGCAGACATGTTGTAATAATAATAGGCATATACTTCAGTGAGATCTCCACCGTGTCCCACAGCTTGGAATATGGGGATGAGGAAAACAGTTCACACTTCTATTTAGAGTTCCATTTGGGCCATTGCAAAGTAAATTGTTCAAGAAAGTAAGTGAATTAACTAAGGAATTCATTTATTTAAGAGGCTGTTCTCCCATTACTATACTGAGTTCTCATTTATTTTCCCATAAAATATCTTGGAATACTGGGTTGTGCAGATGAATTCTAATTAGTCTTTTAAATTGTATTAAAGTGAATATTGCAAAGCTGAGGTGAGTAGGGAACACAATTGTCAGAGAGCCGTGACTTTGGTGGTATTGGGGATGAGCAAGATCAACTTGCCAGTGACTCCTGGCTTTCTTCTTAGTGTGGGGTGTTGTTTTTAAGCACTGAATACTTCTGCTTTTCACTTTCTCTGTTCCTCAGTCCAACCCCCACACAAAACAAGGGAAAAACCCACAGGAGCGTTAGAGCGGAAAGGAGCCCTTAATCTCCGCACCCTCTCTGCTCTCTTCTAATGGGAGAGAATGAAAACTGGTGTTGAGGTCTCATGGTTTTCCTTCAGCCATGGCTAACGCGAACCTAACTATGTGTCTCATCTCGGCTCTTTGGAAGCCCCTGATCCTTTGCTATTGGGGGAAAGCATGTCAGCTGGGCTAATAAGGATTAATAAGAGGAAAAGAAATGGAGAAGAGGAGAGGTTCAGGAATGGTAACTCTGGGAGGCTGCAGAGTTTTAACTTAAAGGATCCTGGACTGGGTGTACAATCTCTTACCATTTCTTCAATTATATGTAAATTGTATGCCTGGGAAGTGACTTCCAAAACCTCTAAGTGCTATAACATCTAGGCGGATTCCTCTGCGTGGTAGCTTTGCAGTTGAGATTAGGGTGGGAACGTAGAGGGGGACCTAGGGCAGTCTATCTGCCCAACTGCACCCCTGGGGAGTAGTTAGGACCTTGAGTTAGAGCGCTACTTCTAGGGGCGCTGTGGGCCACAGAAGGAGCCCACATAAACAGGAGCACATTCAGAGAAAGGCTTCAGGGTGGTGGAGTGCTCCAAACTTCATCATATGGGAAATAAATGAAGGGAATAGAAATATGATTAAGCTGAAGTAGAGAAGTTTTAGGGTGGGATAGCTGAAGTATTTGATGAGTTTTCACTAAGGAAGAGTAATAAAGCTTATTCTGTATGGTTCCAGTGGAGAGGACAAGGACCAAAATCAATGAAAGTTACAATGAGTTAGATTTTAGTCCAGCTTTAGAAGAACCCTTTTAACAGAGAGATCCAAAAATGGGATGGTTTTCCTCAAGAGTTTTCATTCAGTAGTTAGCTGTATATTTAAGTACCAACTGTGAATTGGGAGTAGAGTGCTAAACAGGACAAAGGCCCTGTTCTCACTGAGCTTGTAAGGAAAGACAGACAGCAAACATGTAAATAAATGAATAGGCGGATTTCAGGTGACTGTACATGTTATAAGGAAAATAAAACTGGTGAAGTTTAGTGATTAGTAGTGGGGTACTACTCAGTTTTGGATGATCAGGAAAGGCCTTGTGAGGAGGTGACATTTCAACTGATACCTGAATATCAAGGAGTCAGCCATGGAGGATCTGGGAACAGAGCATTATGGGCAAGGCAACCTATAAGTATAAAGGCCCTGCTGCCCCAGATGGGAAGGAGCATGGGATGATCAGGTAGAGGCCAGGGGTAGCCACTTGTCATGAGTGTTGGGGCAGTCATGTATTGGCAAAGGTTTTAACTGAACTCCCAGGGTTCCTTTTTGCTATGACAATAGGATTGTTGCCTGTGGCAAATAACAAGCATAATGCTATGTTTGCTGCTGATTTAGACCCTAGGACCCCTTGAAAAGGGGGGTAAAACATGGGGAAGACACTTCCCCAGGGGAAGGTCTTTAGGGTATGAAATTTGGCTTTTATGACTTCTTGTTGGTCAGGCCGGATTTACTTAGGGAGTTCTGAATGGCCTGCTTGGTCTGTGTGTGTTGTTACCTGGGGGATTTTGTGCCAGGGTGCTTGGAGTCAGGGTACAGAGTGGTGGCTAGAACGGTACCTGTCTCAAGTCAGGAGGTGGGAGCCACAGTGGCCTTTGTGATTCTATGTCAACCTTCTGCAGTAGCCAGAATACTGGGAAGTGGCTGTTGCTAGCCAGGCTCACAAGGGGTTTCTCAGAGGCTTCCTTTATAGTCCCTGGAGCAGGTGGGGCTCGGGGAGAAAGTGGGTGGGAAATGAAGGAATATGGGAAAGAGAATTTAGGCAATGTGGTAGGATATATTTGTTAGTTATTTCAGGACCTTGTTTTGGCATCCAGGTCACAGGCCCCTCAGACTCCCCCACAAAGGCCGCGGCTGCGTCTCCAGCCAGCTGTAGTATGTGATGGAAACATCTTGCTGTCGAGGCTCCACTGTCCTTTTGAGCTGTGCTTCTCTTCCACCAGTGGCTAAGCTATTCTTTTACTCTGTTTTGGTCTACTGTTTTGAACTATTCTAATTTTCTAATTTTTTTCCTTTTTTTACTAGGCATTTGGTTGCCAAGCTCCAGTTTTGAAGAACCAGATGAAGCTGCCATGAAAAGAAGAGAGAGGAAAAACAAGAGAGAACAAGAAGGGTTAGGATTCTCTGTGCAAAGACTTTGGTTCCCCTACACAGCCCTGGGCTTGGAAGAAGCACACAACCATAATTCTCTGAGTGGGGCTCCACCGCCCACACCCACTCCCGTGGTGTCCTGCAACTGGATGAGCTCCTTGGAAAACTGGAAGAAGTCTCAACACTGTTTCTTTTTCAGAACTTTTGTTTTTGATATTTGCATTTCTTGGTATAGAAAATTTACCTCGAAGGCAGCTGGGGTTTGTGCCCATTGGATTGGATGTGGTGCAAAGAGTGAGCAGGTCCAAAGAAGGGGCAGGGAGGAGAGGAGAGGAGACAGTCGCTAGGCTGGTGCCAAAGGCAGAGTTAGAGCCTCCGCCATGGACCTTGAAGAAGGCAGGAGGAGCCAGAGGAGTGCAAAACAGGATTGGAAGTGTCTGGGGGAAGGAGAATCTGCTTCTCATTGCCGTGGGTAGCTTCAGTAGGAGCAGGAGAGAAAGGAGAGTGGGTGGTCTCGAAGAGAAGATTATTGGACAAAAACTGGCAAATGGCCTTTGCTGGGGCAAGTAGTGACTCCCCACATCCTTTCATTTTAAGGTTTAGGAAGCTGATTTCAGAATCACCTCTCGCGGAAGCTGTATTAGTTTTGTTTTGCTTAATTCCTTAAGCTCTGTGACTTGAAATTAACCCCATTCTTCCTCCACCCTTAGCCCATTGCCCCTGGAAATAACTGTACATTTCACTGTGGTCATGGTGATATCATTGCTGTTGCTTCTGCCAGCTGTCAGGACAATAATACTTCTCATCACCTGAGCAGTCCAGAGCCAATCACAGGCTGCTGAGGTTAATGGAGCATGCTTCTAGAGTCTTAATGGCAAACGTACCCAAGACTTAGGAGTCAGTGTTACTTCCATGTGTCTGTCAGCTAGTGAGAGGGAATGTGGAGGAAGGTGAGAAACAAAACTCTGGTAGGTTGTGCTCTTCCTAGAGAAAGCTCTCTAGCAGCTTAGCCCTAACAGGATTTCCCTAGATCAGAGGAGGAGAGCATCACATCTCATGTTTTTAGGTTTATCATTGTTGTCCTACTTCTGGGATGGGAGGTGGCAAGGGCTCCTTTATTTTCTTGTGTTCAGTCTAGCAAACCAGACATTTCCTGCATCCAGTCTGTTGGCCCTCCATTCATTGGAAAGTCTGTTAGGTGCTGATTTGAGAGTCATCTTTCAGGTAGATGTGGAGGAGGGAGGAAGAAAAACTCCGATGGTCTTAAATTGTTTCTGCAGCTGCCCGTTGCCACATCGCACAACACTATGAGTGCGCTTTCCTGTAGTGTTACTCTGGGGACAGGTTTGCTATTGAAATGTGACAGTTGAGCTGTGGGGTCTTTGTTACTCTTGCAGTAAGTTTTCCATGAGACTGCCTCATTTGGGTTCCCCATGCTTATATCTGCCTCATCTCGCGAGATAAGTAATAATGTCATGTTTGTGGTTTCCTGATGGTTTGGGTGAGGCCCCGGTGTCTTGGTAATTTATAGAACTGCTTTGGCCTTCTGCCTTATGTCCTACATGGAGTGACCAGTCTTCCTCCTAGTAGCTGAACAGGGAGGAAACTTGCATCATTACCTGGCTGTAAAGAGGTGGCCTGTAAGATGAGCTTTGCGGCATAAACACAGCCCATCTCTGATTTGTCATGTGGTACCTCTTGTCTCCTTGGCTTCCATGACAATATTATCAACCGAGTAAGATTGTGATCCCAGAATTGGCTTACCCTGTGAGTCTTCCCTCTTGAGAGTGCATGTAACTCTCCATTTTCCAGAAAATACCACCCCACTGTAGAGTCGGAAGTCTGGAATTTATTGAGATCCTCAAGTGGCTGATATGCAACCTGGGATCTTTTTTATTTGTTCCATTTCCATTACCCATAATTTTTTATTTTTTTAATTAATTTATTTTTTGTTCTTTTTTTAATCTCTCTTTATTTTGTTTGTTTTGTTTTTTTTTATTGGTGGGACTACAGGCTACCCATAATTTTAAAATTATTTTTTGGTGTGTGTTTCCCTGGGTTTGGGCTAGATACTGTGGAAAACCTAAGAGGTAGAAGACATGATCTGTAGCCTAAAGGGAGCTTTTAGATGCCTACCACACATGAAGCAGTTGGAGAGTGTGACTCATTGTGGCAGAAAATCAAAGACTGAATTTAAGGATGCTTAGAGTGGGTAAGATCGGGGTGGACCAGATGGTCTGCGAAAGCGCTGTGCCCATGAGGCTTTGGGTTGTAGGTGAGGGCAGGACAGTGAGATGAGAAACACGTGAACAAAAGCAAGGATGCAGAAATCTGCATGGCGTGGACTGAAGAGTACACAGTCCTCTTAGAGCAACATCGTTAAAGAATCCTTTTCCAGTGCAGTGGTCTACACTGAAACTTCAGTCATCAGACTGGTCTAGATGGTGAAGTGGAGCCCAAAGCCGAAAGTCATCAGGGCTCCTGCCCATCTCCAGGGGCCTCACTATTGTCAGCCTAGGCCGTGTGAGGGAGCCCCTGCACCCCTGCAGGACTGGGCTTTCTGTTGGAGAACTCGTACACTCAGGTACTAAACCAAACCAGCTGAGGAGGCATGGCCCAACCTCACCACCCACCTTTCTCCTCCTGGGGGGGAGGGTAGTGTTTAACTGTGATCTGTCTGTGCTGAAGTCCCAGCTGAAGTTTCTTAGTAGAGTGGGCCGCCAAACAGAGCAGCACAAGAGGAGTCAGATTCTGTCAGGCACGGGTGTTTGGTCCCTGCGTGGATGGCCTTGCATAGAACAAGTTAGGTGAAGGGGAGGTGTGAGTCTCGGCCTGTTGTCCAGGTGCAGCCTGGCAGGAGATGGAGCAGTAGCAGCAGGGCTGGCGGTCAGCATTTGCCCTTCCCCTCCTCAGCCGAGCCGAGCCCACCCCACATTTGCCAGTGCTGTGCAAACTGCTGACTGAATGCACTATGGAGGGAATGCATTCCTTTTTGGTCGTTGTATTTTAAAGTCACAAACTGGAAAAGGTTCTTACTTCTAGGGACCCACTGTTGATTTCTAGGTTGTGGGTGGGTGATGTCAATAGCCCCAGGCCCTGCATGTGTAGCCATCACTTGTTTATGACTGATCTACTGTAACCTTCCTCAGGTCGGGTGTGAACAATGTGAGCTAGTGACAACTACTGCTACAACTTGCTGTTACTTGAAATGTGTGTGCTGTGTTGGGAGCACAGGAGTTAGGAGGGGAGGGGCTTTGGTGTGGGAGACTGGATGAGTGGGTGACAGCTGGCTCTTAAAGGAGTTTGGGACCATTGGTGATGACCTGGGCCTGGTTATCTGCCTGTGCCCAGATAAAGTGAATGTGATACCCTGGAACGGGAGCTGTGGAGGCACGTGGAAGAGAGGCTTGGCCCAGGGGAGCTTGCCTCCATGGCTCCTGCCCCTTCCTCCTCTCCTGCTTCTCACTTGGGCTGATCATGTCAGCCCCTTCTTGAGGGTGGGAATGACGAGGAGATAGCTGCAAGTGTCCCTGTAACACATCCAGGGAGAACTGGGGAGCAGGAGGTGGTTAGAGTTCTCAGATCCAGGGTGAGAGACCAGAGTAGAGCCAGAAGTGCCCTGGGGTGCTGGCCTTGTCAGCCCTCATCCCTGGGCCCCCAGAAGAGCGTGGCTTGCTCAAAGCCCTCTGGTCCCAGTAGAAAGTGGAAAGAGGGAGGGACGTTTTCCTTAGGTTAGATCCTTCTGGTCCCTGTTGCCTTTACCTTAGCTGTGGAGCCCTGAAGTTAGCGGCTGAGGCCCTGGGATGTAGCTCTGTGGCTGCTGGAAGGAGATCTGAAAGTCTGTGTGCATGTGCACACGTGTGTGTGTGTGTGTGTGTGTGTGTGTGTGTGTGTCTTCGTTTGCAGAAGTCTTGCTACCAGTTGGGATGTTGAGAGCATCTCCACTGGGGGGAGACCTGCATTTGTTTTCCACTTTTAAGAGAATGACATGCCCCCTGTCCGCAAGGGAGGAGCTTTTGAGTTAGACATTTTCCCTATGGGAATCCGCTTGGTTTGGTTTGTGGGAAAGGGGGGAATGGATAAGTGATTTTTATCTCTGATCGTCAACACAGCTGTTCTTACACTGAATTTGTGCTATTGCATACATGTAGCCATCTTTCTTTTCACTGCAGCAGTGTTTATCAGTAGTTCAAAATGATTTATTTGCTCCTGGGGAGTAAAACCTTTTTTATTAAAAAAGAAAAAGAAAAAAAAAAGTGTGCCCCCACCTACACTCAGATAGCTATAGGATATTGGGCCACAAAGGTCAAGCCTGCAAGTCCCTGTGATATATCCTGTTTTAACATGGGAGCCTTCGTGCTCAGCACAAAATGACAGGAGGCCTTGAGAAAATGGAGAGTGACATCTCGGGAGCAGTGAGATGGGGGTCGGATCAGAGAGTCGGGCACTGGGGACTCAGGTACTGCAGTTAGAAAATAGAGTGATGAGTAGTATTTAAAATATTGATTCTCTAATCTGCCAGAAAAACACCTTTCTTTACATGCAGATTTCATATTGTCCTTGTCCTTTTCGTTGCTTCTTGACCTTCCTGGTAGGTGTCATCCAGTTTCTTCCTGTGTCCTTTCCTATCCTCTCTACAGCTTCTCCCATCCCCTCCTGCTCCCATCTACCTCCCGGGAAGCAAGTCCTGCATGCTGAGTTTGTGACATGCCTTCGTTCCCATTTCATCTTTAGAGGGTTTAGAGGCTACTTGGAACCGCTCCCTTTCCCTTTGCTCCCCCCTCTTCTGCAACGCCAGGAGGCATCAAGGGGCAGGCAGAAAGCAGCCAGCCATGGTGGGAAGACATGCGTGTTTGGTTGCAGCTGGACTGCGATCGTAGTTGCTCCTGGAGATAAGAGTGTAAGGAAGGCTTAGGACACTCTTGCTCAGAATCCAGGATAATCACAAACCACACAGCCCCTCTCAGAGCTGCGTCCTTAGCTGCCTAGCCAGCTCGGGAGTGGGAAGGCTGGTCTGAATACCCGTCTCTGGTGCTCCCTTGGACAGGGACCTGCCCCTCACTCTTAGGCCCAGAACCTTGTCCAAGGGACAAGCAGGGTCCAGGCACCACTCTGGGTAACCCGTTTGTTGGAATGCCCAAACTGGTGCTGCCCGTGGCACAGCCACTGCTGTACATTTTTGGTTGTTTTTTAAGAAACTCAATGAAGAGGGGTGTCATTCTGGGCTCGGGGTGGTTGCCAATTTTTCATCAGAAGGGGAGCCACACCCCACTGCAACCACTTCTGTCCACTTTAGCCCCCCGCCCTCCTCCAAGCCAAAGCGTGGCCTGGCTTTTGTCTTCCCATTCAGTTGTCCCCCTTTACTCTCCCTTTTTGTGCTTAATTTATTAAAATAGTTGCTGTATAATTTATTTTCATAAACTATAAAAATTACTAAATGGTTAAAATAGACTTGCAGGCCAATCTTAAATGGGGTGGGAGGGTCTGAGGGTGGGATGGGAAAGATGTTTTGATATAAACAAAACAAATGCACTTTGGGTGTGTTTTGGTATTTTTCTGGGGATGGAAGGGGTGGGCGTTGGGATGTCCCTGTAGATTAGTTCCAGAATGGGGTGTCTGTATATACTGTATTAATAGGCATGTTTGACTCTTGTAAAGGGACATTAGTAGCTGCTGCAGGTCCTGTTTGGAAACCCCACGTGCAATTCCCAGTTTTTTGTAAGTGTCAGTGCGGGAGACATTTGACTCTTGTGTTTGTATCTCCTTTTTATGATTGCTGTACCGACCCATGTCTTTTTGGGGAGGGGTGAAAAGAGATTTGAAATAAAAATGTTTAGAAATTATTTGATGGTATTGAGGTTTGTGTTTTTCAGTCCCTCTCCCATCTCGTATTTCTCCTCACCTGCCCCCACAGGGATCCCTGGGAGTGGGGATTCACTGTGGTGTCAGCCAGTCAGAGCACACCAGGCACTGGTCTGGTCAGAATTAGGCATGTTGGAGCATTCCTGAGGCTGATGGCCATTGCTCAAAGCTGCTGGTCCTCCAGGAAGTGCGGGAGAATTCCAGAGAACTTTCTGGGGCCAAGTGCCTGTGACCTTTTGCCTTGGTGAGCAGTTGTGTGGGAATCTACCTAGGGAGATTTCATATTTTACGATAGTAGTCATTCCTAATATTTACCTAGGCTGGCCTCAAGGTTTTTTCATAAGTTTAATGTACATCCCTCCTGTTGCCTTTCTACCACATTCCTTCTTGATCTGTGCTCTTTGGAGAACCAGATATGTTTCTCTGATTGACAACTGTGTGTACAGGCATACTTGGAGATACTGTGGGTTCAGTTCCAGACCATTGAAATAAAGCGAGTATTGCAATGCAAGTCACAAAATTTTTGTTTTCCCAGTGCATATAAAATTGTATTTACACTATCCTTTAGTCTATAAGTGTGCAGTAGCAATATGTCTAAAAAACATAACACGCTGCATGTATCTTAATTTTAAAATATTTTATTACTAGAAAAATGCTAACAATCATCTGAGCCTTCAGCAAGTCATCATCTTTTTGCTGGTGGAGAGTCTTGCCTCAATGTTGATGGCTGCTAACTGATCAGGGTGTTGGTTGCTAAAAATTGGGGTAGCTGTGGCAGTTTTTAAAAATAAGACAATGACATTTTACTACGTTGATTGATTCTTCCTTTCACAAAAGATTTCTCTGTGATATGTGATGCTGTTTGATAACATTTTACCCTCAGTAGAATTTCTTTCAAAGTTGGAGTTCAACTTAGCACGGGTGGCTCACACCTGTAATCCCAGCAGTTTGGGAGGCTGAGGCAGCAGAATCGCTTGAGGCCAGGAGTTCAAGACCAGCCTGGGCAACACAGCAAGACACCCCCATCTGTACAAAAAAAAAAATTCTGGGCATGGTGGTACACGCCTGTAGTCTCAGCTACTTGGGAGGCTGAGGCAGGAGGATCACTTGAGTCCAAGAGT
>VBSM01003215.1:16603537-16642547 GCA_008086735.1 Cheirogaleus medius | reverse complement strand
GCTGGAGGTTGGAGGTTGGTGAGGAGTCGTGGTGAGGAGATGGGAGAGGAGGGGAAGGAGGAGGGGTGAGGTGAGGGGGTCATCCTAAGGTCTGGGGATTGGAGAGAGACACTGGGGAGGCGTGAGGTGCTCTGGGCATCCTCCCTGGGCTGGTCTAGTCTCCAGGCCTGTTTGGCATCTTGGCCATTAATCTAAATGGCCAGTGGCAGCTCCCTGGAGCACCAGGCCTGGCAGGGGAAGGGGACTCAATTGTCTGCTGCTGTTATTACTGCTCTGAGCACAAAAAAAGGGGGAGGGAGTACTAAGTGCCACTGAATTGCTCATGGTTAATTTTACGTTATGTGAATTTTACCTCAATTTTAAAAAAGGAGGGGCAAGGCTAGGGGCCACACGGCTTCCTGTCTAGGGAACCCTAAACACGTCTCACTGGACCTGCAGCGCAGCTTGTTCCTTAAAGTAGCCCATCAGCCTTCATCAGCCTTCTGTAACTGTTCTGGGGCTTGGCCACTTCCCCTATCCTAGAGGACAGACCAGAGCCTGCTCTCCTGCCTCCTCCCCTGGGAGGAGAGACAGGGGGGAGTCAGGACATTGGGTTCCTGCCCTGGCTCCCCCACAGTCACTGGGAGGCCTTGGATATCCATCCTCTCTCTGGGCTGCTGTGAAATCTCTGCCGGCTATGCCAAGTGGTGGCTTCTAGGTTCTTTTCTTTTTTAAAAATTAAAATATTTTTAGAGACAGAGTCTCATTCTCTCACCCAGGCTAGAGTGCAGTGGGACGATCATAGCTCACTGCAGCCTTCAACTCCAGGGCTCAAGTGATTCTCCTACCTCAGCCTCCTAAGTAGCTAGGACTACAGGTGGGTGCCACCACATCTGGCTAATTTTTAAGTTTTTTATAGAGAGGGAATCTCTCTATGTTGCCCAGGCTAGTCTCGAACTCCCAGGCTTAAGTGATGTCCCACATAGGCCTCCCAAAGTGCTGAGATTACAGGTGTGAACCACCGCACCCAGCCTCTAGGTTCTTTATAGATGTCCCAGGACACCTCTGCCAAGGAGCATGGCAGCTTGGCTTGTCCCCGGGACCATGAGCCCCCCCACCCCACCCTGATGCAAACTTGGATGATCCGCACAATTGTGGAGGTGCCCAGGCTGATGTGGTTAATGCCATACTGCAGCCTCAACCCTGCCTGCCCATGGATGTCACCAGCTTTCTGGATATGCCGGAAGCCTGGTGTGTATGGTGTGCTTCTGAAATCAGAGCTTCTTTTCATCGCACTAGGGGAAGCTCCTATTTTAAGTTTCCCATGTGCTGAGCTCTCTCATAAAGCAAAGAATCCTTTTATAGTACAAGAACCGCCCCGATGTGTCTGTTTGGTATGTGTGGATTTTGGCATGTAGGGCTTCCTTAAAGGGGAGCATGCCTGGAATCTTTCAGGGGGGCTGGTTCTGCTGGGTGGGGTGGGTGCCAGGATGGAGGGGCTTGCCCCACTGTGGTCAGCCCTGCCCTTCTTTCTCCCCCATCTGACTCCTGCGTTCACTCCACCCAGGGCTGGCTTGGGGCCAGACAGAGGAGAGGGGAGCAGCTGCCGGGGATTTCCAGAGCTTCCAGGGGGAGGTGGGAGCCACCCCTCCTATCGTCCTTCCTCCCCTCCCCTTCTCTTCCTCCCTTCCCTTCCTCTCCTCTTTTCTCCCCTTTTCCACCCTTCCAGAAGGGCAGAATGGAGACAGGGAGGCGAGTGGATCAAGCCCTTCCTATGTGCAGTGATGTGCAGGGGCTAGGTGGGGCTAGGCGGGGTCTGGGGGGCAGAAGCAGGAAGAATTAAAGAGCCCCCACATGAGACCATAGAACTGAATGTCCTGGACCTGGAAGGGACCACCTGGCATGACCCCTCCCAGAGGGATGGTGCTTAGGCAGAAAGAGCAAGGACTTAGCATTAGACTTGGGCTCAAGTCCTGAATCCTAGCTGGAAGATCTTGGACAAGTTACTTAACCTCTCTGAGCCTGCTTCCTCATTTACATAGTAGGGCTAATAATATCCCCCTTATAGTGTTGTCATGGGGATTAAATGAAATAGTGTTTCTAAAGAGCTTGACACATCATAGATGCTCAACACATTTGAATACCTTTCCTCTCCATCTTGGTGTTTTCAAGCTTCTGCACGGTGATGTCATGGTCTTTGTAAGTCATCTTTTAGCCTTGCGCACACACTCGTACACGCAGCGCGTGCCATGGGGGCTTCAATGGCCAGGTGTCTGCAGGGCTGAGACCCCAGCCCAAGATCTCTTCCTCTCTTCGCACCATGAAATAGGTTTCCCAAATATGGTTCCCCTGAGGCACGGCCAGGTCTGAGTGGCAAGGGTGGAGCATCCGCAGTCACCCCCTACCCTGACAGAAGGGCAGGCTGGGTGTGGCTTGCTCACCCTGCTGCCAGCCCAGAGGAGCCGCAGCCTCCTGCTCCCACCCCAAGCCAGCTGTCCCAAGGTCGCCGGGGTGCGGCTCCAGCTGTTTGGCAGATTACCAGTGCCCTCTGGCCCCAGCCTGGCTGGGGGTCTTTAGCCTCCCTTCCCAAGGGGTGTTCAGGCGCGATTCTTCTCACAGGATTCCTCAGGGACCTGGCAGCAGGGACAAGGGTAGAAACTGACATGGTCTTGAGTGGACCGTTGCCCCACCCTACACCATTAAAGATGTTCAACGAGGTCCACTCTGTGGGATGCCTGGGACTTCTGCCAGAGCTGGGCCTCACCCCTCCCTCCTTCCTCTGCCACTTGCCAGTAGAGGGCCTTCAAGGTCTAGGCCAAACCCCGCCTGCCTCCCAAGGTCCCTTCCCTCCCCCTCGTTGCTGGAGGGCTGTGCCTGCACCACCCTCAGGCACCATCCCAGGCACCCTCTGCCAGGTTTCTTGCCCTCCCTGCAATAGGAGCTCACTGAGGGCAGGCGCGTCACTTGGTTCATGGAACTGTCCCCGCCACTCCACACAGCAGTTTGCATGTAGGTGCTCAGTAAATGCCTGCTGACGTGCATGAACTGGGCCCCACCTGCTTCGGAGATGCAAACTGGGGTGGTGTGGTCCTACTTTTGGAGGCCAAGCCGAGGACCTGGGGGGCTGAAAGCCATAGGTGCCAGAACAGCTCTCCCCTCTCGTCCTGCCCTCCTGTCCTTCTCCACCAGGGGGTGCTCGTTCCCCTTTGGTGGAAGGGCCCGAGCCTGGGCCAGGTTTATGGTCCCGTGCCCTCCGGAGCCCAACTTCCACACATTATTACGGTTTTTCCTTTTTGGCTCACAGAGTGCTTCAAATTCATGATCAAATGTGGCCCTCAAGTTGGAGGCAGGCTGAGAAGGCCTTATTGTTTTCATCTTGCGGAGGGTGAAACTGAAGTTCAGAGAATGTACTTGTTCTCAAAGTCATACAGCTACCAGGTGGGCAGTCTGGGAACTTGAACCCAGGTCTTCAGACTCATTTCAGTGCTCCTTGGTCATGACTGTGGACGGCTTTGGCCTGGAGACTCCCTCACCTCCCCTTCTGGCCTCTGTGCAGCCCTGGGGAAGATGGGTTCTTCCTCAGGTGCCCGAGACTCGGGATGCCTTTCCCCCACTCCCCTCACCACCGCCTCCTGCTGTCCCCTCAGGCTTCCTCTCCCTCGGGGCCAGCGCCTCAACCAAACACCTGCTCAAGTCCCCCCACCCGAAAGGAAACTTGCCTTGTCCACGGCTCAGGCTCACCTGTGCTGTCTGACTGTCCCTTCCTGCTACCTCTCCCAGTGGGCCAGATTCCACGTCCTCAACCTGTCTTCTCCTCATTGGGCACCCCCGGAATGTGCCCTCTCTGCCCAACACGGTGCCACTTCCTCTGGCAGCCTCTCCGTCCTCCTCTGCCCATCCCTGAAGGCCAGTGCTCCTCCCAGCACTGTCCCGAGCCCAGTCCCCTCTCACTCTTTGCTCTCCCTGGAGAATGTGATCCACACCCCTGGTCTCAGGGACCCCCAGACTTCCAAAGCCCAGCCTCCAGCTCAAGCCTCCGCCAGAAGGTGGACCCAGGGTTTAGGCAGCCAGTCACTGCTCCACCAGCATCGCAGCCTGCGGGTTAAGTGTGTACACTCTGGAGCCCAAGTGCCTAGGTTTAAATCCTGTGTGGCTTTGGGTAAGATACTTGAGTGCTCTGGGCCTCATTCTCCTTATCCATAAAATGAGGATCATGATATCTATTTCACAGGGCCTCTGTCAGGCTAAATGCTCACCTGTCCACTCACTCTGCGAACATCATGAGACAACTGGTCTACCTAATACTCCAAGCGTTGGATTTGGTCTAGACTCTTCTATGTCCTTTCTCCTATACCCAATAGGTCACCAAGTCCCAGAAGTCTCTGGTGTTTGTTACCCCTGTCCCTTGCCCTGGCACATGCCCCCCGGAATCTGCTGGCTCGCTGCCCTCTGTTCCTTCCCCACCCTGTGCCACAGTGGCCATGGCACATCTCTGCTTAAACTCCCTGCCCCAGGCCAGGCTAGGATCTAAGTGCCTCTGGCTCGGCCACTCCACGGTCACACCCCCATCTGTGTTTCCTTCCTCATCCCTCCACACTTCCTGCCCACTTGGCTCCAGCCACAGTGCTGAAGCCTGCTGTCTCTGCCTCCCTGCCTTCATCCACCGTAATCCTTTTCCTCAGAGTGCCTGGGTCCCCTCAGTCAGCCCACCCGGGTTCCTCCCACGGAGCCCCTGCAGGTTCAAGGTTCCTCCTGCCGGAAGCCTTCTTCCGCTCCTCCAGCCGCACTTTGCTCCTTTTCTGGGATCTCACTACAGAGCTCTCAAGGGAAGGATCCGGGCCTTTTCTATACCTCCAGGGCCAACCCACCCACTGCCCTCCGCTCCCCACCCCTCATGTATTAGGGCTCCCAATAAGCATTTGGGAACAAAGGAAGGTGATTGGGCTGTGGGCTCAGAAAGAGGGGGTATAAAGAGGGTCCTCAGTGAGGGACACGCTCTGCTCCACCCTACGTTGGGCTCCATTGCTCCATAGCCCAGAGGAAGGTGAACCAGGGATAGAGTGGACTTGGGTGGACGGAGGGATGCAGGGAGTGAGACACCAGAGTCAGAGGGGTCGGGGAGGCAGATGGAGAGGAAGGGCGGGAGGAAGGTGGACGGGAGGGCAGGGACAGGATGGGGGTGCGGGTCAAGGTGCAGGAAGGGGTGGGAAGGGCAGAGGGTGGGGGAAGAGCCACACACACTTTCTGGGAAGTGGGAGCGGGTGGGGGAGGTGTGCGTAGTGCATTGTGGAGGGAGGAATTCGCCTGCCGGTCACTGTGAGCTCATTTCCTCTCACCGACTCCTGCAGGGTCTGAGGGCATCGGGCTCTGGAAAAAGTGAGCCAGGGGCACCCTAGAGGCCACCACCCTCCTCTCCTCCCCCACAACCTCAGTGCAGTCTGGATTTCAGAAGCCACCTCTTGCCCCTTACAGAGACAACGCTTTGTTATGGGAGGAAAGGACCCCTGAGCCAGGGTGGCAACAAGCCTTGGACTGCTGGAGGAGCTACAGGGCAGAAAGAGGCAGGAACAGGGGACCTGGTTGAAGAGTAAGCAAGAAAATCCAGGCAGTATGATGGATTGCAGTTAGACAGCAGGAAGGACTTTGCAGTAGTGGGGGATAATTGTGACTGCACATGACCTTGATGAGGAAGGGAGAGGAGTTATTAACTGTCCCTCCATCATTATAAATAAGAATCCCTTTCTATTGCCTGCCAGGGCATGTAAAATAAGTTAAATAAAGCATATGATTTAAAAACCAGTCAGTATCTCCATCCTCAGGCTCACAGGAGTAGGGGTGGCCTAATTGGTGTCGGGGCCACCCCACCCTCTCCAGGACCCAAGTTCCTGACCTTGATCAAAGGCAAAGGGGTGGGGGGATTGGGTCTGACCAGCTATCAGGAGTCAGGGTGGTAGTGGTGACACAAGCAGGTTTCATGAGGTCTTCTCATCACAGGAGGGGGTGACTCCAGTAGGCAGAGGTGGCCTTGCCAATTTCATTGACTCCCCTTCCCAAGTCCTATTTCTATGTATCTGTGGCCTCTGCCTTCATTTCTGCATAATCTGGGAAAAGGAATACAGAAGCCCCTTAAATCTGCAAGGTAGCCTGCGAAAGAGGTAAGCATCAGCTGTAGGAAATAAGGAGTAGGAAGAATGAGAGTTAGCAAAGAACTTTCCAGCAGAAATGAAGGACAGAAGGACTGTCCTTCCTTGGACTGTCAGGGGATGGGCTGGAGGGGTGCGGCTGGGGGACAGGGAACTAAGAACCCAGCTCAGGGCGCAGGATGTCTCTTTGGACCCAGTCAGAGTGAAGCCAGCGAGGGTGGCCGTGGGGAGGTGGTGATTCGGTCTCTGCTGTCACTGTTGTCCACTGCAGTGGGGGTCTGTGGGCTGGTGAGACCTGAGCCACAAGACTGGCTGGGTAGGGCTCCCAGGAGCTGGGGCTCCTGCCAGACTCTTTTCCAGCAGCAATCCCCTGCCTCTTCCGCGCTGAGACGCTGCCCTAGATTGCGGGGCAGCCCCCAAGCACCATAAGTGTCTCACTTCTATGAGTCTCTAAAGGGAGGGCTTCCTAAGCCTTTTTCTGTCATTCCCTCTCTTCCATCCTGGGTCTCACCTTTGTTTCCGACTTCTCTGCCTTTCTCTCTACTGTCTGTCTTGGCTCTGCCTCCCTCATGCCCTCCCGGCCTCTGTGTCTCCGATTCTGACCGTCCCTGTCTGGCTGTTTCTCTTTGCTTCCTTCTCCCTTCCTCTCCCTGTGCTAGTTCTGGCTTCGTTGCCCTTGCCCTCTTTCCTGGGCCCGATCACCGTCTATCTGGGCCGGTCCCCTGGAGGCCGGCACAAGCTGTCTCCTTGGGACCCCTTCTCTTCCTCAGGCTCTGTTCTGACCTCTAACTCTGCTGCCAGCACAAACCCCATTATCAGTGTGTGGCCCTTGGGAGAGGCCGCCTGTGCGCCCCGACGGGAGCGGGGGCGGGGTGGGGGAGGGGCAGGATCGAAGGGGCGGGACTTGGGGGGCCACCCGCGCTTGGCCCCGCCCCTCCTGCCCCGCCCCTCCCGGGTCCCTGCCTGCACCCCCAGCCGTGCCCCGGCCGCAGAGCCGCCGCTGCCGCCCGATGAATGGAGTCGCCTTCTGCCTGGTCGGGATCCCGCCCCGCCCGGAGCCCCGGCCCCCCCAGGTGAGGGCGCTGGGCCAGGGGAGGGGGCGGGGCCGGGCGCTGCGGGGGAGCGGGCAGCCGGGCCCGGGTCGCTGCGCCCCAGCCCGCCGGGCACAGCCTGGAGCGCAGGGCGCGGGCACCGCGGGCACCGCTGCTGGGAACTTCGGCTGGTGTCGGGCAGGGGAGCGGGCCGGGGCGAGAGCTGCCTGGGGCAGGAGGGAGGTAGGCAGGGGGTCGGGACGGGCACCGCGCTGCCAGGGCAGGGGGCGCCCACCAGGGTGACCGTGCCAGGCCCCCCGCGGCCGGGCAGCGGGGGCGGGAAGCCCGCGCCTTTTGTCCGGGATTTTCAGGCGGGGCGTCTGCCGCCGTTTCCTCTGCCCGAGTTTTCGTTTTCCGTTGGCGAGGCCCCTGCACAGCTGGAGCGAGAGGGAGTGGGGGAGGGGGTTCCCGGAGCGGGACGTCCTCGGCCAAGGCGGCCGGACACCCCCTCCCCGCGCCACACTCGGCCCCTGCGGGGTCGGACTGCGGGACGGGCTTCCAGGCACGGGTCCGCCGCCCCGCTGGGTCCTGGGGAAGAGAAACAGGCTCCGGACCCCAGGACCGCAGGCGCGGCTGCCCTCCCCTCTGCCCCCTCTGGCCGGCTGTGGGTGGGTCTGGGCGCGGGGTGCCAGGGGCATTACTCAGCGCTGGGCTGCTTTGCTTGGGTTCTTTCATCTGCCAGCTGCTGAGGCTGGGGAGGGGCCAGCAGGGGCCTCATCCCTCCATCAGGGCCAGTCCCCTGCCTCTGAGCCTGGTCGTCTAGCCCTACTAAAGTACCCAGCACTAACTCCCTGCATCCCAAGTTGAGGGTTGAACACTGTCAGGCCAGTAGTTTTCCCAAGCTTGGAAAAGAGGTTCCCTAGGGTCCAGGCTGGGCTCAAGGCCTGGGCTGAGGCCTCTGCCTTTTTTGACAGGGCTGAAAGACCTGGGGACTCTCCTCCCCCCAATATTGGAGGTGGGATCTGGTGCTTTGCAAACTTTTTCTGAGATTGGTGTGTTTCTCGGGTGCTGGATGTCTTCAGTTCTCCCTCAGCCTGCATCTCTCTCTCTTCAGCCAAACTGTGTTTCCTAATTACAAACTTGAAATTCAGGATGGACAGGGGGCGGGGGTGGAGGTCATTAAGCATGAGTCCCTTGGATTCAACCCCCCACCAACTACACATACTTCACCTCTATCCCCTTACAATCTCCACCCCCACCCGTGACCCAGCTGGGGGTGGATGGCTTTTGATTCCACGTGGTTCTCCCCTCCTGCCAGGGCAACAAGCTCCATTCCCCAAAGTGGTGGCTGTCACTGAGATGTGCTCATTGGCATGCGATTTGAATCTCAGTTATATAACCAGTCATTTTGCCTCCAAACACAGCCCAGAGGTCCCTAGCCCCAGCTGGTTCTTCCACTTGCCCATAATGTTGTCGGGTCTACCCCAAGGTGGCTGGGAACTCCAAGGTCCTGAATCCAAAGCCCTGCCCTCTCCTTGGGAACAAGGAGAACAGTAAGTCTCCTACATTGAATGCTGGATTCGAGGGCCTCAAAAATCCCCTGTAAGTGGGCAGGTGTTGGCATCTCATTTTACAGCGAGGGTCTTAGCCTACACAGTGACAGTGCCAAGGCTAGAACCTGGGTCTCCTGATGGTAACTGTGGCTTAAGATGAAGTCTGGGGAGGAAAGTTATTAGGAAGGTGGCTTTGTGACACTCTGGGGAATGAGGGAGGCTTTTGTGGATCCCAACCCAAGCAGAGAGGTTCTAGACTTGGGGACTAGCCTTTGAGCTGGCAGCCTGGGTGGGGCCTCTGTATTCCCCTCCTCAGGACAACCTTGAACTCACGTGGAAGAAGTACAACATTCTTGGTGTGGGCATGAGTGGGCAGTGGATTGCTTCATCCTTCATTGCAGGGATACTTAGAAGGACTTCTCAATGTGTAAGGTTAAAAGAGAGACGACAAAGCAGAAGGATAGAATAAGTTACAATGTGAGAGATTGCAGTTAGATATTCAACAGAACTTCCAGGAAGAGATTTGTGAGCTGCACTGTCCCAGGCTAGCCTGGAGCATCATGCAGGGAAGTTTTCTCCAGTACAGTGGATCGAGTGGATTCCTATGATGTTGGGTTCTGATGTAGAAATCTGGAGCTATTCATTGGCCTGTGCATATATTCAAATGAGCAGATACATTAGTGCCTGGAGAAAAATGTGTTTTTAAGGAAGGGGAATTGTTTTAATTGTATAGCTAATAACTAATATAATACATAGATGGAAATTACTCTGGGCCAGCATTTATATAATATAAATTACCTCATTTAATCTTCACAATATACCACGAGGTGAATACTATTATCCCCATTTTACAGTTGAGGGCACTGAGGCACAGAGAACTAACAGTCTGGCCAAAATCATGTTGCTGGTAGGCTGCGGAGCCAGGCTAGGAGCCCTAGTAATCTGGCTTCAGAGTCCTGCTCACTGTCCAGCTTCTTAGGACTACCTTGTCCCACTGTCACTCCCACCCTGAATCTGGGGCCATCGTGGACACAGCCCAAGATCAAGGTCAACATCTCGCTGGAATGGAGCTTGGTTGCTTATCTTTCTGCTGGGACAGGGATGGGGAGCAGTGGCCTCAGGGGTGGCGAGGCCTCAGGTGTCCCCTGTCCCCCGTGGTTGGTGAGTGGGAAGCAGCCCCTCCTTCAACCTCCCCCACCCCCACTGTGCCCACAGCACTTGGGCGAGGGCTCAGTTCATTGGTGGTTTCCCTCCAAAGGGGCACCAGCCCTGCTCTGTTGGCTGCAGGGGTTCAAAGGTGAGGTATTGGCTTGGTCAGGGATTTGGACAAAGCCTGGTTTTAATTATCCTGCTCTCTCACCCTCCCCAGAGCGAGCCGTGAATAGGGCCTGTGGGAGCTGGTGCTGCCTTTCCCCTAGCACCCCCACCCCTTCAAACAACCCCCCTTTTGATCTGGGGCCCCCTGTTTCTTGTGAAATTGCGCCAGCTCGTCAGCAGGGCAGTGCCAGTGTGTACCAGGCAGCCATCACCTCCCCCACTGCCTCAGTGGGACAGCAGGCTGAGATGGCTTTGGGGCTGGGCTTTGGGGAGAGTTTAAAGCCCTGTGTGGGTGGGGTGTATTCATCACCTGTTAGAGTGATCAAGACCAAAGGGGTCATCTTTTCCAACTCCCTCCTGTGGGGAGACATGCCAGCGAGCACCGAGGTTCCTTAGCCATGGCAGACAAGAACCCAGGTCTTCTGACTCCCAGGCTCCAGGCCATGCCTTTCCCCCCATGGCTGCTTCTGTCCTTGGTGGCCCCTCAGTGCAGGGTTCTTGGACTGAGCCCCGAGAGGGAGAGGGGAGGGCAGGGAGGAGTAAGGACAAGTAGACAATGTGTCCTGTTCATCTCTGTGTCCCCAGTGGCCGGCACAGCGCCTGGCACAGAGCAGCTCTCCATAAATGTTTGTGAAGTACAAACCAGGCAGCGGCCCCTCCCCTGGCCTCCCAGGGCACTCCATGCCAACTCTATCTCTGGCATTGTGCTGGGTGATCTACATGTCAGTCTACCTCACCACACTGGAGTTATTTGAAAGCAAGAAAAATCATAATGGCAACTGCTTCCATAGTACTTACCACTAGTAGGTACATCACCATCACCCCATTTGACAGATGAAAAAACTGGCACAAAGAGATGACATGGCCTCCTAATGTAACACAGCTGAGGAATTGACCATGTTCTTAACCTCATCCCAAGGGGCCCTAGAAATGTCATTTTTGTCTTGGTATCTATAGGGCTTGGCACACAGCAAGTACTCAGAGAATGTTTGTTGACTGACTAAATTTATGAATGATGGGACAGTGTATGGAAAAGCCACAGAATCCTGTAACCTAACCCTTTGGAAGTAGGTGGGGTTGGGGTCTTTGGAAGGCAGCCTGGAGGTGCCTCACTATGTTGTCTGAACCAGCAGTCCCTGAGCCAAACCTAGAGAAGAAGAGAGAGCTCACTCACCCATACCCTGTCCCCTGTCACCACTGCCTCCAAGGCTTGGCAGGGGCCACCAGGGCTCCTCCTATCTTCTGGCTGTCACTCCTTCCCTGCTTCCCCTAGCATTCTGAGGGGACAATGATGAGGAAAAGGCACGTGGGAAAAGACTACAGGTTAGCATGAGGAAGCCTGTTTGTTTTTTCTCTCTCTAGCCCTGAGATGTTCAGTTCAACTCATCACCTGGTGGTGGAAGATTCTGTCCCTTTCAAGTTGGAAGGTGGACAAGGCCTGGTTTGGGGCAGGGTCTGTCCTGACTGTCAATTCTCCATTTCTCACAAAAAGGGGTGTTAGATTTCTGACCACCTCCAGTCCTAAACATTAAGCTCAGGGACATCTCCAACCTTCTTGTGGAGCTGAGGGGCCTGGGCCTGGTGTCCTCAGTACCTGGGGAAGCAGGAGCAGCACCCTGTGGTTGAATGTATGGGCCCTGCCTCTGGCCTGCTGGGGTTCAAATTTCAGCTCTACCCTTTATTTGTATGACCTTGGACAAGTGACTTAATTGTTTTGGCTTCAGTTTTCTTATTCCTGAAATAATCCCTCAAAATAATTGGGAGGACTAAGTGACATTTGGTAATCTCAACTATTGGTAGCAACTATTATTAAACAAACAATAATCAATAGATAGAAATGAGAACAACACACCTTTTTATTTTTACTCCAACCCCTAAATGATACCAGAGCAACACACTTTTGACCAGTAAAAGGAATCTTTTATGGTCAAATAATCTGAAGAGGAAATGAGCTGCTTCTGGAGGCAGTGAGCGTGCATCACTGGTGGTGGGCAAGCACAGGCTAGACAGTGACATGGACCAGAGAGAATTCAGGCATTGGGTGAGGAGGAGTTGGTACAGAAAACCTTAAGGGCCCTGCATGGGATCAGCACTATGTAATAGGAAATTAGAGGAGCAGATGAGACCTCGTTCCTGCCATGGGGATTAGGAGAGAAGGCAGATACCCCAGCCTCTTGGGAACATCAGAGGTTGGCTGCCCATGGTTTGGGCTCCTCGGAGGAGAGGTAGTCCTGACAGGCTGCCTGGAAGGATGGGTATGGTTCTGATGGGTAGGAGAAGGTGGGATTGTATTGTAGGCCCAGGAAGGGCTTGGTGGCTGAGGGGCAGGGAGGAGGCTGAGCCATTGGTCCTGAATTCAGCCCCTGGGGTGCGTCATCATCCTGGGTGCCCAAGGGGTTTGGGTATATGGTGGTGGCGGTGGGGAAACTAGTAATTCCCTGTCCTGCCACCCCCCAGCTGCTCCTGTAGGAGGGGCCAGGGCTACTCGCGGTGGCAAGGAGCCCGGGCCTGTAAGGAGCGGAACTGGGGAAAGAAAGACTTCTTATGCCCAGTGCCTTTGGGGGCGTCTGGGGGTCGGGGGAACAGTGGTGCCTTTGTCCCCAGCCGCCGGGAATCTGGCCGAGGAGCTGGCCCTGGGTCTGGCTGGGCCCTCGGCAGGCAGGTCCTCTTTGAAGTGACCCTTTCACAGCTCAGCCTGAGTCCCTGGGAGGGGAGACAGCCTGGGGTGGGGCATGGGGATGACAGACCCACAAGCTAAGGCCTGAGGGCTGGAAGCAGACCCAGTGCTGGCCTCATGGGGCCAGAGGAATGTGGTGGGCTGGGGGGACATGTGGGAGCCATGTGGCAGGACAACCACTCAAGGGGTCTTGGCCCCAAGTGGGGGTCTGATGCGGAAGGGCACAGTCCATTTCGGCCTCATGCCTGGTTTCTATCAGTCTGCCGTGTGATTTCTGTCTGACTCTGGGCTCCTAAATCAGCAGCTGCTTCTTCCTTTTAATTTCCTCAAAAAGTGTGAGAAGTCCTTGGAAAGAATCGGGTGTGCATGCAAGACTTAGAGCCCTTGGGAGGAGGCGGGGCGGGGATCCAGGCCGTCGGAGAGTTTCCTGCTCCTGAGAGCCACCAAGAGGCTGGAAGGGGAGGAGGCTGAAGTGGAGACCCCCACCCTCCACCCCAGAAGTCCCCTCATTCTCAGTGTGGAGAAGCTCTGTGTTGTTCCTGAAAAGGGAGAGGAAAGAGAGGAGAGAAGCCAGCCAGAGAAGGGATGCCTGCCTGTGTTTCAGCTGGAGGAATATGACAGGCCACCCCTTCTCCTGTCTCTCTATTTGCATCATGGGGAAACTGAGGCCTAGAGAAAGGACAGGTCAAGGGCATAAAGGCAGAGAGAAAGGGCCTAGCAGGAATGGGAGGAAGAGAGAGGACAGAAACCAGGCAGGAGGAGGAAGGGGCTCAGGCTGCTGGAGAGAAGTGTGGAGGTGCCTTCAGCTCCTCCGTGCTGGGAGTCCATGGAAAGCGGGAGACGAGGGGGTTGGTGGGTTGGTGGGTTCCTGAGGTTCAAGCAGGAAGGGGGACTCCCGGGTCGTGGACTGAGCAGTGGGCGGGGGAGCCCTTGGCAGCTCAGGTGAGAACCTGCCCCCCCATGCTGTTTCTAGTTCTGGCCCCACATTCGGACACTCTCTGTACTGGGGAAGATTCTTCTAAATCTCCCTTTCCTCTTCCGGAGGTGCAGCAGGGGGTGGGGGGGGTTCCTCCCAGAGAAGGGGATGGAGCTGCCTGACTCTGGGGCTCTCCTGTATCTTGCACTGGCATCTGCGGAGCTGAGCCCTCATTAGCTCTAATGAAGCCTTGGCACTGTGTCCCCCGCACCCCACAGCACCTGGGGAGGGGAAGGTGAGGGGGGCAGCTGAGGTTGGGCCCAAAGCCCAGGAGAGGGAAGCATGTCTGCAAGAGAGGGAACGGGGGCCACCAACCAGGCTGGGCTGCTGACTGGAGGGAGAGACGGCCCCTCTGCTTCCCCACTGGGACCCTTTCCTCCTCCAGAGGCCCCCATCCCAGGTGCTAGGGAAAGCCTTATCTGAGAGGCTGGGCATGGCCTGGGGACCCTGAGGATATTCCCAGGCCTGGCTTGCATAGAGTGTCCCTCCTACCCACTCCCTAATTGTGGCCTGGGACAGAAGGACCTGACACCCACACTAGAGGCTCAAGCTTGGGAAAATCAGGCAGCAGGCCAGGTCTGAATGCACACTGGCCTTCAGTGGGTGACCATCGCTTGCATGCCCTCTGTGTTCTAGGCTCTCTCTGCCGCTCTTGGGAACTGGGTGAATAAGACACAGCCCCGCCCTTAAGGGGTTCCTTATCTGCTTCTCCTACCGCCCAAAAGCCAGACAAAAAGTCTTCACTAATATTTTATAACCACGAGTTCTGAAATTTTCACTTACACTATCTGCCAGTCCAGAACACCCCTTGCTTCCCCCCCTGCCAAAAATATTAATGTATTAACAAGTACATTAATAACAATAATAATATTGTTATATTAATAATATTAATAATAATAACAAATATTAATGTATTAACAGTCTGACCGGGGACACAGATCCACAGCAGACACAAGCTAGTGTCTTCACTGTGATCATCATTTGAGTGCGAGTGTGGTCACAAAGTTGTTAACAGGAGTTTAAAGACGGAAGCAGACTCTGCGGGTGGAATTGCCATGGGGCTGGTTAAAAACCAGTTGGTGATATGATTAATCTCCTTTCTCTCATCTCCTATTTCCAAACCTGTCATTAACTTGAGGATTCTATGGTGAAATGCCTTTTGATCAATTTTCAAGGGCCATCATGAGATAGTTGTCCATTTACAGACGCAGGAACTAGCCCCTGAGCAGGTGAATAACTTCACCCGAGGTCACCCAGCATCGAATTTAAAGCTGGATCTTTGAATCCTAAGCCTGTCCTTGTGGTCACTGCTATATTCCCTGACAAGGAAGAGCCTGGGAGGACACCCCCCACCCCAGGAAGGTGGCCCCTCCTCCCCATAGCTGAGCCTTGAAATCTGAGCAGGGCTTGGCACAAGGAAGGCATGGGGAGGGCAGACGTATTTGGGGGTAGATGCAGAGAGATGTGAATTATGTTCTCCTTCTCTGTGACTCTTCTGTGACTCAGTGTGGAGTCTGGGTTTGCTTTTGAGTGGTGTGGGGGACCCTAGGGCTCTGTCAATAGACATGGCTTAGCCCCTGCGTCCTCTAAAGATGCTCCAGCTCTGAGAGGAAGAAGGATTCACTGAGGAGGTGAGGCTTGCCAAGATGTTTGCTGGGACAAGAGAGGGACAGACTGAGAAGGGAAAGAAGGGCATTCCAAGCAGAGGGACCCAGCACAGCACAGGCAAGGGGGTGTGAAACAGCCTGACCTCTTAAGGGATCGATGAGTGCAAGACAGAGTAAAGAGCGAGGAGGTCTTCAAGGCCAATGAGGGCCAGCTCCTATCCCGCCCACCACATCATAGCATAGCCCTCCTGCCATGTTAAGGAACTTGACTTATTCCCATAGCTACCATGGAACTATGTAAGGGTGTCAGGTGGTGGAGGCAGCAGACCAGGTGAAAGAAGATGAGAACTGAAACTGGAGTTGGAGATGGAGAGGACAGGGTAGTAGTGGAGTACGTCACCCTCTTCCCCTTTCCAGAAACTTGCCATACCATCTCTTTCCCTTGTCTGGAATGGCCTTCCCTGCCTTTTCCATTTCTCAAGCTCCCAGTCATCCTTCAATGCCCAGTTCAAATATCCTTCTCTATAAATCTTCCCTCCACCAAACCTCCTGAAATATCCAGGGACTTCCTCCTCCGGGCACTAGACCTTAAGCCGCATGAGGATAGGGCCTTTGTCCTGTTTACTGCTCCATATGCAGCTTCTAGGCCTTGTTGACTGAATATTGTGGTGAACCGAATGTTTCCATAGCACTTGGCACTGCATTGCAAGAACCACAATAATAATAACAATAGGAGTATTAGTTAAAGCTAACATTTACTAAACACTTCAGTGACAGACACTTCTGTGCTGAGCGCTTTACACACACTATCTCTTTAATCTGCACAACAAACCCACAAGCAATGGATTATCTCTATTTTATAAATGCTGAAACGGAAGCTCAGGGAGGTTAGTAACTTGCCCAAGGACACACAGCTAGGAAGTAGGACTGAGTTGGGATTTAAACCCAGGTTCCTCTGAATCCTGTTTAGGAACTTTTAACACTATGCACTGTAGCTCCTTTATTTGTTGCATTTTTGTCTCTTTGATCTTTATAAAATCAAGGACAGCTTTTATTATTATTATTATTATTATTATTTGAGACAGAGTCTCACTTTGTTGCCCAGGCTAGAGTGCCATGGTATCAGCCTAGCTCACAGCAACCTCAAACTCCTGAGCTCAAGTGATCCTTCTGCCTCAGCCTCCCAAGTAGCTGGGACTACAGGCATGTGCCACCATGCACAGCTAATTTTTCTATATATTTTTAGTTGGCCAATTAATTTCTTTCTATTTTTAGTAGAGGCGAGGTCTCGCTCTTGCTCAGGCTGATTTCGAACTCCTGACCTTGAGCGATCCGCCTGCCTCTGCCTCCCAGAGAGCTAGGATTACAGGCATGAGCCACTGCGCCCAGCCTGCTTTTATTAATTTTTGAAAATCCTTTGTGGACTACTGAACTAGAATTTGTTGCGCAGCTCCTATGTGCCAGGCCCTCGACCCTGAGTCTTCTCAAGGACCCCATTTACAGCTGACAAGACTGAGGCTTGGAGAGGGAAAGGACTTACCAGGGTCACATTGTTGGAACCTGAGGCCTGGTCTCTTTGACTCCTTTTTCCCCAGTGTCACTGCATGTCGCTGGGCTGCCTGACCCAGTGTCAGGCCCTTGATGACACCCAGTCAGTAGTCCCGGAATAAAAGAAAGAGGAGTCAGCTCTAAAGTTGGCTGACTTGCTTGGGGGCATGCAGAGGCAGGATAGACAGGGCCATGGACTGGGTATACTTCCCCTAAGTCCCGCGTGTGTCCCCATGCAGTCACTGATGTGGAGAGGGGGTCTAGAGGCAAGGACTGGGCACATTGTGATTTCCAGGTTCTTAGCTGTCTGTCAGACCTGTGAGCTTCTAGGAGAGGCTGAGCTGGCACTGGAGTGATTAGAAGCGGTTTTGGAAGGAGGCGGAGCCTTCTTCCCAGGATCTTCACAGGAGAGAGTTAGAGGCTTCCAGGGGCTGTACAGCATCAGTGCGATTTTGGCCATGGGGTGACCAGAAGGGACTTCCAGGCCTGGGCAATGCGGCCACGGGGATGGGGTTGGGGGTGAGAGCGGTGGGTGAGAGAAGCTCATGTGGGCGGGGCCCCGGGGCACTGCCTCTTGTTAAGTGCTCATTTTGGCCCAGGTTCGCGACGTTAGGGATCCACCAATCAGAGACGCCTACGGCTCTTTATTTGCATGTTATTTGCATGACCGCACCCCTTCGTTTCGGCAGTTCAGCCTCTGTTCCTAAAAGTGTGCCTCCTTGGCCCGCTGTGCATTGCAGGGCCCCTGTGCAGAGGTCTCATGGGAGCGCAGGGGTGGGGGCGGCGGGGCGGGAGGGCCCACCTGGGCTGCAGCCTGGCGCACTATTCATAGCTCAGGGGCTGGCGTACTTCGCATACTTGGCGTTTCTTACGTCTGGCGGGCCAAGGCAGCCGCCCCTCCGTTGTCCTCCCCTCCGCCCTCTGCCTCCTCCCCCACCTTCGCCCTGGCAGCCAACCGTCCTGCAGTCTACAGATGTCCGAGCTGCCCCATCGTGGCTGGGCCTACATGAAGGAACTGAGAGGCCCCAGAGAGGGCCGGGCCGAGAGGGAAGATCTGGTAGAAATGAGGCGTATGATGAGGCGGCTCAGAGCCACGGCTTTGCCCGCAGCTTTATTCCTGAGCTGACGCTGGCTGTGCGACCCTGGCAAGTTCCTTAGCTTGCCAAGTTAGGGAAGCTTTTCAGAAAGTCAAGCTGAGACCTGGAGGATAAGGGGTCAGTCACGGGAAGATGGGGGAGGGGACAGGCAAGCACTCTATTATATTCCAGGGAGAGGGGACCCTGGATGTGGTAGGCGGGCCTTGAGTCTCAGGACAAGGGGTTGGCATGTTTGAGAATCCACGAGGAGGGCTCGTGGCTGGCACGTGGCCAGCTGGGGCGAGGGCACAGAGCTGCAAAGAGGATTAAAAGAGCTCCCCTTTCCTCTGCCACTCCTTACTCCAGCACCCCAGCCTCTTGGATCTGGCTTCCACGGAGGAAGGAGTGGGGGTTCAAAAAGACAAAGATCTGAAGCTGCCCCTGCTCCAGGTGGACACCTTCTGGGGACAGAGGTCTGGGCACCTGAGACTCTCTCAGAAGCTCATTTGTTCCTCAATATTCACCCACCCTGGGCCAGGTGCTGGGCCAGGAGCCAAGGATTCGACCACCAATAAAATAGACATGGCACTGGCCTTCTAGGACTCATGGCCCAGGCAGGAGATGTTGGTGAAAATAACCTCAGAAATAGATACCAATGAGAGGGTGTGCAGAGATCTGACATGGTCTGGGGCCAGAGAAGCTGTGTCTGGGGCTGTGACAGTTTTGTAGGAGTTAAATAGGGTGTAGGTTGCATTCCAGAAACAGCATGTGCAAAGGACCTGTGGCTGGAAGGGTGCCTGGTCGTCACAGGAACTGGAAGAAGGCCAGGGTGGCCAGAGCACAGAGCAAGGGGGTGTGGTGGGTGTGGAGGCTGAGGCACATCCCATAGGGCCTGGTGGTCATAATATTAGAACCATCAATCTGGCCTATTGGAGGCCAGAGGGGTGAGGGCAGCTTGAAGTGGGGCAGTGGATGTGCTGACGTGGTCAGCCTCGGGGGACATTTGGGAAACAGAGTCCACTGTGATGGTGGGATGTAGGGCTGGGCCATAGCATCCCCCATTTCATGGTTCCCAGCAACTTTGTAAGGCTGCTATTCATGTATCTTCTTCTTTTTTTTTTTTTTTTTGAAACAGTCTCACTCTGTCACCCAGGCTGGAGTGCAGTGGCTTCATAATAGCTCACTGCAACCTCAAACTCCTAGGCTCAAGCAAGCCTCCTGCGTCAGCCTCCTGAGTAGCTAGGACTACAGCATGTTACTGCACCTGGCTAATTTTTTGTATAGACAGGGTCTCATTCTTGCTCAGGCTGATCTTGAATTTCTCACCTCAAGCAATCCTCCTGCCCCAGCCTCCCAAAGTGCTAGGATTACAGGAGTGAGCCACTGCGCTTGGCCCATTTTGTAGCTGAAGAAATAAGAAAGCCTGTGTGACCTTGAGTGATGACCTTGAAATCACACCACCAGAAAAGGGACAGGGTCAGGGTGAGGGTCAGTACCAATGGCAAGTGCCCCTTTTTTCATATCAGCCTTCTTGATGCTGGGACAGTGGTCTCTTTCTCACCAGCCTCCTATCCCTTACGCCTCAGTGCCCCTGTGGGTTAGCCTGGCATTCCCTACCTAGCACAGACTGGGGGGGGGCCAAGAGGTCTAGGTGGTGGGTGCTGTATGCCACCTTTATTTCCAGAGGCTGTTCTGCCCTTAAGCGAGCTAGAGCTTGTGCAGTGTGCCTGGCATATAGTGAGCACTAAACAAGTATTAATTACTGCTGTGGCTGTTATCATGTCTCCAAATGTGAGGCCAGGGGCAAGGGGGGAGGGTCTGGAGCCGAAGATGATGCCATCTGTCCTCTTCTGACCACAGAGCAGCCAGAAACCATCCCAGCTTCTTCCTGGGCAGGAGCCCAGGGGAGGCCGTTTGTCCCTGCAGAGCCACCATCCCTTCCACACCTCCAGCTACTTCTGGGGCATCACAGGCTGGATTAGGGAGAGGTTCCCTTCATATGCAGGGCCACGTGTGAGGGGGAAAGCAGGGGTAACCTGGGCGAGTTGGGCTGGGCTAGGGTGAGGGGGTGAGTGGTTTCAGGGGTGGGGCTGAGAGCCTCTCCCTGCAGGGAGTCCCATGTGCCCTGGGGGAAACTTTCAGAATCTGTTGAGACCTGCCCTGGGAGGGGATGTGGTCTCAGCTTGACTGGGACTGAGCTCTCCCCTGAAAGAAACCAGTGAGTGCACCTGTTGTCTCTGCCCAGGTGGTCAGACAATAGGAAGAACTTCTGGAGAGGGGGACCATAGAGTGATTCACACCCAGATCTCTCCCTCAGTCTCTCTGAAATGAGCTGCGCACGTGTGGTTGGGGAATGGATCCGATGATTTTGGAGAAGAGTCACTGCAGGCATTCTGCTTCCAGGAAGGACTGTCCTTAACACGGTCTAGTGTCTGAAAAGGGGCTCTGGCCTCTTTCCAGTACTCCTTGGCCAAAGGAAGACCCCAAGGTTCCTCGGTTGATCTGTCCTTCTGCAGGGGACCCTTCTCCTCCGTGGGAGATGGGGAGGGGGTCATCCCAGGGCAGGGTTGGAGCTGCAAGGTCTGGAGAATGCAATTGGTGGGGAGCCAGGTTGAGGGAATAAGGACCCTTTGGCCCCTCTGGGCTCTAAGGGAGATCAGGCATGCCAGCACTGGGCCAGCAGGGGGCTCTGCAGCCCAGGGGACCTGCCTGCCGGCTGTCTCCAGCAAGCCTATGCCCCTTCAGTGTGTTGGCTCATTTTCCTTGGAGTGCTTGCGAGGACAGGGATATCTCTCTGTGTGCACACCCTGGTGTGAATATGTTACAGGTGTGTGAGCGTGTGGGGGGTTGGAACAGTGATGTGTGCTCGGTGGGGTTGGATTTCAGGGCGCAGGATCCCCACACTGAGCCAGGCTTCTGTCAAGAAAACTCTTCCAAGGTCCTGCCATCTTGGCATGCGGCAAGCCAGACCTTGGAAGGGTTTGTGTATCCACTGGTCCAGCCTCTGATGCATGGTGGGTCCCCGTCGGGGCCAAGGACCTACTGTGTGCCAGGTTCAGACTCCCCTGAGGCCCCAGAGATGACAACAGGGACTCTGAGAAGGTGCAGTGGAGAAAGGTGCCAGGGAAAGGTCCTACAGGCAGGAGATGCCCACTGTCCTGGGCAACCTCTGTGGGCAGGGCCTGCTCCTGGGCGCCAAGGAGAGACCTGTGCATTTGTTCCAACTTCTTTCAACTTTTTTTCTTTTTTTGCATTTGAATTCCGACTTTGCCTTTTTTTAAAAATGTGGTAAAATATATATAATATAAAATTTACCTTTTTAATCATTTTTAAGTGTATAGTTCAGTGGCATTAAGTACATTCATATTGTTGTATAACCATCACCCCATCCATTTCCAGAACTTTTTCATCATCACCAACTGAAACTCTGTACCTATTAAACAATAACTCCCGGCCGGGTGCGGTGGCTCACGCTTGTAATCCTAGCACTCTGGGAGGCCGAGGTGGGAGGATCGCTCAAGGTCAGGAGTTTGAAACCAGCCTGAGCAAGGGTGAGACCCCATCTGTACTAAAATAGAAAGAAATTAATTGGCCAACTAAAAATATATAGAAAAAATTAGCCGGGCATGGTGGTGCATGCTTGTAGTCCCAGCTACTCGGGAGGCTGAGGCAGGAGGATTGCTTGAGCCCAGGAGTTTGAGGCTGCTGTGAGCTAGGCTGATGCCACGGCACTCTAGCCCGGGCAACAGAGTGAGATTCTGTCTCAAAAAAAAACAAACAAAAAAAACTCCCCATCCTCCCCTCCCTCTAGTTCTTGGCAACCACCATTCTACTTTCTGTCTCTGTGGATCTAGGTACCTCATATAAGTGGAATCACATAATATCTGTCCTTTTGTATCTGGCTTATTTCACTTAGTATAATGTCTTCAAGGTTCATCCATGTAGTCATGTGTCAGAATTTCTTTCCTTTTTAAAGGCTGAATAATATTTCATTGTAGGGATATACCATATTTCCATTGTATAGATATGCCTCATTTTGTTTATCCTTTCCTCTGTAGATGGATACCTGGGTCGCTTTCACCCCTTGGCTATTGTCAATAATGCTACTATGAACATGGGTGTACAAATGTCTATTCTAGACCCTGTATTTAGTTATTTGGGGTGTATACCCAGAAGTGCAATTACTGGATCATGTAGTAATTCTACGTTTAATATTTTGAGGAGCTGCTATACTGTTCTCACCATCTCACATTCCCACAAGCAATGCACAGGATTGGAATTTCTCCACATCCTCTCCATCAGCAAATAATTTTTGAGAGTCTACTATGTACAAAGCCCTCTAGTAGGGCAAATCCAATTCTGAAAAATTCAGCAGCCATTGTGGAAGCTGTTAATCTTAGTCTAATGGGGGCATGGGGGAGACTCAGGCCATGCCCTGAGCACTCTCCAGTCTTAGGGGAAAGACACAGCCCTTGACCCCTGGGAGACCCTACACCCATGTGGGGCAAAAAGCCCGTGCTCTCAGGGAGCTCCCAGTCTGATGGGAGAGGCACAGCCTCTTCCCTTTGGGGAGTCCTCAGGCCCCGAGACCAGAGTGGGTGCATGGAGACAGCCAGGGGGCGCTGAGTGGGGTAAATCCAGGAGTGGAGAGGGTCTGGGCCGGGCCCTGTCCTATCCTGGCCTGCGGTTGCCGGGGCAACGGCCCTGGTGTTTACTTTGTGGCTGGCTCCAGACTCACCCTTTTCTGCAAGTGCTCGTTTCCCACCATGAGAAAAGATACTCCTCTTCAGTCTCTCCTCCCTCTGGTGTCCCTGAGGAGGGAACTGGCTCTCTTGCTGGGCGGGGGCCCTGCCAGCCTGGCACCTTTGCCATAGTCCTTGCCTGCTGGGCTCTCAGGTTGCCCACCCCTTCCCCACTCTGAAAGGGCCCACGAGACAGTGCTCTGGGCTTGCCAAAGTTCTGCTAAGACAGGGGGAGGCCCGTCAGAGCTTGGGGTTGGCAAGGGGAGGTGGGGGCCGGGTCCATGAGCGTGAGTCTGTCTGGGTCTGTGAGTGTCTGCATGTGTCACTGCGTCTTTGTGTATACGTGGCCGAGTGTCTGCATGCCTGAGTGTGAGTGTGACTGAGTATGACTATCCCAAAGGCAATCAAAGCAGCTTGCATTTATTAAACCCCTACTATGTGCTCTGGGCCTGTGCTAAGACTTTCTTTAACTTACTTAATTCTCCCAACAAACTTTGAGGTATGAATTAATGTCATTCCCCATTTTATTGGTGAGGACCAAAGCTCAAAGAGGTTAAAGAACTCACCCAAGGTCTCACAGCTAGAAAGTGGTAGGGATGGGACGCCACAGGACTCCAGAGCCCAGTGCTAACCCCTGCACTGTGCTGCCCCTGGAAGAACTTGGGGGTTTGTGCGGCTGGGGATTATCTCTGCCCTCCTTCGATGGGGGCGGGATGTCTGGCAGGGCAAGTGCTTCCTCCTCCCCTCCCTCGGACTCCCTGAGCTCTGGCCCAGTTTGAAGGACAGGGGGCGGAGTGTCACAACCCAAACCAACCCAGGGCAGGAGTGGCCCTAGAGAGGGAGAGCACGGGGTCTAGGGAGACCCTATGAACCCCCTGCCCGAAGGCCAGACAGAGTGCCAGTGCGAGGTCCCCAAGTCCCCGGTGATGCGAGGCTATGTGCCCACTGAGGGTGCTTGGGAGAAGTAGGCTTGTTTGGCCGGCTCGTCAACTTGGCCTGTTGGGGCACGTCAGGCAGCAGCCTCCACACAGGCAGTGCTGGGAACTAGGCACCTGAATGGGGCAAAAGGGTGGAGGAGGCCCGAGGGGGCAGCAGCCCTTGACTGAGGAGACGGAGCAGGACTCGGAGGCGCGGGCGTGGGCGGGGACATGCGTTGGGTATCGCATTGCCCGCGTGCCTGGGATGCACGGACCGGCAGCGTGATCTGCCCTGTCTGTGTGCAAGGTTGTGGGGTGGTTATGGGTCTGTGTTTGCTGGTTGGTGTGTGACCTGTGTATGGGACCAGGTGGAGCTTTAAAAATGCCTGATGATTCTCTTGGGATAGGGTCATTGTCACCTTGTGGTTTGTGGCCTACATTCTGGGAGGGAGCGCTGAGCAAACCCAAGGAAGAAGAAGCAGACAGAATGTCCCTGAGCCCTTCTCTCACTTCCTGAACCACATGGCCTGTGATAGTGTCAGTTTCCCTCTTTCTTTTTTTTGTTTTTTTTGAGACAGAGTCTCACTCTGTTGCCCGGGCTAGAGTGCCGTGGCGTCAGCCTAGCTCACAGGAACCTCAAACTCCTGGGCTCAAGTGATCCTCCTGCCTCAGCCTCCCGAGTAACTGGGACTACAGGCATGCGCCGCCATGCCCGGCTAATATTTTTCTATATATTTTTAGTTGGTCAGTTAATTTCTCTCTATTTTTAGTAGAGACGGGGTCTCGCTCTTGTTCAGGCTGGTTTCGAACTCCTGACCTTGAGCGATCCTCCTGCCTCGGCCTCCCAGAGTGCTAGGATTATAAGCGTGAGCCACTGCGCCCGGCCAGTTTCCCTCTTTCTGACATCCCCTGACCCCCAGGCCCCAGGACCTCTTCCCCTTCCCCAGAGCCTACTTGCTCCTGCTCCTCCAGCCCAGAGCCCCTCTCCTGGGAGGGCTAACCTGGGAGGTATCTGGCTCCACCCTCAAAACTGTCACCTCTCAGAGAGAAGATGCCCTGCATACCAGATGTACCGTGTGTTTCCCGAAAATAAGACCTACTCATAAAATAAGCCCTAGCAGGATTTCTAAGCATTTGCACAATATAAGTCCTACCCCAAAAATAAGACCTAGTGATGGGCGTGGCTACGCAGTGTATGCACAACCCATGCATTTTGTCTCGGAGCGGTAAAGAAGACGATCAGCCCTTCTCATCTGCCCCATCGTGACAGCTACTATCCCAGAGGTGACCGGAAAGGTTCAGGCAGCCCCACCAACAAGGTCGGCTCCCCCTGTCAGGTCCCAGCCATCCTGTTCGTGCTGAAGCTTGAAAATAACACATCCCCTGAAAATAAGCCCTAGGGTGTCTTCTTGAGGAAAAAATAAATATAAAACCCTGTCTTATTTTCGGGGAAACACAGTATGTGGGGGTCTCCCTTGGTTGGGAGGTGAAGGCTGCTGGCTCCTGTAGGAGTCTGGGACTTGGGGACCCCCAAAGGTTTCAGGAACTGGGATAATACTCCTGAAAGAACTGTCAGTGCCCTGAGGGCAGAGTCTGTGCTGGCCTTGTTCTCCAAGGCTTACCAAAGACAGGGTTGCTGAATGGATAAATGGGAGGGCAAGGGACAGAGACCTGGCAAGGGTTAGAACCAGTCACTCGTTCTCTTTGAGCCTCAGTTTCTTTCTTTCTTGAGACAGCGTCTCACTCTGTTGCCCTGAGTAGAGTACCCTGGCATCAGCCTGGCTCATAGCAACTTCAAACTCCTGGGCTCAAGTGATCCTCCTGTCTCAGCCTCCCAAGTAGCTGGGACTACAGGCACTCACCACCACGCCTGGCTAATTTTTCTACTTTTAGTAGAGATGGATCTTGCTCTTGCTCAGGCTGGTCTTGAACTCCTGAGCTCAAGTGATCCTCCAGCCTCGGCCTCCCAGAGTGCTAGGATTGATTACAGGTGTGAGCCACCGCACCTGGCTTGAGCCTCAGTTTCTGTAACTTAAAAATGGATATAAAAATAATCCCTGGTTATCCAGCTCTTAGGGTAAGGGTCAAATGAGAACAAGTGCAAGTGCTTTGAAATAATAAAAGATTATTATCTCTTTCAGAGAGAGGGGAGTCTGGATGCCCTCCCTTTGGGAGGAGGTAGCCTCCAAGCCCCTACCCCAGGGACCCTGAGGAGGATGAGGTTGAGTGGATTTTGCAAGCTGGTGGAACTGGAGGGGAATGGGAGGGGCTGCTCAGCAGGGTGATTTCTGATGTGGGGGAGGAAGCTGGGCAGGGTGTGGGGGGAGGACTCACACTAGGCAGGAAGGCTTGGAATAGAATCTCAGCTACGCCTGGTATTTCCCAGCCCATGGCCCCCTCCCCCACTGCCCTCTGGGGCCCACCCCACATTCCTTTCCCAGAGGAAATGGGGGAGGGAGCTGAGAGGCTCCCCAGGCCTGGAGCTTCATTTATTTGAACTATGTACAACTTTGAGGTCCTACTGTGTGCACCAGACTCCGAAGTCCTTGGGTTGAGGCAGCTGGGTGTGGAGGGGGTGGGAGTGGGGAAGGTGTGGGTTGTGTCAGAAGAGTCTGTTACCTCCTTTGCTGGGCCTTGCTGCCCCTGCCAGGTTCCAGGGCAGGAAATGGACATTGTATATGGCTGGCTGATGCTTTCCAAGGTCTCTGCAGCCCCAGCCTAGAAAACCCATGCTGTGTTTCCACCTTTCCCCTCCCTGCAGCCCCTAGAACTCGCAGCAGTTTTGAGAGAGGTGGATTCTTCTTGATCTGGGCACACAGCAGCAACTGTTGGCCATCAGTGGCTCCCTGGGGTATGAGAGTCACTCCTTTTCCTCAGAACCAGGGGCTGGACTTTCAGCAAGAGGAAAGCAAGTTAGACAGCTGGAAGGACTTACTGGCTGCTTGCTGGAAGAGCAGGCCACACTTGGAGCTGAGGACAACCTCGTGGCCGTTGCCCTCCACTTGGTGCCACAGAGTCTGACATGGCTGAGGACATCTTGATGGTGCTTCCAGCTGGTCTGTGAGGGTCTGGCCTTTGGGGAGTGTGACAGGGAGGCCCAGGGCCCTCGAGGGCAGGAGTGGTCCTGACATAGAATCCTTGGTTTTCTGGCGACTGAGGGGCAGGGAGAGGGTGCAGAGACGCATGTGGTGTCCCACTCTCCCTAACTGCCGTGCTTTCCCGCTCTCCACCAAGCCCTCCTGACTCAGCTCAGGGCAGCCTGGCTCTTCCCGTCTGGCTTCCGCCAGGGTGGGGGTGGGGGTCCAGCTCATGCATGGGGGGCCCAGCAAATGGCAAACAGGAAACAGGAGAACAAAACCGATCCAGGGCTGACACAGGCGGCCGCCCCCATGCGCACCTCACCCTCACCCTTCCTCTCCCTTCCTTCTCTCCCTCCCTCGATCCTGCCCACCCTCACTCCCCACAGTGGTCCACAGCCTCCTTTCCCATCCCTTTGCTCCTCTACCTTCCCACACCTTGTCACCTCCAAGCCTCCTCCCCTTCTCTGGCTCTGCCCCTCCCCTCCCCTTTCTGGATCCTCCCAAATGGGCCACCCTACTGTCCTGGCAGGTCCTGCTGGGGACTTCAGATGATGGAGTGGGAGCTGACTCCTCTGCTTGGTTCTCCCTCCTGGTAGCTGCCCAGGAAGGCCCAGCCCCTAGACAGGGAAGGCCCAGCCCCTAGACAACTCCTCCTAGATTTGGGAGCAGGGCTGGGCTACAGTTGACCCCTTTCCTGGCTGCTGGCTGGGATTTGGGTGTGGGATCCAGAGCAGGAATGAGAACTCTGGAGTTGGAGTTCCGGGCCTCTGACTCCTCTACAAATTGGGCCGTAGTAATGGCCCCAGGCCACAGTGAGTGGCTGTAGTGACAAGCATGTTGTTCAGGAACAGTCATGTGGGATAGAAATGGTGGTGGTGACTATACACCTACTAGCCAGGGCCTCTGCCAGCCCCACCGGGGAAGGGGCCTGGGAAGGATGAGAGCCAGGAAAGGGGGTGGGGCAGGGTCTGCCACCAACAGGGACTTCCTGTCTGACTCACAATTGGGGGTGGGTGGGATAGAGGCCAGCTTGGAGCCCATTGTCAGCTTGGTGGCACCCCTTCTAGGTAGACCTAATGGACAAGGGGTCCTGGGGGAGAGGGTTGTCACGCTTTCCCCTGGGGGCGGTGGCTCCACTGTAGCCTTAGGGTGTATGGATTTTGTTCGTGTGGGTGTTGTGGGAGTGGGCACTCGCTCTGTGCTGGGCAGTGAGTGTGTGTGTGAGGCCTAAGGGGGTGTGCCCGCGCTGTGCAGGGTGTGTGTGTCATCTACCTGCCTGCGTGGAGGTTGTGGTGTCTGTGGTGTGGGTGGGTATGTGGGGTCTGGTGTGCTTTCTGTGCATATGCTGTGCTTGCAAATGTGACTCTGCGGGTGTGCGTGGACCGTATATATAGGCATGGGAGGGTGTCCGAGGTGTGTGATACTGAAGGGTGTGCGAGAGGAGAATAGTGTGTTTCCGTGGGGTAGGTGGACTGGGTGAGTGTGTGGGTGGGTGGGAGGGTGTCAGGTGTGTGGATGTGTGTGTGGTGTGGGTCTGTACAGAGTGGGTAGGGTGTGTGGCTGTGTGAGGGACACGGAGTGCATGTGGGACTGTGTTTCTCTGGGATATACGAAGCTGACGCGTCCGCGCTGGTGCTGGAAGGGACACACGGGGTACAGTGTGTGGGTGTGTGGGGTGGTGGTCTGTGTGTAAGTGTGTGCCGTGTGGGGTGTGAGGGTGTGGCTGTGCGGGGACTGCAGCGCCCGTGGTGTGTGTGGGGTGTGTAACTGTGGGATCTGGGCGGCCGCGCACAGGGGCCGCCCCCGAGGGGGAGGTGTCTGCCCTGCGCGACTCGCTGGCGTGTCGGGGCTCAGGCGCCTTCGGCCAGGAGGCGCGGGAGGCGCGGAGCCCTGCCAGCCGTCCTGCCGCCATCTGCGCGGGCCGTTCGTCCCCTCGGGGCTCCTGGGCCCCGGGCCCGAGGCTCCGGGGGGCGGGCGGGGACCCCAGGCGCCCACCTGCTGCCCCGGGGGCCGAGGACACCGCCCGCCGGGCGCCGAGCAGCGGCCCCGCTCCGCAGAGTGGCGCGCCCCGCTCCGGAAGCCCAGCCTGGGGCGCGCAGGGGCCGGGGCAGCGGCCGGGCTCAGGGGCCCCCGCCGGCCGCGGCGCTCGTGGGCAGCGCCGTGTGGCGCGTGGAGCGCGCGGGGGCCGGGGGCTGGCGCTGGGAGCGCGCCGTCGGCGTGGACTGCAGCGCTCCGGAGCCGCGCTGCCTCTGGCTGCCCTGCCTCAGCCACAGCGACCGCCGCGCGCCCGGGCCGCGCCGCGCCAGGGTGAGCGCCGCCGGGCTGGCGGAGCCGGGGCTGGGGGCCCAGGCCAGGGCAGGCCTTGTTGGGGGCGGTGAGACGGGTCACCAACTCCCTGCGGACCTTTGAGCTGTGTGCGCCCTGTCTTCCAGGACCGAAGTCCCTGGAGTGGAGAGTGAGGAGCTTGAGCCATGGGGCTGAGGGTGGTATTGTGGCTTGGAGCTTTCTCAGGGCTTCTGGGATGACAACCCCTGCTGAGTGTGGCCTCTAGTGGGCTCAGCCCTCTTAGTTTACAGGCAGTGTCAGGATGGAAGGGGCCAGATTGTTTGAAGAGCTGCTAGGACATCTAGGAATCCTAGAGAGTCTGTGCCGGCAGGGACCCTGAGTCACAGCTAGGCAAGGGTGCCACTAAATGGAGCAGTGGGTGTTACCCCATCCTCCTCCTGATAGGAGGCCAGGACACAGGGGCACGTGAGGGTTTCCTAGTGGGTGGAGGAGGCCGAGGTGACAGAATGGGCCCCTGTAGATAGTGAGTGATCTCAGGGTGAGGACCCACAGGGGTGGGGGCGGGGTGCAGTGTTTCTGATGTCCGGGATCGACCAGGCTGGTAGGGCGTGAGTCACAGTGGGCGCCATGCCCAGCCCAAACACTGTGCTCCCTGCGGTGACCTCTTTATGCTCCCTGGGGGAGGGGGAGGAGCAGGACTCCTGGGTTCTAGTTCCTGGTGTTGCCAACCCACCAGGTGTCCACTTTTGCCCAATTTGTGTCCTGGGGTCATCTGCCCTCCTGCCACCATTGTTGGTATTTCTGGATGTCTCTTTCTTTCCTGACATGAGAGTGTGTTTGGAAATAGATCTAGGCCAGGAAAGTTTAATCAGTAATGTCCCTGTGCCCCCTGAGTGGGTCCCTCTGCCTCTCCTTGTCTCTGTGCGTCTGTCAGAGAGGCAGAGTTGGGGGTATGTGAGCTGTACTCCTCCTCAATCTAATCACCTTTCTCGTCGTCGCTGGCTCCTTCTCTGTTTCTGCACCTATCACCTCCCTTCCCTTCAAGATGAGAGCAAGACCCAGTGTTGTCCCAGGTCAGAGGGGAGGAAAGGAAACATGCATGTATAATAGCATGAAGGACTGAGGTTAAACCTAAGGAAGAACTTCCCCCAGGGGAGACGCCAGCTCTGGCTGTTGATGGGGCCTGTGGTGTCTCCTTTTCAAGCAGGGGTGTGGTAGCTGTGGCAGGGGGATTACTGACATTCTCAGGAGCCTCGTTGGAAGGGGTGGGTGGATTGGGGCTGGAAGGAAGGAACAGAGGAAAGGGAGAGGCAGAGATAAGGGAGGGGGCGCCAGTTGTGCTTGGGTGAAGAGGGGACCTGGGAGAGGAAGGCGTGCCTCCTGCCCTGGATTTCACGCAGCCCCCCCCCCCCCAGGGAGCAGCACCCCTGGCAGCTGGCAGCTCCAGGCAGGATGTGTGCTGGGGGAGGGGTGGGGGGCGTGCGGGGACCTGTCCCAGCCACTTCTCATCACTGGGGCAGCTGGTGGCTTAAACCTTAATCCAGGACACCAGCAAAACAATGGGCCCTGCAAACAGCCTCAGCTCTGAGCCCAGGTGGGGGACAGGCAGGGGGGCAGCCCACACTGGGGAGGAGCAGGGGCTTCTGGCTGGAGAGGGCAGTGGGGGGTCCCCCAGACCCTCTTTGCTCCCTGATCAGTTCCTTGCCAGGTCAGCAGAGATAGGAAATCCAGGGGATTTCAGACCTCAGCAGAATTCCCAGAGAATTCTCTCCTCTGGGCTCCCGAGGCTGCCATGGGGGTGTGGGCTTAGTGGGGGAGGCTAGGCTGGAGCCACAAGTGGAAGGAGCTGAGGGATGTCGCTGGACTTCCTTGTGTATTGAACCTGGCTCTGTCCTCTGGGGCCGAATGAAACAGGCCTATTGCTTCTGCCACATTTTTCTTTAATCTGCAGAGATTTGAGGATATATCCCCTTCCCGGGGCTGACTGCAGCCCAGGCTCCCACCCCGTGCAGAACTCCCTTGCAGGGTGCTGGGCATGCGTTCTAGCTTCCCCTGCCCTGGATGTGTGAATAGGAGGGTGGGTGGATACGTGAATGAACATTTTAGTGTCAGTACATTTGAGTGGCAAATGTTTTTGAGCTTTCTCCAGCTATTAGGAGACAAAAGGGACCTTAATAGTGAAGTGGGCCCTCCGCCCCAGACCTGGTGGGGCTCTTCCCTCTGCACCCAGCCCTGAGCCTGTCTCTCCTCAGCTGACGGCTCCTGCCTGGTGCCAAAGAGGAGTGGGGGGGCTAAGGACTGTTGAGGTGGGGGTAACGGCTTCTTGCCCTCTGAGAGGTTTGGATGAGGGCAGCAGAACCTGAAGCTAGGGGTAAAAGAGTCCCCGAGGAGGCCTCCTGGCTTTTCAAAACCAGGCATCCCCCCAACCCCCACCTCTTCCCCAGCTGGCCTCTCTGGGCACGTTCCATCTGACCCCTCCTGCTGCCCAGTTCCCCCTCTCTGTGTCCCAGAAGGGACCTGAAGGGAGCCCTCTCTCAGGCACTGTCTGTCCTTTTCGCTCTCTTATCCCCCAGACCCTTGTCTTTAGATACTCTCTGCCATGTCATCTTGGGGAATCCCAAGTATTCCTGCAGGTCTGACAGAGGGCAGAGTGTCCCCTATCCCCAGCCTTTCTGGTGAACCAGCCAGGCCTCTGGGCCGGGTTCTGGAGCTTCAGGAAGTCCCTTCAGTTGTCTGAGGTCCAGTCTACTCCATCCAGCTCTTGGTCCCCTGTGTGTTCCTGCTGCTGCCCCTGAAGGATGTGTGCATGCCAGTGTGTTTGCGCAGGTCTGTCTGTGATGTGTGCACGTGTATCTGTATGTGCATTGTGTGTGCAAGACTCTGTGGTTATGTGCGACTGTGCGTGCATGTTGTCTATGTGTCTGCCTAAGCGTGCGCATGTATACTCATTTGTGTGTGCATCTGTGTCTGCATGCATGTTTCACATGCGCTTGCCTGTGTTTGTGGTGGGTTCTGTCTTTATGAGTGCATATGGATGTGTCTGTGTTTGTGTGTGTGTATGTGTCTGTGTGATAGTGTGCATGTGCACGTCTATATACCCATATCTGTGTTTGTGGGTACATGTGTTCATGAGTGTGTGTGTATGTGACATTGTGCATGAGCTATGCAGCAACAGACATTCCCTAGGCAGGAAGGCTGTGTGCCCAGTGTCCGGCACATAGGTGCTCAGTGAGCATTTGCTGAGCTGAACTGAACTGAAGGAACTCGCTGCAGCAGGTTATTTCCCTGGAGGAAAAGACATCGTGAACTGACTGAGAGGAAAAGAAAGAAAAGCTGTTGGGCTGATGGGGGTGGGAGAGGCAGGAAGGGGTGAGGAGGAGGTTAGGGACAGGGAAGGTGCCTGGCACCCCTAGGGCAACGGGCCCCTTCCAGTGCCCCTCGGGTCCTCTGGGCTGCAAGAGGCAGTGTGCAGAGCCAGGAGTGCCAGCCACACGGGCGCTCAGCCTTGTCTCCCTGCCTCCCACAGCTGCCGCTGGGCCCGAGAGATGGGTGCTCTCCTAGGCGCCCCCTCCCCTGGCAGGGGCCGAGGACGCTACTGCTGCACAAAAGTCTCCAGGATGGCTTTGGCTTCACCCTGCGCCACTTCATCGTGTACCCACCTGAGTCGGCCGTGCACTGCAGCCTGAAGGTACGCCCCCGTTGCCACTGCCCTGGCCTGTTCCTAGAAAATTTAACAGGGCTGGGGAAAGCCCTTCATGCCAGTCTCCACCATGGTTTTTGACCTTCTCAGAGAAGCAATCCTTCCTGGGGTCCAGCCTCCCTCCCTTCTGCTGTGGTCTGGGGAGGAAGGGTGCAGGGGGGAGTTGCCAGCCCTGGCTGGGCCATTTGCGCTGGGTGCCAGTGGACAGACCCCCTAACCACTGTGGACTGCGTCTTCTCAGGAGAGGTGGAAGAGTGGCTGGTTCAGGGCAAGGGACCTAGAGGTAGGGAGCCAGCACACCCCAAACTCTTAGTCTCTGGACAACTGTCTCAGGAAAGATGGAGTTCCCGGGTCCTCCTGTCTACTGGCTGTTTTTGAGCTGAACCTGCTGTCCCCCTCCCCAGCCTGAGCTCTCAGGGATCCTATCCTAACACATCTTTGGGACCTTTCCCAGAGTGCCCCGGGGTCAGCCTGCATATCTGTTGAGGGACTCTCCCTTAGGGACCTTGGTCCCATCTGCTAGAGAAGCAGACATGAGATTTCACTGTGTGTGTGCTTGCATATCTGTGTGTGCGCATGTGCTTGCCCTGCATGCTGGGCATGGACATGCACGTGTGTACATACGTGTGTCTGTAAATACCCGGGTCCATGCTGGCGACAGCTCTGTGTGCTGGAAAGATCTCTGGGCTGGGACACAGAAGCCCGGGATTCTAGTCCTAGGACAACTAACTCACTGTGGATTTGGGGCCATCTCACCCCTCTCTGGGCTCCATTTCTCCTGCTGTAACCTGAGGACATTTATCAACTTGATGCCAAAGAGCCCTTCTGGCCCTAATATAAATGTCATGTTCTTTGAGTCTGGGAACCAGGGGTCCTGAGCCTAAGGTCGTGGGCTGGTGGGAAAGGCCCCAGGCAGCAGCCAGGGCTCCCCACGAGGGCCCCGCTTCCCTCCCACACCTCTCTGCCAACAGGGGCAGAGACATTTATTTTGGGGTTAATGAGCCCTTCACCTCCCTTCCCCCAGGGCTGGGATCAGCCTGCACAACTGTTGGGGGACTCTCTCTTGGAGACCTTTGTCCCACCTGCCATAGAACCAGACATGGGATTTCCCTGTGTGTGTGCTTGCATATCTCTGTGTGCACATGTGCTTGCCCTGTATGCTGGGCATGGACATGCACGTGTGCACATATAGTGTCTGTAAATACCCGTCACGTCTACATGTAACTGCGCTGCTCTCATATGCTTGTCTGAACCCGGGCGCCCGCGTAACTCTTCTAACTGGCTGCAGTTGTGCTTAAGAATGTGAGTGGAGCTGACGGTGTGTGGGAGTGTGCACCACCCCACCCCTTGATGCCCGAGGACACTGGCCCCTTAGTTCCCTGGAGCCCCCATCCTTCCTTCCCTCCTTCCCCAGAATGCCACTCCTCTGGTGCTTGCCACCTTCTCTCAGGGTACCCTGCCGAGGGCGACGGGTGCAAGCAGTGGTCTAGGCTGGGTGGGAAGCCCTTGCTACCATGGGGAACTGGAAGACCCTGGGGTAGGGCAAACCAGAGACAGGCTCCATCTTTTTTCCAGAGCCTGCCCAGGGCTGGGAGGGCCCTTGGACTGGAGGCTGGAGGAGGCTGAGTTCTTCCCTCTTCCTGCTGCCGGCCTGGGAGCCTGCAGGGAGCTCAGCCGTCCAAATGCATCCGTCTGTCTCTGCCACCCGCTCCCTGTGCTGTCAGCTCGCATCAGTGGTGTGCACAGGCCTGGGAGGGCATAGGCAGAAGGCCCCCTCCCCAGCAGTGCCCAGCGGCCTTGCTGAGGCCCACCCTGTCCTCGCCAGGGTGCCAAAGAGTCCTAGGTTCCTGCCCTGGCTCTGCCACTGAGTGGCCTTGGACATGTCATGCACTGTGATCTGTACAATGGGTGTATCTGTAGGGAAGGTTAGATGAGATGGCCAGACGGTCCCATCCAGCATTAACACACCACATCCTGCTGGCTCCTCCTGTCTCTCTGACCTTCTCTGACCTTCTCCTCTCCCCAATTCCAGCACCCTCCCTCAGTTACCAGCATGACCTAGAGCCCTCCCAGTGGGTCTCCTCGACCCCTGCCCCTAGCTGCCAGAATCCGCTCCCCTCCCCTCTCTCCCATAAAAGAACCTTCACTGGTTCCCTCTTTCTCACCTTTCAAACCTGGGTGCTTTAGTCTTACTCTGTCACTTGCTGCTGTTGACCTGCTCCTGTCACTCAGCCAATCCAGCCCTACATGTGCTTGCGTGTTCCTGCCACCAACCATCAGCACGAGTCATCCCCCTCACCCAGAGTGCCTTCTCCCTGCTGTCCTCAAACTTGCCTCAGGGTCCCTTCCCCCAGAGGACCCTAATCAGGCCTTCCCTTCACATTCTCTAAGGGCTGATAGCGCTGTTTGCACTTGTCACCGCTTATCTGTGCCTGCCTGGGCCTTCTGCTCCGAAGGGAAGGGGCCGTGGGTCCCCTGTTGGATTGGGGGTTCCCAGACCGCTGGGATGCTGGGGTGGTGGGATCAGCAGTGGCGAGAGAGGGGAGCACTGCTGCTGGGGAACATTGCTTGGGACTCGATGCTGCAGTTGACACCCCACCCACCCTGCCGCTGCTGGACCAGTTGGGAAGAGATAAGGGGTGGCTGCAGCTCAGCTCCCCCTGCTGCTGAGGGCTGGGCCGAGGCCCACACCCACCTTTCTTTTCCCTGCAGGAGGAAGAGAATGGAGGCCGAGGAGGAGGTAAGGAGGGAGTGGCGGAGTTGGGCCCATCCTTCAGCTTCTGTTTCTCTCCTCCCCCAAGTCAGCCTTTGCTCGTCTGTGTCCCTCCCCGCTGACTCCTGTCCCTGTCTTTGCTCTTCTCTGTGCTCCTGGTTTGGCACCTCTGGGCATCTCCTCTTCACTCTCACTCTGTCTTCCCTCTTTCTTCCTCACGTTGGTCTCCCTTGGGGCCTGTCCACTTCACACACGTGGTGGGCGGTGCTCTGGGCAGCGGATAGGCATCTGCAACCTGGCCCCTGCCCTCGAGCTGCCCCTAGCCTAGACCAAGGCAGAGTCAGGGGCTGCAGTCCTGGGCGCTGGTGGCGGGTGCACTGACCAAGGGCTGTCTTTGGGGGTAGAGACAGTGGGGTTCTCCTGGGAGGCAGGGGCCCGAGGTCGCTCTCCTAAGATGTGAGCCTGACTTCTCTTGCTGTGGACTTTGCTGCCCCAAAGGGCCCCTTGCTGGTCCCCTGGCTCCTGGGGTGTTCAAGGCAGAGCTCCTTAGATAGGCGGCCTTCCTGCTCTGCCACTGGGCTTCTGCTGGGCTGCCATGAGGACAGTGTCCTCCAGAGTCCCCACCCTGAGGCCTCAGGAGGTAGAGGGAGGAGCCAGCTGACTGAGAGCAGGCTCGTTTCTCTGATAGACACAGTTCGTAGCAGAGCAGTGTCGTTGGGGGTAACACAATGTGTGCCCACGTGGGGTCTTCAGGCCTCTGCTTGGAGCCCCTTGACCCTGGCGAAGGGAGTGGGTAGGAGATCTGAGTGTCGGCTGTGTGGCCGGGTCTGTGGGTGTGGATACCTCTGGGGAAGCGTCTCTCCCTGCCAAGTATCTTCAGGACTTGCTACGGGCCTCTTCTATGGCGCCCTTGCCTCTGTCTAGTGGCGTGTGTGTGTGTGTATGTGTGTGAGAGAGAATCTGTTTCCATCACTAAACAGTGAGCTGAAGTAGGGCCAGGACTGCATCTGCTCATCCTTTGTAGTCTAGTATCTAGCACGTGATGGGGACACAGTAGGCATTTCCGGAGCAACTCTGTGTGTGTCCGTGTAGGTTTCCCTTCTTCCAGGTGTGTGTCCTCTCGTCTGGTTCTATGTACCTGTGGGTCTGTCCATAGTGTCCCTGTCGATGTGTGGGCTTGTGTGGGCCTGTGTACCTTTGTGTCCAGGTGAGTGTGACCATTCTCTGAGTGTGTGTCCCCTGTGTGTAGCTGTGCATGGGTGTGGCCTTCAGCAGCCCCCCCAGCTAACCTGGCTGATGCCCACCAGGACCCTCCCCCCGGCCCCGTCTGGAGCCCATGGATACCATCTTTGTCAAGAATGTGAAGGATGCTGGCCCTGCCCACAGGGCGGGGCTTCGCACAGGTGAGCTGTCCCAGTTACCTGGCTCCCTGCACCCTCTGGGGCTCTACCTTCTGGTTAGAATGGGATTCTTGCATACAGGCATTGGGGAGGCTCCTGTGCCCCCACTGTCATCCATACCTGGTGCAGGGGTTCTCAGGTGGGGCCGTTGACACCCGTTGGCCTTCTCACATGTGGCCCCGCCCCATGTCCCCAGGAGACCGGCTGGTGAAGGTGAATGGGGAGAGTGTCATTGGGAAGACCTACTCCCAGGTCATAGCTCTGATCCAGAACAGGTGAGTGCTCCCTGCCGCCCTCCTCCCAGAATAGCTCCCGCCCACCTTGTCCCCTGTGCACCCACCCTGTTGGCCCTGGGGCTGCCCTGGCCACCAGGATCCCTGTTCTCTCAGACCCTGTTGCCCCAGCCTGGCCTGACCTCTGCCCTGTCTCTGTAGTGATGACACTCTGGAGCTCTCCATCATGCCCAAGGACGAGGACATCCTCCAACTGGTGAGTCCTGCCCCTGCTGTCTGAGTGGAGGACCCCCGAGCCCTGGGGGCAGCATATGGCCCTCCCCTGTGGGCCCCCATTCCTGCCTTGCACCCCTGCGAGGCAGAGAAGGATGTGCAGGGGTGGCACAGGCCAGTGTTGCCCAATCGGAGATGCCAGGCCCGTCCCTGGGCTGGTGCTGGTTGTTGCTTCATTCAGGGCTGCTCTGTGCTGGGGGAGAGGGGAGGCGCTGGCCTTGGCAGGCAGAATTCCTGCCAGGGTATCTGGAAGGAGGGTGGCCTAGCGGGCCCTGCCAGACTGGCATGTTCTTTTTGGCTCCTATGGAAGATGCCTGTTCCCTGCACCCACTCCCTGCTGGCCCTGAGTGAGCATGTCTGGGGTAGGTGTGTCCCCACACACACAGAGCACACCCCAGATACCCCTCAGCACATCCCACCTACCCCACTGTCATGTGCACCACTCAGTACATACGCAGAACACACCAGACACACGGCCACACGACAGCCCTGCAGCCTCACCCTTCACAGAGCACAAACGATACACACGGCGCACCGGGCGTGTGCCCCCGTAGCCAACCCCCAGTGCCCCACACAGGCACCCACCACCACAATTTGCCCTCAGACATCACAGTACGCAACAACCCATACACCCACAAACGTCCAAACACCGCAACACACTCCAGCGTCTCAATTCCCCGCAGCACAAACAGAATAGAGTATCACAACGCGTATACTGGGACCTCCCACCGCCGTGACATAAACACACATAGACGTGTTATCACAACACGCATGCCCGCAAACATCACGGCGTGCCCCAGCCCATCTCCGCACACGCCCTCACCAGTATCCCAGGATCCAATGTATGCAATCGCAGTGTACAGTCTGAACTCGCTCCCCTCCGGACACCTCGGCATGCCTAGAACACAGCATCCAGCCGGCCACACAAAGAGCATGTGCCACAGACACTGCAGGAAGCTTGCTTTGAACTCACAAGTGCACCCGTTTACACACACGCGCACACACACACATGTGTGCGCTCTCTCTCTCTCTGTCTCTGCCCAGTGCCCACTTGCCTGGTCTCATGGGTCGCAGCCAGATGCCAGCTTGCTTGCCCCTGAGGTCATTGCCCCCAGGGGAGGCCCTGGGAGCCGCCACTCCGGCTTCTGCCTTGGCCACGCTCTCGTAATCACTATAATCACAGTGCCACGCTTGGCACCATGCCCCTCTGGGAACCTCCACCCCTGACCTCGATTGTCCCCTTGGTCTTCCTGGGGAGGGGGAAGAAGGAAGGGGGAGCCCCAAGAGGTGGACAGCTCACCCCAAGTCTCAGAGGCCCTGCCTGTCCAGCTCCCCACCCTGGGTGGAGGCGAGGCCAGCCATAGGGGGATGATAGGGTGGGACTTAGGGTGTCCTCCACTTTCTAGCCTGCAGGAGCAAGGGGTGGAAGGGCAGCAGCCTTGAGCTGTGCCACCCAGGCTCAGGTGGGCCCAGATGTCAGCATGTGGGGGCCTCCACCAGCCCCCACATCTCCAAAGGCGAGAGGGTGGGGCCCAGGCATTCCTGTGGTTGGGAGCCAAGGCTGGAGGCCAATCGGGCCGCAGCAGCTGCTGACGCCACCACCGACGCGGCAGGGCCCTCCACACCCATCCTCCCCTCCCTCTGCCTCCCGCCAGTCGAAAGAGCCTGGTGGGGGCCGAGGGGCAGTGCAGGGAGGGCAGCCGGAGGGGAACGGGGCCCTGGCTAGGGTGCTGCCAGGGTCCGTGGGGGATTGTCAGGG
>VBSM01003215.1:16570512-16603437 GCA_008086735.1 Cheirogaleus medius | reverse complement strand
CGCCTGGCCCAGCCCACCCCACCCTGGACACGCCCCTGGCCAGCTTTCTTCTGTCATCTGCCACCTTGACTGGTCTCTGCTGGGGTTTCCCAGCTCTGCCCACGGGGCTGTGGGCATCTATGGACAGAAGGGAGCAGGGAGGTGGCAGAGGCCAGGATAGGGGGAGCCCCAGAAAACAGATGGTGGAATGTTTTTGGCTAAGGGCAGTCCTTGTCATATGTCTTAGAGAAATCCTGCTCTTTCTCAAGTTTGTGCGCGCGCGTGCGTGTGTGTGTGTGTGTGTGTCTCTCTCTCTCTCTCTCTCTGTCTCTCTCAAAGGCCTCTCTCTTCTTTGTCCTCCCCGGGACGTGCCGTCCACCCCTTCCTACTCAGGACTCCCGATGCTGGGTCCTCTCCCTTCAGGTCCCTTCTGGGGTCCTTGAACTCCCAGGGCTGCCGCAGCCCTGCCCTGTGGCACCTGTCTAGCCTGCTCACCTGCCTCTGTGTCTCTGGCCAGGCCTACTCGCAGGACGCCTACCTGAAGGGGAACGAGCCGTACTCTGGAGAGGCCCGCAGCATCCCAGAGCCGCCCCCGCTCTGCTACCCCCGCAAGACCTACGCCCCGCCGGCCCGGGTCTCCACCTGGGCCACTATGGTGCCTGAGCCCGTCTCAGCTCTGCCTAGTGACCCCCGGAGTCCTACTGCGTGGAGTGACCCAGGGCCCCGTGTCCCATCTGCCGCCCGTGCCCACCTGGACAACTCTTCCTTGGGGATGAGCCAGCCCCGCCCCAGCCCTGGTGCCTTCCCCCACCTTCCCTCGGAGCCCCGGACGCCCCGTGCCTTCCCGGAGCCTGGCAGCCGGGTGCCACCCAGCAGACTGGAGTGCCAGCAGGCCTTGTCACACTGGCTGTCGAACCAAGTCCCCCGCAGGGCGGGGGAGAGACGGTGCCCAGCCATGCCTCCCCGGGCCCGCAGCGCCTCCCAGGACCGGCTGGAGGAGGTGACTGCCCACCGCCCGTGGCCCTGCTCCACCTCCCAGGATGCCTTGAGCCAGCTGGGCCGGGAGGGCTGGCACCGGGCTCGCTCAGATGACTACCTGAGCCGGGCCGCCCGCTCAGCTGAGGCGCTGGGGCCAGGGGCACTGGTGTCACCCCGCTTCGAGCGCTGTGGCTGGGCTTCCCAGCGTCCGTCTGCCCGAACCCCTGCCTGCGCATCTCGGGACCTGCCAGGGCCCCAGGCCCCACCCCCACCTGGCCTGCAGGGCCTGGATGACATCGGGTACATCGGGTACCGGAGCTACAGCCCATCATTCCAGCGCCGGACTGGCCTCCTGCACGCACTCTCCTTCCGGGACTCGCCCTTTGGGGGGCTGCCCACCTTCAACTTGGCTCAGTCCCCTGCACCATTCCCACCAGAGGCCACCGAACCACCCAGGGTTGTGCGGCCAGAACCCAACGCCCGGGCCCTGGAACCTCCCGCTGAGGACCGCCGCGATGAGGTGGTCCTGAGGCAGAAGCCTCCCACGGGCCGCAAGATCCAGCTGACCCCTGCCAGACAGATGAACCTTGGACTTGGTGACGAGTCCCCAGAGCCAGAGGCCAGTGGGCGAGGGGAACGCCTGGGCAGGAAGGTGGCCCCTTTGGCCACTACCGAAGACTCTCTGGCTTCCATCCCCTTTATCGGTGAGTGATGGTGCAGGTGGCTGTCGTGGGAGACCTGGTTGTCCCCTGCTGTACCCCGTCTACCTGTCTACTGTGGGAAAAACTCTGGGCTGAGTGCTGATGGGATCATCTTGTTTCTCTGTCCATCCACCCATCCTTCCTTCCATCCATCCATCTTTCCATCCTTCCTTCCATCCCGTCATGCTTTCTTCCACCCTGCTTCCCATTCATGTATCCTCCCAGCCATCTCTCTATCCACCTCTTTTCTCCCTCCCTCCTTCCTTCCATCCATCCATCCATCCATCCATTCATTCTTCCTTCTTTCCTTTCCTTCCTCCCTCATTCCTTTGTTCATTAATTCATCTGTTCCTTCCTCTTCCATTCATTCGTCCATCATTCCTTCCTTTCAGCCTTCCTTCCATTCTTTCTTTCTCCCAACCTCCCTTTATGTCTTTCGCTCCTTGTCCCTCCTGTCCACCCCCCACTCCTCCCTCCATCCACACCCATTCGTGCCAGGCCCTGTGCTGGGCTCCGTGCTCTCCCGGAGTGAACAGTCAGGCAGGAACAGCCCAGTGGCTTGGGTGTGTGGTGGTGCAGGGAGCTCGAGGAGGACAGGGGAGGGCTGTGGAACCCAGACTGGGGCGTGGCAGCCACAGAGAAAATCTTGAGAAAGAACATTTTGGCGAGACTTAAAGGATGAGAAGGAGTGGGCAGGGGGAGAATGATCAAGGAGTGATATGCAAAGACCCCAAAGTGAGAGAGGCAGGATGCCACCCAGGCCATGAGGACCCTTCTGGGTCCAAGGAGGCTCATGGGTGGCTAGGGGTAGGCTCTGTCCTGAGAGCAGAGGGAGCTCTCGGAGGCCTGCCTGAGAGTGGATGTTGGGGGGGAGCAGCGGGAGAGCGGAGGCTGGTGGTGCCGGGTCTCTGGCCTGGCTGGAGGGCTGCCCACTTCACACTGGGGTTTGGTGGGGAGCAGGAGAAAGTTTAGGGCTTGTTGAATATGAGGCGCCCATGAGGGAGCAGGGCAGGCTGGGCTGGGTCTGGGGCTTGGGAGGAGACCAGGACTCGAGGCAACGGGACTGAGAGCCAGGGGCCCGGACGGGGGCTGGAGTAGGTTAGCTGGCCTGGAGCAGCCTGGGAGTGAGGGAGAGGGGACCTCCCCTGCCAGCCTTCAGTTGGAGGGAGACACAGCCCCTTCTATCCTTCTATTAGTGACTCCCCCACTGAGCGCGAGGTAATGTCTCTTCTCCCAGAATATTCTCCGTCTGCCCTCAGGGAGCCCCCAGCTGAGGTGGGAGACAGTCCCTGCCCTCAGGAGGCCCCCAGTCAGATGGGGGAGTGTCAGCGGTGCCCTCGGCAGCCCGGGCGAAGGAGGGCGGCTCAGCCCCGCTCCTGGGAGCCCTTGGTGTGATGGGCAAGGCTCAGTCCCTGCTGAGGGAGAGAGTCCACGACCACAGTCTGGGGGGCCGGTGACACCTGGCAGTGGACATGTTACCAGCAAGATGCTGGAGGACACGAGGCCCTTTGGGGTGTGGTCTGAGCCTGGAGGCGCGTGGCAGTGGGTCTGGCCAGGCAGGGAGGGGCAGCAGGTTCCTCTCTCTGCCACCCTCACACCTCACTCCTCCCTCGCACAGATGAGCCCACCAGCCCCAGCATTGACCTCCAAGCCAAGCACGTCCCCGCCTCCGCTGTTGTCTCCAGTGCCATGAACTCAGCCCCCGTCCTGGGCACCAGCCCGTCCTCCCCAACCTTCACCTTTGCCCTTGGCCGCCATTACTCGCAGGACTGCAGTGAGTGCTGCCCCCCTGCCCCACCCGGGCTCCACCCTGTCCCTCGATGCCTGGTCCCCAGGGATCCCCGCTGGGCCTGCTGCCTGATGTCTGGCTTCTTCCAACTGGCTTCTGCTCCTCCCGGGCCCATGGGGAGAGTCACCCCCTGGCCCTGTCCAGAAGGGAGGGCTCCGGGGAAGGCCCTGACCTGCCACCCTGCTGACCCTGAGGCCCGATGTGGGCGGCTTTGCAGGCAGCATAAAGGCTGGCCGCCGCTCCTCCTACCTGCTGGCCATCACCACGGAGCGCTCCAAGTCCTGCGACGATGGGCTCAACACCTTCCGGGACGAGGGCCGGGCTCTGCGGTGAGGCCTTGTCTGGACGTGGGGCGGGGCGGCTGCTCCCTAGGCTGGGCCCTGGCCTGACACACAGGGCAGTGTGCTGCCGCCCCGGGAGGCCTCTGGGCCTGGAGGTATGCCGGGCGACGGGAGTGAGGTCCCCGCCGTCCTCCCACATCCCTCACCCTGCCCCTCGCTGCTCCCCAGGCGCCTGCCCGACCGAGTGCCCAGCCTGCGGGTCCTTCGCAGCTTCTTCACGGATGGGGTGAGTGGCACGTGTGCGTGTGTGTGGGAGGGCGTCGGGGAGGGTGGGCACGGCCTTGACTCTCGGGACCCGAAATGAGCTACTCTGGCTCCTGCCTCCTTCCTCTCGGCACCTGCCCACCCCCGTGTCGACCACCTGACCCATCCTCTTCTGTGGGCTCTGCCGTCACTTAAGGACGCTGTACGCCCCTCAAGGCTGTGCGCTTGTCCTCCCCCACATCTGGAATGCCCCTTTCCCGTCCCACCCCCCATGACCACATGATTCACTTCTCCACTTTCTCCAGGATTTTTTAGGCCTTGACATTTCAGCCTCCGCTTTCCTACGCTACGTCTGTCTCATGTCGCACAATTTCTGTTTGTCTTCTTTATTGCCGGCTCCTCGGCTACGACCCACTCAGGACCTGGGGAGACAGGATCAGGTGTGCAGTGGCCTCATCTCTTTTTGATTACAGATGGACTGGAAAAGCCGTCTTGATTTCAAACCCTCCATATCTCTGGTTATTTTAACACCTTGATGCTACTGTCACCTGGCCTGTTCCTATCACTTCCTCTGCTTACTTAACTCTCCCTAGACGTGCATCTCTGTACTGAGTCCTGTTGACACTATCACTTCCTCTGTTTAACTCCTTGTAGACGTGGCTACCTGCTCCCCTAGCTTGGTCTTTGTTGATGTTCCCACTTCCCCTGTTTATTTAACTCCTTGTTGACACCATCACTTCCTCTGTTTCCTTAATTCCTTTAAGTCTATAAAGTGAAGGGAGGTTCCAGATTGGCTTTCCTAGCGTGGTGAGGCATGTGGTCTGCAGGCGCCCATAGCCTTCCTGCTTTCTGGCTTCTCCATTACATACATTTCGTGACCTCAACAACCTCAAGTGGACCAGAGAGGGCAAGCAGAGCCCATGAGGTCACACAGCACGTCAGGGTGTGGCACAGACATACGCCAGGCTTGTGTGGCTGTGAGTGGTCCATGGGGTTCCTGAGATGCTGGTACTGTGGGAGCCACCCTAAATTGTCCTCTGTGGTCTCCCTGCAGTCCTTGGATAGCTGGGGCACCTCCGAAGATGCCGACGCCCCTTCTAAGCGACATTCAACCTCTGACCTCTCAGACGCGACCTTCAGTGATATCAGGAGAGAAGGCTGGTTGTGCTATAAACAGATCCTCACGAAGAAGGGGAAGGTAGGATGAGTGGAGGGATGAGGTGGGGGTGGACAGAAGCTGTCTCCGGCAGAACTCTCCAGCTTCTCCTGCAGACACCCCTCCAGCCTCTGGAGCTGCAGAGAACCAGCTTAGGTGGTAGCATGAAGCACAGAGGTTAGATGCTAGGAAAAACTTCCCCGGGAAGACTTAAAGAACTCATGAAAAGGAGGTTAACAGGAGAGGTGGTCTTTGCCGTGGGATGATCTGACCAAGTTGTGCTCGGAATTCTGACAAAGCCATCCCACGGCAGTCATCGGTGGGCAGATCTCCTGCAATGGCCCCTGGTGTTCATGGACACAAGGGGCAAGGCCAGGGCGAGCCTCCTGGGGGAGCTGAGGCCCGAGAGGAAAGCTTGGGCCAGCCTTTCAGGGCCTTGCAGGGCAGCACAGGGTTTACCTGCATCCTGAGGGCAGCTAAAAGCTCCCCGGGGCTCTGCTGGGAGGGAGTTACAGCTTTAAAATATTCACCTGGCTTCCTGGGAGGGAGTCAGAGGGGCCAGACTGGAGGCAAGAAGACCAGTTAGGAGCCGCCAGCGAGATCAGGTGAGGGGTGAAGGGGGCTTGGACCTGGGGGCTGCGGGGAGTGGGGGGAGAGGGGCCGGGAGGACAGACAAGAGAGGGGTGAGCCCCGGATCCACCGGGTGTGAACCTCGGCCCCAGGCTGTGCCGGGGAGCTGGGGAGGAGGGAGGACAGAGGGACTGTCTCTGCGGCCCCACTGCTGTCTCTCCCAGCTGCCAGGTGAGGACGAAGCTGGGTGTGACTCCTGACTGTGCCGCCTACAGCTCTAGAGCTCAGGCAGCTCACCCACCATGACTCAGTGTCCTTGTCTGTAAACCCAGCTCTCGGTAATCCCTGGCTCATGAGCCCAGCGCTGGGGATTAAATGAGATGATTTCAGTAAAGGGTTTGCCCGGCGCCTGGCACCTGGAGCTGCTCTTCCTCCACTTACTGCTATTCGAGTTTCTCACCCTGCCTTCCGGGGTCTGGGTACCTGGAAAGAACATAAGCTTTGAAGCAGACAGACTTTCAGATCCTGTTTGGCCGCATTTCAAACACATGGCTCCGGGTGCCCCCCTTAACTTCCCTGAGCCTCACTTTTCAGATCTGTAAAATGGGGATAGGGTTATTCCACTCCAAGGGCTGTTGTGGATGAGGCGAGACCCGTGGTCTGGGCAGGACTGGCGCTCCTCCGCCCATAATTACTAAGGCCTTCTCCGCTCGGGGAGTCCTCCCGTCTCTTTTGAGGTCCTGGGGATTTGGTGGTGAGGGGGCCAGGCTGGCCCTACCCTCCTGGGGCTTCTGATAAGCAGAGAAAGCACCTGTGGCCTGATGGTTCCACAAGCACAGACCGCTGTCATGGGGAGCTCAGGAGTGGGGTGGCATGGGGGGGAGGTGTCCAGAGACTGAGACATTTCTCATGGAACATGGAGGGGCAGGGAGGGAGAGGAGGGTGTGAATCGGAAGGTGGGGAAGGAGGGGGGCGTGCTGGGAGGCTGCGAGCCAGGGTGCCTGGAGCCCTCTGGGCAGGAGGTGGAAGGCCGGGTGGGGAGTCAGGCACCTGCCGTGGCTTGTGGGGCCCTGGCACCCAGGAAAAGCCCGTCCAGGATTTTAACTGGGGAGTGGGGAGGTATGTGACGCATTGTGTCTGTGACAGGAGGAGACAATGCCATTGCTGGTGTCTAGGTGAGCAAGGCAGGGGGTGGGGGAGCCCTGGCCAAAGTCAGGCATGGGGCTGGGTGGAGGGGACCGTTTAGGGAGCAATTCTAGGGGAAGGGCTTGCTGATGGCTGGGAGGGCAGGAGGAGGAGGAGGAGGCAGCACGGTTCCTGGGATCCTGGCTTGGCTGCAGGAGGACGGTGGGTGGCGGGACCCTCCCCTGGGCCACGGCACTGGAGGAGCAGGTCTGGGGAGAGGAAGACAAGGGGTTCCCTTGGGGCTGTGGGACAGACCCCGGTGGAAGTGTCCTGGGGACAGAGGCTCTGAAGCTGTGGCACTCCGCAGGAGGCCTGCCTGGGCGGGCTTTGTCCATCAGCGTGCACTGGGCACCTTGGCCTTGGGCACAGGAGCATGAAGGGAGAAGCAAGAGCCCCGCTGAGCCTTGAGAGGGAGTGGAGCACAGGGAGGTGAGGCTGCGAGGCACCAAAAAGAGAGCCAGTGACACCAGGGGGTGCCCTGTGGGGGGGGGCAGCCATGTGTGTGGAGCAGGGGAGCCGCGTGTGGACCAGCCCTTCCAGTCCAATGTCTGAGCCCCGTGGAGACTCTTGAGAGAGGCTGACTCACTGTGCCAGGGAGCCCGTCCCCCATCTCCCAGGGCCCCTGGCGGCCCGGCCTCAGTGCTTCCTGGGCAGGCACGGGAGTTGGCCCCTTCCTGCTCACTGGCCGGTTCGTGAGGCCAGGGCCTTCACTCCCTTGCTGGCCAAAACCCGATGTCACTTGTCCCCTTGGTAGCCTGGCAGTTAGAGGAGGGTCCTGGAGTCAGCCTCAGGCCCTTGGTCTGTCCAGGCTCCTGTTTCCCAGGCAGATGCCGTCTGCCCCTGCAGCGCAAGCCTCTCCGTGCCCCTCCCGACCCCTAGCTTCTTTCAGAGATCGCAGCCTGTCAGGCAGAGGAGGGGAGGGGAGTGTGGCTTGTCCCTGAAGCCACAGACCCAGCACTGGAGCTGGATGCAACCTTGACGCCTAGCTCATTCATTGTCCCTTACCAGCTGGGGACACTGATGCCAGGGGAAGGGGCTTGACTTGTGCAAGGTCACACAGTTGGTTTAGTCTCAGAAGGGTGCCCTTGTCACCACTCACTCCAACACTGTAATTCTCCCTGCCGGCTCCTGCTCCGAATGTCCCTGTCGGGTCCCAGCAGCTCTGTGATGGGCAGAGCCCGCAGCACCGATCCACTGGCTGTGCTCACCTGCTAGCCATGGGGTCTCCTCCTCTGGTTTGCCCCAAGGGAAAAGGCTGGTACAGTGGGTGGGCCACCAGCCTGTGGAGAGGAGCCCTAGGTCTGAGAGGAGGTAGAGTCCCTGCCCTCGGGATACTCTAAGGACCATTAATTCATTAATTCAGTAAATACTGATGAACACTTGGCCTGCAAGTGAGAGGACAGATGATGCCCCCGCCCTGGGACAGCCCGAGGTTGCAGTGAGCACTCAGGGGAAATGAATGGGCTGGTGTGGCCCATGCAAGTCGGAGGGAAGGGGAAGTGGCCTTTAGGGAAAAAAACTGGTTAGAGAAGGCCTCACTGGAGAGGTGATCTTGGTGATGTTGGAGCTCAGATCTGAAGGGGGAGAGGGAGGAGGAAGGGGCCCCAGGCTGGGAGCAGCAAGTGCAAAGGCCCTGAGAAAGGAAGTGTTAGGCTTGGTCACTGGCAAAGGCCTTGAGGCGTGACATAGTGAGAAAGAAGCAGGGAAGAAGACGAGTTTGGAGAGAGGCAGGGGCCGGACCACAGAATACCTTAGATTTGATTCCAAGGGCTCTGGGATCCCATGAGATGGGAGAGACACGACCTCCTTTTTATTTGGAAGTGACGGCTGCAGCTGCCCGCTGGGCATGGCTGCAGGAGGTGAGAGTGGAGGCTGGGAAGGTCTGTGCCTTGTCCAGGCAAGAGGTATTGATGGTGGGACGAGGTGGTAGCAGGGAAGATGGGGACAGGTGATATTTTGGAGCAGAACAGTTGTCACTTCCCGATGGGTTGGATGTCAAGGGCAAGGATAAGGGAGGAGTCAGGGGCAACTCCCAGGTTTCTGGGCAACTGGGTGGATTGAGCTGGGAAAGATGGGGGTGGGGGCGGAGAACAGGTTTGATGGTGAGAAATCGCGTGGCCTTAGTGAGCGAGGAGAGCATAAGGTGCCTGCCGGACATGCAAGAGGAGATGCGAGTAGGCCGTGGGCCGTGGCTGGGGCAGACGGTGACCAGGAGTGTACATCTGAGAATCGTCATCAGCAGATGGACCAGGTTAAGGCCGTGGGTGTGGATGGCATCCCTTAGGGAGGCGTGTGGGAAAGGAGAGCCCAGGACAAAGTCCTAGAGCTCCTTTAGGGCAAGGCTCTTATCCTCCACTCTTTTGACATTTAGGGCCAGATAATTCTGTTTGGGGGGGCTGTGCAGTGCATTGTGGGATGTTTAGGAGCATCCCAACCTCGCCCTGCTACCTGCCAGGGCAGCCCCCACCCCTGTGTCTCCAGACAAATGTCCCCTGGGGGTGATTCACCCTGTTGGGAAATACAGGTGTAGAGGGTGCGGATGGGCAGTGGAAGGGACTAAGAAGGAGCCAGCGGAATTTCGACAAAAACCAGGGGTTGTGGGGGCCTAGATGCCAAGACAGGGTTTGGAGAGGGAAAGGAGGGGCTGGCTGTCAGGCGCTGGCGAGAGGTTTACAACAAGGGCAGAGAAGCGGCCACTGGCTCTGGCAGCCTGGTGGTCTGGGTGCCCTTGAGAGCAGAGGACGCTGAGTGCAGTCCTGGGGCAGAGGCGGAGAAGTGGGGAGAACAGCCTGCAGTGTGGACAGCTCCCGACCAGCTTTGCTGGGGACTGTACGTGGACGGGCTGTGGACTAGGGGTGGCTCTACGAGGATTTTATGTAAGGCAGGCCATGCCGGGCAGGGGCCTCTGCTGGGTCTCTGGCGTGTTGCCAACGCCGATGGGTGCCGATGCTGGTGTTTAGAATGGGAGAAGGTGGGATCCTCTAGGGGGATTGAGAGTGATGGGTAGGGGTGCCCAGGTGGGCCAGAAGCTGAGACAGAGTTGGTGGACGGTGGGCAGGAGGTCACCTGTGTTCGGCCAGGTGGATGAGTAGAGGTGCTCTTGGTGGGCAGTGGGTGGGGTCTTTCCCTGCTGCTGTCCACTGTCTGCTGCTCTGGGGGCGGTGGCAGGCCTGGCCTCTCACCGCCCCCGTCTCTCCCCACCCCGTGTCTCCCTGCAGAAAGCGGGCAGCGGCCTGCGCCAGTGGAAGCGGGTGTACGCCGCGCTGCGGGCGCGCTCGCTCTCGCTGAGCAAGGAGCGGCGGGAGCCCGGGCCGGCGGCGGGGGCTGCGGCGGCCGGCGCAGGTGAGGACGAGGCGGCGCCCGTCTGCATCGGCTCCTGCCTGGTGGACATCTCCTACAGCGAGACCAAGAGGAGGCACGTGTTCCGGCTGACCACCGCTGACTTCTGTGAATATCTCTTTCAGGCTGAGGACCGGGATGACATGCTGGGCTGGATCAGAGCGATCCGGGAGAACAGCAGGGCCGAGGGCGAGGTGAGGGCCGGCCCGGCTCAGCGGCCGGGGCAGGGCAGGGCGCCCCCCACCCGCTGTGGGCCTCCAGTGGCCGCTCCGAGCCTCACTTCCCTCTTCTAGAAAATGGGGCGGCAGGAGCGAACCTGCAAGTGCATCCACCCAGGTTTTGGTGTGAGGAGAAATGCAGGGACAGTGGCTCAGAGCACCTGGCCTCCTTGGCGTTCAGTGTCTGGCAGTAACCATGGTACCTGCAGTGACAATAGTGATCATTATTGTTAGGACTGCCCTGGGCAAGCGCTGGCACAGAAAGCTCAGCTGCAGGCCAGTCCGGCTTTTGGCAGGAGTGGTGGGAGTCCCTGGGGTGTATTACGGGATGAGGTGCCCCGCTCCAGAGCTGTGCTAGGGCTGGCCCGTGTGCAGGGGGATAAACCGAGTGACCATGGCCTTTGGCAGCAGACGGGCAGAGGGCGAGTCAGGGGCTTTGGCAGAGATTTGGGGAGAATGTTTTAAAATGGCGCCCCCTTCTGGGCGGCCGTAGCTGCACCCACTCCGGGTTCCATGCAACTTACCCAAGGAACCTGCACACAGGTTCCCTGACACACCCGCACAGACTTATGTGGGGGCTTGGAGGGTGGCCTCTGCCAAGGGCCAGTGGGCCTGGGGCCTGGTCCAGATGGGCTCCTGCCCTGGCCACGGGAGAGGTGCTAGCACACAGCCCCTGGGACAGACCCTCCTGCTGAGGACACATCCTCTCGCTGACCAGGACATATCTGTCCTCACTGCAGGGAGGAAAGTACCTGGAATCTGGACCCTCTGCTCTGGGGGCCTGGCTGGGCTGTCCCCAACAGGGCATGATCAAGGTGTCCTTAGTCCTCTTCATTGTGCCAGTGGCTGTCCCTCATGGGGTACCTCCTCCATGACTGCCAGGACTGTGATAAGTGCTGTGTGCATAATCCTGTACCCAACCCTGAGGTTGCCTTACTAGCTCCCCATGTTTATTGCTGAGGTGACTGAGGCTCAGAGAGGCTAAGTGGCTTTCTCAAGGCCCCACAGCTGGTGAAGGGGTGCCGGGAGTCCAGCCCTGGTCTTTCTGGCTCCAGGGTCTGTGCTCTCTGCCTGGCCGGTGGAGGAGAGGGGAAGTGGGGCGGGGCAGGGATGAGTCTAGGGCTGGCCGGCTGTGGGCACTGACCCGGTCTGCTCTCTCCCCTGCTGCTCCAGGACCCCGGCTGTGCCAACCAAGCTCTGATCAGCAAGAAGCTTAACGATTACCGCAAAGTGAGGTGAGGCCCAGCCCTCGTGGAGCAGTCCCCACCTTGGGGGTAGTGGGGGACTCCAGGCAGAGGTCATCCTCATGGCCCACCTCCAGGCCAGAGGCAGCCCCCACTCCGGGTTGCCCTCTGCTGGGGACAGGGGCATTCAGGGTCTCCAGTCCCCAGACAGGCAGAGATGAACTGCCTCAGGATGGGGAGGGTCCCACGTGGCGGGAGGCCAGGGCGGATGGCATGCTCGGCCACCCCAAATGAAGACCCTCCTCTCTTCTTTCCTGTGCAGCCATAGCTCTGGGCCCAAAGCTGATTCCTCCCCAAAAGGCTCTCGTGGCCTGGGGGGCCTCAAGTCTGAGTTCCTCAAACAGAGTACGGCACGGGGCCTCCGCGCTCAAGAGCAGCCCGCCGGGAGCAAGGGTAGGAAGGTGGCTGCCGAGACGGGTGGTGCGCGTGTCTGCGTGGGGGCGTGTGCCTGTGTGCGCCGGGTTAGCCTGTGTGTCTGCCCACAAGTGCATGTCTGTCAGGAGGGTCTCAGGCCTAGAAGGGCCTGGAGCCTGGTCCCCCTCTCTGACATCCCCGCTCCAGTCTTGGCTTGTGTCTGCGCAGAGGCCAAGGCTCACCCTCTCTGGGGCAGCCTTTTCCATCTTCACACACTTCTGGCTATTAGAAGGTTTGTGCTTTGGTTGTATCAGAACCTATGGCTCCTGCCTTGTGGTTCTAGCCCTTGAGGCCACACAGAAGTCCTTACGTGGCTCTGAGCCCTTCCCCTCTGGGGTAAATACCCTCACCCTTTTTGCCTGCTCTCTTGTGACATAATTTTCCATTATTTTTCACCATCCTGGTTGCATCTTTGATGGAGTCCCTGTGTGTCCAAATGCATGAATGTGGCAGTATGTGTGACACCCCTCCCCCCAGGTGCCAAGCTCACGCTGGCTCCCTCTGTCTCCACCACCCCAGATGACAGTGCTGCTACCTCCAAAACCCCCTGGAGCATCAACATCATCAAGAAGAACAAGAAGGCAGCCCCGAGGGCGTTTGGGGTCCGGCTTGAGGAGTGCCAGCCGGCCACGGAGAACCAGGTGGGTGTCCACCATCTCTAGAGCAGGCAGGGCAGGGGGACACAGAGCCACAAAGGGTCAGAGCAGCAAGGGACATGGAACCAACTCTCTCCACCTCGTTGTGCAAACACGGCTGGGGAAACAGTGCAGAGAGGGGAGATCTCTCCCCGCCCCAGGTCTCCCCCAGAGGGAGCAGCAGAGCTGAGGCCGAGCCTCGCTCCTCCTCGGCCGCGACGAGGCTTTGGTGCTGTTTGTAGCCCCTAGACTGGAGGCAACAGGGCCTTTTGGTCCCCCACAGGGTTCCTGGCAGCAGCTCTGGGCCTTGCACTGTCCCCATCTTGGCCTCCCCACCTCCTCTGGCCCCCATCACCCCTAACACCCCGCCCTGCCTGTGTCCCCAGCGTGTCCCCCTGATCGTGGCTGCGTGCTGTCGCATCGTGGAGGCACGGGGGCTGGAGTCCACGGGCATTTACCGAGTGCCTGGCAACAACGCCGTGGTGTCCAGCCTGCAGGAGCAGCTCAATCGTGGGCCAGGTGACATCAACCTGCAGGATGAGGTGGGTGCAGCTGGGGGGCTGTGGAAGGGGCGTGGGGTGGTGTGTGGGACGCTCCGCCAGGAGAGTTCTGTGATCTGTTGTGTTGTATTCATTGTGCCCTGCGATGTGCCCGGCTTTGGGCCAGAGCACCAAACGGGCAAGATGGAACCTGCCCTTGCAGGCCAGCCCTGGCATGGGTATCGGCCCAAAGCTGAACTGAACAGACAAATGCAGTCATGGCCGCGGGAGCTCCGAGGCAGAGCCTCCCAGGCAGTTTTGTCTGAGCCTTTAGATGAGCAGAGTTCACTAAAAGCCAGTGGAAGCCAGGTAAGGGCACTGCAGGCAGAGAGGTGGCCTGGGCGATGGCATAGACTCTGGAAGTTTGCCAGGAATCAACAGGCTTTCTCCGTAAAGGGCCAGATAGTAAATGCCGTGGGTGTCGGTTTGCTCTGTTGTAGTCTCTTCTCTTCCTGCTCTTCCTCCTCCTCCTTCTCTTCTTTTTCATAATCCTTTAACAATGGAAAAACCGTACTTAGCTCAAGGACCATACAAAAGCAGGCGATGGCTGGATTTTGCCTGTGGACTGTGGCTTGCAGACCCTTGGATTGGAAAAAGGGGAATATATGATGCTTTCTAGACTGGCCAGCAATTTGGGTGGCTGCCACGTGGGACGAGAAGCGGCTGATCAGAGGAGACGAGCCCAGCTTGTGCAGGGATCTGCCGCTACACTTGAGAGTTTGCAGCAGGGATAGTGGTTCTCAAACGGTGTTCTCCAGAGTCCTAGGGTTCCCAGAGGGGCTGTGGGAGGCCAGGGGCAGGTCAGGACTGCATGTCCTTGCTTAGACTAGATGTCATACTGGGTTTTCATGTACAATTTTATTTGCCAAGAGGGGCCCAGATGAAAAGGATTTTTTTGAAAGCCATGCATCTGGGCAGTGAAGTCCCCTGAGTCACAACCTGTGAAGCCACATGTAATATATAGGAGTCTTCCTGCCCTTGGGAAATGGGGGGCAACACAAGTCCCTGTGAAGTCGTGGACAAGACAAAGGGACAGGCTCTTACCAGGGACCAAACTGCGATGAAGGAGAGGATGCTGAGGGCTGGAGCAGGCAGTCGGATCGAGGGTTTGAGTCATGGCAGGATGGGAGGAGGCAGGTGGACAGGAAGGCAGTCCAGGTGGCGATGATGGCATATTCCAGAATCCCAGAGAAAATCCCCTATTTCCAAAATCCTGAAATCCTGGAGGGCTGGGACAGAGAGTGGACCCACCTCCTGTGCTTGGTGGGGAGAGTGAGACCCAAGGGACAGAGGGCTTTTGTGGGCTTCACTAAAGTCTTTGACCTTGACCCAATGGACAATAGGGAACGTTTGATGGTTCTTAAGCTGGGGAGGCATAAATGAGAGAGAGTGATGCTCCTACTTGTGCCTGGTGGGTGCACATCGGAGGGGCAAGTCTGGCAGAGAAGTTACTGGTCTATGGGACGCACTGAGGGTCAGGCGGACTCGGTGGTCCGGGGAGTGGAGGATGGGAGCAGCTCTAGGACTTGGCTGTGTGACAGGGAGGAAGAGGGCAGGGAAGAGCTAAAAGTTTGAGCCGGGGCTGGTACTGTCTACCCCTGGTGGCAACTGGGGAATAGGCAGCTTGAGGAGGGTTTGGAGGGAGGACATGAGTCAGGGTGCGCCCCACTAGATTTGGGGTGTGGAAGTCACCTATGCAGGGGAGACGGCACACACGGGCCCTAGACTGAGAGTGGACCACGGGCATGGAGTCCTGCTGGGGCTTGGGGGTGGGATGGCCGAGGGTGGGCAGAAGGAAAACGGGCTGGGCTCCGAGTGGGACAGAAGGAGGGGACACCCGGGTATTTCACTCAGGGCAAGAAAGATGGGCCACCAACCTGGGCTGGCAGCTGGGAGACCAGCTGTGCTGGGTGAGAGTGGGCACTCAAGCCAGGGCTCAGGTGGGGGTGTGCCAGGTGTGCTGTTTTGTCTCGGACATCGTGGTGTCATTGTTGTGGGCAGTGCTGGAAGTGTGGTGGGGGGGGGATCCAACTCCTGTCGGGCCTGTGGGGACTGTATCTTTCTTGGGATTGTCTGGCGTTGAGCTGTGGGCCCACCGTAATGGGTGTGTGCATCTTTGTGTTGTGTCTCTTTGTTGAGGGTATTACGTCTTTCTGGGCGTGAGTTGCTCTGAGCGGTTCTGGGCAAGGTGGGGGCGCTTGACTCTGCCGTGGTGCGGGGCGGTGGTGCCCCCTAGTGGACAGAAGGGGCAACGGCTGTTCTTTCTTCACTCTTGTGTTCAGCAACCATTTGCGTACACTGGGGTTTCTCAACTGTGGCACAACTGACTTTCTGGGCAGAATATTTATCTGTTGTGGGGAGCTGTCTTGTGCATTTGGAGGAATTAGGCAGCATCCATGGCCTCTATTCACTAGATGTGAGTGGCACCCCCAGTTGTGAAAATCAAAATGGCTCCAGGCATAGCCTGGAGAATCACTGATTCTGACCGTGTAAGGGCCAGGCCAGGCCAACTGTCCCAGCTAGGTGACAGGAATACAGTGTGGGGTAAGACGGACAGGCTCCCTGCTCCTCTCGGAGCTTACAGTCCTGTGGGGGAAAAAGGCACGAACAAGGAGACAAAAGCATGAAATAATGACAAGTTGGGGTCAGCTCCACAGAAGAAACAAAGTCAAGGCGGGGATGCAGATGACAAGGCGTCAGCGAAGTCCTCTCTGAAGAGTGACATTTAGGTGGGATGAGCGGGGGAGGAAAGTTCTAGTCAAGGGAGCCAGCAAGGGCAGAGGGCTGAGACAAGAAGGAGCCAGGCACGGGCAACTGCTCTGTCATGGCTGTGTAGGCTTTGGGGGACAGAGAGGGTGTCCGAGGATGACCCTTTGCTGAACAGGGAACGCTGGGCAGCAGGAGCTGAGCCTGGCACTCGTAGGTCTGGTGGAGGTGCGGTAGGCAGGCAGGTCTGGGGGTGGTTCTTGCTCACTCCTGTGCCCCACGGCCTGGCCCAAAGAAGGCAGCTGGTATTTCCTATGGATGGGCAAGTGTTGGAGCCCACTGGGCAAGCTGGAGCAGGGAGGGCTGGGGCCAAATGTGTGTGTTACGGGGGCGGGGGGAGCAGGACCTAGGTGGGGACTCTGTTCTGCTGCTATCACCTTGATGAGTAGAGATCCCTGGTCTGAGGGGAGCTTGGTGTGATGGATCCCAGGGAGGGCCTGGGCCGGGCTCGACTGGACCCTGGGGTGGCCGAGCGTGGAGGCTGGGCCTGCCTGTGGCCTGACGTGTGCCCCTCCCCCAGCGCTGGCAAGACCTCAACGTGATCAGCAGCTTGCTCAAGTCCTTCTTCCGGAAGCTGCCCGAGCCTCTCTTCACCGATGGTGAGTAGGCGGTGGAAGGAGGGAGGGACGCCAGTCTGTGCTGCACCCTGACCACTTTTTTATTTGGTTTGTTGGCTTTACTTTTGGGGATTTTTTTTAAAGGCACAAAGGAAACACATGCTTGTAAAAAACTTAGATAGCACAGATGTGAATACAGTAAATAGCAGAGTCTTGTTCGCCTCCCACCCCGTTTCACTTGAGGTGATGGTGAACACTTTCTGAGCGTTTACTGTGTGCCCAGCACTACTTCCAGCAACAGCTCCACAAGGCAGGTGCTGTTATCTCCCCTCTACAGAGGAAGAAACTGAGGCTCAGAGAGGTTAAATGCCTTGCCCAAGATCACACAGGTCATAAGTGACAGAGCCAGGATTCTGCCCCAGGCATCTGGCTCCAGAGCTGAGCTCTTGGTCATTTGCTGAGCTGCTTATTAACAATTTGTCCTGTTTCCTTCCTGACCCTCTGAAAGATATGACAGAGATACATGTGTGCATACATAGGGCTTAGAGTTGGATGGGTTCAGTGCTGTGCTGTGCTTTCCAAGGGAAATAAAAAGCCTTCACTTGTAGCGTTTTTCAATTTCCATGGTGTAAATACCTCCAACGTGGCTTTTTCTGAGTCGCCAAAATGATATCGCCAACATGGAATTGGGAAGAAATGCACACAGTCTGCTCCTAGGAGCCAGTGGGAGAGGGCTGCAGCACACCTCTGGTGGAGTTGTTTCTAACAAAAGCAGAGTTGTAATTCTGAGATTCATTGGTGTCCGTACAGAGAGCTCTACCTCATTTTTCTTTTAAATTGACCACATAGTATCTCATAGTTTGAACAAACTATAATTTCTTTAATCACTTCCCTATTGATGTTATTTAGATCGTCTTCAAATATTTGCTATTACAAAACCTGTTGCAATGACTTTCCTTGAATCAGCCCTTGCACGTCTGGGTCTGTGCTCTCTAAGTAGATTCTTAGATGTAGAATTGCTATGTCTAAGTCCCGGTAAACATATTTGAAAGCTAATGTCAAATTGCACTGAGAAGGAGGCCCGTTCAGACTCCCACGAACAGCATGAGAGAGAGTTTGTCTCCTCACGTCCCCATCAGCTTTGGATATTATTAATATTTTAAACTTTCGCTAATCAGATAAGGGAAATGGCATCTCGTTATTGGTTTTTTATTTTCATTTCCCTCATTACTAGGGAGATTAAATCTTTTTTCATTAGTTTATTGGCTTTTCCGATTTTCTGTATAATTGCTTGGTCATACCATGTGCCCATTTTTCTGTTGGGTTATTTATGTTTCTTTTGTATTGATTTGTGAGAGACAAGCTCTTGGTATATTACAAATATTAGCCCTTTGTTAGTTTTTGCAAATAGTCTCTCTGCTCTGCCATTTGCCTTTTCACTTTTCGTTACAGAAACTGAAAACAATTTTTAAAATGCTGTCAAAGCTGTTAATCTTTCTGTAAAGGATTCTGCACCTCATGTTTAGGAAGGCCTTAGGATTGTAAAAATATTTTCTTATTTTTTCCCCAGTGCTTTTATAATTTTTACATTTGGCTCCTCCATGCAATTAAATTTGTGTATGATGTGAGATAGAAGTGGATTTTTCCCTCCAAATGATAGCCATTTGTCCCAGGGCCATATATTGAGGCGTCTATCCCTCCCCACTGATTGGAAGTGCTGCCTTTATCATATAGTAAATATCTGCGTGGCCTGTTTCCCCTTTTTTTGGACTCACCATTGCTCTGCTTTACCTGCCAGGGCCAGACAGCTTTCACTACGCCATTTTTTTTAGTATGTTTCAGTCCTGTAGGGCAAATCCTCCTGCAGCCTCCTTCCTTTAAAAACCATTCTTGGCTATCTTTGTGCATTCACTTATCCAGGTGAATTTTATTTTATTTATTTATTTTTGAGACGGAGTCTTGCTCCGTCACCTGGACCGTGGCGTCAGCCTAGCTCACAGCAACCTCAAACTCCTGGGCTCGAGCAATCCTCCTCCTGCCTCAGCCTCCCGAGTAGCTGGGACTATAGGCACGTGCCACCATGCCCGGCTAATTTTTCTATTTTTAGTAGAGACAGGGTCTCTTTCTTACTCAGGCTGGTCTTGAACTCCTGAGCTCAAGCGATCCTCCTGCCTTGGCCTCCAAGAGTGTTAGGATAACAGGCATGAGCTACCGCACCCAGCCCAGATGAATTTTACAACAGGCTTATCATGTTCCATTTTTTAAATTTCTGTGTGCATGTCTTCTGAAGGGAGGTGGGGGAATCCTGATGAGGGGGATGTCTGAAGGCCCCCCTTTAGAGATAACCCTCTCTTTTAACCTGCCAAACATTGGTGTCCTTGTCCTGGAGATAGGAGTAGGGACCCCTTTTCTGGGATCAACATGCAGTGCAGCTCAGATCTTATTTCTTCCCTAGAGAACACACCTGGGCTACCCCAGGTCAGGTACACACCTGAGTGCAGCTGTGGGGGGTTCAGTCACACGAACACAAGGCCACAGAGCCCCCAAGCTGGAACAGCATGGGCGCAAAACATGGGCCTCCCAGCAGGGCCTCCTCAGGTGGCCCGGGCCATCAGCCCGGGAGCAGCCTGGCTAGAGGGTGGGCGAAGGGGCTGCTTCCCACCTCTCTAAAGAGTCTTCACTGTGTTCTAGACAAATACAACGACTTCATCGAGGCCAACCGCATCGAAGACTCGAGGGAGCGGATGAAGACGCTACGGAAGCTGGTGAGGACAGAGAGATGCTGTTAGGCTGATGGGGTGTGGACGGCAGAGCAGCCCGGTGCCACGGGTCCCCCTGTGATTTTAGAGCAGCCTTTCTCCACTCAGGGCCTCAGTTTCCCCATCCATACAAGGCAAGGGTGGTTAGAGGGTGGATTCCAGACTCCCTGGGGTATGGCAGTAGGAGCCCCTGTGGGGGGCACAGGGGGCAGGGGCGGCCTTCACAGCTGTCCCCCTGCGCCTCTCTCCCCGCCCAGATCCGAGATCTCCCAGGACACTACTATGAAACGCTCAAATTCCTTGTGGGCCATCTGAAGACCATTGCTGACCACTCGGAGAAAAACAAGGTGGGTGGCGGCGGTGGCATGGAGCCTGGGGGAGGGAGCACAGCACCCACTGGGAGGGTCTCAGCTCGTTCTGGGCTCCTGCAGTCGGACAACGAGCCTCTGTAGGCATACCCTCCTCAGGGCTACTCTGTCCCCACCCATGCTGTGCCAACCAGTGCTTTTCCCCAGAGAGCTGTCACCTGAGTTTCTGAGGGTCTTCCAGAGGCAGAGAGCCACAGTCCCCCTGCATCTGATGGATAGCTGTCCTCTGATGTACCTCAAATCCCTTGCACTGCATTTTCGTCTTCGAACCCCTTGTGTCTTCTGGCTCTGCAGTGGGGAAAATGAGGGCAGTGATAGGATTTTTTTCTCAGGCCTAAAATACCCTTGGGATCTCCATGTCTCTTACTCCAGCATCTCCCAGTGCTAGCGCTGACCATTCAGGGCTGCCCTGTACAGGTGTGCGGATTGGGCACTGCTCACAGCTGCTGGGCCTGGGGATGAGTGGGGCTGTAATCTGGCCTGTGCTCCACTTGTCAAGTACCTCCGTGGCCATGCATGGGGGTGTCCAGTCCCTAAGTTGGGAGGATAGCTCAGGACGTGGTCAGGGATGGAGGCCTTAGGGGCCTGGAGTGAGGGATCACTAGGAGGAGCAGAAGAAGTCAGAGTTCAGAGTGTTGACCCTGACCTGCTTCACTTTCCTGCCCAGATGGAGCCCCGGAACCTGGCCCTGGTCTTCGGACCAACACTGGTGAGGACATCTGAGGACAACATGACGGACATGGTGACCCACATGCCTGACCGCTACAAGATCGTGGAGACGCTGATCCAGCACGTAAGCAGCTGGTCTGTGGGCGCCAGCAGCCCCTAGGACCTGGTCGGCATCCCTCCGAGCACCTCACTCCTGCTCGGCCTGGCTGGGTGTGCTCAGGGAAGGGCTCTGCAGCCTAAGAAAATGCCACTGGGGGGCGAATGCCCCTCAGAAGCAACACCCTGTATTTCAAGGCAAAGTAGATTCTAGGAATGGCTCCCAGAGTCCCTTCATTCTGGGACGTTGGGTCCCCAGCGGGAGAATCAGGAGGCTCAGAGCTTCCAAGATGCATATGAGAGTCAGAGGGAGGAGGCCTGCAGGCAAGGCAGCTTCTGCTGGGGTGGAGAGCAGGAGGGGTGAGGGCAGGAGGGTCTTCAGAAGCTGGCCCCCTGGAGTCTGGGCAGACACGGCAGACAGGTGCAGAGCAGACAGGTGCAGAGGCCGGGCAGAGGTGCGGCCTGGGAATCAGGGGGCTGGGCTCACTTCCCTGCCGGCTCCACTGAGGTTCTGGGGAGGTAAGGAACGGCGAATGGGGCAGGCCACAGAGCATGGGCCTGAGGTGGCATCCTGCGCTGGTGCTCCGTGTGTCTTGGGCTGGTCACCTCCCTTCTCGTGGCTTCCTGGAGACACTGAGAGCACTGTGATCCTTGGATCCCCTGTGATCCGGTGGATTCTTGTTGTCCCTGAAGGGAGGAGAACCCTGAACGGCCAGCAGAGGGCACAGGAGGCCTTGGTCTTCCAGAGCCAAACCCAAAGGCGGCACCGCCCACTTCTGGGGCGCTCAGGGATGTTTTCTTGAATCATCTTAGATTTTCCATTTGCAAATCTTGTTACAGCCCACAAAGGATGGAAACAGACCCTCTCCTGCCTGGAGAAATAAGATTGGCAGCTTGCCAGAGGAAGGGAGGCCTTGGCCCGCCTCACTTCATAAACACTTTAGGAAGGAAAACCAGGTCATATTACCCCCATTTTGCAGATGAGGAAACTGGGGTTCAGGGAGGCAAAGTGACTTGCTAACAAGTGACAGTCCCAGGATTTTAACCCAGGTCTGTCTGACCAAAGCCTGTGCTTTCCTCCCCACCCACCAGAAAGGCAGGCTCCCGAGCTGGCCTTGGAGAGAGGGAGGCTGGCAGGGCCAGGGGAGGGAGGCAGGGGAGACCTCGGCCGTGCTGACCAGGCCTGCCTGCTGGTCTCTTTCTGCACTGCACGGTCAGGGCTCTGAGCCACAGGAGGGAGCGTCACAGGCTGTCCTCATCCCGATATTGGGACCACCAGCCTGGACACTCACTCTAGAGCTGTCGAGGAGGCCAGGGCCACTGGGCAGTGCTAGGGATCCTGCTGTGGCCCCAGGAAGGTTTAGCTCCCCGGTGCAACAGGGAGCCCCTGGAGCCGCCCGGCAGTGTGTGCTTTGGGGGACGGCAGTGGGGAAGAGAGGGTGTCTGGCACTGTGGCTCCTGTAGAAGCCACTGGAAGGCTGAGGCCTGTGGTAAGCTGAGGAGTCAGGAACAGCAGCCATCCAGGAAGAGGAGGCCTGAAGTGTGTCCACTTACTGTCCCCCAGACCCCCAAGGGAGAGTACCCCTCCGAGCAGGGCAGGGGAGGCGGAGCATGTCTGTCTCAGTAGCGCCGAGACTAGTGCTTGGCACACGGTGAACACTCGGTGTCTGTGGGTGAATGAATGAATGAGCGAGTCGTAACTGAGGTTATGTCAGGCTGGGCTTTTCCACTCATGCATGCATTCCTGAGAACTGTCGAGCTGGTGCCTTCCGTTCTCTGCCTCCTTGGCATTGGAACATGATCAGCCCTAGGTGACTGTTGAGGGAACAAGCTACGCCCTCCGCGGGCCCCTTGAGCTGGCCCATGGGAGCGTGTGTCCAGCCCAGAGGTGGTGTAGCCAGGGAGCGGTGTTGTCATGAACCACGGCTGTGAGTGGACTTGTGGCAGAGATGGCTTTGGCCATGTTGCTGGGCCCTTGGCCTGTCATTAACTCCTGCTGGGAGTGTCTGTGCAGCCCGCACCTGGCCTGGGGCTCCTGTCGACTGTGGAACCCTTGGATAGCAGAGCTGGAGGGGCCTTCCGGCACCCACACCGGTCCTCATGTCAGACAGAGGGTGACAACCGAGGTAGAGAGAGGAACAGCGACTTGTCCAGGGCCACACAGCAGGATAATGGAATAACTGAGGTGAGAGCAAACCCAGGTGTTTGACCTCCCAGCTGGCAAATCACCACAGTCCATACCTGTGTTTACTGAGTCAGTTGGAACCCGGCGAAGACCACCTCAAGGCATCTGTTCACTTGCTTACGTGGTGACACCTGTGTTTCCCAACCTCAGCACCAGTGACCTCTGGGACCAGATTATTCTTTATTTATTGTGGGGGCTGCACCCCTGGCCTCTACCCACAAGATGCCAAGAACATCCCCCCAGTTGTGACAATCAAAAGTACCTCCAAGTAACCCCCTGGAGGGGCAAAATTGCCCTGATGTAGAGGCCAAGGGCACTGGCCCTGGAGCCAGCCTGCCACTTACATGCTGTGTGGCCTTGGACAAGGGACTTACCCTCTGCCTCAGCCTCCTCATGTGTAAAGAGGAGATAATATTAATAATAGTACTTACCTCATAGGGCTGTTGTGAGGGCTACATGAGTTAATGTCTATAAAGCACTTAAAATGGTGCCTGGAAGTTAGTAAGAGTGTAAGAATCAGCCATCATCATCATCGTCATTGTCATCATGTTTGTCATCGTCATTATTCCAGGCCAGAGACAGATGCAGGTGCTGGGGACACAGATGAATGTGACCCAGCTCCTGCTCTGAAGCAATACTGCCAGTATCAGCAGCGTTGCTCATGCTCTGGGCTGTGCCCTGGAAGCCCCAGAGAAGGACCCACCCCAGGCCTGGGTGTGGGGCTGAGACCATAATCAGGAGGTTCTCGAACTGTCTTGGAAGCCCACAAGGAACTTAGCCAGGCAGAGAAGGGAGAAAGGGCATTCCAGGCAGAGGGACCAACACAGACATGCAAAAGCAGGGTGGCACGAGCTAGCGTGAGTTCTTCCTGGGAGCTGTGGGCTGCCCGAAAGCTTCCTGTAGAGTCCCTGGTGCGCAGAGCACTTTGGTTAGGGGCTGACTCTTTTGGGCCAATCCTCAGGCTCCCTTTGCTCAGCCTGTCTCTGGAAGCTGCACCTTTTGCTAACAACAGCTCTCATTTATTATACGCTAACGGCGTGTCGTACTCAATGTTTTACATACAGTATTGCATTTTAATCCTCACGACAAGTCTAGAAGTTGGTACTTATGCCCATTTTACAGATAAAATAGACTCACGGGGGAAAGTAACTCGCCTAAGGTGAACTTGAACCAAAACAACTGACTCCAGATCTTGGATTTCTTTCTTATCTTCTCTTGCTCGTGTCTCTTCTGTCTCTTTCTTGTTTTTCTTCTGTACTTCCAGTGCCACTTGTTTGAGTCAATCATATGCTGATCATGTTAATAATAATAACAACTGGGCTCAAAGTCCTCTGCTTTCCCCTTTTGCTCCTCACCCCCACTGCTCTCCCCTCCCCGGAGTACCCACTTGAATAGGCTAATATATTCCAATCTACCTTCTGATTTTTTCCTTTTTTGTTTTAGAGACAGAGTCTTGTTCTGTCACCCAGGCTAGAGTATAGTGGTGTCATGATAGCTCACTATAAACTTCAGCTCCTGGGCTCTGAGTATCTCATAATTACTTTCTGATTTTCTCTTTAGTCCAAGGGTTATTTAGCAGTATCATTGAAATGTTTCCAAACACATGAAGACTTAGGGAATGTTTAGCTCTTTTTTGTTGTTATTTCTAATTTTATTTTATGAGCAGAGTATATAGTCTGTAGGATGCTGACTCCTGAGGACCTATGGAAAGTTTCTCTGTGGCCTAGGATATCATTGGTCTTTGAATGATTCATGTGTGAACTAAAAGAATATATTTTCTGTAATGGTTGAGTGTAATGTTCTAGATATATCCATTAGATCAGATTTCTCAATTGTGTTGTTCAAAGTGTCTATATCTTTACTTATTTTTTTAATCTGGTTAAAGAGCTACAATATTATATTTAATCTTCTCTAGTCTCCTTGTAGTTCTATCAATTGTTGCTTAATATATTTTAAAAATGTGAAACACATATATGCTATGATTAATTGATTGACTGATTGATTTAGAGACAAGAGTCTCGCTCTGTTGCCCAGGCTATAGTGCAGTGGTGTCAGCCTAGCTCACAGCAACCTCAAACTCCTGAGCTCAAATGATCCTCCTGCTTCATCCTCCCAAGTAGCTGGGACTACAGGCATGCGCCACTACACCAGGCTCATTTTTCTATTTTTAGTAGAGATGGGGTCTCGCTCTTGCTCAGGCTGTTCTCGAACTCCTGACCTCAAGTGATCCTCCCACCTCAGCCTCCCAGAGTACTAGGATTACAGGTGTGAGCCAGCTTGCCCGGCCTGAATTTTATTTTCTTGACATGAAAATTATGCATTCTATTTTTCATCTCCTGGAAGTTACTACCTACTCACAGGACCTCATGTTTAATTGCCACTGTCAATTTCTAAGGCTTATCACTATCTGTCTTCCTTCCACCACATCTAAAAGCCAAAAGTGCCTTAGTTACGTTCGCCCATCACTGTTTCCTCCTCTGAATTTGTATTCCAGATTGTCACGGGTATAGGATATACTCTGTGTGTGTTTTGTTGCTTATTTTGATAACAACAGCCTTTTCCATGCTATTTATTCATCCTTACTTCTTGCAGCTTGTTGCTCCATCCTGGGTTCATTTCCTTACTCGCTCAAATAATTGGTTAAGAGTCTCTGTGCAGTCAACTTTCTGATGTATTAGAACAGCTTTATGTCACACTCAATTTAAATTAGGATTTAGCAAGGTATAAAATTCTAGGTTCAAAATGGTATTCCTTCATCATATTGAAATTATTACTTCCTTGTCTTCCTTGTGTCTGTTGCTGCTGGAAGTTCTAAGTACTTGTTCATTTGTAAGCAATTTGGTCTTTTTTTTTCTCCCAGAAAACTTTTAGAATTTTATCTTCAAGATTCTCAAATTTCACAAGACATATTTAAGTGTGGGGGTTTTACTTTATTTTCTATCTAGTTTGGCATTTATGAGAAAGCTCTTGCCTGCCTACCCCTCAGGGAACCTCCTAACACCTCTCTCCTGGTATTTTCCTTTTCTGTGTTGGGTGTGTGACACCCCCGCTTGTCAGTGTGGCACCCACAGGTGGTGTGGGACACACTCAGCCCTCACAGCCGTGGACCTGGCCGGTGTTGAGTGTTCCACTGCCTCCCTGCCTTCCGGCTCGCGGTGGGGCGTATGCCTTGGTCATGTGGTGTGAGGATGTTTAGTGAAAAAAGGCAAAAAGAGGCAGCTCTCCCTGCGCCTGTCACCCATCTGTGGTGGGCTCTCTCCCACTCCAGGCTGTGTTTCCCCCACCACGGTCCCACCTTTTCTTGCCTCAGTGGTTTTTCATGCTCGTGGAGTCGGGTTCCGGCGTCTGTCCGTCTGTAGGCCTCCCTTAGAGCCCACCCCACAGCCCAGCCGGCCTGCGGTTTGTTGACAGAGGAGGGACCGATGCCACTGAGGGGTCCTCTGGGCCCAGCACATTGAGGAGCTGGTGTCTCCTTGTTTTCCCCCAGCCCCTGCCCACATTGACTTCACCCCTTCCTTTGTCTCTCTGCAGTCAGACTGGTTCTTCAGCGATGAGGAGGACAAGGGAGAGAGAGTAAGTGATCCAGGGGTTGGAGGAGGTCTGTCTGAAGTGGGCCCTAGTCCTGGGGGGGGCAAGACTCACCCTCAGGGCATCCCCAGTCCGATGGGAGAGACACAATCTGTGCTTTCATGAGCCCCCAGTCTGATGGGGGAGACATGGGCCCTATCACCAGGGCACCCCATTCTGAGGGGCTGGCAGTCCAGCCATCTGAGGGCGTGCTGGCTGACCCCTCCTCCTGTTTGCAGACCCCTGTGGATGACAAGGAGCCTCAGTCAGTGCCCAACATCGAGTACCTCCTGCCCAACATTGGCAGGACAGTGCCCCCTGGTGACCCGGGTTCAGGTGAGTGCAGGGCCTGGGAGGGGACTGGGGCTGGGGGTGGGCTCTGCCTTCCTGAGGGTCCCAGATGCCTGGCCAGACGCCCAGCTTCCCTGCTGTGCCCCAGCGGGGCCCTCCCCTGCCCCCTGCCTCCTAGACGGGGCGTGCAGGGCCTTCTCCCTCCCCGGGAAGCGCGGCCTCGTGTCTGCGCGGCTGCCCCGCGCTGCTGGGTAGCAGCTTTGCCCTCTCACTGGTTTCTCTCCTGAGCCTTTAATTTCTCATGGGCTGCTGTGTCCTGGGCATGTTCCTCTTTCTAATTTTTCTTCCTCTTCTCCTTGCACCCCTGCCCCTCCCGCCTCTCTCCCCCGTGCTCTCCTCCCATCCCCCATCTCTCCCCCCTCTCCTCTCCACCTCCCTCCCTCCAGCGGACCTGTTGGAGATTTAAAGGGTACAGTGCGGTGTCGCGGCCTCGGTCACTAACAGTGGCGGGTGATTATAAGAGGGCAGGGCAGGCAGAAATGTCCCAGGCCATGAGGACCCCACCCCAACATCCCGGTTACCCACACTTGTCACAACTCACCCCTCCACTCCCCCCCTCAGCCCGTTCCCATCCTAAAGCCCCTTCTCTGGAGGAAGGAGGCGCTCACTGGGGCCTGAGCCCTTCCCCTAGCCTGGAAGTCTGGGCATAGGATGGCTGCGCTCCCGCAGTCCCCCAGCCTCTGTGGCCTTCTCTGCGCCAAGCCTTGCCATTGGTGGTCATGTGGGCTGGAGGAGACTTGGCTGGGGCCCCAGGCTCTTGGTAAACCAGGATGCCACTCCCACGAGCCTCTCTATAGCGACAGCTCCTGCCTCAGTCGCCCCAAGGGACTGCCTCCTCTTGCTTCAGAAACCAGGGCCCCAGTCACTCAGCCCCTAAGACCTGTTTCCGGGGCCTCTGGTCCCCTCATGGCAGAGGACAGAGGATTGACGTGCTCAGAGACGGACGAACGGCCACTCCCCTCTTGGCTCCAGCCTCTAGCTCCTCCCCCGCCATGGTTGCCCCGCCCCTTAGTGTCCCACGTCCCTGGCAGAGGCACAGCTGCAGCTCCAGTAGTTAGTTGCCAGAGGCAGGCTGGGGGAGGGGTCAGAGGACATGGGGGTGGGATGGCAGAGAGGAGCCCCCAGTCTCTTCTAATCACCCGCCGCCCCCGCCCGCCCCGTGTGTCGTGTGTGGTCAGCCCATCTTGCTCTTCTCACCGTGTGCAGGGGGAGGGCTGGAGAGGGGCATCTAACCTGCCTGCCAGAGAGTGTGGATTAACCGCACCTGCCCACTGCCCGGGGACCCCGGGAGACCCTTGGATCAACCTGCTGGCTCTCCAGACTTGGAGAGGACACTGTCAGGATTTGTTTCTGGTTCCTTCTTTACCCCAGTAACATTAAGGCAGTGGGACCCAAGTCCCATGGATGTGATGATTTTACGTTCCTTCATAACTCTGGTTATAACCCTGAACCTTGCCCCATAAGGGCAGTTTGACCCCAGGTGTGGAGGTGGAACCTATCAAGGCTCTAATCGCCAGCCCACTCTACCTCCTGCGTCCTACCCACTTCATTTCTGCCCTTTTGTCCGTCATTCACATGGTCCCTCTTCCTTTCATGTCCTGGGGGTGGGGGATATAGGACACCCAGCTGTCTTTGCACTGTGTGGTCTCCATTTCTCCAGAGCATCTGTGATTTGCTGTGTTTCACTGTGGTGGTTTCTGTGGACTGCATCTGATATTTGGCATTTTCTCTCCAGTGCTTCAGAGTAACAGGGATAGGAGGGGGAGGGGAGAGGAACCTGGCCCAAAGAAAATCCCCCTTGCCCTTAACCCTGGGCAAGTGAGGCATGAGTGGCTGGCCTGATGTCACTTCCTGCCTCTAAAGGAAGTGGTGATTGACATCATTCCATTATCCCATAGAAAATGACATCAGAGGTCCATCATACTTTTAGGGCCTGTGGAGATCTCAGGTTTCTTAACTCCTTGGTTTCTGAAGCCTTTGAGGAGAGGGAATTGTGTTCATAAGACTCAGCCTTCTCCTTCTTTGATCCAACTTTCATTTTTTTCTGTCTTCTCACCAACAGATTCCACCACCTGTAGTTCAGCCAAGTCCAAGGTAAGTACCAAGGCAATTTTGAAGGCTTTATCCCTATACAAGCCATCCCACTTTGTTTGTTTTTTTTTAGAGATAGTGTCTTTCTCTGTTGTCCAGGCTGCCAGGCTGGAGTACAGTGGCATGATCATAGCTCCCTGCAGCCTTGAACTCCAGGGCTCTAGTGACCCTCCTGCCTCAGCCTCTGAGTATCTGGGACTACAGCACCCCTGGCTAATTTTTTCTTATTTTTTTAGAGTAAGGGTCTTGCTATGTTTCCCAGGCTTGTCTCAGACTTCTGGCCTCAAGTGATCCTCCTGCCTTAGCCTCCCAAATCACTGGGACTACAGGCATGAGCCACCATGTCTGGCTCCCCACTTTGATTGTTGATCAAGGAAATTGGGAGCGTGGCAACTGAACTGTAAGGAAAGTAGATGGTATGGTCCCCGGGAGGGAGGTGGGCAATACTGAGTGTCCAAGGTAAACTGAGAAGTTGCTCACTTGGCAACTTGATGAGGCATGTGGTGAAGTAGAAGAATCTGGCCTGGGAGCTAGGTGACTGGGAGGCAGTGTGGCTCAGTGAGTAGAAGCGCAGGCTCTGGAGTCACACAGTCCTGAGTTTGAGTCCTGGCTCTGCTATTATATTTAGTGGCTTTGGGACATTGGGCAAGTTATTTAACCTCTTTCAGCTTCCTCATCTGTAAAATGTGGATCACAACAAATACGTCGGATTGATACAATAAACATTCTTTAAGGTCTTTGGAGAGCACAAAGCAAGCAGAAAGAAGGAAATAATAATAAATAATAAAATTGATAAACCTGTACCCAGACAGAATAAAGAGAAAGATGGCACAAATTATGTTTACCAGGGACACAAGAGGGGTATCACCACAAACCCCACAGATATTAAAAGGGTAATCAGGGAATACTATAAGCAACTCTATACCCATAAATTCAATAACTTAGATGAAATATACCAATTCTTTGAAAGATTAAAACTACCAAAACTCAGTTAATAAATAGATAACCCAAATCATCCTTTACCTGCTAAAGAAATTGAATTTATAATTAAAAACCTCCCAACAAAGAAAGCTCTAGGTCCAGATGGTTTTACTGGTAAATGCTATCACATGTTTAAGGGATATTTGCATTTTAAATAATTTATTATATCTTAATAATTTAAAAATATTTTAATTATAAAATGGTACGATTTAAGATATTAGTATATTTAGGTACTTATTTAAATGATACTTTAACCATTTAAATATCATTTAAATAATTATTTGAGAAATAATACCAGTTCTCCACAAACTCTTCCAGAAAATAGAAGAGGGAGGAACACTTTCCAACTCATTTTATGAGGTCAGTGTTACCCTGGTACCAAATGTCTCCGGAAAAGATAGGGTTAATTCATTTAGTCCTACCACACATACTTGCTGAACATTTGCTACCTACCAGTCCTGTGCTGGGTACTAAGGTTGTAATAATGAGCCCAGCAGCTAAGTCCCTGTCCTCATGAAGCTTATCCTGTAACGGAGACAGACATTGAGCTAATGGGCACAGGAGGACCGTGCGTTTGGCAGGTCTGGGCACAGGGACGGCAGTAGCCAGGTGGAATGAGTTACAAGCACCTGGTGAGGGAGGGATGAGCGCATGCGTGGGCAACTCTTTTAAGCCGCTTGACTCTGAAAGATGTTTAGAGGAGCAAAATGGGAAAATATGTGGATGGAGGGACGCTTTCATTAAAAGATAAACTCTTCCGGCACATACTTGCCAACAGGGACGGTCCAGGAGAGAGAGAGAGAGAGAGAAAGTGGTGGGAAGAGCTGGGCCCAGAGGGCCCCGGGCAGGAGTGGCCTGTGCTCAGAGCAGACACTGCCCAGGCGTGGCTGGATGAAAGGGCAGGGGCAGGGTGGGCACAGCTGCAGGTGGTGTGGGTGGTGGGGACCTGGGGACGTTCCCAGCCTATGCTCTCTTTCCTCAGTGAAGTAGGCGGTGACGTCCTCAGCTGAGCGTGAGGAGGCAGAGAAAGTTTAAGAGGGTGAAGGAAGTCTGAAATGGGTCCCAAGAATCGTGAGGCGAGTTTCCTGATGGGGCAGAGGAGCATTGTGGGCAGGGTGAGGAGGGAGTGCTTTGCCCGGCGGCCCTGCCCTGGCCTGCGGGGCCAGCTCCTCCACACCCAGGGAGAGCCCCTTCTGGCCAGAGACATCCTTATTTGCTTCCTGTGACTTCACCTTGTCTCCAGTAGACTTGGTACTGGCCTCCTGCAGCTCACAGGCCAGCTCCTCCCTGAAGCCTCCTGGACGTGGAATTCCTTCCTCCTGAGGCACTAGCAGCTTCTGCTTCCCAGGCTGGGCCAGCCCGACCCCCACATTAGCCTAGGAACCACCTCCCCCCCTGCCGGGAGCCTTCTTCTTACTCACAGGCTGGAACAATAGAACACGCTTCTCAGAAAGTGGTCTGTTCTGGAAACTGAGTCAGAGACTTCACTGTGACCCCAGTGAGTTACTCAGAATCTCTAGTGTGAGACAAAAGAGAAGGGAATGCACATTTATTGAGCACCTACTAGATGCCAGCAACTATGCAAAGAACTCTTCACAAACACCTGTGTCATTTCATCTTTACAAAAGACCCCAGAGTTTTGTACTATCCCTATTTACAGATGGGAAAACCAAGGCTCAGAGAGTTTAAGTAGCTGGAAGTTTGACTGAGCGTGTTCTCAGGTATCAAGGGGTAGGGAGCTGAGTAGGCGGCCTCTTTGGTGAATGCTCTGGGTGGGAGGTCTGACCATCTGCCTTCAGGTGCGGAGTGTTTCTTGATTTTTCTGGCACAGGAACTGGATCTGCCCTGAGCATGAGCCCAAACCAGCCAGCCAAGCCCCTGAGAAACTGAGGCACAGACCAAGCTGCCAGTCTATTAAGTACAATAATAGAGAGGAATACCTATCACGGGGACAGGGACATTGAGTGATGTGTGCAGCAGGTGGCCTCAGTAGTCTGATCTGCTGGGGACACAGGGAGTCAGAGCCGGAGAGGAGGCACCAAGTATCCAAGAGCCTGCAGCATCCTGTCTCACTGTGGGGAAAGGGCCGCCTTGGGCACCAGGGCCTGGCCCCTCATTGGGCTGTGAGCTCCCAAGGGTGGGGATGAATCCTGCACAGTGCTGGCCACTCATCACTGCCAGCCTCTGGCTCTTTTGCCTGGCTCTAAAATCCAGGTCATTGTCAAACTGTGTTCCTTGGAGCCATCTTGGGGTCATTACCACCAACAGGTACATGAGAGGACGGATGGGGCAGGGCTCCAAGCCCCCTCCCTCACCATCTAAGCCACTCTTTGTTCCATTTTACATACGGGGTTTCTGGGGAGCATTCTATATGAGCAGAGGGCTCCCAAGCTAATCAGAAACCATTGTTCTAGATGTAACAACCCTGTTTCCAGTCTTTCTCCAGGCTGTGTCCACGACACCCAAGTGGTGTCAGTGCCGTAAATTACAGCCACATTCTGACCCTGTCTCCCTGCAAGGCTGGTTTTGGCTGTTGCTGACGGGAGTGTGGCAGGCACACGTCACAGAGCCTCTTGGCTCCGCTGTGGGTGGCGCATGCTTGGTCTAATGCTCAGAATGCTCCCTTATCATCTTAATTCCAAGTTCTTGGGGAAGGGGGCCCCTTTGTCTTCTCTGGTGGTGCCTCACCCCCTGCCCAGCTCGCAGTTACCTGCCCAAGGCCACCGCTGGCAAAGGGGAAGTCAGGCTCCTGAGTGGCCCCGTCTGGTTTCCCCAGCCCTGCCTCATTCCATTTCACCGTAAGTTCTTCATATTCCTGACCCCAACCCCAGCCTCAGAAGTGACCTCTCCATGACCCTGACCCTGAACTAACTGGCCACATGAAAACATTTGAATTGATCACAGACACTGGAATGCAGGGATTCCCCATCTACTTTGGGTCTCAGGTTTCTCCCGGAATCAGAGGATAGCTGTGCACCCTTGCTCCAAAGGGACACCTACATGCAAAAATACTGTAGCCAAGTCAAGGATTTTGTGGACCCCCAAAGCCTACCCAAGGACTCTAATTAAGAACCCCTTCTTCAGAGGAATGTAGGCGGATAATTAGCTTGTTTGGCAAAGAGTGTCAGTTCAGTCATCACCAATAATGCCTTCAGTCATCACAGATTCCTGAGTTCAAAATACCCAATAATGGCCGGGCGCAGTGGCTCACGCCTGTAATCCTAGCTCTCTGGGAGGCCGAGG
>VBSM01003215.1:16495691-16533601 GCA_008086735.1 Cheirogaleus medius | reverse complement strand
ACTCAGCTGAGGCGTACGACAGCTTGGCCGCCTGGTCTGCCAGCCCCGGCTGGGCTCCCTGAGTGTGGCGCGAGCTGCGGGTCTGCAGGAGCAGGGCAGGGCAGGGCCAGAGGAACCAAGCATGAGCCCTCCTTGCCTACCGCTGCCCCCATCCAGGCCCTGGGGAGACTGGGCCAGCCAGAGACACCCACACACATTCCAGACTCGCTGTGTGGCTACAAGAGAGTTCCCCAACCTCTCTGGGGCCTTGGCTTCCCTGGGACACCCAGCAGGTAAGGAGTGGGAAAAGGACTCAAGCACGCCAGAAAAGCAGACAAGGAACCATCTGAGCAGAAGCCATGGGCACACCTGCTATTTTAAGCTTCCGAAGAACAACAACAACACAAATTTGTCACTGAGGTGAGCAGCAGAATCGTTGAACAAATTGGGGCATTAGTTCCAGACATTAATTAAGTGGCGGGTTTGTGAGCGACAAATTTATTCTTCATGGAGTTCAGAGGGTAGGGGTGGGGGCGGGAAGCAGGGCGGGTGGAGAAAGCAAAGAGAGCTAGGACTCCAAGACCCCAGCTTTGGGAGGTGGGGCTCCTCTCTTAAATCAATGTCTTTGGTTTAAGGTAACCCCTCAAAGCCATCCGGACCCCAGTTTCAAACAGACTCCCTGCCCAGTACATACAATGTACATGCTAAGCCTGATGTGACACGCATGTGCACATGGCACATGTGCCAGGCCTCAGCCCCTCCCTGTAAGGCACATGCTGCCATAGCCAGCCAGCCCGGCCAGCCTCCCCAGGAGCCCCAGCCACAGCCTCTCCCACGGAGCTAGAGCTGAGGCTGATATCTGGTTGGGGGGAGGGAAGGAAGGATGTCACAGGATGGCCTGATCGCTCTCTCCTTTGGGGGAGAGGAGTCACAAGATGATTTCAATTTTACTTTAAGAGCCTACTTTTGGCTGCAGACTGGGTTGTCACTCAAGGCCAAAACCCCTCCCATTCTACCCTAGTCCCTCCCCTCAAACCTGATTGCTATATAGAAACTCATTTATTTAAGGGAGTAAGATAGTGGATGAGACCTACATCATTCCATGTAGGAATATATATATTATATATAATGTATATACATGTGTGTGTATATATATATGTGTGTATTATCAAGAAAAAATCATGCTGCCCAATTGTATTTTTCTGTAAAATAAATGGTCTATTTTAACAACAAATCACTTAAAAAAACATTAACATTGGTTATCTCAGAGTTCAGACACAGCTTTCTTTTTTCCTCTATAGATTTCTCTACAAAATTGTGTGAATTTTGCACAATCAGGATATATTATTTTACAATTTTAAAAAAGACAATAAAATATCTCTAAAAAGGAATCATTTATTCTCCTCTTCAGCTCCCTCTTTCCCCAAATCCTAATCAACCCCTAATTAATCTCCATCTACATATTAACTCAATTTATCATTCCAATTGGATCAGCACTCTTGAAAAGAGAGAGCATCTTCCTCTGATGGGCAGTGTGCCCTGCTGTCTCCAAGGTGGCCTTGAGGGCTTGGGGACATGGAAGGTAAGATTTGAGGACATCACAGGGCTTCCAGTGTCCAGCACCATGCCTTGACGAGCGAGTGGGCGTGGGTCTTGGGAGGAGGAAGGCGGCATCGGAACTGGGCCCGCTTGGAGGGGATGCTTGTGCCCAGACTTTAGATGCTTTAGTGCCAGACTTTAGTGGCTCAGCCCTAGGCTGACCACCAGTGCCAGCATGTGTCCCTTGCTCTCACCTCCAGCCCCAGCTGAAGGGCAGGGAGCTCTGCAGCAGTGTGGGGAACCAGGTCTGGTCTGGTGGTCACTGGGTTGCCTGGCAACTGAAAGGTCAGTGGTTGCCAGGCTGGCGGATAACGGGCTACAGAATTCAGGCAGAATGAGGCAACTAGCAAGGATGAGAAATAGGGGGTGACCACAGTGACAGGGGGTACCAATGAGGTGCCAGTGAGAAGATGGAATAGGGGCCAGAAAGAAGGGGGTGGGGCAGGGATCCTGGGGGTTGCTGACTGCCAAGAAGGCAAGAGCCCTGGGGGAAAAGATGCCCACATCCCCTGCTCCACCAGTTCCTGTCTAGTGCAGCACACCTTCCATTGTCACAGCCTTTGCAGAAAACCCTCTTGAGATGAGTGAGAACCTGTCAGCACTTCCCTCCATCCCTGGGCTGAGACAACAGGGCAGAGGAAAGTGAGACATCCAGAAGGACTTCTGACCATGGGGGAGATGGCAAGAGAACAGAACAGTGATTCAAGCAAAGACAGGAAAGGGGCTGCCATGGGAGGTAGTAAGCACCTGTCCCTACAGGTATTCCAGGGAGCAGCTGATGACTCCTGGTCAGAGGTCAGACAGGGGGAAACTGGAGTGGGGTGGTCAGACTAGGATCTGAGGGTCCCAGAGGCTGTCCATAGACTTGGGGAAGAATCCCTTGGAAGCTTTTAAAAACACTCTTTCCAGGACCCCACATTCACTGAATCAGAATCTCTGGGGTTGGGGCCTTGGGGTCAAGATCTTTGACAAGTTCCCATGGAGATTCTGATTTCCAGGTCTGAGAGTCAAGTCAGCAGCCATGATTCTGGTAGCCAAGGAGGCTGGCTACCATGTAAGGCTTGCCAGGAGCCAGACACATACATTACTGTAGTTTTTCTATCTTTACAACAACTCTGTGATACAGGCATTGTTGTTCCACTTTGCAGAGGAGAAACTGAGGCCGAGATTATGTAACTTGCCCCAGGTCACCAAGTTGGTGAGCAGCAGCCTGGCTCTCAGACCCATGCATTTAACCAACGCCCTCTCCTGCCTCCTCCAAAGTGGCTGTGCTTGACACCGCCATTCTATGATTCCGGGGTCCTCCGGTTCCAGGATTCTGGCGGTGCTGGGGAGAAGGCATGCAAGACACGTAGGGAGTCTGGGATGGACGCCTCCCAGTCCCTGTCATGATGCCTAGGACTTGAAGGGTCAGAGACTCTAGTAAGAAGGCAGCAGTTGGTTCACTCAGCTCTGGGCCTGGGTGCCAGGGAAGATGGAGGATGCCTGAGGGTGCTCCCCAGGGGTCCGCAGCATGCCCTTGCAGGGGGCAGACAGCTCTCCAGTTCAGGAGAGTCCAGACTTGCCAGAGGAGGCAGCAGGCACCCATCCCTAAGCTTAGGCCTGCATGTAGACAACAGGTTTGGGGGTGCAGGGCTATGAATCTCTTGCCCGGCACTGAGCAGCTTCCCCATGATGGGGAGAAGAAAGGGATGAGGGACCCATAGTAGTCACGGGGCCTCCCTGGGAGGTAAAATCTGACTTCAGAGAGCAGGGCCCTCAACAAGATCATGGGGTCCAGGCCCCTAACTCAGAGCCAGCAATCTCTCCAGGCTGGGGAAATGCCAGGCAGCCCTTCTCGTTCCAACACACCCCTGTGGGCTGCAGAAGCCTGGGGACTGAGCATCTCCAGCCCACATTCCCACTCTGGATCCACATGCCTGGCAGGCAAACCCAGACTCTCCCAAAGCAGCAGTCACAGCCTGTAGCCCCAAGGCCCACCGCCCACACCAGGAGGTGCCCGCGCAGAAGCGCACCCCGGTGCAAAGCATGTGCAAGGGAGGGGCAGGCGCAGGGGAGGGAGAGCACATGCAGTTGTCATGGAAGCAGAAGCATCACACACTGACCTTGAAACTCCAGTAGTTTGGCTGCTGATGGAAATAAGAGAAGAGATGGTTATGAAGGGGCTGAGAGGGTAGAGGAGGGGGGCGGTTAGAGACCCCTGGAGCCTGGCGCTGAGCCCTGGGACATGGGCCCTCTACCCTCCCAGGAGCAGGAAGGAAGTCATGCCTGGTACATCCTATTCTCTGCTAGGACCTGGAACACTGTGGTGTAGCCAGGATGGCCCTCAGCAGACTCCAGGCTTTCTGGTGGCGGCAAGGACCCCCTCGCTGCTGGGGGAGGACCACTCCAAATATTCACCAGCCATGCCTCCTAGCTATAGAAGGGCCCTCAGAGAGCTACAGGTAGGAAAAGGCACAGAGGACTGTGACCATGACACAGGGAACCCATGAGGCACAGTCAAAAGAGGGACAGAGATAAAGCTGAGCTGTGGGGTCAGAGAAATGGCATGTGGTTGTGGCAGGCCAGGAGAAATTTCCTGGAAGAGGTGGCATTTGGGCTGGGTCTTGAAAAATGAGCAGCTGGAGACTGAGCAGAAAGGCACGCTGAGCAGAGAGGACCGTGTGGCAAGTGACGGGCGCAGGCGAGTGGAAAGCGGGTTGACGGAATACTCCGTAGTCCACTTTGGCTTGGGGGCAGCCTGGGAAGGTGACAGGTTGGACTGCAATGGGTGGGGGGAGGGGCTGAGGCCAGATGACAAGTGGCCTTAGATGGTGAGAGAAAGTATGCAGACTTAACTGAGTGGACAAGCAGGAAGAGCTGAGTGGGGCAGAACGGGATCAGAACTAGACCCCAGCAGGGCTGATGGGACAGGGAATGCAGGAGGGAGGCTGGGGCCAAGGCCAGGGCAGGGAGCCATGTCCATGACGGACCTGGATTACAGATGCCAGTAGCCTCACGCACTGGGCGATGCACAGGCAGCTGGGGTGGACAGTGGACCTGGAAACGCCCTGTGGCTGGATGGATGAGAGAGGAGGTTCTCCGCATCCCTCCTAACCTCCCCAGAATGTGGAGCCTGAGATTCCTTCTCACAGCGACCCAGGGTCGCCCCACCCTCCCTCGAGACCAGAAGGCCCTTCCAGATGGCTTAGGACAGGGATGGAGCAGCCCCGAGGCCGCGTTGGTTCTTGGCAAAGCCGAGGGCACCCTGCTGACCGGTGCCAGCCTCAGCAGGAAGACAGAGGCAGCAGATGGCCTGGCCCTAGGGTGCCTGGCACAAGCAGACAAGATTCCCCTGGCCTTAGAGCCACTGGCAGAGGACAGGGACATCGAGGGTCCCTGATGGGGGAAAGACACCATGCCAGGGTGTCCTGGGCCACCTGAATGCTTTCCTGGCAGGGAAGAGTCGAGGAGCACTGCCGGATGGAGGCTTTACCTGAGGCAGACCTCTGGGGTGGGGTGACGCAGGGCTAGGGCTGAGATGAAGAGTTTAATTTGCAAAGACCACCCCCACCTGAGCCACATCCCCCCAGCATTGGCTCCAAAATACGAAAAATAGTCACATGCCAGGCAGGAGAAAGGGACAGCAAAGTCTGTGCCCCAGCCAATGCCTGGAATAATCTATGGACAGAAGCCACACCCATGGGCGCCAGTGTGCCCACAGGTGCCGAGGGGAGGGGAGGTAAGGGGCCAAAGTAACAGGCCAAGCCACAGCTGCCTGCGTCTTGGGAAGGTGGGGTGTGACAGAGGGAGTGGACACGTGGGTGGCAGGCAGAGCCAGGCAGAGGGCACCGGAGGTTTATGATGAGAGTCATGTCTGCAGACCCGGCAGTGATGGACAGCTCCGCAGAGGAGGCTTCGAGTCCCTCACCCACCACCACCCTTACACCAGGCACAGGCGGCACATGCATGGGACACCCACAGCTCCTTGCCACATGCCGGCTCACACACAGAGCCGCCTAGGACTCTCAGACACATCCTTAGATAACGACATCTCCACAAACGCCCAGCACAACAAATACACACCTACCAAGGGCCACAAGCGCTGAGACAGAAGCTCTCCTCAGCCAGAAACAGCCCCAGGAACAAACAACAGTTGGGTGACAGAGATACCCCCAGGTAGACCACCCCCACTTGTACATGAAGGTGTATCCCTCCCCTCAGCCCCTGACTGTTCACACACACTCTCACAAGCACCCCACAGAGTCGCAGAAACACAGAGACATGATCCCCACCCCACTCACACTGAGACACACACACGCCAGCTACAGAAACACACATTACACACACGTGGCCTCAGAGCCACGCACATACAAAGAAAGAGTCCATCCCTTCTTCCCCTGCTAGCCAGGTCAGGGTGCCTCTGGCCACCTTGCCACTGTCCCATACCTATGATATCCTAGACATCATGTGTCAGGGAAGTAATCTCTTGATTCAAAAGAGTCAGAAGATGCCTTGTCCCCTACCCTGTCACCAGTGTCAACATGCTGGACTCAGGGTACCTCGTACAGATGACTGGGACCCATCTCATGCCCTTGGGAGGGAGACAGGGACAGGGCCTGGCCACAGCCACACTGCCTATGGCCTCATCATGGGCTTGCTCCAGGATCCCAAGGTTGTGTACATCCATGGAGCAGTCACCTGCAAGGGTCAGGTCACTAGCAGTGGCCAAGGGAGAGGACTAGGTGGCAGCAGTGCCATAGAAAAGTCCAGCTGAGCCCCACTAAAGGGTAAAGATAGCAGAAGAGCTATGTTTGTGCTTAGGTCACTTGGATGTATGAATGACACTGAGATCAAAATTCTGGGACATTGGGCTCTGATCTCTAGAGCACGTGAGTGAGTCCTCCCCCTCCATCCTCTGTCCTCCCTCCAGAAAGTGGGAAGAATGATCCTCTTTCATGTCAGCCCCACCAAGAATGACACATAGTCTCTGGCAACCCTGTCCTTGAAGGGGGAAACCATAGCCAGGGGAGGCCTCTGGGGAAACCTTCCATCCTCTGTCTCTGTCTCTTTCCAGGGTTTTAACCCAAGGGACAGCCTTTGGTGGCTGAGAGCAAAGGGCTCCTCCCCTGTCTCTAAGACACTCCTAGCTACTCCCCTTCCAACTTCCATTACCTTTTACCTCCTCACCCTTTTCTTGGTTGTCTGTTCCTCCTGCTGTGCCCAACACAGTGCCTGGTATATAAGCAGGCCCTCAACAAATATGTGACAATGAACGAATGCAAATAAAATAGGACCAGCCCATGGGAGGAGGGGGCTGTATCCGAATACTCCTATCTGGCACCACTGCCTCCATCTCGTGGCACCCAGTACTGCTCAGCCTTCTGGGCCTTCTCCCTGGGAACTTCCCAGCACCAGAAGCCCCCCTGGGAGCGGGGCAGAGGGCAGGAAGGGACCAGGAGATCTGGCTCCCCACTTCAAGCAAAATCCTCCAATAGCAAGGCACGCTGTCTCCCTCCCCATACTCAGGGAGGGGTCTCACCTTCCCAGAAGACACTGAGAGGAAATAAAGCAAGGGGTGAGTAGGAGAGACCCTGCTTGGGGCAACCACTTGTAGGGAAGAATCTTACAGGAGCTGGAGCAAAATGAGAGGTGTTCCAACAAGGGAAGAGGGAAGATGGAAGCCAGCCATGTCTAGGGACCAGGCTTTCAGAAATGGGGGAGTGGGAGCTTCTCCCTAGACCCCAGGAAGCAAGGCCAGGGAATCCTCAAACTCCCTGGTGAGAAGAGGAAACACCTCTTCTCACCTCCTCCCCTCTGGGCCTGAGGAGTTAACTCCCTCTCTCCCTCCCCCACCCTAGCCCTGGTGGTGGGGTTCCTCCTCCCCCTGCAGCTGGTCCTTCCCCCCAACCCCTGTGCCCTGGAAGGGGCAGGGCTGTGCCCCTTGGGAGCCTTCACCCAGCCAGCTGAGGTCTCCCCTTCCCTGGGCAGACGTCCCCTGTGAGCTAGGTGAGTGCGTGACCCCTCCTTGACCTCGAGCCCAGAGCCCTGACAAGGCATCCTCCAGGGAAGGAGGACCCCAACGGTCCGCACCTGGCTCCTTAATCCCCCGGCTCAGCAGCACCGGCGCACACACCCACCTCTCAACTCCGGTGAACGGAGTCCACGTAAACAGCCGCCCTCAGGCTGGGGCTAAGCGACGCACCCCCGCGGGCGCCAGGCTCCACCGCGACACACAGGCACTACCCTCCCCTTCAGGTGTGCGGATCCGCACCTCACCTCCTACCCCTTCTCAATGCAGAGTGTGTGTGTTGGGGGGGCTGCTGCGGGACCTGCGCTGCGCTGGGGGCGAGGGTGCACCCCGGGAAGGTCATGACTTTCCGAGGTTGGGGGAGGGGGCGCCAGCCGCATTTTGGAGTGGGGGTCCGGCCCACGCGGAAGGCACCTAATGCGGTGGGGGAGGGGAGGAGGCGTTTCTCAGAGATTGGGAACCCGCAATGGCCCGAGCGTCCCCCACCACTGGATGGCTCTAGGTGCTGCGGAGCGGGCCCCCCATCTCTGTGTCCCCGCCCCCCGCCGGACCCGAGGCGGTGATCCCGGCCCCCAAAGCCGCTCCCCCTTACCTGCGGCCACAGGTGTACCCGCGGGGCCCCCAGCCCCAGGTCCTGCGTCGGGCGGGGGAGGGAGGGCGGCCCCCAGCTCCCACCCGCCCGGGCTCTCCCCTCCCCCGGCCGCCTCCGCAGCCGCCGCCGCCGCCGGTGCCCTTTGCTGCAATGCGAGAGCCGCCGCCGCTGCCGAGCCGGCCCGGGCCCCGGTCGCCCCGGTAACCGCGACTCCACCTGGCGCCGCGCGCCGCGCCGCCGTGCACATCCCCTCTCTCGGCCCCCTCCCCGGCGCGGCCCCGCGGGCGCAGCCCCGCCGAGGAGCGGCGGAGGCTGGTGGCTGCGTCGTTGCGCGGTCACCCGATACGCCGGCCCGCCGCCCGGGACTCGGGTTGCAGCAGGAGGGAGGGAGGTTAGACAGCCTGGTGGAAGCGGGGGAGGGGCTGCGGCGAGGAGTCTAACCTCTGGTCCGCTCCCGGGGTCCTCTGTCCAGCTCTCATTCCTAAAGGCCTGGCCTGGTGTAGAGTAGGGAGAGGACAGTGTCCTGCCTCCTGCTCTGCCACCGTCAGAGCCCACAGCCTCTCCCCACCTGGGACTCCGCTGTGCACCTTTGCTTTTTTAACCCTCTCAGGACTTAATCCCTGGCCAAGTCTGGGAGGTCGAGGATGCCTAAGTTTCCTTGATGCCCTCCTATCTGGCCCTGCTGTGTGACGCTGGCCTTTGCAGAACATCTCTGGTCTTGCACTTGACAGAAAGGAACCTCAGACTCAGGCCTGGGGACAGGGATCGTGATAAACTCTAAGTATGTGGTGATGACAAGATCTTGTGCACAGCCACTCTCCTCAGTAATCACAAAGCCCTGGGGCGAAGGTCTGCTCAGGCTCTCCCTCCCTCCATCAGAGCAGATTCCAGATGTAGATGGGTCTAGAACCTCATGACCAGGGATAACTAGCTCATGGAGTCCAGCCTCACTCCCATCTATCACCCCAACCCTATCACAGCCCAAGATGCTCCATCGCACCTGTCCTCTGCCCCAGCACCATCCCTGTCCCAGCCCCACTTTGGCCTCCACCACGCACTTGATCACTCAGGACAAGTCCGTCCTACTTGCCATCCAGCCTTGGGGGCAGACACATCCTTGTTCTTCCAAGTTCAGCCAAGATGGGGCTGAGAGCCAGGAAAGGAATCGGCTGAATGCCCTGTGAGTGATGCCAAGCGTGCCAATCTGTTGCTAGACTTGAGTTACAGTCAGCTAAAACATCCGCGCTCTGAAGGCTCATCATTACCTGGGCAGTCACAATTTTTTTCTCTTAATTCCCTTGAAAAAGCCAAGCCTTGTTGTCCTTCTCCAGGGGGAGCAAGGTGTGTAAGGCACTGAGTACCCGTGCTACCCACTGGATTCCCTGCCACTGCCCTCCGCCACCTCCTGCAGCTGCACGTCCTCCAGTCAGGCCTGGGCTGCTCTCTCTCCATTGCAATTCTGACTCCCTGGTCCCTCTCCCCATTTGGGCCTCAGGTGCCTATTTTTCTCCCATGGCAATGTCCAGGCCTAGCTGGGCCCCCAGAGTCCCTGGTATCCTGTCTAAGTGTGCCCCTGTCTAAACTAAGAACCATATTCCCATCAGGGACACTGAGGCTTGATGAGGAAGAGGGGAACAAGTTCAGAACAAATGGCCAGGTGCCCAAGTCCTCTTAAAAATTTGAGACTAAGCCTTGAATATAGCAAGAAGGGTGGGAGAGAGACATCATGCAGAACTTCCTGATTGAAAGACATCAGGGGAAGGTTGAGTCTGCTTGGAAATGGAAAGGTAGGGTGTGGATGGGGGTAAGATATCTTAGGTGGAGGCAGGGCTTAAAGAGACTCCAGAAACCCACAAAGCAAGGTGGGAGTACTCCTGTTTAAAGGAGCAAGGAATTAAAAAAAAATTTAAATCCTGAATATCCTCCCTCAAAAAATTCCTTCCCCACAGCCAACCACGTTTGGGGAGGTAGTGGCAGGAAATTAGGCAATCAGGGGAGATGTGGATACAAGGCATAGAAGTCCCCTGAAAACGGGGGCTCCTACCTAAAAGAGAAAGGGATGCAAAATAAAAATCCTGAATATCCCCCCTCCAAAAAATAATCCTCCCAAAGCCAGACTCAGCCATGGTTTGGGGGCTGGGGTGGAGGTGGGTGACTCACCTGGGCCGGCTGGCCAGCCCCGGAGGGGGCGGAGTCGCCATGGAGGTGGGAGCAGAGGGAGCTGAGGAGGCACACGGGGTCCACTGTCCAGCTGCCAACCTGTGTGTGCGAAGCGGGGGACACCCCATTAGGGGGAGCGGGCAGAAGCCGCTGGGGGACTGTGACAGGACAGGGAAGGGCATTCCTGGGGCAAGCCTTGGAATGGGACACAGAGCTCCCACCGCAGAGGGACCTAGCAACGCTGGCAAGTCCCTTAGGTAGCCTGGGTCTCTCTCTAACTAGTGCCCTGGGTCTGTTTCGGGATGTTTGTCTTTTCTGTTGGACCAGGGGTCCCCTGAGCCCAAGGCAGGGCCTTCCCTATCAGGTATTACTGAAATCCTATCTCTAATTCCTGACTGTCCCCAGCCTCCCTGCACCTGGCTGCTCCCAGCCTTCCCCTCCTCCAGCTCTCAGTCCCCTCCTCCCTGAGGACGTCACCGCCTACCTCATGGGAACCACTGACTGGGCAGGAGTGGCCTCACTCCCGTTGTCTCCATCCTGACAGCACATCTTTACTTCCTGCATCTCAGTAGAAGCAACTTTCTTCTGCTACCCCAAGGCCACCCCACACCTAAGGCTTGAAGCCCATCCCTCCATGCCCTCTTCCCCCTCAGCATCCTCCATTCATCCCTCTTTCCTTCAGTCATTCATTCCACAAGCACGCACTGAGCCAGTGCTGGGCTTGGGCGCCAGCATCCGACATGGCCACAGGCCCTGCCGGCTCACACTCTAGGGAGGGAACGGGAGCGAACGTGTGAGTGAGAGGCTGTGCTTTGGTTCCTTCCCTAAGTCTTTACTGGGTGCCTACTCTGTACCGTACGGTACCCCAAGCATGCCAGAGACCAGGGACGGAAGAGGCCCTCAGACACACCCACAGCTTCTCTCCCAGACCTGCTGCCCCTTGAAGCCGCCACCTCAGCTGTTTTTATCTTTTTCTGGCCAAACCTCCCCACACAGACAGGTCTATGGCCAAGGCTCCTGGCCCCTCACCACCCCCAATCTCCTGAGCCCCTGAAACTGGCCATTACCTGCCCACACCACGAGACATGAGCTCGCACCCTCCGGATCCACGGATCCTGGCCAGTCCCGATGGCTGTTTCTCTCTCCTCATCCCTTCCGACTTCTGAAGTGCAGGTCCCCCTCCTGCTGGCCCCTCCTTCAAGGGCCTTTTTCCACTTTTTCATGGATGCAGAATATTCCCGCCTCCACCCCCAACCATCATGGCTCTCTCCCTTCTCAGACTCCATTCTGTCTTGATGACCACTCTCATACCCTAATGTCCCAGGTCCTACCACGCTCCACTCTCCTCCTGAAGCTGTGGTCACTTCGGAGTCCTGAGCCACACATGTGGTACCTTACTGGCACCCCTGGAATGCCCGATCTATACCCCAAACTCATCTTATATTCCCTTCCTCAACCCCCAAACATTTCCCTTCCTGCCCCGTTTCTGTCCAAGACACTAACATCTCCCTGCCCCCTAGGTCTTTCTGTCGTTGCCTCATAGACCCAGGCAGCAAATAACCCTTGCTCAGTCTTCCTTCCAAGCCCCATCCATCCTCCCTTCCTCTTCATCATCCCAGATACACTCTTCCTCTTCTCTTCCCCTGCCTCCAGCCTGCCTTTTGTCCCCTCCTGTTTGCCATCCAGAAGCAGCCACAGCCCTCCTTGCCACTGCCACCTGGCCCCACTTTTTCAGTCTGCCCCCATGTCCCACTGTCTCACACCTGAGCCTCCTGCACCAGCCAGGCGGACTGTGCCATTCCCCAAACCAACTCAGGTCTAGACTCACACCACTCCCCCCACCTCCTAAAACCACATTCTCTTCCTCTATGCCTGTGCAAACCCTTTCCATCCTTCTAAGCCTAATTTAGGTACCTCCTCCTCCAGGAAGCCTTCCCTGATCAGGCCTGCCCACCTGATCTCCCCTTCTCTAAACCCCCTCCCAAGGTAGATGACAAATGCCCCTTCCCCTCACCTCCCCACGAAAGGGGAACCACTGAGAGGGCGCCCTGAGGGTGAGGGCCACATCTCATCTGCAATCTCCCTTATCAGTCTGGACCCTGTTCCCAGGAGGACTCTGGAGCTGGAAAAAGGCAAAAGCCAAACAAAATTGGAGGTGGCATCAGGGGACAGATAAGGTACCAGACATGTGCCTGTGTGTCCTTGTTCCCTGCAGTTTGGGTGGGGGTGGGGACCCTCCTCCCCATCCCCAGCCACACCCAGTAGTACCTGGAAAAGGGAGACAGAGCAAGACAGGTGTGGGAGCAGGGACTGACACCCCAAGGCTTGACTGAAAGGATGCTGATGGGATGTACCTCCCTCCCCATAGTCCCTCCTTCCAGAGGGGACAATGCCTGAGTCTCAGCAGTCAATATGCAGCAATCATCAGGACACCTCGCTGATGCGGGACTGTAAGCAGAAGACTCATTCCAGAAAGGACTTTCTTACAGACAAGAAGCTCATACTTGGGTGGAGAGATGCATTCAGGAGCCCAAGGATCTGGGGGACCGGTTTTTTGTGGGGTTTTTTTTGAGACAAGATGTCTCACTCTGTCACCTAGGTCAGAGCGCAGTGGTGAGATCATAGCTCACTGCGGCCTTGAACTCCTGGGCTCAAGCGATCCTCCCTAGTGGCTGAGACCACAGATGTGTGCCACTACACCCTGCTCTGCTCTGGGGAAGTGTAGAAGGGAAGTGTCTCAGCCCATACAGAAGGAGACGGGTCCGGGGCCAGAGGCAGAGGTCGAGACTCCTCTCTAAGCCTTACTGAGGGCAGGAGAGAAACCAAGGCACAGAGAGAGGAAGCCTCCAGCTCAAAGTCACACAGCGAGTCTTGTAGGGGTGGAACAAGGAGGAAGGAGGTAAAAGGCCCCAGTCCTGGGCTCCCTTCTTGCAGGGATTGGGGACATGTCAGACCCAGTCTGCTGAGGCTCCCAAGGCCTAACCTCCCTTAGGGCCCATATCACAGACACCAGCATCTCAGCTCCACCACTGGATGGACCCTCAGGCTCAGAACATCAGTCTCCAGGACTGTCCCCTCCCTTCCTCCCTACCATGTCCTTGGCCTCCAGGGCACAGTTCTTCCTGCCCTTCTGCCCAAATAGCTCCAGTTAAAGAGGCTGAGCTCTCTCTGCCCAATCACGTGCTCCCAATTCCAGAACTGCAGGCAGAGGTCTGGAGGCTGAGCCCTCAGCCCCTTCATCCCCAGGCTCCAGAAAAGGACAACCAGGGCCACTGCCCTGAAGGGACAGCTCCCTAACTTCTCCCTTCAGCCCTCTCTGCCCCAGAAGCCTCCCAGAGTTGGAATGAGCCTGGGGCCACCGATCCATCGAGGATCAGATCCCCTCCCCCGCCTGCAGCCCCCAGCGCGCAGGTAGCCCGGCACACTCACCTGCTCTCGCATCCTGTCCTGCTGGCCTCGCAGGGCCAGGGCGTGCTGGGGGTACTTGCTCTTCAGGTGGTCCATGAAGGCATCGCGCTTGCGGTCGGCATCCGCCTTCTGGAGCCCGCTGAGCGCCTCCAGGCTCTGGGCCGCGATCACCGTGTGCCTCCGCTCCGACGTGTGCACCAGCCCCACGTTGGAGAAGCGCCGGCCCCCGCTGCCCCCGCCGCCCCCGCCCCCCAGGGTCCGGTACTCCCGCGGGTACTCGGCATCGTCCGCAGACAGCATGGGGGGGCTGCTCCGCTCCGGATCTGCTGCGAGAGGCAAGAGGGGCACGGCGGGGTCAAGGTGCGCCCCGGCTCGGGTCTGCCCATCCCTTAGCTGGGGTCCTTGCAGGGCTGGGGACGGGGGCGTGCCTAAGGGTGTTGAGAGGCGACTGAGGTGAGGCAGGGACTGCCCAGCCCCTACTAGGGACAGGAGGCAACAGAAGGGTGGATGGAGTGCAGAGGGCACCTTCAGCCCCAAGGGCAGGTGGGGAACAAGGGCAGGATTCCACTTCTTGCTTGTCCCCGTGGGTTTGGGGCGGTAATGACTGCAGGAGGTTTTGAGGCCACAGTGGGGATGGAAGAAGGTGTGCTGGACACCTCTCTGGCCACACACTCCTTCTGCATCCTAAAGCTGGTGCAAACAGGTGAGGGAAAGGAGTTGCCTTTTAGATGTTCCCTAAAAAATGTAAAAAGGACCTTGCACTGTCTTCCTTCCAAGGGCATTCTCTAAGGAGGGGTTGGGGGGTGCCTCCTCTCTCAGACTAGCATGTCCAGGACATACTCATCCCGAAGGCTGGGGCTGGCTGGGAGAGGGGCCAGGGCTAGGATACACGGGCTAATGAGGGCAAAGGTCACTCTTGGGGCTTCCCAGCTGAGGCCCAGGGTCTGGGGCAGTGGGACTCCCTTTCACCTCCCTCCCCAGAGACAGACAGATGAATGGACAGGAGAGGCTGGGCACAGAGAGGACAGTGAGAGATGGATTTGGGACAAACTTAAAGGAGAAAGAACGCAGACAGAACAGCTCAAGCCCCTTGCCCTGGGACCTTCCCTCACCTCTTCCCTCCCCTTCTTCATTCTCTCTTCCCCAAACACACACAAGCCCATAAGAGATGCACAGGGGACAAAGGACAGTACAGAAGCAGGGGAAAAAATAGAGAAGGCCGGGGGTTGAGGTCCTATGCAGAACTCTGAATCCCTTTCCCAAATACCCACCAGCCCTGAGCTCCCAGCCTCCCCTAGCCCAGCCCTGCTGCCTCCCACCCTCCAACCTCAAGGACCAGTGGCCAGGGGTTCCAGAGGTTACCCATGCCCCTTTGGGGTGGAAGGAGTTGCTGGGGGCCTCCTGCAACCATATTCCTGGGCATAAAACATAGATTCGCCCTCCCCCTCCCCCAGGAATCACCCCCATTGGGAGACAAGCACCATCTCCCCTGCACATCCCCAGGCCCATAATCCACCAACTCCAAAGTGGCACGACCCCCTCAATGTCTCCTAGGACTGGGGCATCCTAGGGGACAGGTCCCGGAATGCTGGGACCCAGCCAGTCTCGCCCACCCTCCTCCTCCCTCCACATATCCGATGCTCAGGAGGCCCGCTGCCAGGCCTCAGCCACCCCTGCCCAACCACACGAGAGAAATGGAGATTCAGCCACATTTCAGGAAAAGCCACCTGCCCCAGCACACACACACATCCACACACACTCACACACACACATACTCCTCCCTGGGCTATGGCTGTGGCATGTGCACGGTGGCACAGAGCCCAAGAGGACCCAGCACCTCCCACCCAAACCAAGGGAAGAAGGGCTCCCACGGGCACAGAGACCCACAGCTTACAAGGCCCCAACTGCCATCATCTTGGCCTATGCACCCCCAACACCCTGCCGGTGAGTGTTATGGTAGTCCACATTTCAGGGGTGGCTACCAAGGCTCAGAGAAGTCCAGTGACAAGCCCAAAGCCACAGTGAGTGGTAGAGGCCCGATAGGACCCCAATATCTATTAGGTTTGCACCACCACTTTCCTTGACAGATGACAACTGTTATTAAACAAACACTGACAGCCCCCACCACACCGCGTGCACTTCCTGGTTTACCTGCTGGCCTCTGGGGTCGTCCCTCTCACCACAGTCACCATCCTCCGCTGTGCTCCCCAAAAGGAGGTCCACACACACTACACAGGAGGAGATGACTTTGGGAGGAACATCGTTTTATATTTTAACAGTTAGACCTTTATTTTCATAAGGATTAGAAAAAACCTCAAGTAGAAGGTCAAAGCACTGATTTCATGGACATTGTTCCTTGGTACGTACGATAGTAAAATAAAGTTTCCTTTTAAGTAAATTTATTTAAGTTCAAAGTGAGTTGAGTTAACAACAAAAAAAATATTGTGTTAGCACAGTGCAAACAGTTCCCCGCTATGGAGGAAATTTGTGAAAAGGCCCAGACTGAGTGATGCTGCGACCCTGGGGCCATCTTCCAGAGGGTCCAGTCCCTGCCCTTGAGGAGCTCGTGGCAACCCAGGGTGGCCAGAAATGTGGCTGAAAGGGAGTGCCTTGAATAATACATCCAGGAGAAGGCTGCGGGTCTGTGGGCGCTGAAGAAATAGTCCCAAAGTCACACAAGGGAGCAGGAAGAGACCGTCCATGTCCAAGGGTCCTGGACACTCGCTAGCCCTCCCTCTGCTCAGGCCTTGCAGCTTCTGACCATGGCCTTGCTGCTGGAACCCAGCTCTAGAGTCCAGCCCTAGCCCTCCCTGCCTGAGCCAGAAGGACCCTTCCCCTTGTGCCAGATGGCCAGGCTCGTCTGCCATCCTAGGACTCTGGGCACCCACAGGTGCCATTGGGACAGGTCTCCCATTTTCTTCTCCCAGCTGCTTCCCTCCTTGTCCTCCTGGACCCCAAACAGCTCCTCACTGCCCACCCCCACCTTGCTCCATGCCAGCACCTCCTTCCCGACCTCCTAGGGTCATCTGAGTGTGTCTGGGGTAGAGGGAACAATGTACCACCCTGAGATGGGCAGTGACTGTGAGGGTGTCCCTGGGTCACCCAGCCCTCCCAGACAGACTATGGCAGAGAGGGGTCCCAGCTGCTGGAGCACGCAGAGGGGAGGGCGTGGGGCTCACAGCCCTACTCTGGGACTGCAGTCTCACAAATGTCACACGGACAGTGGGGAGGGCTGCTGAGGACTCACCCCTCAGGTGCCCAGGCACTACAGCAGGGGGGCAGGAGCTAGGCACTGGGGGGTGGCAGGGACAGGGGAGAGAGCAGGAGAAATAATCCGCTGTCTCTGAGAGGGGGTGGCAAGCAAGGAGGGGCTTTGATTCGAAAAGCTTTAGAATCTGTTTAAGAACCTTTGCTTAGAATCTGTTTAAGAACCTTTGCGATCCTTGGCTTTATTTGACAACAAAGGAAGCTGAGGCTGGGGAGAGGGGAGCCTGTGTAACCCAGGTGTCCTGGCTCCTGCTCCTGCTATTTAGCTTCTTTCTGCAGGGCCCCCGCTGAGCTGGCAGGACCGGCCTGGGCTTCTGCTTGGGGGCCATCCTGTTGCCCTTGGGAGAGGAGGCCAGTGACCGGCCTGGACTCAGGCCTGGACTCATGAGTTTATCTCCTTGAGCCTGCCAGACACTTGAAGTCTGTCTGAGCATGGGGAGAAAGAAAACCCTGGCCAGAGACACTCAGGTTTAGTGAGCTCCTTCCCTGAGGGACCCCAGGCTAGCCATTCCTTAGTTATTCATTCATTCAACAGGTTTCTTTCCCTCTGGGCCTGAGGGCCTAATCTGTAAAATGGGGCTATTAACCTCTAAACCTTGGACAATGGAGGAGAATGTGCATTGTTTTCCACTAAAGACTTTGCTGGCCAGTGAGGTGGCTCAGGCCTGTAATCCTTGCACTCCGGGAGGCTGAGGCAGGAGGATCCCTAGGGGTCAGGAGTTTGAGACCAGTCTGAGCAAGAGGGAGACCCGTCTCTACTCAAAATAGAAAGATTAGCCAGGCGTCATGGTGAGCACCTGTAGTCCCAGCTACTTGAGAGGCTGAGACATGAGGATCGCTTGAGCCCAGGAGTTTGAGGTTGCTGTGAGCTAGGCTGATGCCATGGCACTCTAGCCCAAGGTCACAAAGTGAGACTCTGTCCCTCCAAAAAAAAAGACATTGTTGACCCGTGCACTTGCTGGGCCCTAGCAGCATGACCTCCCTTTTACCCCTAAGCCTGTTGCAGCAAGTCCTCCTGGCAGCTCTGACCCTCCCAGGACTGAGCAGCGGGGTGGGGGGGGGGAATCGATTCCAATCTAGCAGGCACCAGCGGCCCTGAGCAGATCGATGCTTCCTGTTCCAGGGCAGGGAGGGCCACAGGGCTGGGGTCCCCTGGGGGACAGATGAGGGGGCGGAGGAAGCAGAGCTGGGACACACTGGCGGAGGGGCGTTGGGGCTGAAAGGCCCCCCAGGGATGGGGCTGAGGAAGCCAGAGATATAAGGGAGAGGCTCAGGTTCCCCTTGATCCAAGGACCCTCAGTGTGCAAGGCCAACTATAAATTTAGAGTCAGAGATTCAAGCTACAGGAAAGATGCTGGGGACGGGTGAAACAAGAATCAGAATGAAGGGAAGGGAACGTAACAGGGGGTACCTGGTCACCCTCAGCTCAGCCTTCCCAGCCTGGGAAACCGGAAGGTGAAAGTGGCCTAAGGCTGGGATGACAGGGAAGTGGTGGGCGCCCCCCAGTGGCTGGCTGAGGATAACGGTGCAGGTGCTTGGGAAGACAGTGACATTGTTATTTGTTCCGCCAATTCCAAATTCCACGTTTATTTATGAGCATCATTTATTTTTATCCTGCAGTGTATTCTTTCCCCTGAGCTCACTGTAACTCGTTATGGGAATTAAGATCCCAGCATCTTAGTGACACCATCTCATACGCCATCAAGCCAGTCCCCACCTGACATCTCTACCCCAGATGTCACCATCTACTCTGTCCTCTGGCAACTGACCGCTGGGCAACATTCACACATGACATCATCTGTAGAGGAAAAGAATGGGGGGAAGAGGAGGAGGAGGGAGAAGGAAGAAGAGAGACAAAGGGAGAAAGCAAAGGGAAGAGCAAAGCCACAAGCTACAGAAAAGAGAGAAAGGGACTCTCTGGGGACCCTGCTGTGAGGCCTTGAAGCTCCAAGCCCAGGACCTGGAGTTCAGGTCCCTGTCTCCCTCTCTGCAGAGATCAGGAGGCTGGACAACGCCCTTCTCTTGGGGACCTGAGAGGCTGTCACATGTGTGCCCCGGACCCATTGACTGAGCAGAGGTAGGGACCGGGCTGCAGCCCTGGCCAGAAGGGAGGCCAGGAAGCGCTCAGGGTGACCACACCAGCTCAGGAGCCCACAGGGCCCTGGGGCTAGGGCTAGGCAGGCCAGGGGGAAGGGTGTGTGGAGATGGCTTGAAGGGTAGAGGCCCTGCCTCAGACCCCAAAGTGCTTGCCCACGCCCACACGTGCAAACACACACAGCATGAGGCTGCCCCAGTCCTGCCTCTGCAGCCAAAGCGAGAGGAGCCCAAGTCACCCAGGAGGAGCCCTGAGGCACTGCCACCATCAATTGTGCCTGACAACTCCATCCTGCTGGGTGCCTGCTGCAATCAGGAAGTACACTGTGTTTGCAGGTTGGAGGTCAGAGGACAAAGGTCAACCGGGACCAGATATGTCTCAAGCTTGGCAGAGGCTCTGGGAACCTGGACCAGGTGAGGGGATTCCTTCCCCCGTCCCCCCAGTGAAGGAATCAGCATCTCTGTCTTTGGGTGCCCCTGGCTCTGCTCTCCTCATGTGCCCAGGCCCCTCAGTCCCTGCTGCCTGTGGGTCCTTGGAGCAGAAGCCCATCTGTGTCTGTTTTCGAAAACCATCTTTTCCGCCCCATACCACAGCAACCAAAGTCATTTTCTGGGCAATTGCCTTTCTGTAAACATTCCTGTGTAATATCCCCCCAAATTGCTAATGCCCAGCACCCTGTTGAGTGTCCTTGTCACTCAAACAAGAGCCTCAGAGGTGGGGGCATGTGGCGGGGGAAGGGTGGTTGGCGGGAGGAGACAGCCGCCTGCGGATTGAAGAGGGGTTGGCCCCCGGCTCTTGGCACAGAGGGTGGGCCAGTAACCCCACACCTGCCTGCTTCCCATTCCCCCTGCGTGTCAGGCCACTTCAGGAGACCTGTCTGGGCTGGGAAGGAAGAGGGAGAGGAAGGGGGAGGGGACCCACGAGAGGGAGGGCCTGGAAGAGGCGCTGACTCTAAAGCATGGGGGAGAGGGTTAGACAACAAAGAGGATGCCAGGCAAGCTGTCATCATGGGGTCTCCAGGGAAGGCCAGCTCCCCTCCCTGCCTGGTGTGAGAAAGAGAACAGAAAAGAAGGAAGAGGCCAAGCATAGCCCATCCCCCCAGCATAGCCCCTGGCCACTCCCTGGGCACTGCAGTGGTGGCGGAGAGTGGGCAAGGCAAGAGGGTGTCAGGCGGTTCTTGGGCTGATGACACACTTGTTGCCCCTCCCCCACCATCCCTGATCTACAGAGCCACTGCGTTGAAGGGTCTGGAGCAAACTGACTCTCCTCATGGCACAGCAAGGGACACTGTGGGCCAGGGAGGTTGAGTGAGCTAACCTGAGTCACCACATGGACTCACTCCCTTCCCCAAGGGCAGGGGGGATGAGGGGAAAGAGGCCTGTGGCCTGTGACCCCGTGGTCCCTTCCATCCCCATGCCCAGGGAGTCCTGCTGCCCCCCAGCCCCAGGGAAGCTGGGCACCCTGACTCGGTGGGATGTGGGGTGGAGCAGTGACAGCGCCCTGGAGGGAGGTACAGGGCACTGCCAGTCACAGCTTCACGCAGGCAGAAAAACACAAACCAATTTGTGCAGATTTAAAACCCACCGAAGGCCACTTAGTTGGTAAACAAGTCGGAATCTAATTAAAGGACCTTGTCACAGCTCGGGGAGGGAGTGCACACCTGCCTAGGAGGAGCTCTTAGGGTGGGGGCCTGGGCCCTGGCTGCTCCCGGGAGAGCTTCTGGGGCTTTCCACAGGGAGAGAGGACTCAAGGGTGCCAGCTCCCTGGGTGGGGGCACTGCCCTGGCCAGATGCTTCCCCTGGCCTGACCTCCCCTCAGCTCTCGTCTACGAGGCAGGGAGAAGTGAGTCACCAGACTGTCCCCTGCTTACCCCTGCCTGTGACTGGAAAACCACGGTGCTCTCTCTCCAGCCAAATGCCTTCCGTAGGAAGGAAACTGAGGCCCAGAGAGCAAACCTCACCCGGTCATGCAGCAGCTGGAGGCAGAGCCAGGAACAGAACCCAGGCATCCTGCTCCTCAGGGATGAGGATTTTTCCATTCGGCTAGGCCACTTCCCAGAAAGCAGCCGCCAGGGGAGCTCCTCTCTAGGCCATGGGCCCCAGGAGGATGCAAACTAGCAACCTCCTTAGGAGGGATCAGCAGTGAGGCAGAAAACACGCCACAGCAGTCTGGGCCCAGAAGAGAGAAGAGCTGGGGGCCAGGGCCCAGCGACATGCCCAGGTGCCCAGCCTTGCTGGGTGGGACAATCACCACATGAAAACCAGGGTCCCCCAGGGCATGCCAGCCCTGCACTGAGTGAGACAAGACTGACTCCCCCTCCTTACAGAAGGGCCAACGAGCGAGCCTGCCTCTTGCCCAGAATTTCCGATCTCCAACCCCTCTTCTCCCGCCGCTCCCCTCCCACACTAAGCAGGCAGAGCTGCGACATTACCAAAAAATCTCTGCATCTGAGGGTGAGACAGCTCTGTCCAAACCCAGCTCTGCCACTGACTAGTTGTGTGACCTTGAGCAGGTCAGGCAGGGGCCACTCTGAGCCTCGGTCCTCTTATTTGCTTTAAAAAGAAAAAGCTCGTATCAGACAGGCCTGAGCCTTCCTGATCCACCCCGATGGCCTGTCACTCCGCCGTCAGAGTTTTGTCAGACCCAGGACTGTGGGGCTGTGGTTTTTAGCTTCTAATGAAGATCGGGCTCATTGGCTTCCCTGGGAAGGGAGGGGGCAGAGATGTGGTGGGGACCGTGTCACCCCCAGTCTGAAGCCCGAGCTGGAAGAACTGGAGACAGCCCTGGCGTGCGCCCCCACGGCGCTGTGCTAGCAAGCAAACTCAGCGTGCGTCTCCGCTGCTCACGCGCCCAGGGAAGGTGTCCTGTCAGCTCCACATCTCCTTGGGGAGGCATCAAGAGGAACACAGGCCAGGAGGGAGGGAAGGAGCAAACACTCGAGGGTGGAAGGGAGGGAGGTAGGCGCCTGTCCTCCCAGCTCTGCTGCCACCCTGCGGAGGCTGGCGGAGCACCCTCTCCCCAAGGGACATGCCATCCTCAGAGTGCTGTGGCCCTCTGTGTGTGCGAAGGGACCTTTAACGCACTCTTAGAGATGCCTCTGGCTGAAGGGCTGCCCTGTTTCCAGGGACAGAGACCCAATCTGTTGGAAGTGAGCGGGGGAGCCCATCTGTCACCCCACCTCCCGCCAGGGAAGAGTTGTTGATGACAAGTATTCACTGAGGGCCTCGTAAACATCGGGCAGTAGACCCAGCCTGGCCTAGACTCCTTGCTGTCCTCCTCAGAGACACTGCCCTTCATGGGGTCAGGCCCTCCCTGGGAGGCCTTGTCCTGGCTCCATGGTCCCAGCACCCAACCCGCTCCCTCCGCCACCAGCGACGTCGGGGTCCCTCCAGGTTTGCGGCCCACACTCAAGCGCCCAGGCATACATGTCTGCTCACTGACACTTCTGCCCGCACACCTGTGCCCAGTCACAGATGGCCTCGCCTGCACCCTCCTCAGGCATCTACGTGTAGGGGGCACACCTGGGCCCAGCCAGGCCTGGGGTCACCTCACAGACACCACTCTGCCCCCTTAGGTGCCATATGGACAGACAGTGCACCATGCGCATTTAAGACCCCCCAGAGAAATGGCAGTCCATCTGGGGCTCCCTGAAGTGTCAGGTTGACACGTCTCCAGCTTGGGGTGAAAGCCAGCAGGGACCCCGATTGCCTCCCCTGAGACCAGCTGCACTCCCCATGGAGACAACTGCCGGGCTCCTCCTGTGCCAGGCGCAGCGTCCACGTTCTGTCCTGAAGTAGAGGGATGGGCGCAAGACATCAAGGCCACCCCACTCTGACGGAGGCTTAACCAACGAGGCAATGCCAGTGACTGAAGCTCTCCCCTCAAATCTGAGCGCCCCCAGTCCTCCTGCCACCCCTCCAGGTGCTCAGCCCCCTCCTCCAAGGCCAGGGGGCTGGTGGGCCTGTGTCCCCACTTAGCTCTGCCAAGGGGAAAGAAGGGGCTCCAGGCTCAGCTCTCACCTCACCCAGCGCGAGTGCACAGCCCAAGCTGCGTCCCATCATTCTCTCTCCCTGGGACTCAAGGTCAGTTTCCTGAGAGACTCTAGAGGAGGGGAGCCCGGAGTTCAGAGTTCAGAGAAGACAGGAGGACACTCAGCAAATCTCTCTTGTGACTGCTGCCTCCAAGCAGACCTGGGAAGCCAGGGCTTGGTCAGATACCAGGGGCATCTCGAGGAATTTCTCTCTGTTGTCTACCCTGAACCCTGCCATCAGAGCAGACTGTGGGAAGCAGAAGCACAGGCTGGAAGGCAGAGGAAAGATAAACAGCCGCCCCTTCTGTGTGCTGAAGACTCTGACCTTCTCTCCTCAAATCCACGCATCCATCCTGCGTGAGGAGGTTTAACTCAGCACCGGGCTTGCTGAATGTTGCAGGATGTTGACCCACTATGCAGTGGCGGCCACCCCGATAACCCCCGAGCCCATTCGTGACAGGCTACAAAGGGCTCTTGCGGCCACTATTCACCTAATTCTCCCAGTCACCTTGTGAGGTGGCTCTCCCTCTTTTACAGGTGAGGAAACTGAGGCTCAGGAGCCTGAGCTCAACTGGGGGCTTCCCAGCCCAGATCCCCCTTTGTTCCGCTACACCCCACTGCCCCTGAGGAATGACAGATTCTGCCATCAAGTCATCTCTGAGTCTCATCCAAGCCATTGGGCCAGAGCCCCACGTGCCTCCTCTGTCTGTCCAACTCCCTAGGAAGAGAACACAAACAGCCCCCTTCCAGGCCAGGCCTAGGGACTTGGTCCTCTTAGGCAGATCTGTCCCCCAAGGCTGGGGGGAGGGGTATGGAGATCAAAGGGTGGAAAGAAGGGCAGCAAGACCACAGCAGCTCAGGCTAGAAGAGGGGGTCCCCAGGTCCTGAAAGAACTTTTAGGGGACCCACCCTTCCACAGCCTTCTTCTCAGCCCCCTTGTATTACATAACGCCTGAGCTGGGTACAAAGCCCTCCCAGCCCTCGCCACACGCCCTGCAGAGACAGGAGAGCTGTAGCTCCTCCCTGTTTCAGGAGCTCCAGCCAGCCAGGGCTTAGACACTTCCAGGAACGGGGAATTCATTATATCCACGGCACCAACCATCTACGGGGCTCCTCCTTCCTTAAAATGAGCCAGAGCCTGTGCCCATGGCCCTCAGAGGGGCCTGGGGGAAGGTCATGACCTCTCCCTTTGGAGCAGGATGGAGGCTCCTAACCTAACCTCCCCTGAGCCCAACATCTCAGGTCCTCAGTAAGTGTCCCGCCTCCCAGCTCGGGACGCTTCTGTCATCTCTGCCCTTTGTTGAGTAAGGCGCATGTTGTCACCACCCCTCTTAGTTAGTGGCCTTCAGAAATGCTCCAATGGTCTGAGAAGCCCAGATCACCCCCCTCCCTGCTTCTTTTACTAAAATGCCTTCCCCAGCGCCCCTCCTGCCCCCAGCATGTGTGCCAGGAAAATCGAATGCCCAGGGCATAGGCAGCCCTGCTCCAGGGCCAGAACATACCTTCCTTGCCTCCTGCTCCCAACTCCAGGCCGCCCCTGACCTCGGACATCAGGGGCCAACGTGACTCCTCCTGCCTGGAATGGACGGCGCTCCTGGTCCAGTCCGAGGACACTGCCAACTCCTCCCAGGAACTTCCATCTGCCCTCCAGTGTCTGCCTGGCCAAGGTGACTTGAGGGGTCTGCTGGGAGTCTTAGCTCCTCCCAGCAACTATGCCCCTCACTGCCCCAGCTTCAGACACCAAAGAGTGTGCCCAGGAGTCTGAGTGGGCAGCCTGCTCTGCCTGGAATTCTCTGGCTAGTGGCCTGAGGCCCTGGATGCCCTGTCCCGCAGCAAGTCACTCTGAGGACTGGAAAACCACAAGCCCACATGAGAATATCTGAGGTATGTGAACCACACGGTGCTTCCTCCTTGCTAACCCCTACTTCCTGCTCCCCAGTGCTGACCCTGCCCTGCTGCCAGGGGGCTGCAGGCTGGGAAGGAGAGGCTCCCCACCCCCAGCCGCTTCCTGCATGTGCCCCATGTCTGCAGCCCATGCTTGCGCAGTGGCTAATTCTGGTGTCTCATCAGACGGTAATTATGGGGGAATCAGCAGTGCTGTCATCTCTGCAGCTCGGCACCTGTCACCACGCCGCCATCCCCAGGCTGCTGGGATGGGACCGGAAGCTGATGGAGGAGGGGCACTGGGGCGAGGGGTGTCTGCTCCCTTCCTGCCACTGCAGCCCTCACCTCCCAACCCTCCATCCCAGAAGGCGAGCAATGCATGCAATTCGGTGGCCACCAGCACACAAGTGCTCCCTGTTGCCAGGGCAGGTTCTGAATGCAGGTATCATGTGTCACATGTATGCACATCCACGGCCAAATAGAGCTGGAAGGACACGGCAAGCTGAGACTCAAATTTCACTTGCCACTTCCCACATGTATGACCTTAAATAAGTCATTTCACTTCTCCAGACCTTAGTTTCCCCAATGGCAAAATGGGGAAAATAGTGCCTACGTTGGGAAGATGGGAAGAAATAAGGTATATAAAGTATCTCCACATGTGTGGTCATGTATTCACTCAACACACAGTGCCCAGCTCCCATGTGCTAGGCAACGTGGGGATGCCAAGTAAATGAAACATGGCTTAGCAAGGACCACATTGCAGCCACACTCGGGCACGGGCGTTTTGTTTGGCTGGTGATGTTTTGTTTGTTTCTCTGATGTTTAATGCCCCTAAGAATAACAGGTGCCACTCTCTTCCCCACAGTCCCCACCATTCCCTATTGTCCTTTTCTACTGCTTCACTCATTTCCTGTCCCTGAAGGCACTGAGTTTGCTGCCCCCAAGAGCAAACGTAGACTAGTAGGCTGAGTTATGTACAAAGCCGGTGACCATTCAAGAGAGATCACATTAAGAACCAGAAGAGATTTGACAGAGCCCTGGGAGTTCAGGGGGCTGAGCCCAGAGGTGGTCAGGGAAGGACACTTCAGGGAGGGGCAGAAACGGGAGGTGACAAAGGGAGGGCATTCCAGGAAGAGGTACCACAGAAGCAAAAGCTCACAGAGGTGGAGGCCAGGCCCATGGGAGCTGGCGAAGCCCCCGCTGGAGGACTTCTCAGGAGGAATGGGGTTGGGGGAGGAAGGTGGGGATGACCCTCAGAGTCAAGTCTCAATGACACGAACCACGGAGGAACCCTACTTGCAGGAGCACAGAAAGTGAGAGAAGGTGCGCTCTACACCCAGCTCGAGGGACTGGCACGGGCCTAAGCAGGCTGCAGGCAGCAGGCAGGGTGGCAGCAGAGGGTGCGGGGATTGTCTGACCTTGGGCATAGAGTTTAACCACTTTGGTCTGTCTCTTCCCCTAGGAAGCAGAGACAACAGTATTGAGCTCCCAGGACAGTTGTGAGGATGAACTGAATTAAGGCATGTATAGCATTTAACCCAGTGGCTCCCAGTAAGTACCTGATAAATACTGATCATTAGCATTTTCATTATTACCAGGGATGATTTTTTTTTTTCAAAACTCAGCAATGACAAAACAAGCGCACCCCCTTGCCAGCCCTCCAGCCCTCCACACCTTGCTCTCTCATAGACCCCAGAGAGAGCACAGGTCTCTTCTAACCGAAACCAGAGTCAACAGTGGGGGGCTGACCCCAGCATGCCTGGATGCCGCCTCGCCCGCTCCCACCCACACACTCACACTAGGCGTTCCAATAATCCTTCGCAGCATTCTGCCAAACCCATGCACACCTTATTCCGTTCTGGCTGATAAAGCAGGACAGGGTTGTTCTACTTTTTACAGATGTAGAATGTCACTCTGATAAGGTACTGAGCTCCCCGTCATTGGGGGCATTCCAGAAAGAGTGGGTAAAAGAGAAGAGTATTCAGGCCTCTACTAGAGGCCTTTGCCCAGGCCCCCTCCACCTCCCATGAGCCTACCCTTCAGACTGAGCCTCAGCCCCTCTTGACCAGGAGCGGACAAAGGGAAAGGGCTGCAGTCTCCCGCTTTCTCCTGGCAGCAGCCAGAGGATGGGGGAGGGAGGGGAGCAGGGAGCAGCGTCATTGCTCTTTTAGGAAAATGGTAATTTTAATTAAGAGGCAGACAAACGAGCGCTCTGCAGATTGTCTCCGAGCAAAGTTATTAAAAAGCCATCAAGGCAGCGACAGCCACAGTGGCAAGGAAGGCTGCCTCCCCCAGCTGCACACCCGGATTGGGGCTGCACATCAGTTCAGAGGGCTAGAGAAGGGCTGGAGGATGTGGAGGGATTCCGCAGCCCCTCTCCTGAGGAGGAGGTGGGCAGCACCCAGACAGCACCCAGGGTTCAGCCTGCCCAGCCCTGGGCAGAGGTGGGGACAGAAAGGGAACCAGCAGCTCCTGTGTGGGCCAGGGCTGGACCTGCCACTGCTTTCTCTTTTCTCTTCTCAACAACCCTGCCTGGTAGGTATTCTTGCACCATTTTGTAGGCAAGAACACTGAGGCTCAGAGAGTGAAAGTGGTTTGCCTAAGGTCACACAGCTAGGAAATGGCTTATGTGAGGATTTGAAGCCAGGTCAGGCTGACTCTCAAGTCCAGTGCTTCCGGCTGCTGGTCCTGGGCCCAGGAGTCCTGGGTGGACTCCCCTGCCTGTATACCCTCCCCCAGCCTGCGCTCCTGGATGCCCTCTGAAGTGGCCTCAGTCGTAGTCCAGCAATGCCACCCATAGTCACCAGGGACTTGGAGGCCAAGTCACTGCTTGCTTGGTGGGGTTACACTATGAGAAGGGCACCATTGAGTCGCGGGACATTCTACAGGGACAAAATGCCGGCAGGGCAAGCAGGGACAGATGGGGCATCAGAAGACATGAAGTCACTTCCCTGAGGTGGGGGCATGTACCCTGCAGTCAGTTGGGGAATTTAGCCAACCCTTCAACCTCTGTTTGCTCACCACTTAAGCAAAGCATGCTGCAGCCTTATCTGTCTCGGTCACTGTTGGACTCCGAGCCTAGCCCAGTGCCTGGCACAGAGAAGGTTTTTAATACATCTTGATTGAGTAAATGGATGAATGAATGAGTAAATGACTGAATAAATGAAATGAGATCACAACTTTTCCAGTGCCTATAAGCTAGACAAAACTGTTCCATCTTCTCCCATCCCCACCCCCTTCACAGCTGGAACATGGGCTTCCCGCCCTGCTCAAGGGGCCCCTTGCTTCTGACCCCTCTCCCCAGGCTGCCAGCCCCTCAGCAGAGGACTCCTGCTGCTTCCCCCACTCCCACCAGCCTCAGACTACATGGAAGCTTCGCAGCCTGCACACACATGTACATGCACACGTGCTTGCACGCGCACACTCACTCACATGCACACACATGCACACGCAGACACGTTCTCTGTCAGGCAAGGTGCCCTCCCCAGGGTCAGGTATCTGTGGGTCCCTCCCCTGGCAAAGGCCAGGGGCCCGTGGGGATAGCCCCCTCCCATTTCTGGCCCTCCAGCTGGGGAGGGGCATCTGACTAAGGACATGGGCGGGAGGTGGGATGGCGGGGAGGCCTCCCTCCTGGCTTACTAACCTGGAGACTTTAAACAGAGGGAACAGAGTCCTGGAGGCTTCCCTCCCGCTGCACGCTGGAGCCCTGGGTGAGGGACAGGAAAGGAGGAAAGTCGTGAATGAGTGCCCAGACAGGGAGGGGAGGAGCTGGAGAGAGGAGGGGGCTGGGGCAGGGGCAGCAGGTGCCATGGGTGGGGGGTGGGGAGGTGGGGGGACAGGGACAGAGCAAGGCAGAGCCTTAGGAGCTGTCCCTTTAGGGGTCACCAGGGTCTGGGAGGCAGACAGGAGAGAGATTGGGTGTTGCAGGAAGAGCAGGGACTGAGGCGACAGAGACATCAGTGGGAGACAGACAAGAGGACAGACAGCAGGACAACACGGAAAACATGGGATCCCCAGAATTGGGTTCCCAGGACAGACAGCCAACAAGCCAGGCCTGGTCCTCCTCCCAGAAACAGGGGCAAATTCTTTACTGGGATGCCCACACAAGATCCCAAATGATAGCACCTTGGAGGGCCCATCTGCCTCCCCCATCCAAGGCCATGCCATTCTGCAAGATTGGTGGGTCCAGGCTCAGAAGGGCCTGCCATCATTCTCTGGTGACAACCCTCTCCCCAGCCTAAGAGACCCCCATCTACTCCACTCACCCCTAGCGCTGAGGAAGGCCTCCCACCCCTGCCTGCAACAGAGGAAACAGACGGTTTCCCACCCAACAGCAGTCACACTGGGCTAGGGGCCGTGCAGGAAAATGACACCCTGCCCAGACCTGCCTGAAGCCCTTCACCTCGCTCCAGCCTCCACGCCCCTGACCCTCACACTGCCACGGAAGGGTCTCCTGCAATTGTCCACCATGCCCTCCTCTCATCCTGAAGGGAAGTCCTCCCTAAATCTCCTCTATCTCCCTCATGCTGCCATATCTGTCTCGCCTTTTACCCTGGAACATGCAGCATCGAGACCCTCTCTGCTTGGAGACACTGTGGCCTCGGCACCCACTTGGACACAGCCCTCACTCGGCTGGCTCAGACCCATCCACACCCACATCACTTCTGGCTGCAAGCGCTCTCAGAGCCCCCTGCCAATCTCATGGTTCCAATTTTCCCGCTGATTACCCAAAACGCAGACGTCCCAGGGAGAAACAGCTGTTGGGACATCGACAGGGGGAAATATCAAGAATGCTCAGTACCATGTCCTGCCCCAGAGGCCTTCCTGGATGAGGTGGTGGGGCTTGGGGGTGGGAGGGGAGAAGGGCAGATAGACCCCGGGTACAGGGTGGGAAAGGCGAAGGCTCAGGAGCGCTAGCTTCCTTCTTACCACCTGCCCTGAGTGGCAGTGCCAGGGCCCAGCCCCAGACAGGCTGAGGTGAGGATCTGAGTTTTAGAAAATTCTAGAGGTTTCTCATTCGTGCTCTTTCCTCAGCGGAGGGTAGACGCCCATCCAATCATTAAATCAAAGAGGAAGAGGAGGAAGACAAAGAAATGACTATTTATTGAAGGTTTACAATGTGCCAGAAACTCTGCCTGAATTACCTCATTTAATCCTGGTACCCATTCTGCGAGGAAGCCACCATTAACACCATTAATTTACAGATGAGGAAACTGAGCTTCAGAGAGGTGAGGCAACTTGCCCAAAACCACATAGCAAATGAATGTCAGGGCTGGGACTGCAGCCCAAATCCGTCTGACTCTAGAGCCTGAGCTCTTGACTCATGAGCCAAACTGTCTCCCATCTATCTTCCTCAGTTCTTTGGCTATAGCCCACTAAGTGCCCTCTGGGAAGTTCTGCCTGAAGTCTAACTTCTTTCCACTGCATGCTCCAGCATAAACTATTTCCTAAGAGCAATAAGGTGGAAGAGAAGATTTCTCTTCAGTCTCTTTCTGCCTCATCCTAAGGGTGGGAGGCAGACTGTCCTAGCCCCAGGCTGCCAGATGGGCCAGGAGAGGGGGATGAGCTGTCAGGTGGGGAGAGGCAGGTCCAGGATTTCCTGAGCCTCATCTTTAGGTGACATCTGCCTCTCCAGAAGCCCCTCTCCTGCTTCTCACACCCCCATCCTAGAAGAGGCTCCAGGAAGGTCCACAAAGGCCCCTTCTTGTTTCACCAACCAGAAGTCCCCATGGCACCCAGGCTGAGGAGCACCTAGAGGTCAGGTGTTGACAAAGTGACAGTCTGTGGCAGTCCTAATGGTTCTCACTTTTCCTCAGAGCACTAACCCTCAACTTATAAGGGGGCTAGGAAAAGAAGGGGGTCTCCTCAGGCCAGCCTGACCACTGGGTGGGGGTGGAGTGGGCAGGGGACCACCCAGGATGTGTCTTCAAGAGCCAACGAGCCATGGAATGCCCCTTCCCAGGGAGCTAGGATGCTTAATTCTTCTCCAGTGAGCCCGATGCTGGTGCCTGGGGGGACACCTGCTGCTTCTGCAATTATCTCGTGCCCTGGGGGTAGAGGGAGACTGTGGGACACCTCCCCCGCTCCCAGGCTCTGCACAAACCCCACTAGGTAGGCTCTTTCTGTGGGGTCTCTGGGTCTGGGGACCCCTCTCTGGGCCTCTGTGTCTGGGTCTCCAGCATGCTTGGTGGCTGAGATGGAAAAGAAGCTAGTACCCTGGGATGAGGATGCTTGCAGAAGTGAGGAAGGCAGGCATGAAAAAACCCAACTCCTCTCCAGTCTTAGGTTACTCCATACCAGGACATGCAGGCAACCGAGCCAGATGGCCGAGCTAGAGCTCCAGAGAGCCAGGATAAGGGTGTGGGGGGAGAGGAGCCGCCAGCTGGAAATGTCTTATGGCATAAAACATGGACTGGATCATAGTCCCTGGATGGAATGGAGTGTGGCAAAGCCAGTTTTGCTGGGGTGGGAGGAAAACAGTGAGTTCAGGATTCAGAGGATAGCTGAATCCTCTAGCCACTCCCTTATCCATCCCCTGGGCTGGGAGGACAGGTTTAGGCAAGGTGTGCCTTATGATTAGCAGGTGCTGTTTGTAAGATGTGTGTGTGTGTATACATGTGTGTATATGTGTGTGTGTGTGCACGCACATCCAGTATTCTCTTGGGCTAAATCTCCATTTTTCCTGGTTTAGCTGAAGCTGGGGAATATTCTTCCCACCCTCCATGTGGCAAAGCACATATTATCTCAGGGGAGAGGAGGTACACAGAACCCGCCACATCTGGAAAGGAGCTTAAAGATCCTCTAGTCCCACCCTCTCCTCTTAGACCAAGGACACTGAAGACCAGAGGGGGCAACTAAATTGCCAAGGTCACACACAACTGGGGAGACAGGCAACCTGACACCAGTCCAAGGCCTGCTCTTGGCACTGCACTGTCCCACTCTGCCCTGGGGAATGGGAGAGTAGCCTCCTGTCTCCTGTCTCCAGCAGCACGGGACCCCTCCACAGCACGGCCCCTTGCACTCTGCCAACTACACCAGCCAAACCCATCTGAAAGGTCATGCTGACCCGTCCCCTGCCCCTAGGTACGACATTAGCCTGCTTGTGCTCATAGATTCCCACCACGGAGGGGAAAGATGCAAAATTGCCACCAGAGCTCCCTATCTTGAACTGACTGGCCACACACTGGGAGGTTTTTCTTCCTATCTAACCTCAATTCCTCCTACTGCAGCGTGGGCCTGTTTCCTCTCAAGCTGTCCTGCGCAGAGATGGGGGCAGGGGAGAAGAGCAGGTTTCCAGCCTCCACACCCTTCTGTTTGCCCACCCCCAGCAGAGAAGATGAGGGCAGGGTGTCCCAGGGTGGCTGGGCCCTGAGCCCAGTGCATGCGTGGGGTGTGAAGGGTGGGATGGGAGAAACAGCTCTTCTAGGAATTGTCCCTCCAACTCCTCATCCTCTGCAAAATCCTAAGTCTCAGGCTTAGGGGTGGGTCTTCTCTGGGTTCAGAGACATCTATCCCCTCCCCCATACCATGTATTGACTGTTTAGTATGTGTCAGGCACCATGCTGGAAGTTTTCGCCTGTTGTTTCATTTAATCTTCACAACAATTCCATGATCAGAACCTAATCTGCCTCTTGGGACAGTCTTTCCCTAAGACTAAGTCTAACCTTGATCTCTCTTGCTGCATTTTCTCTGGCCCGCCTCCTTGGTGGTGGAGGGCATTTTTGTTCCTGTCTTCAGAGACTCTCATCATTACTCAGTGGCCCACATTATCTTCTCCAGGCTACCAACCTTTACCCCTGCCTTGTCCCATGTGACGGGCAAAATGTGTGTAACAGGAACCAAGGCAGGACTGAGGGCTGGGATCCAGGGCACTGCCCTGTGCTGGACACCCAGGAGCACACGCCAGGTGGCAGGGGAGGAGGCTCTGGGGAGGTCCCCATGAGATCAGGCTGGGCTGATAGAGGTTGGGGCAGAACTGGGGTGGCAGGTTCTTCTCCCTGATAGGATAATGTCCATGAGCCCTGCAGGGGGCCTGGGGCCCCACCTTCTGTGTGGTGGCTAGGCAGGGCTCAGAGGGGAAATGAATGACCTAGTCCTCTCTCAGTGACCATCTCTGAGGCACAAGTTTCAATCCACTCATACCCAGACCCCAGGGGCCTGGGAAGAAGTGGACAGGGGCACAAGACAGCGGGACTTGCCATGGACCAAGGGAGGGAGCTGAAGCCAGAGGAGCTTAGCCTACACCTGGCTAAGCTCCTGGCATCTCGAGGGTGCCCCCAGCCACAAGCCCCTCTGCCGGGTGCAGGGTCATGGCATCCCAGCAGTGGGCAACTTTGGTGAATCCATACACCACTTGGCAGGAGTAGTGAGGGCAGGGGTCCCCTCCACTAGGGACATGCTCCCACTGGACCCCCAGTGTGGCTGGAACATAAAGGCCAGACTCACCTCCCCAGTTGCTCAGGCCTCAGCTGTCACCCCTCTGAGAAATTCCAGCAGCGGAAGCATGGGCCAATGGGCAAGGGGAGGTGGGACTCCGTGGCTGGTGTGGGCGGCACCCTCCCCCTTCAAGCAGGCACTATTAATATATGCAAAGCATATGCAAATCACCCAGAAGAGAGACACAACATCGCTGGAATGTCAGAAGAGACCTTGGAGATCATCCAGCCCACGCCCCCTCATTTCACAGGTGAGGAAATAGGCCCGTGCTGGGAAGGGACTTGCTCAAGGTCACGAAGACATTTGGGCCTAGAGGAAGGATGAGAACGAGGTCTTGTCCCTCAGTCCGGTGCTCCTTGCACTACAGTCTAGGGGGTTACAACATGGCAAAGGGTGCCCAGAGCCTGGATGGGGTCCCAAACAGGCCTATCAGAGATCTCGGTGGGAGACCGGGCTGAGAGGCTCCATCTCAGATCCCTCCCTCCCCACCTCCAAGCCTGGAGACAGCCTGGTGGCCTTGGGGGGACAGTGTGCGAGAGCAGCCAAAGACCAGGATGGAGGGTGGAGGGGAAGAGGCTGGAGGCGAGAAGAAATCGGCTCCGTGGAAGCAAGCAGGGACACTGGAGTGTCTGAGGCAGGGGAGGAAGAGCCCAATGTCAGGGCAAGGTGCCCGCTGTGTTGCTGGGAGGGGACGGCGCCCTCACCACACACACACACACACACACACACACACACGCACGCACGCACGCACCTAAGTGCTCAGCAGCCCCCAGCTGTCTGGACTCTGATGACCATGGCACCTGACAGGCCATCATAGTCAGCCCAGGCCTGTCCCTTCCGAGGCTGCAGCCCTGGCTACCTCCCTCCCCCACCCCTAACTTGGCTTCTCAACCTTCCAAACAGTCCTAGAAAGCTGGGCCAGTGCTGGGGAGAAGGGAAGACACAGATAGGAGGGCGGTCAGAGAGAGAAAGTGGGCAAGGAGGACAGAGGCAGGGGTTGGGTGTGGAGAGCAAGCAGGGCAGAGCAGGAGGAGTTGAGGGGCCGGGAGGGGGAGGGGAGATGGGGAAGAAACGGGGGAGCCTGGCTGGGGGAGGGGAGAGAACTGAGGGGCAGAGAGCAGAGCACTCTGGAGCCCCAGGGAACGGAGAACAATGCGGAGCCCAGGTGTCGCGTACAGCAGTCCAGACACTGATGGTCTAGGCTGCCTGGCAGGAGTTGGGGACATGCCCCTGCCCCTCTGCCCACCTCCCCAGCAACTCCCCTGGCTGCCAGGAAATCAGTCCTCCCTCCTCCTTCACTGCCTCCCTCCCTCCTTCCCTCCCTCGGGGCAGGCACTGCTTTCCAGCCAAATCCAAAGCCTTCATCTCAGCTTTTCAGAGCTCGGAATGAAAGAAGGGGAAGGGAGTGCAGCCCTCAAACCCGCTGACGGCCAGATTTTTATTATCTTTGCTCGAATGGGCCCTAGGAAGCCAAGGAGGGATTCTTCAAAGAGCGTCTGAGTGCCTCATTGAAGCCTGCACCTGCACCAGCCCACCCACAGCAGGCAGCCCGGGCTTGGGGGGCACAGCCTGCCCCCCAGCCCCAGCTACCCTAGAGAACGGAGCCTAGGCTCCCAGGAGCATTACCCTCAGCACCTCGTGCCCAGGCAGGGGCCACCAGGTCAGGAAGCCAGGCTTAAAGCCAGACCTAGGCCTGCTGGGCCTCGAAGGCAGTCTCTGTCCCTCTCTGGGCCTTGAGGACATAAAGGAAGGAAGAAAACAGATCTCCCTGCCAGGGCTTGAAGGAGATAAGTGCTTAGGATTCCTCGAAAGAGAAGCTTTTATGGCAAGCCCTGGATCTTCCCTCTGAACTCTCTACCTGCCCTGGCACCCACAGGCCCCCTCAGTTGCCTCCTGACCCCCCTTTGCAGGAGCCTCCCAACCACAGCTGCCTCTTCCTGTGCCCCAGGCCCACTACTCAGGATGAGAGACACCATGAACTCTTCCTCGAGCCCCAAACACAGCTCCCTCCTTCAAACCCGCAACCCTGTCTCCCTTCCTTCCCCAAAACCTAACCTGGGGTGGGAGGTGGGGGGCTAAACAGACCTGGTACTTCAAAGAGCCCAGGCCCCTCCATCCTGACACTTCCAGGGCTGGGGCTTCAGCAGAGAATGCCAAGGTTGGCACTGGGCAGATGGCAGCCGTGCCACCCCCACACCCACCCCAGCTCTGACCACACCGTCGAGATCGATGCCCACAGCCAAAGGAGGAATCAATGGTTTTAATTAAACTCTTTTTCCAGGGTGGGTCCCTGGAGAGAGAGAGAGGCAGAGGAGAGAGAGAGAGAGAGAGAGAGAGAGAGAGAGAGAGAGAGATATTAAGGAAGGAAGAGAGAGAAAGAGAGAAAGGAAGAGAGAGAGAGAGCATCAGAGAGGCCCTACATCTCAGTGTCCAGCCTGGCACATCTTTAAGAAGGCTGGAGCCCAGCAGGAATCAGGCCATGAAGACCCCAGACCCCAGCATTAGGCAAGGAGGCAAGTAGAAGGGCAGGGTGAAAGCCTGGGGTGGGGGTAGCCCTCTGAAGGGCTCATTCTAGGGATCCTTCCCCTGGTGGAGCTCCCCCTCCGCACTCAGCGCCGCCTGAAGACCACAGCTGCCTCTTCTAGATAGATCTCCAGGGCATAGACAGTGGGAGCCAGAAAGGGGACACTCGTCCCTCCATCCCAGCCCTAAGGGTCATCACACAGAACCAGCCATCATGGAAAGGGCGGAAGGAGCAGGGCTTGTGGGGGGGCACTGGACAAAGACCCTCTTGTCCCCAAGGCAGGATGGCAGGAAGCCAGGGCAAAGCCTTTGCACTTGCTGCCAATGATGCCTGGGTGCCAGGCAGTCTGGGTGGGGAGCTGGGGGAGAGGGATCTTATTCTTGGGACCCCTCCCCTTACGCCCAGAGCCCTCATCCCCATCCCTTGCTTCTACACCAGGCCACCAGCTAAGTCTCTGCCCCAACAACTCCCAGCTTGCCTGGCGCACTCCTTCCTGTGTGAATGCCAGTCCCTGACACTTGCCGGGAGTGGCCCCAACACCAACCAGCACCAGCAAAACCCCTCACGTACACCATACCTGCTCCCCATACACATACACATGAACATCCACACCAGAAATTGCCACCATCACAGATGCCACCAGTGATGACAGAGCTCACATTTTCACAGTGACAGTCTTCATCAAATGCATCATCAATTTTTTAAGACCAGCAAGAGGAATAGGGAAGGGAATGAGAGAAACTGAGGCAAAGAGTTAGACAGCAAAACAGTTGGTTCAAGGTCACCCAGACCCCAGACTGAGATACCTAGAGTTGGGAGAAAGGTATGCTAACCAGGTATGCTAACCGCCCCCCAAAAGTGCTCAAGCCCCACCCAAAGGAACATTCAGGCCCACAAACCTGGAAGTCTGCCCAGCTACTCCCCACTCCCAACCCTCATCTGTTTCCCCTTCCCCAAAACAGACAGTCGCTCCTACACCTCCTTTTGAAAGGCTTCAGCCAGAACCCCCAACTCCGGGAAACCCACTTCCCCTAAAGTTGGGGGCTGCAGGACCTCCTGGTCCCATGCTATTTGAGGAGAGGGGCTGGGAAAGACAGTCCAGGATCCCCTCCTTGCACACATCCCAGTGCCTGCTCACCTGGCTCCCCTCGGCCCCCAGGGTCCCTCGATCCAGCCTCCTCCCTGGGAGAGCGGGCTCTGCCCTCGGCTGTCCTCTCCCACCAGGCCAGGGCAAAGCGCCGGAGGCACTGCCAGGGCTGCATGGGGAGGCGTGGGGCTGGGGGGCGCGCACTAGCAGCCGCACACGCCCCACCGGGCCCTGCCAGCCGAGCTGCGGAGGCACCCGGCCGGTCCCCTCTGCTTCCACCAGCATCCTGCTGCCCCCACCGACAGGACTCGGGAGCTGGCCCGGGAGCTTCTGACGTAGCAGGGGGGTGCGTGGGAGGGGAGGGGGGGCCACCGTGCCTCCCCTTCCCAGCCCCACCCTCTGCCCCTCAGCCTCCAGCAGGCCCTACCTCCTCACGCCCCCTAGATGCCCTCCCCAGTTGGGGGCGCCCTCCCCAGCCCTCTGGCCTCCGCAGGGGGAGGGTTTAAGATCAAATAGCCCCTCCCTAAGCCCCTCCCTCTCGTGGGCCTTCCCTACCCGCCAGTCAAGCGGGGAGCGGGTCCCCAGTTTCTGCAACTGCTGTTGAGGCTCACAGGTCTCCAGGGCTAGGGCCTCGAGGTGCGGGTTGGGGTGGGGGGTGGAATACAGGATTGTTTCCTGGCAACACAGCCAGCCCCAGAAGGCACTCATCCCTCCCTCCCCGGGCTGGTGCAAAGGGCCCACCAGCACCATCCCAGCGCCTGCACCCCGTTCTGGGAGCTGGGGAAGAGAGGCCTTTGATGTGCCCCTCACTTCTCCATTCCCACCCCTCCCCCTCCATC
>VBSM01003215.1:16424997-16435289 GCA_008086735.1 Cheirogaleus medius | reverse complement strand
GCCACAGAGTGTCCCCAACTAGCCTCTGTTCTGGTCACTTCTCCCCAGAGCAGAACTTGAAGGCATCAGATTGGCACAACTTGAGTTACATGTCCATATCTTGGCTGCCCAGGGCATGGAGACAGAGGCTCAGAACTCCACCCTTCAGTTCTTTCTGTAAATATTGATTGAGAACCCAGTATGTGCCAGGCACAGTTCTAGGCCCTGGAATACAGCAAACAAATTTACAAAGATCCCCGAGAGGGGAAAGAACTACAACAAACAACAGACAAATATGTGAATGATGTAAGAGGCTAAGGACAAAGTATAAGGAAGATGGGGGTACGGAGTGGGGTGGGGTGGGAACAGCCTTCGGCTTTAAATAAGGTGGTCTAGGAAAACCCAACGGCAAGAGCATGCCGGGAACAGCAGGGAAGCCAGAGGCTGTGGGGGCAGAGGGAGGGGTGGAATGGAGGAGACGGGGCCAGAGGGACACAGGGATTGGATCAGCAGGTCACACAGGACCTTGCAGGTCCCTGTAAGGACTTGGGCTTCCCTCCAAATGCGATGCGAACCTCTGCAGGACTCTGCGCCCAGGGGTGACCTGATCATCTTACAGTTTAATAGGATCACCATGCAGGAGACAGGCGGCAGGGGTGAAGGTAGGGACAGGGAGGCCGGTTAGGAGGGGACCACAGTACTCCAGGGGAGAGAAGGAGGGTGGCGATGGTAGGGAGGCATCAGATTCTGCACAGATTTTGAAGGTAGAGCGGACAGGAGGTGCTGACAGAGTGGATGTGGGAGAGGAGTCAGGAATGATTCCAAGATTTTTGGCCTGAACAACTGGAAAGACGGAGCTGCCATCAGTTGGGATGGAGCGGGCTGCGGATAGAGCGGTTGCTGAGGGGTGAGAGGGGAGGCAAGGGTAGACATGGGAAGGGGGAACACTGGACAACCACAGCTCCAGGAAGTGTCCACCGCAGTGTTACTGGTGACCTGTGGCAGAACAGGTTCAGCAGGGGTGAGGAGGAGCGGGAGAGTGAACATAGCCGTGTGTACAGAGGCAGCGCTGGGTCTCCCAACTTACAGAGCCCAGCAGAATGAGAGACAGAGAGATCTGGGAGGGGGGGCCCAGGGGCTGGTGGCCTGGGCTCAATGGGAGGCTGCGGGGGGGTGCGGGGGGGGGCAGGAGAGGGCCAGAGTACAGATCAGGATAAAGAGGGGGAGGAGAGATGGATCCTGGCCAAGACTGGAAGGCAGTGGGTCAAGCTCACAGCACCCAGCGCCTGGACTGGCATCAGGGAACGGGGGAGGGACTCCAGAGAGATTAGAGATGTCAAGAGTTGGCCAGGCAGCCACTGGAGAGTGGGAGGAGTCAGGTGCAACTCCAGGATTTTGAATCTCAACTCCTGCCAGCACCCTGAAGGTGTCTGTGCACCTCTGGGGCCAGGCTTCCTCATCTCCACACCACTCCAGCCCCAGGCTCCATCCCGCCCCTGCCGTGACCAAGGCCTGCTGCACCCTGGAGTCCTCGGCTCTCTGAGCACAGCCTCACACCTGATCCCAGATGCACACAGCTGCTTTCTCTGCTTCTGCGGCAGGCCACAATCAGGGGACACTGTTTGCTTGCTGTCCCCCAGGCCTGTCTGGCCCCTCTAATCCACAGACCCCTGAGGTTCCCTGCACTGGAGCTCCCATCTCAGCAGTGGCTTTGCTTTCTGTTTCAAAGAGAAAATACAGTGCTGAGCACGAGAAGCTGAACATAAAGAGTATACGTTAGACACTTCTAGGAAGTTCTAGAACCAGCAAAACAAATCTATTATAAGCTATAGTGATGGAAATCAGATGTTGCCTGGAGCTGAGGGATTGACTGCAATGGGATATGGAGGAACTTTCCAGAGAGATGAAAATGTTCTGTATCTCTATTGGGGTGGTGGTTATATGGCTGTTAAACTGGTCAAAGTCATCACCTGGGTCAGGCGTGGTAGCTCAGGCCTGTAATCCTAAGCACTCTAGGAGGCCGAGGCGGGTGGATCACTCATGGTCAGGAGTCCAAGACCAGCCTGAATAAGAGTCAGACTCCATCTCTGCTAAAAACAGAAAGAAATTAATTGGCCAGCTAAAAATGTATAGAAAAAATTAGCCAGGCATGGTGGCACATGCCTGTAGTCCCAGCTACTTGGGAGGCTGAGGCAGAAGGATGGATTGAGCCCAGGAGTTTGAGGTTGCTGTGAGCTAGGCTGACTCCATGGCACTCTAGCCCGGGCAACAGAGTGAGACTCTGTCTCAAAAAAAAAAAAAAAAAAAAAAAAAAAAAAAAAAAAAAAATCATCATCTGTACATTGAAAATGTGTGCATTTTATTATATGTAAATTGTACCATAACATTGATTTTAAAAATAGAAAACTAAAAAATTTTTATTTTAATTTTTTTATTTTTTCTTTTTTTAATTTATTTTATTTCTTTTTTTTTTCTTTTAGTCATTTGTGCTAACACCTGAAAGAAAACTAAAAAATTTTTAAAGAGAGAAAATATATGCTATCAAGCAGAAAAGTCCTACATGCACACTCACCTGTCCCCATCCTTCATTTCCTCTCCTTCCTTCCGGGGGAGCAGAGTGTCCCTGTGGTCAATGCAAGCCCTCATTCCCCAGACTGTTCTCACTAAAAATGCACAGTGCCCTTTTTAAATTTTTTTTTTTATTTTTTAGAGGTGGGGTCTTGCTCTTGCTCAGGCTGGTCTCCAACTCCTGACCTCAACCAATCCTCCCACCTCTGCCTCCCAAAGAGCTAGGATTACAGGCATGAGCCACCTCACCCACCTGGCCAACTCCCTTCTTCTGACCTTGCGTCCCTCTCACCTGCTGTCTTGTCTCCCTCTAGCTCACAGCCCTACCCTTAGGATTATCTATACCCCCTCTCCACCATGCTGGGTCAGTAAACCCTCTCTGAGACACCTGTCCTACGGGGCCACTCCCTCCCCGATTCCTCTCTTCTCTCAGGTTCCCAAGACCCACTTTTTCTGGGGTTCCTCCTCTATCTCTGGGTACTCCTCATACTCCTTGCTCAGCTCTTCTCCCTCTGTCCCCTCTTAAGTGCTGGTGTTTCCTGAGCTTCTGGCCTTGGCCTTCTGCTCTCTCCACTGCACCTGCACAGCCTCCTGGCGTGATCTCACCCGAGCCAGGGCTTCAGTTACCATCTATTGCTGACAATGCTCAAAGATACCTCCAGATATTTTTTTTTTCACAGTACCAAGGATACCGCAGAAGAGGCAGGCAGACACAGAAAATTATATCTACTTCAAAAGTGTTTTACAATATTTTGTGTGAGACAAGGTCTCATTCTGTTGCCCTGGCTATAGTGCAGTGATGTCATCATAGCTCACTGCAACCTCAAACTCCCCGGCTCAAGTGATCCTGCTGCCTCAGCCTCCCAAAATGCTAGGATTATATGTGTGAGCCACCACACTCGGCCTGCATTTTACAATTTTTAATAAGATATACCTATTCAGCCCTCTTCTAGCACAGTCCGTTAGACCTCAAACTCAGCAAGCCCCAAACTGAACTCATAAACTCTCTGCTAAGCCTTCCTTCTTCGGGATTCCAGTTGTTTAAGACAGAAACCTGGAGTCACCCTCCCACTCCATGACCACCAACTGTCAATTATCCCCTTCTGATTTCACCCCCAATGAATCCCCTCTCTCCATCCCCCCTCTCAGAGTCCAGATCCTCCTCCTCACTCGAAGAGACATCCATTCTTTCATCTGACAATTGTTAATTGAGTACCTGCTAGGTGCCGGACACGGATCCAGGTGCTGCAACACAACACACAAAAATCACGGCCCAGTGAAACTTCCATTCTAGCACTTGCAATAATTTCAAAAGTCCCTCTGCCTTTCACCCAAACCACTCTGATTGCCAACTCTGTTGCATCCACAGTGAACTTCAAAACACATGCATTTGCTTAGCATCTTCCGTGGGACCTCATCCTCCTGGGCTCAAGTGTGAGCCCTGTGTGAGGCACCCTGATCCCTTCCCTCCCGTGTGCTCTCATCTTTCCTTCCTCCTCCACCAAACACTTGTACCCCTGAATATGGCGGGGCCCTCACACTGGCATGTACATGTGCTGGTCTCAGCCTCCGATTCTCTCCCTTGTTTGGCTACTCAGTTGAGACATTGCCTCCTCCAAGGAGTCTTGCCTGACTTCCCGAGATGCTAGAGCTCCCTCTCTGTATGTGGTCCTTCCGCCAATATAATACATACCACACTGCCTGCCCGCCAGCCTCTCCTCTCTACCCCAAGCATCTGCAGGGCTGGAACCTGCTTTTATCCTTTCTACAGCGCCAGCCCCTCGCCCATTATCTGGCACATAGTAGGTGTAAACAAATGGGGATTGATTAAATAAATGACAGTGAATTAACAATATTGACACAGATAGGGAAAGACTTGGGAAGGAAGGGGTAATGAGTTCTTAATTAGCCCTAGAACAGACCCCTTATTGATAATTTGGACCAACCCATGGACACATGGTTAAAAGCAGGGCGCAGGTGAGGCGTGATGGCCCATGTCTGTAATACTAGCACTTTGGGAGGCTGATGTAGGAGGATTGTTTGAGGCCAGGTGTTTGAGACCAGCCTGAAAGACATAGAAAGACCTCATCTCTACAAAAATTAGGGGCTGGGTGTGGTGGCTAACGTCTGTAATACTAGCACTCTGGGAGGCAGAGGCGGGAGGATTTCTTGAGGTCAGGAGTTCGAGACCAACCTGAGCAAGAGCGAGACCCTGGCTCTACTGAAAATATAAAAAATTAGCTGGGTGTGGTGGCACATGCCTGTAGTCCCAGCTACTTGGCAGGCTGAGGCAGGAGGATTGCTTGAGCCCAGAAGTTTTAGGTTGCTGTGAGCAAGGCTGACACCACAGCACTCTAGCCCAGGTGACAGAGTAAGACTCTGCTCTAAACAAAAAAAAAAAAAAAGAAAAATTAGGCCATGTGTGGTGGCTCATGCTTGTAATCCTAGCACTCTGGGAGGCCAAGGCAGGAGGACCGCTTGAGGCCAGGAATTCAAGACCAGCCTGGGCAACAAGGAGACCTCATCTCTACAAAAAATATATTTTTTTAAAAATTAGCTGGGCATGGTGGCATGTGCCTGTAGTCTCAGCTACTCAGGAGACTGAGGCAAGAGGATCCCTTGAGCCCAAGAGTTTGAGGTTGCAGTGAGCTATGATGTCACTGCACTCTGGCCTAGGTGACAGAGTGAGACCCTGTCTCAAAAAAATAAACAAACAGGGGGGCATGGGCAATATACATAACCGTAATATTTGTACCCCCATAATATGCTGAAATAAAAAAATAAATAAACAAACAAACAAATAAATAAAAGGGGGGTGCAAATCCTGCTTCTGCACCCACTAGCTGTGTGCTCTTTGGGGCTTTCTGAGATTGTTTCCTTCCCTGTAAAATGGGAATAAGAATAGAGAGGTCAGATAGGTCTCAGTGTTGCTGCAGGGAGTGTGTTACTTAGCACAGTACCTGGCACACAATAAGCTCTCAATAAAAGGGAGCTGTTGCTGTTGTCATTACTACTGTCACCATCATCATCATCACCACCATATGTGTCCATCCTCAACTCCTGATCCTCCCATCCCCCTAGCGCTGTTCTCCACTATTGCCTCCCAATTCATGCTTGGCCCACTGTGATCAGCTTTCACCCTCACCAATGTCTGGAACTTTCCAGGCTGAGGTCACCAGGGACCTCCTCCTTGCAGAACCCTTCCCTCCCTCACATGCTCCATGGCATGTGACCCTGGCACCGCTTCCTCCTTCTTAAATGTCCCTCTCTCTTGACATCCATGACATGAACTCTCCTGCTGCTCAGGACAACCTGCTCACACTCTTGCCCTCTCTGCTGATCTACATCCAAACAGCCGACTGCCTACTGAGCACCGCCACCTCTCGTGCCATAGATGCCCAAAGCCAGCATGGCCAAAGCAGTTCGTTCCCAGCTCCATCATCTCACCCCACTCCCGGGTTCTACTGTTGAGAGCACGGACGATCCCCATCCATCATATCCCCTGGGCTGCACCCCTGGGAGTCCTCCCCTTGGTCCTGCTTTGCCAAGTGGTCCCAGTCCCTTTTTCAACATCCCGCCTTCTTAACATCATCCTCTGGTCTCCTCCCCTCTGCTGCTGCCAGAGTCAAGCTCTCATCTCTCACCTGGACCCTTAGAAGTCTCCTAACCCTGTGCTATCAAAAGGTGTTCTTCGGGCCAGTGACACAGCATCACCTGGGAGCTTCTTTAAAATGCTGGATATCAGACCCTATCAAGGACCTAGAATCTGCATTTTTTTTTTGTTTTGTTTTTTTGAGACAGAGTCTCACTCTGTTGCCTGGGCTAGAGTGCTGTGGCGTCAGCCTAGCTCACAGCAACCTCCAACTCCTGGGCTCAAGCAATCCTTCTGCCTCAGCTTCCTGAGTAGCTGGGACTGCAGCCATGTGCCACCATGCCCGGCTAATTTTTTCTCTATATTTTTAGTTGGCTAATTAATTTGTTTCTATTTTTAGTAGAGATGGGGTCTCGATCTTGCTCAAGCTGGTTTTGAACTCCTGAGCTTGAGCAATCCGCCCACCAAGGCCTCCCAGAGTCCTAGGATTACAGGCGTGAGCCATGGCGCCTGGCCTAGAATCTGCATTTGAACAAGACCCTCAGGAGATTCACATGCACTTTAAAGGTTGAGAATTGCTGTCCTAACCAATCTCCCAACCTCTGGCCTCCCCCTAACCCTAACCAATCCCTGACTTGACAACCATTGTGCAAATATGCCCATGCACCTTTTAGTTAAAAGCCCTCAGGCTCCCCACTGCCCTCAGCATTAAGTCCAAACTCCTTGGGGAGGTATCCAAGGTTCCTTAGTCTGTTTCTGCTTTACTGACATCCTTCTGACCCTTTTTGCTGCTCTCCCACCACATATACCACTATATGGTTGCCACAATGCACAACTTCAACACACGCTTCACTGGTTCCTGCCTCTGTGCCTTTGAACATGCTGTTCCCCCTGCCTAAAATTGTCTTCTGCCCTGTACTTGCCCACAAACCCTCTCTTATCCACTGGGTCCCAGCTCAGGCCTCCCTGACCCCATAAACAGTTACTTCCTCCCTGCAGTGGCAGCACTGTTCATAGCACCATCATAGCCCTTTGTCTTAAATTGAAGTTACTTCTCTCTATGTCTGTCACCCACACCCGCCCAGGGGCTATCTCTGTATCTCCCATGGCTGGCTGAATAATAAAACTTCTTCAGTTTCTGTCCAGATGGTAACTATCACAGGAGGGATAAAGATTAGACCTTAAGAGGAACTGGTAAAGAGGAACGTAGCAGGGCAAATATGCGAGTCATCTGTCATCTCTCAGCCTGGAAACTTCCCCCAGGGCAGAGTCATCAATCTACAGAATGTTAACTCCAAGGGGACTTTCATGATATCATCACCCAACCAAATACCAGAGGGCAACTGCTTTGCCCAAGGTCACACTGCTGCTTAGGGGCAGGGCTGGGACCAGACGCAAAGAAGCTCCGGAAGAAGTCTGGGCAGATGGCTACCTCATCCTATGAACATCTTCCCTTTCTGCCCATCCTAACTCCCTCAAGGATGTCCCTGATGTCTAATATGGTCAAACGAACTACTTGGGCTCACTCACAGCTCTTGTTGGGATTTTAGCTATCTGGAGTTGCCAAAATCCTGGAGGGGATCTAATTATCACCATTTTAGAGGTTGGCAAACCAAGGCTGCTCATGGCAGAGGCAGGATTTGACATTAAATAGTGTTCTTATAGAAGGGTCTGGAAAGCGAAAAATCCCACATGAGGGGCCAGGCGTGGTGGCCCATGTCTGTACCCAATTACTTGGGAGGCTGAGGCAGGAGTATCCCGTGAGCCCAGGACTTTGAGGATGCAGTGAGCTACGATGACGACACTGCACTCTACCTAAGGCAACAGAGCCTGACTCACGTCTCAAAAAAAAAAAAAAATCCCACATGTGCAGTCACTATTTACAATAATCATGACTGCTGACTTGCTAATGCCTGGGGAATCCCCTCACTCCCACCAGTTCCTCCGTAAATGGCGCCTCCATCCATCTCGCACAGGGTGTCTGACTTAGGAAAGAACCTGAATACCCACTCTAGAAAGCCAACCAGGCCTACCAGATAGACCATCACTCCCCCAGTCATAACCTTTAATGGGGAAATCACCCTTCGCTAAGCCCGGCACTTGACAGTGGCACTGCCCCCATCAACCCTGAGGTTGGTACTCTAGTGGGAGATGGGGAAACTGAGGGTCCCAGATAAGGCACTAGTGACCCATGGTCAAAGCCAGTTAAGTGGCAGGGCTGGGACTCGAACCCAAGTCTGTGACTCTAGCGCCGCATCTTCCTCCCTCCCCCGCTCCTCCACGCCGGGCCCTCCCACCCGGCGTAGATCTTCTGAAGCCTTTCACTGTCTGGGTTACTTCGGGAAAGTAACCACTTCTCCCAACGTGCCCAAGGTCAGGAGCTTTGCTTTGGGGGCCGAAGGGGAGAAAACAGTATGCGAAGGAGAAGCAAAGGAAACGCAAACCCGCCGGCGCCGACACAGCCTTTTCTCTGAGCCCGAGGCTGTCTAATGGCCAAGAGGAGAGGTCGCACTCCCGACCCCCGGCACCTGCGAAACCAAGCGCCAGGCTGGCTAGCAGAAGCGAAACCTCAGCACTCTCCAGCCTCCCCCGCTCGGTTCCGGGAACCCACGAGCCAGGCTTCGCGGAAACTTGCTCGGCGGTAGCCGCCTCCGGCCCCGGGACCGCCCCGACCGCAGCCCGCAGCCCGCAGCCTGGGGCCGGGAGGTGCGGGGCCCGGCGCGGTCGGGCCCGAGCAGCAGCGCGACGCGCGCTTCCGCCCCGCTCGGCTCCGGCGGCGGCCGCGGCGGCCCCACAATCCCCTTCTGGCTCCGGGGACGGGCAGGGCGGGGCGGGGCGGGGCGAGCGGGCGGAAATAATTTTCTGTTTGGTCGTCTCTGCCCTAGTCCGTTCGCCGCGGGACGCGCGAGACCGGCGAAGATGCCGGAGTCGGGAAGCGGGAGCGGGAACGCGCTGCCCTGGCACGCTTAGGGCGGCGGAGAGGAAGCGAGCAGGGATTGAGCGCCTACTGTGTGCCTAAGCGCTTTACCAAAGGATTTTCGTTTGGTCCTCACTACAGCCCTTGCCAGAGGGCATTAACGCCCCATTTACGGAGGGACAAGCTGAGCCTCAGAGAGGCGAAGTCATTCGCCGAGAGTCTCACAGCCAGCATCTGCGTGACACCCCAAATCAGTGTTCAGTTACGCCAAGGAGAGTACGATGAACTTGAAACCACTTGTTGGCCGAGTACGGCTCTTAAACTCGTTTTTTTGTGGATTGGCTCGTAGTGGGCGCTCAGGAAAATAAATGTTAGAAGCTTGAGAATTATCCTGACAGCTCAGCCTTGGGTACCCGCCGCCAATTCAGCCCAGCCCGCGGGGCACCAGGTTACTCCGGACCTCGGAAGAGGACATTTTGCGGATGCTCCCTCAGAAGAAACACAGTCATCCCAGCTTCGCACGGGCACACGACCAACACGTAGTGGCGGAGCCATAGCGGAAGACAGACTGGGTTCAAATCCCGGCTCTGCTGCTTTCAGGCTGTGTGACTTTGGGCAAGTCATTTCTTCCGTTGGAACCTCAGTTGCTCCATCCACAAAATGGGGGATATTAGCCCCACTCTAGAGCGTTGTGAGGAGATTAAACGAAACAATGTTCCTAAAACAGTAAACGCACAAATGTCACCGGTCCATCCCACAAGTTTCGGGGGCGCGCCGGGCGCGGGGTGACCTGAGACAAAGGCTACCCAGCCCCTGCCTCCAGGTCGTTCACTCCTGGAAGTAGGGGCCAACGGGCCTTCGAGTGGCCCCTGTCCGGCCAAACCCGAAACTAGGGCCACCTTGGTGGCAGTCGGTCCGCAAAGCAAATATTCAAATATTCAGAAACTCGCACATGGCTAGGGCTGACATTTTTGAGTTTAATCTTCTTGCAGTTTTATTCTTGCTAGTAAAGGTAATTCGTTAGAAACTCCTATGTGAGGTTTCTCCTCTGTTTCTGGTTAACTTTTCGTATGAGTGAAATTCACAAATCTGACCGAGAAACCAAGGCGTGGCAGTCCTTACCGGAATCCTGGCCCCTGGCAATAACCTGGCTCTCAATCCCTCGCCCCAGGGAAGGGAGGCTGCAGATACACAGGCTTCTCCAGCTCTGCCCGCTTAGACGGGGGGGGGGGGGGG
>VBSM01003215.1:16401598-16423080 GCA_008086735.1 Cheirogaleus medius | reverse complement strand
ACTCTAGCCCAGGCAACAAAGTGAGACTCTGTCTCAAATAAATAAATAAATAAAAGCAAACAGGCAAATGAATTAAATGCAATTTGTGGTAAGTGCTGTGAAGAACATAAGGCACTGAAATAAAGAATACCTGGTAGGGACTTACTTTAGATCTGGTGTTCAGCTGAGACCTGGGGCAGGGAAACGAGCCAGCAATGAGCAGGGTGAGGGCCTGGGTTCTAGAAGAAAGCATGGGAAACACTCAGAGGTGGGAATAAGCTCCCCAGTGAGCAAAAAGACAGTCTCTGCCTTGCAGAGCTCACCATCCACGGCCTGTGCTGTCCAATATAGTAGCCACTGGCCATACGTAGCTATAGAAATTAATTAACATTAAATACAATTTAGAATCCAGTTCCTCAGTCACAGTAGCCACATTTCAAGTGCTAACAGCCCCTATAACTAGTGGCTGCTGTGTTAGTGCAGTCTGTAGAATATTCCCTCACTGCAGAAAGTTCTGTTGGATAGCTTTGATCTGGGATTGTGGGGAGAGGATGGAACTGAGGGAGAGACCAAAGGATCCATTAGGTAGAAGGACAGGGGCTCCCTGGAGGAGGGGACGATTGCATTGTGTCCTGCAGACATGTTACATCTGCGAGGAGCAGGGCCGGGAGAGCAAGGCGGCCTCGGGAGCCTGCATGACCTGTAACCGCCATGGATGTCGACAGGCTTTCCACGTCACCTGGTGAGAGCCCTGCCCCGGCCCCCTTGCCCCCTCCCCCCCAAGGGTTGTCATGGCTGGACACCAGGTGGGCTCATCTAGCTGCTGTCTCTTTGGTGCTGGCTGCAGTGCTTCCCTTGGATGGTCTTGGCTTTGCCTCAGCAGGGGTCCCGGAGGGTAGGAGGAAGGTGGCTGGTCTGGTCTGGTCTGGCCACGCTGTCTCAGGCCGACCTCTCCCGGTTAGTGCCCAAATGGCAGGCCTGCTGTGTGAGGAAGAGGTGCTGGAGGTGGACAACGTCAAGTACTGTGGCTACTGCAAGTACCACTTCAGCAAGATGGTGAGTCCCGCCTGATGGTACACACGCGGCTGGTCAGTCATGGTGTGGAGGACGTGGGCTCTGGGCCAGGCCTGTGCCTGGTGCTAGGAGGACAGAGAGGGAAAGAACCCAGTCCCTGCCCTTGAAGCTCTCCATTCAGTGGGGACTAAATTAATTCTGGGGTATGAACAGGAGCTGAACTAAGCAAGCAGCCCATCCCAGAAGGCAGAGCTCAGGCCCTGCCTGTCAGAGTCTGGGAGGCTGCAAGGAAGAGGCGGTATTTAAGCTAAGTAGGGGTGGAAATAAGCCAACATTTGTGTGGGAGTCACCATTTACTCTGCCCCAGCCTCTGTACTGAGTTCTTCACATATGCTATTCTGTGTGATCTCCCACCAACCCTAAAAACTAGGTGGACTGTATTTTGCCCATTTTACAGATGAGTAAATGAAGGCTCACTGAGGCCACATAACTTAGAGCTGGTGGATGGGATTCAGAACAGGTAGCCTGATTGGAAAGCTCCATAGGAGCCTGCCAAGCAAACAGAGAGAAAGGAGTCCCCGGCAGAGGGGCTGGCGTGATGAAAAGGGCACACATGTGCGGCAGGAAGACAGAGTGTTCGGTGAGGAAGAGGTAGGAGGTGAGGCGAGGAAGCTTAGGCAGTGCCAGAGCTGGGCTCGCTTCTGCCCCAGGCTTCAGGGGCCCCAGGAGAGGCTGGGAAGGGTACTTGCTATGTTCTCGGAGAGACTTGCAGGGTTCCAAAAGTTGAGTATCGTCCTAGAGAGGTAGGCTGCGGCTTGGACCTCCCCTCGCCAGGCCATAGGCTCATAAGGCTTATAAGCAGGAGAGTAACATGATCAGATTTGTTTTTTAGGAAGATTACCCCGGCAGCCTCTGTGAAGCTGGATTGGAAGGGCCGAGGCTGGCGGCCGGGAGACAGCTGCGTGGAGGGGGTTGGAGGGATGAGGCTGGATGCTAGAACTGTTCCTAGGTAGACTTGCCTGAGTGTGGGAGTGGCTGAGAAGCAGGAGTTGAGGGTACCATATAGGATCCAGGCTCTACACACTGGGTGGATGGAGCTTGAACACGGGGTGCCACGAATGGAGGGTGCGGTTGGCTTCTGCGGGGTGAGCGCATGTCCTGGTTTATGCCTGTTGCCCTGGCATAATTACTAATTGCTGCCCCCCTTCACTTTCGAAAGTGTCCTGGTTTGGATCATAAATTATATGATTACCTTGGTTTTAGAGTTTGATGACAACTTAGGATGGTGTAGGGAGTGTGGTTTGGTTTGCAGGAGGTGCTAAGTAGAGACGTTCAGATTTGGTGGATGTCAGGCCTCCAGGCAGGGCCGTTAGTGGCAGCCCCAGTCTTATAAGGCTGGCGCTGGAGTCCCCGGGTGTCCAGGAGGAGAGGGTGGGCCACCGTGGGAAGGGAGCCAGGAAAGAGAGCACTCAGCAGGGCAGGAGCAGTGCCCAGCACTGGGGAGCCATGGAGCCGAACAAGGCCTGAAATTAGCCCTTGGATTTGGCAGTTGGGAGGTAGTTGGTGACCTTAGAGGGAGCAGCTGCAAGGCTGGGGTGGGTGAAGCCACAGACTGGGCACAGGGATCGCCTTAGTCGTGAAGGGATTGGAGGAGGCAGCGTGAAAATTGTTTGGGTTTTGTTGTTGTCCATGTTCACTTTGGGTAACTGCTTCAGGTTAAGGGCAGCGTATCCTTTGGGACAGAAGCAGCCAGTGTGGTGGAGGGGAAAGACCAAAAGGGGGTCGTGGCTGGAGCAAAGTGTGTGGCTCGGGTGCTGAGTGTAGGCTCCCCATGAGGGTCCCCTGCACATCTGCTGGCCCAGGGAAAGAGGTGGGAGTGGCCATAGCGCACTGTGGAACTAGCAAGAGCCCCGTGCCTTGCTGGGGGCCAAGACATGCCCCTGCCTCTTCTGGGCCTCAGTTGTTGAATCTGTACATTGGGTAAGCCGGCTGGGGAAGCTCTAGGATTTTCAGGCTGGAGAATGTCCTGCTGAGCACAACATCGTGGAGGACATAAGTGACAGGGCAGATGGGGCTCGCCCCAGCCCGCAGGAGCATTTGACCTTCAGGAAGCTTTCCCTAAGCTGGTGAGATGATAGTCTGGCAATTCCTCTCAATTCTCTTTCCCCAGAAGACATCCCGGCACACCAGCGGGGGAGGAGGAGGAGGAGGAGGAGGAGGAGGTGGTGGCGGGGGCAGCGGCAGCAGCACAGGGGGAGGTGGCAGTGGCTTCATCTCTGGCAGGAGAAGCCGGTCAGCCTCACCGTCCACCCAGCAGGAAAAGCACCCCACCCACCACGAGAGGGGCCAGAAGAAGGTAGAGCCCTTTTGTCCCCCTCTCCTGCCCACACTCCCACATGTAGATGTCTCTCAAGAAGCCACCAAGAGGTGCCCCCAAGGTCTTGGTGCTTGCCCTCTTCCTTCCTCTGGGGCCGCTGAGGGCAGGAGGGGGCTGAGGAAGTGGAAGAGTGGGGTCCTGGGGGGAGCTGGGGCCTTGGCTTCCTTTTGGCTTTCTGTGTCTATCTATAGTTCCTCTAGGTCCTCCCCATGACATGTGTCCCCACAGCCCCAGACACATGTCCCTGCATAGCACACCCCTCTCCACAGTCCAGTTTGTACACGCACATGTCTGTGTACCCTCCTGCCACGCTTCACATGTGCCCTGCTCCCATCCCTCTTCTCAGCTCTGTGTCCCAGGTGGACACCCTTGCAGGTGTGTGCTCACGTGTGTGGTGCTCTGTGTCACTGGCGTGATAATGGGACAGGCTATTTTTAGCAGACAGTGAGGGTGGAGGAGGGGCTGTTGGCACTCCAAGGAACTTGCTGGAGCCACTCCTTCCAGCCAGTTCCTGTCTCTCCCCGGGGGGACATGACACCCACAGAGCCCCATCTCTGAAAAGGGGCCAACTCCCCACACCCACACTTCATGTTTGTCCTCCCAGTACAATATCTGGTCACCTCTCCCTCCCTAGAGTCGAAAGGACAAAGAACGCCTTAAACAGAAGCACAAGAAGCGGCCTGAGTCACCCCCCAGCATCCTCACCCCACCTGTGGTCCCCGCTGCTGACAAGGTACTGCTGCCACATTTAGGAGGGATGGCACGCTGGTCTGGTGGCCTGGGGATGGCAGTGGGAGGAGGGAGAGGTATGAGAAGTCAGGGGTGCCAGGGACCTGGGTGCCCTCCCCAAAGCTCCAGGCTAGTGGCAAACCCTCTTCCAGCCTAGAGGGCCCTGCTCCTTAGCCCCATCACTCACTGACCCACCATGAGGGTGGGAGTGGGTGGGGGTACTGGCGACCAGATGTTCACATCTGCCTCTGTCCAGACAGAGGGTCTCAGCACTGGGCTCCTGTCTACAGAGAGCGAGGGGAAGAGCACTCAGGCCTGTTCTCCAGCTCCTGGGGCTGAGGAACACCCTCACCCTCAACCCCACCCCAAAGCCTGTCACTTAACCAAAATCCCACCCCATGCAGGTTGGAGAGGCTAAAAGTGCTAACCAAGGGAATATGGAGGGCAGGGCCCTGGACAACACTCCAAAACTCCTACTCATCACCCTTCCTAGCAGAGGAAGGGCACATTAGGTCTGTCTCCTGAAATGGGCAGCATTGGGATTAGCCACTTTTGGGCAGGCCTTGCCCTAGGCCAGGGAGTCTCTAATCCAAGCCAGAGCAGCCCTCCCAGCCCCTCCCTGCAACCTGCCACCCTCCCTGTGGAAGGAGAACCCGGGGGGCCTGGAGAAACTGCTTCCTCCTGTCACCATTCTTGCCCCTTCACCTCCACCCTGCCTCAGATAGTTGGCAGAGTTCTGGGCATCTGAGCAGGAGGCTCAGGTATCAGGTTTCCAGGGTGAGGTTGCTGTGGCAACTGCCCCAGTAACCCTCTCCCTGCCCTGCTTCCAGGGTTCACCTGGAAAGCTTGTCATTCATGCACTCTGACCTTCCTGAGGCTTGCAGGCAGGTGGAATGAAAGGGCCAGAGATCTGAGAGGTCCCCTAGTAACTGGGTGTCCCTTGCACATGCCAGAGAACTCTGTCCATCCCCCTCCCTGCCCCAGCATTTCAGCTACCCTTCCCCCCAGCCCCTCTCTTCCCCTGCTCTCAGAACCACATCTGGCTCCCTTCAGAACTCCAGCTGTTGAAAAGAACAAAGAAGAAGACAGAGACCAGGGCTCCGCCCCGGGAGGGCAGTGCAAGGGTGGCTCTCATTTCCCCATCCATCCTCCCTCCAGCATTTGTTCGTTCAGCTCAGCACAATTTACTCAATACCTGGTCTCGACCAGGAGGAAAAGTGCTGTCCCTGGCAGTAACGTGAGGCACGGACTCTCTCACCACATGTCAGGCTCTCTTCTAGAACTGGGGGATGGAAGAGGTATGTGGGGATTAGTTCATTTGGCACCCAAAATAATCCAGTGAAGTAGGTATTTTATTAACCCATTTAGTAAATGAAGAAGCTGAGGCACAGACAGGTTTAGTAATTTGCCTGAAAGCACACAGCCAGTAAGCGGTAGAGTGATGCGAACACAGGCAGTCTGGCTTGAAGGCCTGTGTTCACCGCCACACGGTGGCTTTGCGGAACATCAATAGCAGCTGCTGCTGTCGGACTTACTGTCATTACTGACCCCGTACCACATATCTGCAATCATGCTCCTTATAACTCTCCAGGTAGGCATAATTCACCCCATAAGGACAGTAGAACTCAGTGAGGTCGCGAGGCTGTGTGACATAACACGCTGTAGAGGGCAGAGCCTGCTAGCTGTGCTCCTTTGACCACCACCCTGCCGCCCTCAAAGGTTACTAAGGCCTCAGACTTAGGACAGTACAATCCAGTGCAGAGTGGCAACTGTTGACGGGCGGATGTGTCAACACGGCGCCCTGGAAATAAGAGGACGGAGTGGCTTGTTCCACCCCATGTATCTAGGGAGGCTTCGCGGATGAGGGACTTCCCTGCTGGGTTTTAAAGGACAAGAAGTTTCCCAGGAAGAGTAAGGATAGGTTCTTCTGGCACAGGCTCAGTGAGCGCGTGCTCAGGTAGTCTAGGAAGAGCATAGAGGGATGAGAGGATGGGGTGAGAGCCTGGCGGCTGTAGCTTGGGTGTGTGGGGAGGGTGTGGGGGCAACTGGAATGCCAAGGCTGGGACAGAGCAGCCCATTCCCCTGTGGCTCCCCTCCGCTGCCCACACCCATTCACAGCACAGGTCCAGCCCTGAGGCCCTTCAAGTGTTTGCGTGGATGAATGAATGGCCGGATGAGTAGATCAGTCCAAATTTTGGGATGGTTTCCTTCTCTCCCTCACCCTCCATCTCCCCTGCCTAAGCAAAGGACAGACACCTTCTTGGGTCAAGTGTGCTCCCCTCTGCCTCACACCCACAAGCCTCACAGCTGCCTCCATCTCCCCGGTCTGCGAGTCCCCACTGTCTCCCTCCGTGGAAGTCCTTCATGAAGCCAGCTCCAGGCTTTCCCAACTCGCCTAGGGCCTGTGCCCTCCTGCTCCACTCCCAGGTCAGGGTGAGCCCATGCCCAGGCAGCTGGCGCTGAGCCCTCCTCTCTCCTCTCTTCCTTCAGGTCTCCTCCTCAGCTTCCTCTTCCTCCCACCACGAGGCCAGCACGCAGGAGACCTCCGAGAGCAGCAGGGACTCAAAGGGGAAAAAGTCTTCCAGCCATAGCCTGAGTCACAAGGGGAGGAAACTGAGCAGTGGGAAAGGTGTGAGCAGTTTTACCTCCGCCTCTTCCTCCTCTTCTTCCTCCTCTTCCTCCTCCTCTGGGGGGCCCTTCCAGCCTGCAGGTGAGTGTGTTGGGCATCCCAGAGGAGGCTGGGAGCAGGGACAGCCTTTTTTGTCCTGAGCTTTGCTGGCAAGGGCCTTTGCCCATTGGCTTCCATCTCATTTACTTTCAAGTGGGTTCAGGATACAGTCAGGATTCCCCACCAAGTGACTCCTCTCCAAACCCTCCTCTCCATCCTTCCCTCTTGAGCAGGAACTCTCCTCCCCTCCCTCTCAGGGACCAACCAATCCCATAACAATACTCATTGTCCCCTACCCTTGTGCTGCAAGTTGCCATTTTTAAAGCATCCTCATTACTGTCATTTCCTATAAGCTCTACAGTCCTGCAGTGAGGTCAGCAGGGTGGGAATCACTTTCTTCCAATTTTATGGCAAGTGGGAAAGCTGGAGGGGTAGGGAACATTCCTCCCAGGACACGGACAGTGGCAGAGCTGGGACAAGAAACCAGAGAGCGCTCGCCCCGCAGTGCATGCGGGAGTGGGAGGGAGTGAGGGGATCTGGGGTCCAGCTGTAATTCATTCTCCCTCTGTACAGTCTCGTCCCTGCAGAACTCCCCTGACTTTGCTGCGTTCCCCAAGCTGGAGCAGCCAGAGGAGGACAAGTACTCCAAGCCCACAGCCCCCGCCCCTTCGGCCCCTCCCTCTCCTTCAGTCCCTGAGCCCCCCAAGGCTGACCTTTTTGAGCAGAAGGTGGTCTTCTCTGGCTTTGGGCCCATCATGCGCTTTTCCACCACCACCTCCAGCTCGGGCCGGGCCCGGGCCCCTTCCCCTGGGGACTACAAGTCTCCCCATGTCACGGGATCTGGGGCCTCAGCGGGCACCCACAAGCGGATGCCCACACTGAGCGCCACCCCTGCACCTGCCGAGGAGACCCCTGAGATAGGCCTGAAGGAGAAGAAGCACAAAGCCAGCAAGAGGAGCCGACATGGGCCAGGCCGCCCCAAGGGCAGCCGGAACAAGGAGGGCACTGGGGGCCCGGCTGCACCCTCCCTGCCTGGTGCCCAGCTGGCTGGTTTTACTGCCACTGCTGCCTCACCCTTCTCTGGTGGTTCCCTGGTCAGCTCTGGCCTGGGTGGTCTGGCCTCCCGCACTTTTGGGCCTTCTGGGAGCTTGCCCAGCCTGAGCCTGGAGTCACCTCTGCTGGGGGCAGGTTAGTGATCCCTGGGGTCAGAGGGCATTTCAGGGCCCAGCCAGTCTAGTGAGGGGACAGAGGCACATACATGCAGTTAAAAGAAAATGTGATGGAAACTCCTCCAAAGGACAGAGGTGACAGTCACCTCTAAGACACACCCCTATACCAGCCTTCTGCATGGTTGCAGTGGGAAAGACTGGAGTAGATTGCCAGCAGGACTTACCAAGTTGTAGGAGGGGGATTAGAAAAGCTAGGAATCCTCCAGCCATGGGCAGGACAGTTAAATAAGCAAGCACATCAAGCAGATGTCACCCAGGCAAGAAGTGACATCTTTGCAGCAAGAGTGTTAGATTGGTGTGTTTAGCCAGGTCCCAGGGTGTACACTCCCTGGGAGGGGCTGTCCCAGCTGCCTGACTGAATCTGGGGTGGAAAGTGACTGTTTTCGTCTGTGTTCTTGTGCCTATAGGCATCTACACCAGTAATAAGGACCCCATCTCCCACGGTGGTGGGATGCTGCGGGCTGTCTGCAGCACTCCCCTCTCCTCCAGCCTGTTGGGGCCCCCAGGGACCTCGGCCCTGCCCCGCCTCAGCCGCTCCCCATTCACCAGCACCCTCCCCTCCTCCTCTGCTTCTATCTCCACCACTCAGGTGAGACCATGCTTCTGGGCTCCTCCTTCCCTGGGCAGGTTGGGGACAAACTGCAGAGGACCCCAGCCCTCCCTGGGAATTGGAGAGATTGGACTTGATTGCCATCAGAACTCCCCCACCGGTCCTCTCTCCTCCCCAGCATGCCTAGTCCCCCTCACCCCATCACACAGTTGTGCCCTAGATCCAATAATAACCACCAGCCCGGATTCTACCTCCCTTCCCTCAGGTGTTTTCTCTGGCTGGCTCTACCTTTAGCCTCCCTTCTACCCACATCTTTGGAACCCCCATGGGTGCCGTTAACCCCCTCCTCACCCAAGTTGAGAGCAGCCACACAGGTATGTGAGTCTCTGACCCTGTTCCCCTTTCTTCCCAAAGGCCTGAGTGGCACCCATCACCTGCATGTGACCTCAGAAAGAATGGGAGGGCTTTCTGGCTGCCCCCTCCCTCTGGCCATTGCCATCCCTGCAAAAAAAAAAAAAATTACAACAAACCAGGCGGGCAGGGGCAGAATTACTGCTGTATTTTACAGAAGATAAAGCAGAGGGATAGATGTCTGGTTCAGGCAGTTGAGGTAGGGAATGGCAGAGCCAAAGCGCAAATTCTGGTCTCCTAACTCCAAGCGGAGTGCTTTTACCGCTGCAGCCTAGCTCCCCGCTGGCTTCTTAGCATGTTACAGAGGACCCAGCAGTTGGGCAACCTGCTGTCCGGGTATTTAGGAGTTAAGGGGGCGGGCCACAAGCTCCCCGCCCTCTCCCTGGAGAGTCAACCCAGCCCCAGGGAGCTAATTGGCTCACAGACACCGCCGGTCAGGCTAGGGGGCAGGGCTTACTGCTAGGCTGCCAGTTCAAGTAAGTCTTAAAGGGGCCAAAGTATGATTCTAGGTTTAAGACCCCATGGAGTAGAGTGACTATATTTTCTCAACTCAAAGCGGGATTTTCTGGCCCAATGAAAAGTTTTGTCTTCTGAATTAGGGATTTATGAATATAAAAAGTCGTACAAAGCTAATTATGATAATAACTACAATTATTAAAGGCTTGCTGCATACCAGCTAAACCCTTTAGCTAAACACATTTATTACCTTCTTTTAATCCTAATAGTCACTTCAGAGAGGCTAGTTACAAGCCTAAGGTCACACAGCCAGTTAGTGTCAGGTTCAAGTTCAATCCAGATCTGTCTTGGCCTCAAATATTTATAAGCTTCCAGGAAAGAAACTGGGAGGCGGATCTGAAGGTAGTGAGGCCGCCAGAGTCTTTCTGCCTAGAGAAAGGGGAAGGGAGCAGATGCCAAGGCTTTGCCTCCCAGGGGGCAGAGTTTCCTAGCCAGGGACCTTGGCGCCTGACCGTCTTGAACTGCCAGTCTGGGGTAGGAGGGACTTGGGGAATGGGGTCTGCAGTGAGGTCCCAGATTCCCTACCACCCCCGCCCTTCCCTGTGAGACCCTGAGGCGGAAGGCACCTTTCTTCCGCTGATCCCTGCCTTCCCTTCTCCTTCCAAGAGCCAGACCTGGAGGACTGCAGCTTCCGATGTCGGGGGACCTCCCCCCAGGAGAGTCTGTCTTCCATGTGAGGGAGGGGGCGGTGGCTTGGGGAAGGGCTGGGAGCCGGGCAGGAGGGACACTCAAGGGAGGAGGTGGGGAGAGACTGGAACTCCTGAGGGGGGAGGAGGGGGGGATCCTGGACTAGTCTGGTCAGTCAGTCCCGTTTTCCCTCTGACTGCAGGTCCCCCATCAGCAGCCTCCCTGCACTCTTCGACCAGACAGCCTCTGCACCCTGCGGGGGTGTCCAATTAGACCCTGCGGCCCCAGGGACTACTAACATGGAGCAGCTGCTGGAGAAGCAGGGCGACGGGGAGGCCGGTGTCAACAGTGAGGAGGGGTGGCACCGGGCAGAGAGACCTGCCCCAGGGCCCCAACTCTTGTTACCTTTCTCCCAAATTCCCCACACCCCTATAAGGTTCCGCCCCTAGGCACCGCCCCACCTGGACTCCAAGCTGGGCCCCCCCCCTCACTTTTAACCCTTGCTAGGCTTTGCTATCGCCCCGCCCCCTGCGCCCCGCCTTTGGCCCTCATGGCATCCTGGCACAGACCTTACCAAACCCAAAACCCTAACTTCCGCCCACCCCTTCTCTCCCAATCTCGTGGCCTAGACCCTCGCGCCTTAGTCCCCATCCCTGGTCCTCACACCTGGCTCCCGAGGTCCCACGTCGCCCCTCCGAGCTCACCTGTGTCCCTCATTAGGCTGGCGCCTTCTTTTCGAGGTCTGAGTCCTCTTTCCCCAAGCCCCGCCCCCGCTCCTCTGGTCCCGCCCACATCACGTAGTCTGGGGCTTCAAGCACCTTTGCTCTCTCTGCAGTCGTGGAGATGCTGAAGGCGCTGCATGCGCTGCAGAAGGAAAACCAGCGGCTGCAGGAGCAGATCCTGAGCCTGACGGCAAAGAAGGAGCGGCTGCAGATTCTCAACGTGCAGCTCTCTGTACCCTTCCCCGCCCTGCCTGCCGCCCTGCCTGCCGCCAATGGCCCTGTCCCTGGGCCCTATGGCCTGCCTCCCCAAGGTAAGGGGGTCCCGCCCAGCCCGGGGGTGGGGGCGGGGGTCATGCTGACTGTTGGAACTGGCCTTGACTCAAGCCTCTGACCTCCCTCAGCCGGCAGCAGCGACTCCTTGAGCACCAGCAAGAGCCCTCCAGGGAAGAGCAGTCTGGGCCTGGACAACTCGCTGTCCACGTCTTCCGAGGTGGGAGCTTCCAGGAGTCAGGGCAGGGAGGAGCGGGGAGAGACTCCTCTTCCAGGACCCATCTTTACCCTGCAGCTGTTGAAAGCTGGGCAGTGAAGTGATTGGCTGAGCAATTGATTGAGTCATTCGTGCATCCCTCAATCAAGTAATGTTTATGAGGTGCCTACTTAGTGCCAGGCACTGGCTAAGCAACCAGTGAGCAAAACTGACATAATCGTGCTCCTGAAGATATGCTAAATCCACAAAAGCAATGAATAATTGCAAACCAGGAGAAGCGCTAAAATGGAAATAAGTTGAGGGCTGTGAGAGAATGGAGGGAGGGATGGTTCTGTGGATAGAAAGTGGTTAGGGAAGGTCTTGAGACGTATTTGTGAAGGGCTTGTTATAGCGCCTCACACAAAATAATCCCTGTGTGACTGGTGGTGGTTGGAATAGCAGTTGCTATTGTGTTGTGGTTATTTTGGGAAGCTAACAAACTGGGTTCTTGTTTTCTTCCTGCCATTTAGTAACTGTGTGACTTGGGCAGTAATAGTCATAATAATAACCAGCATTAATTGCACAACTTGCCCATTGCCGCGCCCTGTGCTAAGATTTTTAAAGCATTGATTTAGCTTTCCCAGTAACCCACAGAATGGGGTACTACCGTTACCTCCAGATTATGAGTGGGTGGACTAAGATGACCCCACTGAGTCCACCCAAGCCATTATATTGTGGACACTGAATTTGAACCTGAGCCTTTCACTCCAGCTGTAGTGCTCTTGCCTGCAGTTTCTTAACCTGTCCGAGAATCAGTGGCTTCACCCATAAAATGGTAATAAGGAGATAGCACAGGTCGAGTACTAAACCCTGTACCTGCTTCCCCAGATGGTCACTGCCATCATCATTGTCCATTATTAAATGAGGACGATGAGGGATGTTGGGCCCCCAGGAAGGGGTCAGGAAACATGATCTGTGAAGCCCATCTGGATTCTTAGCCCTCATCCCTGGGCCTTGCTTCTTCCTCCAGGGTGCCTGGGGGTGACGTGGGGGTTGTGTTCTGTGAGAATGCTGGTGGGTGCTGGGCCAGGGGCCAGAAAGGTCATGCTGGCCCTCTGACCCCTCCCTTCCCCCTCCCTCCCCAGGACCCACACTCAGGCTGCCCGAGCCGCAGCAGCTCGTCGCTGTCCTTCCACAGCACGCCCCCACCGCTGCCCCTGCTCCAGCAGAGCCCTGCCACCCTGCCCCTGGCCCTGCCTGGGGCTCCTGCCCCACTCCCGCCCCAGCCACAGAACGGGTTGGGCCGGGCACCCGGGGCAGCAGGGCTGGGGGCCATGCCCATGGCTGAGGGGCTGTTGGGGGGGCTGGCAGGAAGCGGGGGCCTGCCCCTCAATGGGCTCCTGGGGGGGTTGAATGGGGCCGCTGCCTCCAACCCTGCGGGCTTGAGCCAGGCTGGCGGGGTCCCTGCGCTGCAGCTGCCAGGTTGTCTCAACAGGTGAGGGAGAGCTCTGCCCCGGGGAAGGGAATGGGGAGGCTGGCTCTGGGAGGGGTTCCCCCCAAAACACCCATACTCTTCCCCCAAAAGGAAAAATGTCCTCTGGTCTTATAGGGTATATAATCCTAGTCATTTATTGACTAGACTGTTAGACGTGAATGTCTGGATGTTAGTTCTCCAGGGACAAAAGAGTCTATTTCCTGTCTCCCACTCTAGATTTTCCCTCTGGGACAGTCCTTCCATCTTATTCGTTTCCCTCCTGCTGCACCCTCTGAGCTGAGTGCTCTGAGATCACACATTCCCCTCTCCTCTCCTGGGCTCAGGGAGTCTGGGGGCGTGTGGGGGTGGCAGGAAGAGTGTTTCCCTGGCCATTCCCCAAGGTCTGTGTATTGTCCCCCTGCCTTAGCCTGACGGAGCAGCAGAGACACCTTCTTCAGCAGCAAGAGCAGCAGCTCCAGCAACTGCAGCAGCTCCTTGCCTCCCCGCAGCTGACCCCGGTAATGCCCCTCTTCCCAGCTGCCTCAGGCGCCCCTTGCACTGTGGTCCCCAAGCTCTGTCTGGAAGGGCCCATCTCAGAGGGCCTGGGCTGGCCCAGGGAGGGCAGGAGCAGAAGGGAGGGAGGGAAGCTCCAGACTGGGCTGAGATGGAGCCTGTGGGACTGGGGCTGGGGCCCTGTGGAGCATCCGGCAGGCCAATGGCACAAGGACTATTCTCAGGAAAAGGCTGCTGTAGTGGCCCCAGAGTACATCCTAGTGACAGGACCTGGAGGGTGGAAAGTCCTCTGTCACTGAGTGTTTCAGTCCCCAAGGATCTTCTAGGGAAACTCCTATGTGACACCAGAGCAGCAGCTTTTGGGCCTGTCTTATACATTGGGTTCTACTGAGATTGCCTTTGGTGAAAAGGAGTTTTGCCTTTTAAAACTGAGTGGGTATCTCTCTGATGCTATTCTACTTGGGGGGCTACCCAATTCACTAAATAGAAAAAAAAATGAGGGAATAGAAAAATAGGAAAAATAAACATTTTCATATAAAGAAACATTAGACAGGAAACCAGCCAGGCGCAGTGGCTCACGCCTGTAATCCTAGCACTCTGGGAGGCCGAGGCGGGAGGATCGCTCAAGGTCAGGAGTTCAAAACCAGCCTGAGCAAGAGTGAGACCCCGTCTACTAAAAATAGAAAGAAATTAATTGGCCAACTAAAAATATATAGAAAAAGTTAGCCGGGCATGGTGGCGCATGCCTGTAGTCCCAGCTACTCAGGAGGCGGGGCAGGAGGATTGCCTGAGCCCAGGAATTTGAGGTTGCTGTGAGCTAGGCAGACACCACGGCACTCTAGCCTGGGTAACAGTGTGAGACTCTGTCTCAAAAAAAAAAAAAAAGAAAGACAGGAAACCAACTCAACTGGTTACCTATCAGGGCCAGATGGGAAGAAGAGTAGGAGTAAGATTTCTTAAGGTGTAAAGTTTGATATATTATTTTGGTTTTGGAGACACTGAGAATGCTTTGCCTTTTCAAAGCAAAATTAAATGAATGTTGAATGTTAAAAAACAAAACAAAAAGAGGGGAAGCTGAAAACTATGGACCTAGTTTAGTATTTTCCAACTTGGGGTGAAACCACTTTCGGGGCATTTGTGGTTGTCTTAGCAACTGAGGAACTGATTTAGTGGGTTAAGAGGGGATGTTCAATATCCCACACCTGGCCAGTATTGTGCCAGGTGACAAACACAGATGGTGTGTGGCTATTTTCTTGTCGGATGGGCAAACTGAAGTCCAGAGTAGGAAGTTAGAGACAGAACCTTGACTGTCTCACAGGTCTCCTGCCTCGTGGTTCCACGTGATGGGTTGGGGCCCAGGCCAAACAGGGCAGGCAGGCTCGGGGAAGAGACCCCAGGGACCATTGGCCAATGAGCAGTCTGGCCCCCTTGCAGGAACACCAGACTGTTGTCTACCAGATGATCCAGCAGATCCAGCAGAAGCGGGAGCTACAGCGGCTGCAGATGGCCGGGGGCTCCCAGCTGCCCATGGCCAGCCTGCTGGCAGGAAGCTCCACCCCACTGCTGTCCGCGGGCACCCCTGGCCTTCTGCCCACAGCATCTGCCCCACCCCTGCTGCCCGCCGGAGCCCTAGTGGCTCCCTCGCTTGGCAACAACACAAGTCTCATGGCCGCAGCAGCTGCGGCTGCAGCAGTAGCAGTAGCAGGCGGACCTCCAGTCCTCACTGCCCAGACCAACCCCTTCCTCAGCCTGTCGGGGGCAGACGGCAGTGGCAGTGGCCCCAAAGGAGGGGTGAGTAAGGGGTCGGGGGCCTTCCTGTCTCCCTTCTGATGGGTGGGCAGAGATGGACGGTCAGAAAGTATATTCTAGGATGCATGATGAGCAAGGGAAGGAAGCAAACCCTAGGTCAGCAAAGTGCCCTGCCCCAGATCCCAGGGCCTCTGCTTGCACATGGGTGCCCTCCTGCAGGGCTAAGAAAGATCCAGTCTGAGCATGGGCTAATAGGAAAAGGACCAATTAGAAAACAGCCTTCTGGGAAGACCAATTAGAAAAGGCCATTTCCTTTCTGAGCAGACCAATTAGGAAAAGATGACCCTTTGGGCCTATGAGTGTGAGAAAGGCCTTGGCTGGCTCAGGGCCACTCAGCTAGTTGCCCATGTGCAGGGCAGTTTCCCCACCCCCACACATTGACACTGGCTGCACCGCAGCTTTCTTGGCCTGGGAAGCTGTTCTCAGGTATGAGGCCAGATACCTCCAAACCCCTAGCCTCCCTTCCTCTCTTTCCAGACTGCTGACAAAGGAGCCTCAGCCAACCAGGAAAAAGGCTAAACCTACCCATACCCCTTCTGACTCCCCAAGTGGAGGGGGCAGATCCTGGCCTGAGGGGTTCTAGCCTGGAGCAGGCACCTGCGCCCAGACACTGGAGAGCCCGGGCCCAGAGCCTGTGCGGAGGCCCAGGGAGAGTGGGGAGCTCCTGGTGCGGAGGACTGAAACAGAGGGGAGCCCCTTCCAGCTGGGCCCCTGCACTCTGCACCCTCCCCTGTGTGAGAGGCTTGTAGGAAGGACAGGCTCCAAGCCCACCTAGAAGTCCTCACCCTCAGAAAATGTTTTGGGGTCCTCCAGAGAGCATAAGTAGGGGACTGGTTGGACCTGTCACATAAAATAGATCAGCACTTGAATGGGGAAAAGTAGAGGGACAGGCCCTGGGCCTGTCCCCGTGTGGAAATCTTTTATGGAAGAAGGGCTGGCCCGACTTTACCTGCAGTTCTTTCCCGACTTGGGCAGATGGCAGAAGGGATCCCTTGGAATGTTTCTTGCCATCCCTTCCCCACTGCTGGTCACAAGCTGAGCTTGTAAAAGCCCACAGATGGAGGGGGCTGAGGAAGGGGCGGGATAGCATCATACTCAGCCCACGCCTCCCCCACCTCGTGGGGCCCCAGTGATGGGGAGGGGAGGGCAGGTGGCGGAGGCCCCATCCTTCCTTGGTGCCCTCCGTGTTTGCACTATTGGATTTAGGAGTGCCGAGGGTGGGGAGATGGAGCTGCCCAACTCAGAGTGTGAATGAGCGTGTGCGTGCGTGTGTATGTGTGTGTGTGTGTGCGTGTGTGTGTCTGTCTGTCTGTCTCTCTCCCTCTGGACCTGGGGCAGCACGGGCAGGGATAGGAGCAATTGTCAGATGATGTGGCACCAGAGTGGGGAGCTCCCAGCTCTTGTTTGCACCCTCCCCACCTCACCAACTTTGGTCCCTTTCTGGGGCATAAATGGTTAACAAAAACCAGAACAGTACTCCAATATTGGAGAGTAACTAGGGGCTGGGGGCTTTGAATCAGGGTAATATCCTGCCTTCCCTCCCCCAGACCCCACATGGTCTCAGGGCCCCCTTCCGGGCCCTCTTCCCCACTGATAGCTTGGTCCTTCTTCCCTGCCACAAGGGGAGCCCCAGGGCTGGGGGAGAGGGCAAGGGGGTGGGTAAAGTGCCACTTCTTTTAGCAAAAGCCTCCCTCCCAGAGTCAGTCAGCCTGCCTCCAGCACCCCACCCACCCCCACCAACCAGGGGAGCCGCTTAAACTGACCTAACCATCATCCCCTCACCCACCAGCTATTCCCCCCCCCCCAGGAGTGTAGTGGGCAATTCTCATCTTAAAAGCGCCCCCACTTGCATAGGGCCTTCATGGCAGAGGCCAGGTGGGGCCATCTGGAGAGAGGCCAGCGAGGCCTGTGTTCCTGTCGCAGTTGCACTGGGTTGGAGCCGAGGGGAGGCGTTTCCAGCTCTCCCTGATGCTCCTGTCTTGTCCGTCTCTTTGCATGTGTGGATTTATTTGTGTGTGTTTCTGTTTGGGTTTTTGTTGTTGGGGTTTTTTGTTTTTGTTTTTTTTGTTGTTCTTAAATAAAGAAAGAAGTGTATATTTTTGGCAACAACAGAAACGTAGTGCAGATATATTTTTGCCTGTGCTGCTCAACTGTTTTTTTTCTGATACTGAAAATAATATTAATATTCCTGTTGATAAGACTTTGTAAGATGATAGGGAGCTGATAATGGAGGGGGTGGGTGGGGATCCTTCAGAGGCAATTTCTTAGGCACTTGCAGGGGCGTGGGGAGGGGGGAGGCAGTTGTGATGACCTCAGAAATAACTCACTTTTTATTAATGCTAAATACCAGTTAGAAAGCAATGCTAGAATTCAACATTTATCTTAATCTATTAAGCTCTGTAACTCCCTGCCTCCAAACCACTGAAAAGAAGAAAATAACCTTCAGAGATTCTTAGAGTTGCTCATTCATGCCCCGCCCTTGCCCTAGGCTGGCCCTCTTAGAACTGAGGTTAACTTCTGTTCTGGAAGGTAAGGGAAGTACATCCACCCTAAGGCTGCTGTGTTGAAGAGGGAGAGGTCCAAATGATTTAGTGCACTGGAACCAAGACCCCCAGCACACTCTGCCCTCCCCCAGCCCAAAGTCTGGGCTTCTCCAACTTTCCGAAGCCCTTTGCATTCGATGCTGTGGCAGATTGTCATGTTAGATTTGAAGAAGGGACCCAGACTGGGCGTGGATTGGTGCTGTGTACCGCCCCCCACCCCTGCCCGCAGCCCTTAGGAGAAGTAGTGGCATTTCCTTCTGAGGGAGCAGGAGGAAAGGTCTGGGAGGATCAGGATGCCAATGCCAAGGATGGCTGTAATGACCTCACCCTCTCCCAGCCTCAGTCCCTTCTTGGACAGCGAACTTAAATTGGGTGGGAAGGGACTCAGATTTTTAGATCTCTGTCTGGGGGAGGGGAAGGATGTGGTTTGCAGAGCGGAAGCAGGGTTGGAAGATGCATGAGAGTGGAGCTCTGTGTCACAGCGAGGAGGGTGAGTGGGTGTGCGTGCAGAGCCGCTGTCTGCTGTGGGATCACAACTGGTACGGTGGCAGAGCTGGAAGGGACCCATCTTTAAGGGTCATTTGCTCCAAGCCTAGCAGGGGTGGGGGCAAAGGCTCAGTGGCAGACAGGACCATGGCCTCCTGGTCCTTGGCTCCCCTGCCCCACTGTGTGGCTTCCACATGGCTGTCTGTTCCCGTGCGTGTGACACATGGTGTGAGTGCAGGGCTGTGCCTAAGGCAGACGGTGTCCACATAGCACTGACAGTCTTAGCTCAGAGCTGACGGATCCTCTCCATAGACAACACACTTGAAGTGTCCTCTTGTTTTGTTTTTCCTGTTTGTGGGTGTTTCTCCTTGGGCTGCCTCCAGGTGCCCTGCCCTGAGGGTGCCAAGAGGACCCCTGCTCATTCTCGTACTGAGTTCTAGGGAAGTGTTCACCTGGGACTCTTAGAAAGGGCCTATAGGAATGAGGGGAGCCCAACCCCCTGAGAAAGGTCCCAAACTGGAAACACAGACAGGTTTTCAAAGGCATAGGCTCCCCCTGCCAGCTTCCAGCATCTTCCTTGGTGTGCGGTGGGCCAGGTCAGGTGGGCAGCTTGCTCCCCTTCTCCTTTGCCCCATCTTACTTCCTGGGGAGAGGTACCTAGAGGGACTGCCATGTCTTCACCTGGGAATCTGGAGGAAGGTGGGGAAGTAGCCTTGGTGCCCTCTTGCCACGTCAGTCTGGACTAAAAGTGTGTTTAGCTCCTGACCACTTTGTCTTGATCTACTGAAAACTCGGGGACTGAGGGGTGCTCTCTTTCCCCATTGTTCACTTTCTCAACGTGGGACTTGGGTGGTGGGACTGGAGACCCAAGCCCTGGCTCCCACCGCCCCCCTTCCCATCCCAGCCTGTTTCCATGTAGCAGACCCTTCCCAGGGAGCGGGGAGGGGAAGCCACAGATTGCAAGCCCAGGGGCTCCTTTTTCATTCTTTCTAAAACCTCCTTTATATCCTCAGCCCAAAAGGCAATGCCCCTGCCACCTCCAAGCCTGGAATTGTGCATAACCCGGATCTTGTATCTTTGTATAACGGATGTTATTTGTACGAAGGGCAGTTCGTAAACAGCACTTGTTCTTTTAATAAAAGAATGTTTTGCAAAAAAAATGCAAAGAGACCTTGCTTGGTTTGGCTTTATTGAAGGGAAAGGGGGGTGAGTGCCAACGGTGGAGCCTGCGGGAAGGCTGGGAGGGGGTATGGTCCACGATATTCCTGTCGGCACTTAGAACAGCAGTTCACACGCCAGAGCGCACCAGGTACCCGGGTGCATGTAGAGGACGCAGGTCCCCGCGGGGCTGCAGGCCCGGGCGGGCGGGCTCCGCTCTTCGCTGGCTCCGGGGTAATGAGATGCGTCCCCGCTGCGCTTCCGGGAGCCAGGCCTTAGACTCTTCATGGGGAAACGGCTCCCAGGAGAGTCCCCGCTCCCACGGGGGTGGCCTCGGGTGGCGGTGCTCGGCGCCGGGAATTCCGCAGACAGGCCCGTCCCAAAGGGGGCGCCAGGAGCGGCCAGCGCCACGCCGCGGGGACCCGAGGAGCCTGCCGGGCGGGCGCGGCGACCCAGCTTCCAGACCCCGCAGGCCCCGGCCCCTGCGCGTGCGGAGCCCCGCGGCGTCTTCCGGCCCGAGGCGGGGCCAAGCGGGCGGGGAGGAGGAGGGAGCGGAAAGGTGACCCGGCGGGCGGGCGCGGCGCTCCGTGGGTGGTGCGTGGCGTAGGGGCGATGCTGCGGCCGGCGGCGCGCGGCGCCTGGGTGAGCACACCCTGCCCAGCCCCGCCCAGCCCAGGTCTCCCCCTCTCCTGATTCAAGGAGCCCCCGTCCCCCGCCAGGCCCGGTCCCAAGCCCCGCCCCGTCCCAGGCCCAGCGTCCCCAGGACCCTGCGCAGCCGTCGGCTTCTCAGCTCTCCACTTAGCAACCTTTCCCTGAGCTCCTGCTGGTGCCAGGATCTCCCCAGCAAGACTCCTTGTGACCCCTTTTTCGGACCCTCATTTCTCCCGCTCCCCTTTAGCCTGTTAGCTCTTCCCTCCCAGATGGCTTCCCCCGGCCTTCCCTTGTCAGTGATTTTATTTTTCTGTTTCCATACCACCGCCTTGTGATGCCTGTGTGCCTTGCAGAACCTGAACCAGAGGCGGGACATCTCCTCCTGGCTAGTAAGTACCCCCAGCCTCCCCTCCTCTTGCACAAATCCCCCAGGCCCGGAGACCAGGGAGTGGAACCAGGAAGAATGCAGCTGTATTCTCCAGACTCCCAGCGCCTTGCCTCTGTCACCCTCATGGCTCAAGGGGAGGTGGAGTGGACCGAAGGGCACTGGGCAGGGAGCCCAGCTTTGGCGCTGAGGACGGCAGTGCCTTATTAACTGAGCCCCAGGTGTGGGTGGCCCTGCCATAGGATGGCAGGATCTGAGCCCTCCTTCCCTAGCACCCAGGTAGGAGCCAGGGTTTGAGGGAGGGCAGCTGGACCCTGAAACCTGAGTGCCTACATGGCCTTGAAATCTCTTTTCTGTCCAGAGCTCAGGGTCCTTATGGTGTCGTGGGGGGAATGTCCTTGCTGGGTTCCATCAGATCAGCCTCCTGTGGAAGAAGCCTGCCAAACCCCCAGGCCATTGGGAAACTGGCAGGAAAGTGCTTCTGGAGTTTGAGCTGACCCTCAGCCCCTCATCTTCCCTGGCCCCAGGCCCGGTGGTTCCCCAAAACCCCAGCCAAGCCTGTGGTGGCCCTGAAAACGCCCATCAAGGTGGAGCTAGTAGCTGGGAAAACCTACAGGTGGTGTGTGTGTGGCCACAGCAAGAAACAGGTGAGAGACCCTACCCCGCCTTCCCGTTGACCTATGACACTTCCCGTTGACCTGTGACCTAGGGGACAGGATAGTGTCTCTTGGGAGTTCCCACCCAACATGGACCTCTTCTTTACACACATACCTGAGAGACAGCAAGGGGGCTTGGAGGTGAAAGAATACTCGAAGGCCAGCACCACCAGCAGCCTTGAGCTTACTTGTGTGCATCTGCCCCTTGAAATGAAGCAGGAGAGACAGAAAGTCACACAGCCAGGCTGGTGGAGCCCAGCTTCTGGACGCTTCTGGTCTCTTTCCTTCTCAGAGGCACCTTCCTGGGCTCCCAGCTCTAAGGCACCGAGAGGTGCGCCTGTCTCTTTCCCTTGCTCCTTCCTCCTTCTGGGAAGCTTCTGGGCCATAGGTTCCCAGGCCCTCGACCCCAGTATTGGGAAGAGATTCTGCCCAGGCTCTCCTGCTCCCAAAGCTTCCCAGCCTTCCCCTGTGCTCCTCTCTGGTCCTCTTCCAGAAAACCCTTCCTTTTTTTTTTTTTTT
>VBSM01003215.1:16357513-16378093 GCA_008086735.1 Cheirogaleus medius | reverse complement strand
CTGACCTTGAGCAATCCTCCCACCTCGGCCTCCCAGAGTGCTAGGATTACAGGTCTGAGCCACCGAGCCTGGCCAACATTTCTTTTCTTCTTTAATGGCGTCCCCAAAGTCTCAGGGATCTATGTGGAGGTAGCTCCCTATCCTCTCCCCCAACTCCCACCAGTCTGTGTGAACTCCCACCAGCCTAGAACTGTGTGATATACTGAGCTTTGGGGACCATTTTCCATCCCCAGGCAGCTCCCTAAATGACATACCCCCTTTTCCCCTTATATGTTTGGGGCTGTCGCTAGGAACTTAATTGCATAGGGTAAAAAGTGTCCTTCCAGCTGCTTTCCTACATTCCAGAGTAAGCATTTGGACCCTTTTATGGGCTAGCCTGCTTAATTACCAGGAAAAACACAGAATTTACCACCCAAAATTCTTTTGTGTTCATTGGGGTGAAGCCCACTGCACCTTCACCTTGTTCCTGTTATGTATTCTCTAGGCCTGGGGGAGCTCGTTCCCTTTGTTGGGCTTCATAGTCCAGCCCCGAATCATTTCTGGGAAAGCCTCTGCTGGATGGTTTCACCTGTGCAAAGTCTCTGTTCTCATCCCTCCCCTTCCTCACAGCAGAAGGAGGAGACAAGCTAACATTCCTGTAACTAGAGAACAGTTACACCTCGAGTTAACAGGGCAGCTGTCTGTTCCATTCCCTTGCCCTGGACTCAAGGGCTTGGTGCTGAGGGCTGGAGAGGGAGGTGCAGTCACGGTCTAGATGGGTATAGATGTTTTCTTGTGATTTTCTCCGTCTGCAGTGAGAAGGACAAAATCACCACCAGGACACTGAAGGCCCGAATGGACTAACCCTGTTCCCAGAGCCCACCTTTTTTTTTTTTGAAATAAAATAGCCTTTCTTTCATTCCTGCTTGTCTTTGATGCTTTCCCACAGATCTCTGTCCCAGCTGGGCAGTTACAAATAGCTTCTTGGGGTATTGCTCAGCCCTTGGGTTTTCTTTTTGACTTGCACTCTACTCCACTGGGACACCAATGGGAATAATCTACAAGTCACTTGTCGAGTACCTGCTATATGCTAGGCCCTGCACAAAGTGCTTTACACATTTTAGAATGTAATCATCATAATGACTTAATTAAGATTGTCCTTATTTAGAGATGAAGAGGAGTTAAATAACTTATCAAAGTCTACTTTAGGAAGGGGTAAAGCAAGGCTTTAAACCCATTTCCATTGACTCCAAAGACTAGAACCCTTTTCACTAAACTTGGCTGTACATCAGTCACTTGTGGAGCTTTCAAAACACTGATACCCTGAACCCACCCCTGAAGATTCTGACCACCTAGGGGCCTAGGCACCTGTCTTTTCTAAAATTCTCCAAATGATTGCAGCTTGCAACCTGCAGCAGACAGATGCAATAGATAAAAAACAAGTGGAATATCTGTATAGCAGAGTGGTTCCCAAATGTTAGCCTCCATCGGAATCACTTGGAGGGCTTATTAAAAGTTTCTGATTCAGTAGAGCTGGCGTGGGCCCTGAGAACTTACCTTTCTGACTCCCAGATGCTACTGATACTGCTGGTCCAGGACCATACTTTGAGAACCTGTAGATTTTAAGCTAAAAGTGTTCAGATGGAGAAGATGACATACACAGAGGTGACAAGTTCAAAGTCAGCTAGCTGCATAGCTAATTGGGGAAAGCTGGGACTTGAAGTCAGATGTGTGGCTCCTACCCAGTGTTGGATCTAGCTGCAGGAGTGAAGGAAAGGGTGGTTTGTCAATCCCTCCCTGTGCATGGCAGTAACAGCTAACAGGCAGACCCCTGTGCTGTGCTCTTAACCATTGCTTATTTGCATCTGAAAGTGGGACTTTGACCACATTCTTTCTCTAAACTCAAGCCATATGTTGATTTAGCCCAAGCTGCCTCTAAAACTGGGACCAAAACCTTTTTAATTCTTGTGGGGAGAGGAGGTGGGGCAGAAGCTCATTTCCAAAGGACTCACATAACAGATATACACAAAGCTTTTTGAGTTTTATTTTTTTACTCCAGTTGGAGATTCATCTTAACATGCATGCATTTTAAAACAGTAACAGGGTCTCAAACTGTTTAGAGCAGACATTAGACAAGCACAGGGGGCTGAAAATTCCTATTTAAAAAATGGAAATTGCAATGGGAAATCGAGAAGTCGCACACATACGGTGAGGTGGTAGTTTATCCTGCTTTTCCAAAAGTTGAATCTAAACTTCATTCACTTTTTACTACAGTGATCTGACCTGATGCTGGGGTGTGCTGAGCAGCACTGGGCCTCCCCCTAAAGGTTATTGGCTCCCACTTCCCTACAGAATGGCTCTGAGCAAGGAAGGACAAGAGACTCCTGTAGATGTTTCCTCCCTATCCTCTGTCCTGGGATCTCAGCACAACCTGTTGAGGGACAGCTGAGTCTCCTTCTCTCCTTAGGGGCACTTCTTTATAAATGGCACATCTCAGAGGAGGGCTAGGGCCATGTCACTGCCCCCTGCAGATGGCTGGTAGACTTGGGGGCAGTTGTCTGAATGTGTTTTCCCTTTGAAGGAACCCTCTGCCCACATTACTGCCAGAAAGAGGTGAGGTCTCTAGATTTGGGGGGAGCCACAGGTTTAAGGCCAGATCTCTGAAGGTTGTTTAAACACACTGTTCCTTCTGGCTCCCAACACTTGAGTAGCTCAACTGCTGGAGACTGCTGAAGTTTCTTCTCTCTCCCACCTTGGACTGGTAAAAAGACAACTGGGGGGTGGGACTGGCTACTGAGAAGTCCTGGGTCTTTGGTCCACCTCCCAGGGCAGCCCCTGGCAGACCATGAAGAGGGGAAAGTCACCAGGGCAGGAGTCTAGTCTCACACCCTGAGCACTACCAGACCTGTTTGAGGCCTAAAGCACAAGCGAGAGAAAAAAGTGAAGTAGGAGAGGAGGACGAGCTGCCTGTGGTTGGAACTTAGAGAGTGCCACTAATGACAGGCACAGGGGCAACTCATGGCGCCTGCCACAGACCGGTGACCCCTGAGCTAGATAAGGAAAGGTGGAGCACTGTTTCAGCTTGCGCTCCTAGAACTGCTGGCTTCCCTGCATGCCCTGTAACCCCCAAGCTGCAGGGTGCAGGGAAGGAGCTTGTGCTGGGGGGGCACAGACCCAGTGGTTAATTAATAGGAACAGGGCCAGAGGCCATCTAGTGGTGTTTCAGTGGAGTTTTCAGGACACTCCTCACTTTTTGCTGGGAGACTCTAGTTTCTTGGCTGTGGACCTTTGGAAGGAGAGGGGACGGGACCGGAGGTGAGACTGGATGCCACCCTATACATGGTGGAATGAGAGAACGGAGAGGAAGCCTGTCCTCATCCCAATCCTGGCCTCACCCAATCAGCCATGTCCTCCTCCTTATGCTATGTTCTTAGGAGACCCCAAATTGTTCTGGGATGCCATAAGAATGGTTAGCTTTTCTTCATGGCCCCAAGAAGTGAGGCTGAGGGTGGTCACTTCCCCTCAGATGCCTCCTACTGCCCGGAAGGGAATGGTGAGGCTCAGGGAGAAAAGTGTTGGGCAGATTCTCAGGGGATCAGTTCACATTCTCTACATTCAGACTGCAGATCAAATAGAGTATCTTTATCATTACAAAACGAAGAGGAAGAAAACTTGTATAAACCAAGATAAACAGCTTTTAAACATTTGAATGCCAAAGGAATTAGCAGGCCAAACCCAAGGTTTTGAAGATAGCACAGAGAATGACCTTTAAAAAAAATCTAAAATCCACCAAACCACAGCTCAAAATGTTTCGACCCAATCAACAATACTGTCAGAAAAACAAAAAGAGCATTTGAAACAGAATGCTACCTCTCAAAAATGTAAACAATATACAAAAAAAACCCAAAAAAAAAAAAAAAACCCACACATACACACACACACGCACAAGCACACACTCAATGTTAAACAAGTTAGATACCTGGTAGTCTTTAACTGGTAAGATTGTGTTACACGTTTCATACACATTATGGCAACGTGATCAGCAGACCAAATGCAGAGAAGCCGGTGGGAGTCCAAGGCTGCGAAGGCTGCTGGAAGATAGCCTTCCGAGCCTTGGAGATGCTGGGCCTGACGAGGAGCAGATCCAAATTTTCATTCTTGATTATGAGGTGGGGAAATCAAGTCCAGACATTATTCTTACATAATCCCTTTCCTAAGTCAAATCTGTTTTCTCCATGAGCCACTGGGTTCCAAGTTTCCCAAGTCACTTAGTGGTCTTGCTGCAGTTATTCAGAGCTACCTATGGCCCCTTCCTGGGGCCAGGGCAGTGGTTTGACCCCCATCTGCTGCTACCAGAAGGGTTCTCACCCAATCCAGCAGCCCCAGTGAAGTCCAAGAATGCCATCTCCATTCCTTCCTGACCTACATGCCGTGGGTAGGGCACAGAAACAGTGCTGGTTCCTGCTCCAGAAGCTGAGCTTGGCCAGGTTTGGAGAGAGCCACAGAAAACCAATCTATTCATTCAAAATGGTTCCACAAACCATCTTCACATCTTTGTGGTTATCTACAAATCTTACCATATCTCATCCCAAATCCCCAGTTCCTGGTAAGGGGGTGAGAAGATGCAAGAATGTACTTCCCCCAATGCAGAGCAACAGGGCCATTTTCTCTCCTAGCTGGACCAGAATCTGATGGCATCAGAATGACACATGTGGCTCATTTCTGAGGGCCTGGGTAGCAGGCTCTGAAGGTGGGTGGAAAACATGAAGGAAACTGCCAGATACCACTCCTTCCAAGGATACCTGTGGGCTGCAGATCTGCTAAAAGTCTAGATGGGGGCAATAAGGAAAAACAACCCCAAGGCTGTTGTCAAACCCTGCATCAAGCCTCCAAACTGGGTTTCCTAGGTCACATCCTCAAGTGATTCAGAAGCAACCTCAGGCTTAAATGCCACACTCCAAGGTAGGGGGCACCAGGTGACAAACCACAGGAACAGGGAGCCAGATTACCTACATGGTAGTCCTGGGGCTTGAAGAGGTATCTCTGCAAAGAGCACCCCAGGTGCTTGGAGATCTGCCCCCAGCTAAAAGCTCAGCCAGAAGTGAGGGTGCCCGGGAGGAGGTCGGAAGGAAGTAAATGGAGGGCATAAGATCTCATTTGATACTCATCAGTGTCTGGAGTTTTCCCAGAGGGAAATAACCATTTAAGCACAAGGGTCCTGATAAAGCCAAAGGTACTTTCTAGTTCCTCTTGACCCAGGGTGAGGCAGCTTTACAGAGAGGACTTCTGAACTCCAGGGTCCGAGAGCCTGGGGCTTGGATGATGATCATGGGGTTCTCTGAGAACTAGCTGTCCAAGAACCCAACATCGCCCCCACCCCTTACCATCCATGAGGATGATTCACTCCCTCTGAGATCTCTGATTCTGAGATGCCCGGTGTTGATCTGGAGTGTTCCTTTGGGAGGACAGCACTGGAGGAACAATGTAACATTTCACGTGGATCCAAGGTGGAAAGGTGGAGGAAGTTGTGCACAATACTCCGTAAAATTAAAAAGTTAATCCAGACACGATCAAATGCAGCAGGTCTGAGGCGTCTGACCTCTCCAATCTGGTGTCAGAGCACTTTTCTCTGAGAGGACCCTTGTGCTGGGTCTACCGGGTGCCTCTCTTACTGAAGGAACTGAGAGCTGGGCATGGATGGGGAGGGTGGATAGGGTGATGATATATATTATTATAAATAGCAAACCTGGAGCAATGAAATTTCAGAAACAAAGCCCAAATAAACCCACAAAATCATCTCTAGCCCCAAGGTATCTTAAAAGGTTATAAGTTACCAAAAAGGGAACCCCTTTTTCAACGTGGGTCAGATGTGGGGGGAAAAAAATCAAGGGTAAGCAGAAGGTGAGATTACATCCTGTGAGTACACACAGCTGTCTCCCTCCTCCCTAGCCAGCATCTCTTTCAGTGTCACAGGCTGCAGTCTGATTGCTAAAGCCCTCCCAACCCCCCACTCTGCTCCCCACCCTCCCATCTAGCCCAAATACACCCTCTCCCTCTCCCGATCCCTGGCCCCACATCCAGCTCCGTGGCTCTGGCTGAAGGTAGAAGATAACTACGTCAGGATGTTGGACATAAACTCGTTGAAGCGTTTGGAGTACTGCTCAGGGTTCACAGTCGAGATCTCGGCCCCTGCCTGTAATACACAAAAGCCGATTCAGGTCAAGTTCCTTGGCCCTAATCAGGAAGCTGCACCTGGGAGAAGCCTGGACATTCAGGAGCCTTTCATTCAGAATCAGAGCTGAATTAGGTGGCCACACTGAGCAGGACCTCAGGAAGTGGTTCACATGTCTCACATTGTCCTGGCCCCATGCCTCTGCTTTATAACCCCAGGCCTGCACTGAAGTAGAGGAAAGGCAGTGGGAAGGTAGTAGAGAGGCCCTGTGTGGAGAACAGTAGCTACAAGTCCATGGGGAAGCAGGCCTGTGGGGAGCAGTGTGGGCATGTAAACAAAGCTATTACTGGCCGTTCAACAAGATGCACAACATGCCCAGTAGTCCCCAGGGACAGGAGCTGGCGGGCTCAGGGCCCCAAGGGCTGGAGAACTGAGGGAAAAACAAGTTGGGCATATTACTCAGCCTGGCAGGGAGGGGGTGGGGTGTAGATGGCAGGGAACACTAGGCAAGGCAGGCAGACTGCTCTTCCTGTTCTCTGGCAGGTGGGAGAGCAGCAGGCCTGAGACCACCCTTTTTGGGGGTCGCAGGGTGAGCACAGACACACTCCACCCAGCTGGGCCCTTGACAAAAACAGAGAGAACTCACCCCATGTTTCACTGTTTTGGCAGCATGTGCAGCTTTCTTCTTAGCATCATATGGCGTGAGGATATCGATGATGGCCATGAAATAGACCTCCTTCTTGGGGGCACCTGGGTGGGATGGAAGCAGGGAAGGAGGAAAAAGTGGCAGGGAGAAGAGCAGAATGCAGCTAGGGCGCACCCATAACCCTTTAGACGTGAGGTTCAGATCCATCCCCATCAGTTTGGAGCTGAGAAAAGGAATGACCAATGGGCTCCTTCTCAGAAGGTCTCAATAGTTCTTATCTTATTTGATTTTCATAGCTGCCCCGTGGGGTTGACATGACAGTATATATAAGGTTTTGTCCATCCCATGAAAAAGAGCAGAACCATGCCTCAGTCATCCAGGACAAGCAGAGAGGTGAAGGAAGGCCTGACAGAGAAGGAACCCCAGGGCCCCAGTTACTGGTGGTGACCTTGTACGGGAGCGTGGAGGCAGGAGGAGGCCAAAGTCAGCAAAGAGGTGGAGATCCAGACACCCACAGGAGCATCTGAACAATGAGCCTGAATGGGGTAGTATGGGGGCCAGGACAGGGCAGGACAGGTACAGGCTCCTACTTACTTTCATGGCTTTTCATGGCATAGACATCAACAGAAGGGTCGAACTCCCCAGGACCAAAGAACCGAGGGAAGCTGAGGAGGTTGCCAGGGCTGTCCGGAGGTGTGCCATAGGAGCAGAGCAGGTTGCCACCCACCCCATCATTCTCACACTCCTCGTCCTCTGCCCGCTCCTCCACCTCCATCTCCTCCTGCTCTGCCCGGTCCACATCGTGGATGCCCACCAGCAGGCTGTAGTCCATGATCTTCAGCTGGGCCAAGAACTAGGAAGGTGACATACAGAAGGATGGAAGGAAGAAGAGGTTACATGGGACAACCCAGTAGTTGGGTTGGAAACAACCCAGTTTCCAGAAAGGGGGGAAAAGGCATTTCTTTAAACTGAATTCTACAAACAGTTCTGAAATACCCAATATACTGGGCTAGGACTAAGGATTTTATTTTATTATTAAATACGGTAGTCCCCCATTATCCATGGTACTGTTTTCCTCAGTTTTAGTAACCCATAGTCAACTGTGGCCCAAAAATATTAAATGGAAAATTCCAGAACTAAACAATTCATAAGGCCCGGCGTAGTGGCTCATGCCTGTAATCCTAGCACTCTGGGAGGCCGAGGCGGGCAGATCACTCAAGGTCAGGAGTTCAAAACCAGCCTGAGCAAGAGTGAGACTCCGTCTCTACTAAAAATAGAAAGAAATTAATTGGCCAACTAAAATATATAGAAAAATTAGTCGAGCATGGTGGCGCATGCCTGTAGTTAGGAGGCTAAGGCAGAAGGATTGCTTGAGCCCAGGAGTTTGAGGTTGCTGTGAGCTAGGCTGACGCCACGGCACTCTAGCCCGGGCAACAAAGTGAGACTCTGTCTTAAAAAAAAAGAAAACAATTCATAAGCTTTTAAATTGTATGCCATTCTGAGTAGCATGATGAAAACTTGCTATGTCCTCATCTGTCTGCCCAGGACATGAATCATCCTTTTGTCCAGCATATCCACACTCTATACACTACCTGCCTGCTAGCCACTCAGAAGCCATCTTGGTTATCAGATCCACTGCAGTGGTATCGCAGTGCTTGTGTTGAAGTCACCCTTATTTGACTTCATAATGGTCCCAAACAGCAAGAGTAGAGATCCTAGCAATTCAGATATGCCAAAGAAAAGCTGCAAACTGCTTTCTTTAAGTGAAAAGGTGAAACTTCTCGATTTAAACAAAATCATAAGCTGAGGCCAGGCGCAGTAGTTCAGAGTGCTGTAATCCTAGCACTCTGAGAGGCCAAGGCGGGTGGATTGTTTGAGCTCAGGAGGTCGAGACCAGACTGAGCAAGAGCAAGACCCCGTCTCTACTAAAAATAGAAAGAAATTAGCTGGACAACTAAAAATATATATATAAAAAATTAGCCGGGCATGGTGGCGCATGCCTGTAGTCCCAGCTACTCAGGAGGCTGAGGCAATAGGATCACATAAGCCCAGGAGTGTGAGGTTGCTGTGAGCTATGCTGATGTCATGGCACTCTAGCTCGGGCAACAGAGTGAGACTCTGTCTCAAAAAAAAAAAAAAAAGTTATAAGCTGAGGTCACTAAGATCTATGATAAGAATGAATCTTCTATCCATGAAATTATGAAGGAGAGAGATTCGTGCATAGTATATACAAGGTTCAGAACTATCCATGGCTTCAGGTGTCCAGTGGGATCTTAGAATATATCCTCCTCAGATAAGGTGAACTATCGTTCAATAAACTAAAAGAGAAAATGGTATCAGAGTGCATAACACAAAGCAAGGGAAGGCAGTGTTCTAGGTGTGTGTGTGTGTATGCATTTGTTGAGTTGTAAGGTAAAATGTACTTCTAACCAGGATCACAGGCAAAGTCTGAAAAACTATGCAATTTGGCTTCTTTATCAGTCAAGTAAAAATGGAAAAAAAGGAAAAGGGAACACCACATAAGAATGGCAACCAGAGCCAACCAACCCATTCCCTGAAAGTCAAATGAGGCTGTGTGGCCGGGCACTCTGGGATGCTGAGGTGAGAGAATCACTTGAGGTCAGAAGTTTGACACCAACCTGAGCAAGAGTGAGACCCCGTCTCTACTAAAAATAGAAAAAATAGCCAGGCGTCGTGGCACACGCCTGTAGTCCCAGCTACTCGGGAGGCTGAGGCAGGAGGATCGCTTGAGCCCAGGAATTTGAGGTTGCAGTGAGCTACACTGATGCCAGGGCACTCTAGCCCGGGCAACAGAGCAAGACTTTGTCTCAAAAAAAAAGTTCAGAGATGGATGGTGGTGATGGTTGCATAACAATATGAATGTATTTAATGCCATTAAACTATATACTGAAAAATGGTTAAGATGATAAACATTGCTATATATATTTTACCAAAATACAAAAAATAAATAAATAAAGTTTTGTTAAAGTTTGTAGGGTTCGGTTTTAATGAGCAAGCTCTCGGTTTATTAAAAGGGGAGACCCTGAGTTATCAAGTAATCCAAATAATGCATTCACTATTTACCACCTGTCCTCGCCTGATGACAGCCAGAAGGTTGCTGTCAGTGGAGAGTCAGAGCCAGAAGAACCTGCTTGGTGGATCAGAGTGGTTTCCTGCCACTCTAATGGCCAGATGCCCCCTGCCCTGAGGGACACCAGCAGAGGAGAGTTTGGAGGAGGTGTGGGAATGAATTAATGATGAGGGAAAAGCATTTCAAATGAAATTACAAGGGTTCTTCTGGCACACACTGTGGCCCCTCAAATGGAATGTTCACTGCACTAGCTTTAGGTGCAAATAAGTGCCCACACTGCTCGAATCACCACCCTTCCTTTTGTCTGTACTCCTGGCAAGCAGTGAATTCAATTTTTCTTAAAGAGGCTCCCACTCTAGGTATACGAGGGGCCCTACCCAACCAAGGTGAAAATGAGGGTTAGTAAGTACCTCAACGTCCCGCTTTAGTTTCTCTAGGAAGTTCTTTTTACTCTCCTCTCCCACATGCAGCTTCTGCCCTTCATTGAGGAAGTCGTTGTCTTTGAATGTGGGCAAGTCCTTGGCCTGGAAGAGCAATAGCAGTGTTAGGCTCAGTGTTAGGCTGGATAGGCCCGATTCATTCGCACCAGGGAGAATGAACTGTTCTGCTGGGAGCAATGGTATAGAAAGGGGAAGGGTCTTCAGTGCACAGACGCTCAACCTGCTAAATCAACAGTGCAGGAGCCTATAGTCCCAGGCTCAGAGCAGGCAGGGATGGCAAATATGTGGCATTTATCAGATAGTAAGTACTACCCAAAAGATTCCTTCCTGCTGAGCCTGGACTGCCCCGGGGCTCAGGCAGCCACAAACTGATTGAGGCTGGGCTATGAGATGGAAATTGTCTGCCATCCCAACACAACTACAAAGAACCTAGTTAGGCCAGAGGTACAAGGCTAGAGACCAAGGCCTAGGCCTAGGATGAGGACAGGCAAGTGTGTAGTGACACAGAGCACTTCATGTTGATAGACTGCACGTCTGGGAGCTGGACTAGGGGCTGCAGAAGGGGAGTGACAGGATGGCCGACAGTAGTTGTTTCTGATTCCAAGTGAGCCTTCCACACTTGCTCTGCACCAGCATACCTTCTCCTTGTCACTTGCTTCTCTGGCAACAGTAGAACCCTGAAAGGATAAGAGCCATCAGGAGAAGTCCAGCAGGGACAAAGCTCACTGAGCAAGCAAACATGCACCAGTCTTTGGGAATAGCCAGCAGAGAACACAAGCAGGCTGGCTAGAATCCTAGAGCAGCCAGGAGGCAGCAACTTGTTCACTTACTCTGTGTCACAGCCTACTTATAGACTCTGACTATGTACAAGGAACATAGTAGGTGCTCGGCAAACAGGACTGCACTGGAAAGACTCAGTCCCTGCCCCTTAGGACCCTTTCCTTCTAACAGGGAAACAGATATTAAGCAGTGTCATTAAATTCAAACAAGTCATTAATTCATTCTGGTTCACAGCCACAAGTGTGTCCTTCTTGGTATCTAGAAATGCACTTGTGCTGTCAGTCCATGGGGGCCTGGACAGATGCCAGGGTGTGTGTGTCAGCACCACCTGCCCCCATCCTGCCGCCCATCCCACAGAGAGGAGTTGAAGAGCATTAATTGTTGCACAAATATGGTACCACTGGGGCTTAAATAACCTCTTTTCACTGTCACCTGGACTTCAAATGGCCTTTGGTCCACAAGAATTGGGCCTATCCACTCTAGAGTCACCTGTCCATGCCAACACACATGCTCTGGCTTTCCCAATTAATGGAAGTTGGAGTAGTGGCCCTTCTAAGCCTCAGACAGAGGGCGGCCACAGCGCTGGCAAACACAGAGCACTTTACCTTAAGGTCATACTTGCGATGTACGTTGAGCCGATGGCTGAACACATTCCTGGTAACTACCATGTAGGTTTCCACACCATCCACGGTCAGGCGGTACATGCCCAGGAACTGTGGCAAAAGGGTGTTGCCATGACACTCCACTATAAACTAGAATGGAAAGGAGGAGAAGAGGGAAAGATCAGCAGCATGAAGGTGCCCTGGATGGATGGGGCTCTCCCCAGGTTAAAATGCTCCCTGGGTTTTAACTTTTAGACTCGTGGTTTTCCAACTGGGTTCTGAGAGCAACAGGGGCTTCTCAGACTTACAAGTGGCTGTTGCCACTCCCACCCCTATGCCCACTGCAGAGTGCGCAGTGAGCTGAGCAGGCAGTGCAGAGTCCCTCTAGGTTCACATTATTAGGATCCCACCTAAGATATTGTGTGCAATAGGATTCTACCACATGAAAATCACTGACCCATGCCTTGCACCTCCTCCGCTGGCCTGACACGGGAAAGCCAAGGGCAGGGGTGCAGAGGCGGGGCTGGATCCAGCTGTCCGGGAGAACAGAAAGGCTCCACGCCCACAGCCCTCACCCACAACACACTCCAGGCTTTCTCCTCTCGCTCTCAGAAGACCAGAAGCTCCTTTCACTACTTCTTAGGTGCCCCAGAAATGAAGCCCCAAGCAGGCTAAGAACAAGTACTCAGATAGTGCCACGGCACGCCCTACTTTCCTTGTGGACAGGGTCCAGATGAGTGGAGAGACGGAACGGGAAAGGAAACAACCCCACCAAGCCGACAGGACCTCTTTCAGAAGCAATGCAGCAGATGCCAGAGTGGGAAAACTTTCCAAGTGGGACTGAGTCAGCAATGTGCCTTCGCGTCTCCTTTCTTTTTTAAAGGAGGCATTTCACCACATAGAGACACCGCTGCAGGAGAGGGCCCACTGCTTGGTTACTGGGAAGCATCTGCCGTTACCAGAAAGATCAACCCCTCCCGGAGAAGCTCCACTGGCCGCCAGAGCTCTCTTCTCCCTCTTCCCACCCATCCTCCACAGCCCAGGCTTGGGACTCACCATACCTGGTGGTATTTCTTTAAGATGTTGTGCATCTCAGCCACATCCTCACTGGACACAGTCTTGATGACAAAGCGCCGGTCGTAGGTGGTGAGGAAACGCGTGCCACACCGGCCCTGGCTGTCACTGTTGATGGGGGCGCTGCGCGTCACCGAATTCTGATGGACCGAGACAAAAGCAGGCCGGGCTTGGCAGGGGAACAAGGATTCTGATTTTCACTCTGAGTCTTCTCTTATGGGCTGGATTGCTCAAAAGCCAACATCACTGAGACTGAGGGACTCCCAGAAGGGACCTTACCCACCCCTTTCTCACAGGGTGTTCACATCCCTCCCTAAAATCTTCCTCTGGAGTGACAAGTTGTTCTCTTACCACCTGTTCCTAATCCCAGAGTTTCCTTTCATTCTAATCCCAGAGAGCTATCCTACACATTAAAACTCTGCCTCAGATATTAGGGGGTTTGGTTCTAATCCTGACCCTCACATGCAATGACCTTGGGTGAGCCATTTAAATTCTCTACCCCGAGTCTCCTTATCTGGAACACAAGGAGGCAGACCAGGCTGATTTTCAGCGTCTTGGTGTGACAGAGATGAAGCTCAGGGAATACTGTATTTAAGAGGTCTAGCATAAAGAAGCAATGAAACAGTAGTTTCTTTTCCCTGTATTTACCCTGATGCTGGAAAACCCTTCCCAAAGCAGGAAGTTGGTCCTCATCTCTCTGCCTGACACCTGTCCCATCCTTGCAGCCTCCTGCATGGCTGCGTAGGGCTGGGAGGCAGTGCTAGGGAGCTTCTCTGGCTCTATCCCTGCGCCTCTTCAAGGCCCCACTTCTAATGGGATCAGAGAGCAGGAACAGCCTCAAGAGGGAGGGTGGGGGAAGGTGTGAGTCAACCAAAGGGATGTGCTCACCAAGCAGACCCCAGAAGACCTCTGGGAGGCAAGGCTGAGGGGAGATCCCAGATGTCCCTGTTCCCAAGAAACACACCTGGGGATCTGTTTGCAGAAAAGCCTCCTCTCCCAGCCCTTTCCTCATCTCCCAATGAGGATCCTATTCTTATGCCTCCTCATGAAACCCAGGCAGAGGAGGGAACACCACCTTCACAGCAGAAACTGAAGTCTGAGCCGTGAGGAACTCTGGGAGTTCCTCGGCAGAGGTGCTAACTTTAAGTAGCATCCCCCAAAACAGGGTGTCCCTCAATCCAGAAATACTGAATAGGCTCCATGACAGACAGCCTGGCCCTTCTACCAGTAAGAATCACGGGCTGCAAGCCCAGTTGGGAGGTCTAGCTCTGTCCCTGTCTCATGTCCAGGCAGCGTCCTCTGACGCTCTAGATGGCTGGTGGTCTAAAAGCACAGAGCCCCTCCTTGAACCCCATCCTCCCTGCCCTTATTTCAGTCTTGAGCACAGGCGTGTGCCCACAAAGCTATCAGGGGCAAAATGCAGACACTGAGAGGATGTGGTCAGACAGCCGAGGGGAAGGGAAGGAACCCAGTAGAGGGAAAACGAGCAACTTGGGGATGCAACAGTGGCAAGAAGTATTCAGAAAACCTCAAGCTCCAATCAGGTCATGAATTAGTTCAGGGTTCAGTCCTAACAGAGGGGGCTGGAGGAACTCCCAGTACCTCCTAGACGTGGACACTCCTAGGCGTTCAAGCCCCTGGCATCTCCTCGTCCTCTCACATCCCCTTACCCTCAGGACACCTGTCTCTGCACACAGGTCCTCCACAGTGCACGGGAGAGGGGACAAGACTCTGACCCAAGCCCCGTTCTGCTTCTGTGCAGTACTCTGTGAAGGACTTACTGGGGTGGGGTGGAGGGACTATAGTGTTTGAAAAGATTCAGGCACCATTTCAGATGTCACGGTGCTGTCTACTCCTTTGTTCCCCACAGATGACTGAAAGCTACGTTTCTTACTGCTATAAAATTCTCCCATCTTTACTACCAGGCTGCCTGCCAGGGGAAGAAGGTCCAAGGAGAGGTGTAAGGTGGTGAAGTGACAGAAACCACGGGCCATGGTCAGATATAATGTCTCTGCTACTGGGATTGATTCCTCCTAACAGGTCTATAGCCTCTGTGACATTATCACCCCCTGAAGGGGGCAGCCGCCCTGACATGCCTACCCTCCCTCCCACCACCAGGAGAGGGGACAAGTTTAGGAGGTGACACTCATACCTGGCAAGAGGTTACACTACCCTTGAAGTCTTCCTTTTCTAATCTGTCTTATCTGCTTTAAGAGGCCTCATCTCTCGCTGGCAACAATTCTCTTTTAATTCAAACTACGAAGGAGAAAGGTTCTTCAGCCTAGACTGGGAATGCCAAACTACAGTGAAGCAGCTTACGCAGAGCCCTCTCCCTCCCGCCGCACTCCCTCCCAGGGCGAAGGGCCTGAGCTGAGAGGCATCCTCAGAAGCGCTTCCAAATCGCTCACCCTCCACGGGCCTGTCCCAGGCAGTCTCTGCCTGGGCTGGGGCATCACAGGGAGACGTAGCACAAGAACTGCAGACATGTGTTTTCCTCTACTTGTCCTGTGGCTTCCTGACCCCACTCCACTCCCTAACCCTCTGATTTTGCCATGATACCCCGTACCTGGTAATCTTGATCATCAATCCCAAACCTCTCCCGAAGATTTCGGAACACCATGGGGCAGTACTCCTTAAACTTAAAGCGGCTGGGGAGGTTCTCCCTAGGGAAAAGCAGAGACATGTCTTCGTGAGCTGCCCCTTGCTCATCTCAATTCTGACTTTGGAACACCGCAGATCACCTGGATCTGACAGTCCGCCATGCTTAAAAGGTAGGTTTGTAGGGTCCAGGAATTCTGGAGGTGAGTCTGGAAATCTGCATTTTTAACAAACATTCCAGGTGATTCTGAGCATGTAAAAGTTTTAAAAGATTTTGTGTTCACTTTGTAAACATCACTTTGTAAACATCAATGCAGCTATATACTCATGATTTGCGGTTTTTGTGCATTGGTTTTGTCCTTTAATAAAACTTAATGGAAAAAAACTCTTACCCACGGGGCAGTGAGAAAGAGTGTCGGCCCCACTTCACAAACACTGTACTTGCTCCAGGGGGAGGGGGGTGCGGCATGCAAACATCTGCTGCAAGGTCAGTATCAGTCTGATTGCTATAGGGAAAGACTTCTTTCATCAAATGGCCCCTTTCCTCTGGGGACCTTCCTGTCGAAACATCATGAAGATGGTTACATACAGGAAGCCCTGCTCCGGGCTTCCACTGGGCAAGAAGGTGCTTTAGATTGAAGAGGCCCTCAGTCAATGGACTGGGATCCCAGGGCCTTGTCTGCTGGCTGCTGGCACCAATCTCCACTGTCCCCACTCCTTCGCCAATCCACAGACTCCCAGGAAGAGAGAGAATCACCTGGAAATGATGGCTCCTACCGGTCCTCCATCTCTATAATGGCCACCCTGCTTAGGGACGCCCTTTCAGAAATACGTCCCTCTGACTACTCCAGGATGACAGACCTCAAGGAAATAAAAAGGAATGGCTTCTCATGAAGGAAGGTGCCTAGTCTGCCTCATTTACCCCATCTTCTAGCAAATAGCACTGTAGTCAGTCTAATAAACAGCACACAAACAGTTGCTGAAAGGACAAAAGGAATAAAGACAAAAGGAAATAAGACATTGGGTGCTCTGCTTTGCTAAGATGTCAAGGTGGCAGAACTTCACCAGAGGCCACGGACCCTGAACTGGGTAATGGTGCAATGCCCACTGCAGGAGCCCTGACCTCTGGGACAGAACCACCTCCTTTCCCACCTCTGAGTTGAGGGCTGCCTCTCCTTCCTTAGGTGGCCACTTAGCAGGTGGCAGTTATAGAGACAGATGGCTTCTAGAACAGGATGTTACTTAGTATGGCAGAGGGAGGCCCCTAAAGAACATTCTCAAGGCCTGGCATGGTGGCTCACGCCTGTAATCCTGGCACTCTGGGAGGCCGAGGCGGGCACATCATTTGAAGTCAGGAGTTCGAAACCAGCCTGAGCAAGAGTGAGACCCCGTCTCTACTAAAAATAGAAAGAAATTAGTCGGACAACTAAAAATACATAGAAAAAATTAGCCAGGCATGGTGGCACATGGCTGTAGTCCCAGCTACTCAGGAAGCTGAGGCAGGAGGATCACTCGAGCCCAGGAGTTTGAGGTTGCTGTGAGCTAGGCTGACACCACGGCACTCTAGCCCAGGCAACAGAGTGAGACTCTGTCTCAAAAAAAAAAAAAAAGAACATTCTCAAATCGATCTTCTCCTCTGGGCTAACAGAATGGTGGGGTGACAGAATGGTGGAGTGACAGAAATCAGCTGGGGAGGTGGCGGGGACTGTGGGACAGTGGAGGATGGAATCAGGATTCACATGCAGAAAAGGAGGAGAGTGTGAGCAGCAAATTGTTCCTGGAGTGACCTACAGTAGGCTGAAAAAGCAAGGCCTCCAAAGGGCTTAGAGCAGGCCCCATGCTGTGCCAGGTGAGATGGCTGCTGGTGTGTCTCCAACAATGTCTGGAACGACCTTCTGACACTGGTGCTAATCCAAGAAGCCACAACAAACAAAAATGGGAAGAGTTACTTGGGTAGTGCCCTTGAGCACCATGCTCAGCCACTTTTTCCTAGACCAGAAGGAGAGAAATGAGCTTGGCTGCATCCCAGGCTAGAAACATGCCTAGCAGCTTCCCACTTCAGACTAAGATCAAGATAGGGCCGCTGCTGCAGCCTCACACCAGACAGCTCAGCTCATGAGCAGCTCACTTCTACCTAAGCTGGCTCTAGGTGAATCACCCTTGGGCCCAGCCACACACCCCTGGCAACACTGGAGGTAGGCTGATAAAGGAATGAGATGACAAGACAATGCGAGGGGAGAGGCACATAATGAATGCATTTTCCCAGCCAGTTCGTTGGCTCTGTGATCCAAGTGTTGCTGTCACACCCTACCAGGTGCTGGCTTGGCCCCGCTTCCCGCCATCATAGACAACTTACTTATTGAAGAGATGATTGTCCACCTTGATCTTGCTGTAGGCTTTGAAGTCATCTGGCATTAGCATGACAGGGACTGGGACATTGCTCAGCTCATTGATCTGCAAAGCAAGGAGAAAGTGAGGTTCTCAGCCAGGAGGCCACTTGCTCCAGAGACACAATATGCTAGAATGCGGATGCCACTATCTTTCTAAAAACATGTCTGTAGATTCCCTCTTTCTCTCTGCTCTTCTCTTCAAATAAGTTCCCAGCTCCATCTCTACCTACTTAAATTCTCCCCATCCAATAAGGTCCAGCTCAAAAGGCACCTTGAGCTTTCCAAGATCCTCTAGACCATAAATACTCTTTTCCATCTTGGGATCCCTGAAGGATTGTTTGTATCTATCTTCTGCCCATCTCACGGCCTTGTTCATAGTGTAGTTAATGCTTATAAACTTTATGCACCTGCTAGACTTAGGCTAGGTGATACCATAGTACTTACCTTCCTAAACAAGGATCATCTAACTAATCTTTGAGGGTTCCATGGTGCTTGGCACTATGACTTGCATATGGCAGGTATTCAATATACATTTGTCAAATGCAATTATAAATGTCTCCCAACCTAAGTGGGTATTATTAATAATCAAGGCCTTTGAACATCTTCATACAAATTGTGGGTCACTCAAGAAATTAGCTCAAGGCAGAAGAAAAGCTAGATGGGTTTGTGTGGGCATGTAACTTGTATCCCTAAAGTAAAGGATTAAATTTAAAGTGAGCCAAATAGATAGAAATCTAGCCATTGGCTCACTCAGATCTTCCTGATGAAAGCTGGGCCAGTTCCTGATGCCATGGCCTGCCTTATGCTGAACTGGGGGAGACCTGGCAGGAGGCTTTGCCCCTACTACAAACAAACCTTCTCATTGTCCCTCACCCCCTTCAGGGAGCTGGTTTCCCACTGGCGCAGAGCTGAGGGCAGATTCTGCCCTTCCCCACCCTCAGTTTAGCCAATTAGTGGTCTAATTAGCCACAGATGTCCTCTCCTAGCACAGCAGAGTATTTGACATTTGACCCTCAACCCAGTTGCCACTAATGCATTCAGGATTTACAGAAGAAACCTTAGTCCTGACTTAATGGATTGGGGGGGAGGGTGCATAGCCTTGTGTCTCCCAGACACTTTCCTTGCAAATCCTATTATCTCAATGAGGCCCCAGGTGGCAGTGAGGGGATAACCGAGAGTCATTAAGACTCCACCAGGAGCATAAATGGGGGAAATGGCATTTAATTTGCTGCCCCTTTTATGTTCCAAACCTTTTTTAATTTAGAAATGTCAGAGGATGGAAGTTCAAGTTAGTGCAATAAATGAGCTGGGGAACCATACCTTCCCACGGTTGGTAAAAAGTCCAATTTACTCATGGGGAAACTAAGGAAAGTGTAGGAGTGCATGTATAAGAAGAGGGGAGGGGGTAGTAGTATAAGTTGGCATAGAAGTAGATACTCAATAAACTGCTGGCGAAAACCGACTGGCTGAGACATAAGAATATATCCTGTGTAATTCCATTTATATGAAATTCTAGAACAAGAATCTATGTGAGAGAAATCAGACAAGTTACATGGGTAGGTTGGTGGGGGGCGGGGACTGAGTGTAAAGGAATATGAGAAGTATGATTCTAGAGTGACAGAGATGTTCTATATGTTGTTTGCAGTGATGGTTACATGGGTATATACGTTTGCTGAAACTCATCAAACTGTACGCTTAAAATGTGTGTGTTTTATTGTATGTAAATTATTCCTCAATAAAGTTGATTTTTATTTATTTTTTTTGAGACAGAGTCTCACTCTGTTGCCCAGGCGAGAGTGAGTGCCGTGGCGTCAGCCTAGCTCACAGCAACCTCAAACTCCTGGGCTCAAGCAATCCTACTGCCTCAGCCTCCCAAGTAGCTGGGACTACAGGCATACGCCACCATGCCCAGCTAATTTTTTCTATATATATTTTTTTAGTTGGCCAATTAATTTCTTTCTATTTTTAGTAGAGAAGGGGTCTCACTCTTGCTCAGGCTGGTTTTGAACTCCTGACATTGAGCAATCCTCCTGCCTCGGCCTCCCAGAGTGCTAGGATTACAGGCGTGAGAAAGTTGATTTTTAAATTCCCAGCATCCAAGTCTGTGATGCCCTTCACAGGCTAAATCCTCCCAAAAGCCCAAACAAACAAAAAAAACACTGAAAAAGAGCCATGTTGATTCTTGCTGACATGTCTAAGATTGAATCATTTTAAAATAGAAAAAAATTAATGTATTAAAAAAAAAAAGAGCCATGTTGGTTCCCATTTCAGGGGGTTGTTCACAGGAGAACTTGATTTTCAAATCTGTGCCTACAGAGGAAACCATTCCACTTCCTTGTTTTTCTGCCAACAGAAACAATTCATGGTGGCTGTCCCATTTCCTTTTTCCTGGCATATCAAGCCTGGCTCAAACATTTAAAGCAGAAATAGAGACAAAGAGTTCAGGGCTCTTATGCAATTCTGCCTTTTTAGCTCATACCTCCATGCTAGAAAGAACACACCACTGGCTTAAAGAGTATGGTTTTATACCAAAACATTGTAGTATTGCTATAAATCAATTTTGGGTTAGTCCAAGATCCAAATTCACTGCCAAGGCCAGGCTTGATACTAGAAGAACTACAAAAGACTAAACACTTGCTTGAGAGGGGTCAGTTGCCCCTTAGCCAGGATGAATTATTCTAACAAGAACTATTTGGGAACGTTTTATTCATTAATTCTTTGTGTAACTCTTAGTGCAACACAGTTTAAATGGTTTAAACTGGAAAATTTTTAGTTCTCACTTCACCTGTATTCTTTTTTTTTTTTTTC
>VBSM01003215.1:16333776-16347243 GCA_008086735.1 Cheirogaleus medius | reverse complement strand
AAAAAAAAAAAAAAGCCATGAAATAAACAGCTTCCATTTTATTTTACTTTAGGAGCCAGGGAGCATACTGGCAATTTGTTCCTGACTCCTAAAATCTTTTGACTGCACTGCCACACTGCCTACATTAGAGAATCTGAGCAGCAGAAAAGGACAGATACCCTAGATCTTATCAATAAACCCAGGCTCCTCCTAAACAAGCAGGATTCAGAGAGAAAAACGAGCTGGACTACCTCAATGTATTACTTGCTAACAAAGTCCAATGTGGTTCTATTACATAGTAAAGTCACTAATCAAACAAAATATTCTCACAAAGCTAACTTTTTTAAAAGCCTGTAAAAATTATACATTTGTACATATATACATTATACTTTTACAGTTCCGAATACTTAACAGTTCATTTAGGGCTTTTTGTATTGTTTTCTCTTTCATATTCTTTGTTACCACTTTGGCTCTGCCCTAACCTGACATCATTTTGTTGTCACATTATCTACTAAATCATGTAAATGTTCATCTATCCCAGTAAGCACAATCTATCTGGGTAACTCTAGAGAGCGTATTCTGAAAGGTCCAGTCTCTACCAAGGCAGTGTGTTCACACAGGAAAGAAGTGGCATGATCATAGTACTCCAGGGAGCCGCCTTTGTCCTCACACCAAGACGGTCCAGTGCCCATCCTTTAAAAACCATCAAAACCCACTCTGCACCCAGCAAACATTACTGAGAGTCCCACAAAGCATGTCACACTGGTTCTCAAAGGAAGCGAGCTGTTTTGGGAATCAATGGAGGAGGGTCACTTTGAACAGTGGTCATTTGGTATCTGTGGAAGAAGTCATTTGAACTCTTATAAAGAGAAGTTTTAAGGGGTCAGCAGCCTCCCTGGAAAATTCAGGAAAACCAGTAAGAGAGGGGTCAGTTTTCATCTTTTCATAAAGTTCTTCTCCAGAGCTACTGAGGTTCTCTGTAGAGAGTAGATATTCCGCTTCACTCGATCCTCCAGGGAGGAAGTAGATGCACTCTCCAGCTTCATGCGGCTGGGAAGAGAAGACAGGCGAAAGGAAGTCAAAAACGTTTTGCACTTGGCCAAGTATCTGGCAGAATTAGAAGAAATGGGTTGCTAGCCATAGAGCAGCTATAGAAACACAAGGTCTTTGAAGCCCACATAGATACCTTTCCAGTAACTCCATCTGAAAACACACTTTTAAACCAATGTTCATAAAGGAAAATTTAGCTGTTTTGGAAAATAATCAAAGCCTCATTGGAAAAAGGTTTCCTAAGCCATGAATTCTTATTTAAAAAGAAAGCCAAGGAGTTTCAGTGATTTAGAAAATACCAATTTACTTCTCCCCTCAAACCAAAAACATCCCACTGCCTAGCCAGAAGCTGGGAGTATTAACAAAGGTAGTCTGGAGGCTGAGTTCTGTGCTCTCTCTGTGCAGACACAGAAACACTCAGAACACAAGGCACCAGGTGCCAGCTGCCTCCTTGAGCCCATGTCTGTGAAAGCCCCTGACAGGAAGAAGATGCACCCACTGGATAAACTTCCCGTCCCGGGAGTCCAGCTTCTCCAGCCTCTGCTCGCGCTCCTCATCCCTAGCGTGCCTCTTGAGGGTATTCAGTCGCTCTTCCTCTCGCCACTTGGCGTTTTCCATCATCTCTTGCCGTTTTCGTTCTAGTTCCTCTGCTGAGAGTTTTCTGTTGAGCACAAACACCATCCTATCAGGTCTCACCCAGCAAAAAAATAGGACGAGCACAGAGGTCAGGGAGGACCCCAGGCTCTCCAGCTCACTGCTCTCTCCAAGGAAATGCCCAGCCCAGTGCCAAACCAGTGTGAGGTCCCTTCCTTCCTAACATCTGGGTCAGGTGGTTTCATCCAAATTTCAAAGACCTTTAGTGAAGTATTCCATAATCTCAGTAATCTCTAGAGTGATTATTCTGAAACATTAAATATGAAATAAATTAAGAACTAATCAAGAGCCTAAACCTATAGCAAGTATATCCCAATTGTTTGTTCAACAACTTACAGAAGAACAGAGGACTAAGTTATGCATGTAACTGTTGACATCTACCATCTACCCATGGAGATGCTTAGAAATTCATGATGCAGCCCGTGAGTACACTACTGTGTGACTAAGCTTCAAGCTAGAAGCCTGGAGGATTCGACTTAACCTCAGAAAGTAATAGGTAGTATATTGTCCTCAAGGTATATGACTAAAAATTTTTCAAAAATTAAAAAATCTATTAATAAAAAAGAAAGTTAATAGGTAGTACATGGAAGTAAAGAGGCTAAGCAAAAAAAAAAAAAAAGAGAGAGAAAGAAATAGGTAGATCTTCCCTGGTACTCACTGCAAATAAAGTTAGAGGAAATGAATAGTTTAGTCACTACTAAACAGTGGCAGACATCTAAATCTATTGATTCTCAAACAGATGTGATATACATACAGATCCCTATAAGAGGAAAAATAATTATTAGAGCCTCATAAGAGAGTGGGAGCCCTGCTTTCAGAAACAAACTTAAGATACTAAAACCTGACATTTAGTTATCTACAGTGAAATGACTACATGTCCTTTCAAAAACCCCACTAAATAGGCTGGGCACAGTGGCTCACACCTGTAATCCCAGCACTTTGGGAGGCTGAGGTGAGAGGATCGCTTCAGCCCAGGAGTTTGAGGTTGCAGTAAGCTATGATCACACCACTGCACTCCAGCCTGAGAGACAGAGTGAGACCCTGTCTCTATTAAAAGAAAAAAATATTTATATATATATGCTCTCACAAGCATCCCTGAGGGCAGTGTGAATTACAGTTCAGCTGAAGAACTGGCCCCACATCACCAATAAAAGATTAAGTTATGCACAGTATACTCTGGGAAGGCAGAGAAATATGTCACATATTTTGAAAAATTGCCAGACAAAATAATTAAACCTTTTTTTTTGAGATGGGGTCTCGCTATGTCACCCAGGTTGGCCTCAAACTCCTGGTCTCAAGAGATCCTCCTGCCTCAGCCTCCCAAGTAGTTGGGACTACAGGCCCACACCACTGCACCTGGCTAAAATATAATAATTAAACCTTTTCAAAAAGTTTCTGTTCCGTGGAAACTTAGGCTATCAGGCAACTAAGAGTTAAAAGAGGCTGGGTTCCATGGCTCACACCTGTAATCCTAGCACTCTGGGAGGCCAAGGCAGGAGGATCCCTTGAAGCCAGGAGTTTGAGACCAGCCTGAGCAAGAGCAAGACCTCTTCTCTACAAAAAACTTAAAAATTAGCTGGGCGTGGTGGCACATGCCTGTAGTCCCAGCTACTCAGGAGGCTGAGGCAGGAGGATCTCTTGAGCCCAGGAGTTCAAGGCTGCAGTGAGCTTTGATGATGCCACTGCACTCTAGTCCAGGCATCAGAGTGAGACCTTGTCTCAAAGAATAATAGAGCTTACTTCTCAGTATTGGCTGCACACTGGAATTACTGGGGAGCTTTAAAAATACTAATGTCTGGGCCACCTCCAGAGATTTTGATGTCACAGAGCTGGGGTATAACTACGTAATGGGATTTTTTTAAAGCTTCCCAGATGATATTTAAAAAAACTTTTTTTTTTAGAGTTGGAGATTCTTGCTATATTGCCCAGGCTGGTCTGGAACTCCTGGCCTCAAGCAGTCCTCCCACTGAATAGCTGCTTCCCAGATAATTCTAATGTACAGCCAATTTGTTTGGAAATGCTGGTTTATACATCCCATGGGACAGTAAAAAGATGTTCACAAAAGCTGCCCACCTCATCTAAACTTCTATTGAGAACAACCTAGACCCCCAGGGACAGCCTTCCACGGGCACAGCCACCTTTCCTCAGTCCCAGGGCTACACGCCCCTGTGCTCTGACCCACTCCACATCCCACTCAAACTCGGAGGACATCTGCCCTCAAGGAGAGTATCCTGTTTCCCTTTCAGCTGATGCCTTAAGAAGGAACATTCTCTTAAGAAAGCTTCTGTGTAGAAATCTCTATGAGAATGAATGTTTATAGATGGTGAGAGATAGACACTTAAACAACTGTTCATTGTGTATGCCAAAACTATTTTCTTTGTCCTTTCAATATGCCTCACATGGAGTGTGTGTGGTGGGGGGACAGATCATTGAAAGTTGACAAATGAATAAAAGTTAGTTTGACAAAAAGGTAATATCAAGTATCCATGTGCTCTGGTTTGAGCCACTTCTAGGTTCAGGCTTGCAGATGTGAATTTAATCTACCGGGCTCCTGACTCACCTGGTATATCCAGGAGCATGCCGCCTTTGGTAGACCTCTTTTTTGGGTGATGGGCTCTTACTTTGGCCTCTTTCTCTCCTGTTCACCTTAGAATTGTGTCTGTAATAGATATACAGGGGGAAAGCCTTTTCAATCCAGGGTCTTATAATACATCCCTCAAACAATGGAAGATGCGCTAATAGTCTTAGAACTATAAGCTGAATGGAAGACAGCAGAGGGCAGAAGTGCGAGAAAAACAAAGGTGCAGGGTACATAAAGTTTCATATCAGACTCACCCCAGAGTCTGCTAGCACAGTACACATCTACAGATACGGGGCTCTAGGGGCCTGAGCTTTACACGGAGGTGGAATAAAAAATGATGTAAAGGAAATAAGAAAGCAAAGACATTTGGGAAAAGTCTATGATTGGACATCACCAAAAGCAAGTGTCTGCTGTGACCAGGCCCTCACAGGCACAGCTTATTTCCCAGTGAAGCCCACACTCACGGTTTGCTGGGCCTCGGGGACCGTGACCTTCTGCCTGGGGATCGAGACCTCCTGTCCCAGGACCCCACTTCCTTGGTGCTCTTCTTGCTGGCATGTCTGGGGGGTGAGTGGGAGGAGCTTCTGGATCTGGAATGGTTCTTTATCCCACGCGGTCTCTTTTGCTCGGCCATCAGAGGACCCTGCAGTCCCTGGTTACGGTCAGAGTTCCTGACCTATGTCATTAAGGAAGAGAAGAGAAGAGAAGAGAAGAGATGCTATTTATAGGACAATCTAGTAGTTCAGGAGAAAACACAGTGAAACAGGAGATCAATGAGCAAGGAGGTTCTGCAAAGAGCCAACTGGGCACACCAATCCCATCACCCAGAATTATCAGAGAACTGTACAAACTTAGGACCATTATCTTCAGAATCCCCTAAAAGAATACATTATACTTGGCTTGGTGCTTCCCTACAGCGTAAGCAAGAGCAAGAGGCAGAAGCATGAAGGACAGGACCTAGGTCAAAAATACAGAGGGATGTCCATTTGTCAACCTGTACACTTAAAATGGATGCATTTCATGTAAATTACATGCATAGGGATGGGCAGGATGTCTGAATGCTCCACTGCTGGTTTAGCCTCCCTGCTCAGAGGGCCCTCTGAGCCACAGGACAAGGTTCATGGATAGGGATGGGCCTGTCCCTAGTAGTCCCAGCCTTCACTGCCAAACTCCCTGCTCTCTGCAGTTGTCAGGGTGGCACATTCCACAATCCCACAGTCACTTCCTCCAAGGGGCCCACATTCCTACCTGTAAGCCATATCCCGGAACTTTGGACAAAACAGGGGAGGAATTTGCCATTTTCTTCTGAGATCTAAGAGATTAAAATACACACACTCATTGAAAAAGAAAATACATGAAGATCCAGTTCAAACTGCTTATGCTGAAGCATGCTTCCTGCTTCCAGTGTGACCTTTCCCACCTCCCAGCTATTACTTGGCAGTATGTTTCTGTATTTGGACTATCTTTGCTGGAAGATGCATCAGCACAGTCAAGTTTTTCCTACAAAAAACCGTGGGCCTCGCTTCTCAGCCCCAACGCCTGAACACATTCTCCTCTCACCTCATGCTGCTATTCCAGGGACTAATAGTGAGTCAGCAGCAACAGAGCTGACTGCTCCCACATGGAAGACAGAATGGGCCCACATGGGCTCATTAATCCATTAAAAAGAGAAAGCCTACATAAAGCCCACTTCAGTCCTAGAGGAATCATAAGCTCAGATGAAACAGAGTCACACCCAGGATGTCTGACCTAAAACCCACAAGGCTAAAGTCAGCTCTATTAGGGGTCTAGCATCTTCCTTGGAGATGCTAAATGTGGGGCAAGAGACCCACCCACATTTGGACTAGATGGCAAGCTGTCTAGGGACAGGAGGGCCTGTGTCTTAAGTGTTCGCCACTGCAAGCCAGTACCTGGCAGTTCCTGGCATAGGGCAAGGGTTCAGTCCACGTCTGTGGAATGAATGAGTGAATGAGCCACTGACCCAGCCATGATGGAGGCCAGCCTCCACGTGCTCACCTCCCCCGGCTGTGCTCATCTTCACTGTTAGAAGGATCGCTACTTGAGCTTCTGTGCTTGTGTTTCTTGTGCTTCTTTTTCTTCTCCTTCTTTTTCTTCTTCTCCTTTTTATCCAGACTCATTTGCAACTAGAAAATGCCAGAACATAACCACACAAGATTCCTGAGACCCCTGTCATCCTCCTGTGAGGGGACTGGGTCATGCCCAGACTGCCTGACCCCATGCCTCTGGGGCTACAGAGATCCAGGACATTATCAGGGATTCCCTGTCCACAAAGGAAGGGTGGGTATTAACCCTGGTTGTGCACAAACGCAGCCTCAACTACTAAACAGAATCCCCAGTAGGAGAGGTTAAGAATTCATGTTTTTAAATGGTTACCTGAACCACTGTCTAGGAGTTTCCATTCTATGGCAAAAGTACTCCAACACCACTGAAAGCAATCAGGGACTACAAAGTCAATCTTTAATTTTCTTTACCAACTAATCCAAGAAACCATCACATAATATGTCGTGTGAAAGATAAGTGGGTCCTAGAAGCTTTCTACTATGACAACGGCATACTCTGATGTCCTGAATACACTGCATGATAATGCTTTGCACAGACATATTCTACATTCTTCTTTTTCTACAAAAATGTCACCACATGGCGGTTTTTCCAACCAAAAGACAAAAGAAGAAATCAAGTATAATTAAGATTAATAAACTAAGATTGTATAAAATCACCAGGAGATGCTCTCTAAATGACAAAAAACTTTTTTAAAGCTTTTGTCTACAACTTGGGGTCACACATATTTTAATCTCACACCTTTTATGAATTTTTAAATTTTATTTATTTATTTATTTATTTAGAGACAGAGTCTCATTATGTTGCCCAGGCTAGAGTGCCCTGGTGTCAGCCTAGCTCACAGCAACCTCAAACTCCTGGGCTGAAGCGATCCTCCTGCCTCAGCCTCCCGAGTAGCTGGGACTACAGGCATGCGCCACCATGCCCCGCTAATTTTTTCTATATATTTTTGGTTGGCCAATTAATTTCTTTCTATTTATAGTAGAGACAGGGTCTCGCTCTTGCTTAGGCTGGTTTCAAACTCCTAACCTTGAGCGATCCTCCTGCCTCAGCCTCCCAAGTAGCTAGGACTACAGGCACGTGCCACCATGCCCGGCTAATTTTTTTCTATTTTTAGTTGTTTGGCTAATTTCTTTCTATTTATAGTAGAGACGGGGTCTTGCTCTTGCTCAGCCTGGTCTCGAACTCCTGAGCTCAAGCAATCCACCCACCTCGGCCTCCCAGAGTGCTAGGATTACAGGCGTGAGCCACTGCGCCTGGCCTTTTGTTTGTTTTAGACACAGAGTCTTGCTATGTCACCCAGGCTGGAGTGTAGTAGCTATTCACAGGCGCCTTAATAGTGCACTAGAGCCTCAAATTCCTGAGCTCAAGCAATCCTCCCATCTCAGCCTCCCAAGTAGCTGAGACTACAGGCAATGCCACCATGCCTGGCCTAAAAGACAAAAACTTTAAAGGCCATTCTGTTTTCCTTCTCATAACGTAAGAGTAAATAAAGAGAAGTTCTCATGTAGCTAAAAGATACTCTTGGTGCTTATTTGAGGCACTACTTACCAATTCTTTGATTTTCTTCATTTTCACAGGATTATTTAATACCTCTCTTTTTTTCTCCTCTTCCTTCTTCCTAGAGAGAGGAAATTATAGAAATTGTGACTATTTCTTTTCAAAAAGACATAAGTCATTCTCCTCTCTAAATTCTATGTAGTAAGCTTTTTTCCAAACACATGCAGACTATGTTGAAATCTACATGATGGTACGGAAGCCAGAAATCTCCCCCAGATCTGCATAAGAGATTTCATATTGTGAGGAAAGTCTACACTGGTGAATGGCTATGCAAGATGATGAGTTTGGTCTGTTTCTTGTTAGGCTTCATTCTCAAAGCTTCCCAAATGGTAAGGAAACAGGTGTCATCCTGTGCATCAACTGGTTGCAGCATTTCACAGACTACCACCACTGTTTAGCATGATAACCACCTGGGAAATAAAGAGAATGGACTCCTCTTTCAAGAAGTCTTACTCTCTTATACTGTTCCTAGGAGGGCAAATTGGTCAACCTTCCTGGAGGACAATTTGGCAACACTTGTCACAGCCTTCACATACTCTTTGATCTCACAAATTCTCCCTCAAGAATTTGATACTGTCTGGGAGGCCGAGGTGGGCGGATCATTTGAGCTCAGGAGTTCAAAACCAGCCTGAGCAAGAGCAAGACCCCATCTCTACTAAAAATAGAAAGAAATTAATTGGGCAACTAAAATATAGAAAAAATTAGCCGGGCATGGTGGCGCGTGCCTGTAGTCCCAGCTACTTGGGAGGCTGAGGCAGAAGGATCGCTTGAGCCCAGGAGTTTGAGGTTGCTGTGAGCTAGGCTGACGCCATGGCACTCTAGCCCTGGCAACAGAGTGAAACTCTGTCTCAAAAAAAAAGAATTTGATACTGTAGGGAAATAAGGAAGGTCACTACAAAGTTGTTCATATTATAACAATAAAAATTTGGAAACAAGTTAGAGACCCAACAAAAGAATACTAATAAAATTAATTATGGCATATGGATATAATATAAACATTAAAAATGATGTCAGAGGCACAGTGAGATAGAAGGATGCTCAATATGCATGACTGGGTTTAAAAAAAGAGTTTATAGGCTGGGCGTGGCGGCTCACGCCTGTAATCCTAGCACTCTGGGAGGCCGAGGTAGGAGGATCGCTCAGGTCAAGAGTTCAAAACCAGCCTGAGCAAGAGTGAGCCCCATCTCTACTATAAATAGAAAGAAATTAATTGGCCAACTAAAAATATATAGAAAAAACTAGCTGGGCATGGTGGCACATGCCTGTAGTCCCAGCTACTCGGGAGGCTGAGGCAGAAGAATTGCTTGAGCCCAGGAGTTTGAGGTTGCTGTGAGCTAGGCTGATGCCACGGCACTCTACTCCAGGCAAAGAGTAAGACTCTGTCTCAAAAAAAAAAAAAAAAAAAGAGTTTATAAAACAATTTGCACAATATTTATACACCAATATTCACAGCAGCATTATTCACAATAGTCACAAAACATAGAAATGACCTAAATGTCCACTGACTGGTGAATGGATAAATGAAATATGGTATTTTCATACAATGGAATATTATTCAGCCTTCGAAAGGGAGAAAATTCTGACACGTTTCAACATGGATGCATCAAGGACATTAGGTTAAGTGAAATAAGCCAGTCACAAAAAGACAAATATTGTAGGATTTCATTTATACGAGGTAAACAGAGTAGTCACACTCTAGAAATAGAAAGCAGAATGGGGCCAGGCACGGTGGCTCACACCTGTAATCCTAGCACTCTGGGAGGCTGAGGCAGGTTGATCGCTCAAGGTCAACAGTTCGAGATCAGCCTGAGCAAGAGCGAGACTCCCTCTCTACTAAAAATAGAAAAAATTAGCCAGGTGACTAAAAATATAAAAAATTATCTGGGTACGGTGGTGCATGCCTGTAGTCCAAGCTACTCGGGAGGCTGAGGCAGGAGGATCACTTGAGCCCAGGAGTTTGAGGTTGCTGTGAGCTAGGCTGACACCACAGCACTCTAGCCCAGGTAACAGAGCAAGACTCTGTCTCTAAAAAAAATAAAGCAGAATGGTGGTTACCAGAGGCTGGAGGGAGGAGGAAATGAGTAGCCATTATTTTTTGGGTATAGAGTTTCAGTTCAGAATGATTAGAGTTCTAGACAGGGAGCATGGTGAGGGTCGCACAACATTATGAAGGTATTTAATACCATTGAACTGTACACGTAAAAATAGTTAAGGTGGTAAATTTTATGTTATGTGTATTTTACCACAATAAATTAAAATTACAAAAATGGGACAAAATATTTGCAGCATATACAATATCTTTAATAGATAAGTAACTTCAAAGAGAATTTGCAAAAGAAAAATGTAAATGAAAAGTAAACATTTTTCAATGTTCAATCTTTTACACTAGAAATAAAATAATGCAAATTAAACCAAACTAAATAATAATAAGCACAGTATATGATCTCATTTAGCACCCAAAATGCAGCTCTACTTTTATCTGTTACATATTAGGGTTTCAAGTAAAATTCTACAAGTTTTTTTTTTTTTTGAGACAGTCTCACTCTGTTGCCCGGGCTAGAGGGCCCTGGCGTCAGCCTAGCTCACAGCAACCTCAAACTCCTGGCCTTAAGCAATCCTTCTGCCTCAGCCTCCCGAGTAGCTGGGACTACAGGCATGCGCCACCATGCCCAGCTGATTTTTTCTATATATTTTTAGTTGGCCAATTAATTTGTTTCTATTTTTAGTAGAGATGGGGTCTCGCTCTTGCTCAGGCTGGTTTCGAATTCCTGACCTTGAGTGATCCACCCACCTCAGCCTCCCAGAGTGCTAGGATTACAGGCGTGAGCCACTGCACCCGGCCTTCTTTTTTTAAAAGGTTCTGCTACCAGACCCCCAAAAAAGAGGTGGCAGGTAAGAAGGCCTATTCACCTACATAGCCAATTCTATACATATCCCTAAATTTCTAAGAAGCTGCCAACCATTTACACCTTGTTTCTAACTCCTATTTTTGTTTAAGGGCCAAAGACAAATGAATAAATCCGGTCTGGTACATTTGCCAATATCTTTCCATATGGCCTAGACCAGGCACCTTTGATGATGCCTCCTTTCCAATGTCAGGAAGCCCCAATGGAGACAAATTCTTTTACGTAGCAGATAAAAGCCAAGGGGAAACCAACAGTGAGGCAAGAGAATCAATGGCCTTAGCAGAGTCTCTAAGCAACAAAGCCCCTTCCCAATCCTGTATCAGTACCTGATGATGAAGAGTGGGTCCTCTCGGATTTTGCTGGCCATGTCAAGCAGGGAATTGGCACCTGATGGGGCAAAGATAGAGCCCGGGAGGAGCCCCGTCTCAGAAGAACAGCCTGCCTCCTTCTCCTCCATCTTCTCAAAAACATATTTGTCAATGGGGCGCCCCAGCAGGTACTCATCACGATTCACCATCCCACCAGGACCCTGGTACATCCAGTCCAATTTTTCTTCTTTTTTCCTAGTTCAAGGGAAAAAAATACAATCAAAGAAAATTTAGGCTAGGCACGGTAGCTCACATCTGTATTCCTAGCACTTTGGGAGACCGAGGTGGGAGGACTGCTTGAAGCCAACAGTTCAAGACCAGCCTGGGCAACATAGCAAGAACCCATCTCTACAAAAAAGAGAAAAATTGGCAGGGCATGGTGGCGCACACCTGTAGTGCCAGCTACTCAGGAGACTGAGGCAGGAGAATCACTTGAGCCCAAGACTTTGAGGTTGCAGTGAGCTATGATCACACCACTGCACTCTAGTCCAGGAACAGAACGAGACTCGCCGAGAAGAAGAGAAGAGGAAGGGAAGAGGAAGAGGAGAGAAGAGAAAAAACGAGACTCCTGCAAACCTATACACAAAACCTGAACACAAGGTATAAATAACCACCGGTGCCCAGAGGACACATTCTACAGGCACCTACCATGGGCTAAACAGCATACCCCATGTGACAGGCATGAAGCAATGGTGTGTGCCCTCATGAAGCTTACAACTGAATGCACGCATAATTTTCACACAAATAAATTATCAAGAAAACCAGTGTTCCTTAACCCGCAGCATGGATCTTTGCTCAGGGCTTCTCAGGTCTCCTTTAAACAGTCTTTATACTATGCTTTCATTTCAAAGATAATCTAAAACAATTACCATGTTTCCTCAAAAATAAGACAGGGTCTTATATTTATTTTTCCTCAAGAAGACACCCTAGGGCTTATTTTCAGGGGATGTGTTATTTTCCCCTCAAAGCCTCAGCTTGCAGCACGCACAGGATGGCCGGGACCTGACAAGGGGAGCCGACCTTGTTGGTGGGGCTGCCCGCACCTTTCCGGTCACCTCTGGGATAGTAGCTGTCACGATGGGACAGATGAGAAGGGCTGCTCATCTTCCTTACCGCTCGGCAACGAACTGCATGGGTTGTGCAGATACGCTGCGTAGCCACGCCCATCACTAGGTCTTATTTTCGGGGTAGGGCTTATATTGCACAAATGCTTAGAAATCCTGCTAGGGCTTATTTTATGGGTAGGTCTTATTTTCGGGGAAACATGGTAATAAGCATATTCTAATATCACCACCTTATCACCAAGAATAATTTCAGTGACCACATATGCAGCTGTGTTTATCATGCATTTTGGTGATCACTGGCATTGGCGGTAAGTAACACTGTACATTTGAGGGGGTAATGAGAAAAGATCAGAAATAGCCTAATTAGTAAATGACGCTTTCAAGCCAAAAGAGGGGAGCCAATTATGTTGTGGCATCATGCCAAAAAAATACTTCCCTGTGGTTCTGGGAGAAAAAAGTGGTGAGAAAATGGAACTCTCACATTCAGAAGAGCACGTTGAAGCAGCCAATGCACATTCACACTGCAAGCAGCAAAGTGGTTTCATCAAAAGGTATGATCTACAACATTAAATGTTTTGTGGATATGAGTTTTAATTTGTCTATTCATTTTTATTTTGAGGTTATGTAACAACTACGAGCATAAAGAATGTCTTCCTGGTTGCATGTTTGGACATTTTTATTTTGTATTATTATTTTTTTATATTAAAAAAAAATCTTCTAATTGTCCTTGTTTAATCTTTATTTTATCTTATTTCCCATACTGGATTCAAGCACATGGACATTTTTAATAACAACAATTTGAACCAACACTGGTGGGCCATGACCCTTTACAATTTTTTTTTTCCTATTAAAAGGATCAGTCTGAGAAACACTTTAGTCTGTAGTTAAGAATTGATTGTGGCCGGGCGCAGTGGCTCATGTCTGTAATCCTAGCACTCTGGGAGGTCAAGGCAGGCAGATCACTCAAGGTCAGGAGTTCAAGACCAGCCTGAGCAAGGGCAAGACCCTGTTTCTACTAAAAATAAAAAGAAATTAATTGGCCAACTAAAAACATATATATATATATATAAAATATATATATATATATATATATATAAAAAATAAGCCGGGCATGGTGGCTACTGTAGTCCAGCTAGCTACTTGGGAGGCTCAGGCAGGATTGCTTGAGCCCTTGAGTTTGAGGTTGCTGTGAGCTAGGCTGATGCCACGGCACTCTAGCCCGGGCA
>VBSM01003215.1:16301524-16312697 GCA_008086735.1 Cheirogaleus medius | reverse complement strand
AAAAAAAAAAGAAATCTAGGTAAGTAGATACCCGCCGATCAAGTTAATGGGATACACACTGAGAGCTAACTATATTTAGTGAGACCATCTTCTGTTGGACCCTCATATAAACCATCTAATTCTCACAAGTGCATCATGTAGACAAATAAAGGCACAAATCCAGGACTTTGAGTCCTGCCCCTTTCCACAGGAGCCTGTTACTTACTTATAGTTTTAAGTCCAAAGTGAGGGGATGTATTAATTTAGCAGAAACAAGAACCAAAGAAGACATCAACAGAACTGGTAATTCACAACTGGTTTTAAATCCATGAAGCGTTCCCTGGTTTTATCCCACCACTGATTTAGACCAACAATCCATCCTCCCTGCCACCTAACCCACAAAGTGATGGCCATTTGCTCTGCTCTTCTCTGACAGCTCCCCTGGCCACTAATCAGACCCAAGAAGTGTTCTGAGAAGAGGAAAGTCTGTGCAGTTGCATCCTCATCCCAACCAACACACTGATTCATCAATGTTTAATCACAACCACAGCACTACCAAACCCTCAAGTGAATATTAAAGGTAAACAAAGTAAGATTTCTGACCCAAAATGCACAGGGGGCGTCGTGGGGTGGTGCAGGTACACAAGGAGTAACTACAATACATGGCAGTGACAGCACATCACATTTGTACAGTAAGGGATGGCCAAGAATTCTGTGGAAGAGCAAGACATTCAAGGGTAGAGACAGACTAAGGAGGCACAGGAAAAAATTTCAGGAACTTAAGTGCACTGAATATTGTTCTAAAGCCAGGATATGACAAGGAGGTAGTGCTTTGAGGCCTCCTCTTTTAATTCATACACCTGGTGGGAAAACTTCTGGGGCTAAAGATTAAGCAATGAGCAACTCCCTGTTTTAGTTTCTATCATAAGAGATTTAGAACCAACCACAACAAACTTCCAACAGGCCACGCCTTGAGTTAATCAATCTCATCTATAAAAAGAACCTGCCTTACAGCATGAAGAATACCCTCTGTGTTGTACATACCAAGTGCTACCACTAACAGACCAGGTGTTCTTTGTGATCACCTCTTCACTTGGCTCCCACAACCATTATTCCCTTCCAAATCAGTAACTCTAGAAAAGGAAACTAGTCTGTGGTCATAAGCCTTAAAGCTGTGACCTCTCATGGTCTAGCACTAAGCTGCCTATCAAGAATATATTATTTAACTCACAGCCACTCAAAGGAAATGAAACTTTTAATAGGCCTTGAAAACTGTAAAACAATGTTCCATTTTCCAACAAAGGGAGCCCACTAGCCACCAGGAGATGAGGACTACTCAGTGGGTACTCACCCTTTTTTCTGAGCTCTGGTTTGCCTTTCTTAACGGTGGCCATCACCATGTCACCCACACCAGCAGCAGGAAGTCTGTTCAGTCGTCCCTTGATCCCCTTCACAGAGATGATATACAGATTTTTGGCTCCTATACAAGGATATAAACAAAAAACAATCTGAGGGCCTATTAGGCAGTTTCACGAGTGTAACATTTTCCAAACACTTTCAGCCTCTCCCTCGACTCAATGCCGAAGCATTAGTCCCCAAGAACACCTTGTCACACCACCGATTGAAGCAAACAACACAAAATGCTGCCACTTCACCCAAAAGCGGTGCTTTTAATCTGCCCTTTCTTGACGGCTCAATGGGTCATTAGCAAAAGGCCCACTGAGTGCTTTTAAAAGGGGAAGTGTAGCAGGGTGCAGTCAAAGGCCTCACCTGTGTTGTCAGCACAGTTGATCACAGCTCCTACCGGAAGACCCAGGGAAATGCGGAATTTCGCACCAGAGGACCCACCACGTCCTGTGGTTAGAGAGGGAAGGGAACCATGATAAAAGAAATCAGTGTCTAGACATGGTTCGGAGTTCCCCTCACTCTCAAGCTATAAATTCAGCGCATATGCTTTGGAAGACTGTGCACAACAAATTAGCCCTCTCTAGGATTCCTTTTACGCCATCCCCGTGTGCCCCCAGCTCCCACGGAAAACAGCCGATTTCTCACCATTCCCACCCTGACGTCGAGATTAAAAGGCCCGACGACTCAACCCTCGCTCCAACTTTTCCAACACGAAGTACCTCCTGCAAGGCAGAAGACCGTATAGGTTGCCCAAACTAGGACATGAGCCAGTCTAACTTCAAAGCCATTGCTGCAGCGCTATTCGCGGACCTATCTCGCCGCGCTCGGTCTAGAATCATGCCAAGATTCTGCCAGCTCCACTCCCTTAACTGTCACCTCCCGCCTTCTTCGAGGAGCCCTTCCAGTGCTCTCACGGTGCCCATCCTCCCTCTCTCCGGCCCAGAGGAGAGTGAAGAGCCCCAGCTTCCCAGGGCTGCCGGTCCTGGCGAGGCCAGCAGCAACCCCGCGACAGATGGCGGAGGATTACCCTAGAGCCAAAACCTCACCTCGCTTCGACATCTTGAACGCCGGAAAAGGAGAGAAAGGAAGTAAGTACAAAGGACGCTGGGATATGAACTTAGACGCCCCGCCCACTCTGCACGTGACCTGGAGCTTGTTAAACCCGCCTCCCCAGGGCGCTGTTTTATGACGTAAGGAGTGACGTAAGGAGTCCGCCGAGTAAGCCTGAGCTCTCACTGCGCAGTGGGCGGTGGAGCGGGAGAAGTGAATGAGATCGGGAGATTCTGTATGTGCTCCTAAGTAGTTGGGTCTTGTCTGAACTGGAAAGAAAAAAAAGAGAGTAGTTGGGGACATGGAAACATTGATTTGTTAATTTGCTCAACTGCCTCTTTTGAGCACTTAGTACGTGCCAGGTATAACAAAGAATAACAAAAGAATAACAAAATAGTTTGTGCTATGTAAGGGGTCCCCGAGAAACAAAGGGGTGGGAGGTGAGCGAGCTTTAACCTCACCTTCATTAGGATGTGATACGATTGAGAAGTGCTGTCGTAACGCTACAGATCAATCTGTCTATGTGTGTATGGGACCATACCATTCTTTGTTGTACAATACATAAACAATATTGCTTTATTAATTGCCCCTTTCACAGCTTCAACCGCCATTCATTCTCCTGGCTTTCCTTTCGTGGATAAATTCATTCAAATACTTATTGAGGGCTGGGCGTGGTGGCTCACACCTGTAACCCTAGCACTCTGGGAGGCCGAGGCGGGAGGATCGTTTGAGCTCAGGAGTTCCAGACCAGCCTGAGCAAGAGTGAGATCCCCATCTCTACTAAAAATAGAAAGAAATGGGCTGGACAACTAAAAATATATAGAAAAAAATTAGCCGGGCATGGTGGCGCATGTCTGTAGTCCCAGCTACTTGGGAGGCTGAGGCAGGAGGATTGCTTTGAGCCCAGGAGTTTGAGGTTGCTGTGAGCTAAGCTGACGCCACGGATAGACTGATGCACAGCACTCTAGCCCGGGCAACAGAGTGAGACTCTGTCTCAAAGAAAAACAACAACAACAAATACTTATTGAGTGTCTACTTTTGCCAATTCTGTCCAGGGCATACTCAGGTTACATCAGGGAACAAAATGGATAAACATTCTTGCCCTTATGGAGCTTAACATTGTGCTGGGGTGAAGGTTGAGGAGGATATTAAACACTAGACAATAGAAATAATAAATAATTGCAGTATATAGTATGTTCCATGGGAATAGATATAAAAAATTAAAAGAACAAGGTAAGAGAGATGGGAGGCTCAGAATGCAATTAATAGAATGGTGAGCCTAGGAGAGGCGGCTCACACTTGTAATCCCAGCAGTTTGGAAGGCCTAGGTAGGAAGATGGCTTGAAGCCAGGAGTTGGAGGTTGGAGTGAGCTATGATGAGTTCACTGTACTCTAGCCTGGGCAACAGAGGGAGACCTCATCTCAAAAGAAATTAAATTAAAAAATAAAAATAGAGAGGTGGTTTCTCTAACAAAATGGCAGCAAGTGGTTTCCACAGCGCTGCTGCTGAGGCCAGCACCTGGGTGAAGCCCATTTTCAGTACAAACATGGACAAGGCCAAGCGGAGGGTGCACAAGCTCTACGGCTCCTGGTGTGGGGAAGTGCCAAATACTGTCACTTATTCCAGCTAGACATCAGTGTGAAACAGGGATGGAATAAAGTCTGAGACATGTTTATTAAGAATGTCCATATCACAGACCCCAGGGTGGTTGATCTTCTGGTCATTAAGGGAAAGATGGAACTGGAAGAAACAAAGTATGGAAGCAGTGGTCACATATTATGCGGTTCTTCATGAAACAGAAGCACCAGGGCCCAAGGATTTCCTGTCCAACTTCTGTTTTGGCCATGACTCATGATGTGGAAAGGTGCATGTTTATATTTCATTATTTTAGAACACAAATAAACTCATTATAGGATGGCAAAAAAATATATATAGAATGGTCAGTATAGCCCTAACTGAAGAAGTTGACATTAGAGCAAAAACTTCTTTTTTCCTTGCTCTATCACCCAGGCAGGAGTGCAGTGGGATGATCATGGCTCACTGCAGCCTGGAACTCCTGGGCTGAAGCAATCCTCCTGCCTCAGCCTCCCAAGTAGCTGGGACTACAGGTACAAGAAAGCCAATAAGCTCAACTAAAGCAAACACTTGAAAGTGTGGGAATAGCAATATGGCTAGCTGGTGAAGAGCAGTCCAGATAGAGTTAGCCAATGAAAAGTCCTAAAGCAGGGGTGTACCTGAATCGTGAGAACCAGCAAAGAAGCCAGGTGTGACTGGACAGGGTAAGTGAAGCGAAGAGTAGTAGGAGATGAGGTCAAAAGTAATGGAACCAAATCACTATGGACATTGGCTTTTACTGAGTGAAATGGGGAACCATTGTTTGATTTTTAAGCAGAGGAGGGACATGATCTGACTAATGTATCAGAAGAGTCACTGTGGTTGAATTGTTGAGACTAAACTGTGGGAGGGTACACAAGGATACAAGTAAGGAGATCTGTCAGGAAGCTACTGTACTAACCCAGGAGAGAAATGATAGTGATTTGGACTAGAGTGGTAGCAGTAGAGGTAATGTGATGTGGTCAGATTCTGCATGTGTTTTGGAGGGAATGCCAACAAAATGTGGGATATGAAAGAAAGAGAGAAATGAAAATGTCTCTAAGACTAAGGGCCTCAGCAATGGGAAGATGGCATTGCCATCAACCAAGATGGGGAAGGCTATGGGAGGAACAGTTTTCTTGGTTGGTACAACTGTCAGTGTCTCAACCAGAAAACAGAGACACAATTAATTCTTCTCCCAGTCTCCCAGATCTAATTACCGAGGTCTATCGACTTGACTCTATTTCCTAAACTTTTCTGTTCATGCCTCCCAAAGTCTGCCCTTCATTCAGATCTATTGCAACAGCCTCTAACTGGTTTCACTATAATCTTCCTGTGCTGGTCCACTAGTACTTATAAAGTCTAAGCTCCTTACCACAACAGTGAAGTCACTTCCTGAAATGGTCTACTTCCTCCCTGGCCTCATCTGCCACCTTGCCTCTTTTACTTCATGCTCCAGCAACACCATTAGATTTCTGGACATATCCTTGAGTTTCATACCTCATTGTATTTGTGCACTCTCTCTTGCTTTATGTACTACATGTTCTTTAAAATCTGCTCAGATGTCATCTTTCCTCCCAGCCCTCTCACAACTCCAGCATTCTCTCCCAGATCCACCTCTTTGCTTGAAGCAGTGGTTCTCAAATATTTTCATCTTAGACCCCCTTACACTCTTAAATTATTGAGGACCTCAAAAGAGTTTTTGTTAATATAGGTTATATCTGATGACATTTGCCAGACTAGAAATTAAAATTGAGAAATATTTAAATATTTATTAATTAAGATAATAATAAGCCCATTATCTGCTAAAATAAATAACATTTTAAAATGAAAAGTATATTTTTTCGAACAAAAATATTTAGTAAGAAGAGTAGTTTTGCTTTATTTTTTTTGTGTTTTTTTTCTGAAATCCCTTTAATAGCTGGCCTAATGAAAAACAGATGGTTTTTTCATGTGTTTCTGTATCTAATCTGTTGTGATATCACACATCATCTAAGCTCTACTGTATACTCATGAAAAAGCAAGAGTGAGATAGGAAAATAGTCTTAATATTGACATTACTATGAAGATGGTTCTTTCTTCTGCAACAGAAAGGTCTCAAGGGAACAAGTTTCCCCACATACCCAACGACAACCAAGGTTTCAGAAGACGCCCCAAGCAATGCAGGTTATCACGTTGTATGCAGTGGCTTCCTGGCTTCCATGTTTGCATGTTGTATTGGGTACTGGAAGCATGATGTAAGCAAAGGTAAGGGGTGGATATACATTTCCTTATTGTTTGTATCACAGCAATGTGCACCACACCACAGAAGGGTGTTCAGTTAGCTTTGTCCTTCTTTGCCTGCCACCTTAAAAGTGTTGCTGATAGGGGGCACCCGGATTTGAACCGGGGACCTCTTGATCTGCAGTCAAATGCTCTACCCCTGAGCTATACCCCCTCTGCTGGGGGAAAACAGATTGCAGCTTAAATATACTGTTTAAGGACCAGACGTTGGCTCCAGTGATTGACAATAGTTTGGTATCTATGATAAACTGTTTCAGGTTTTCTGAGGTGACACGGAAAAACCAAGAGAAGATTACAGAGCCAATCTGGACCCAACTGGTGGAAGACAAGGGAGAAGTCCAAGTTCTCTTTGATCCAGGCTTGAAGGTCCTGTGGGGGAGGGGGGTGTGCAATAGGATCCTTCTTTTGCTTCATTACAGCCTTTCTACCTCTGGAATCTGGGAATTCTTCAATTCTAATTTCCGTCCTCCCTACCTTCAGCCTGAGCTGCACTGAATCCCCAGCCCAGTGCTTTGCACGCAAGAGCAAGTGCTTCCCTTGTCCTTCCCAAGACCCTCTCTGCTTCTGGGCCAGACAGGGCTCCATTGTCTCCATTCGCTCCCTCACGCATCTTCAATCACTTCCTCTCCCCTGGCTCCTTCAAACATCAACAGGTTTCCGCTTGCAGGAAAATCCTTCTTTCAGCTGTGATCACCTGCCCATTTCTTCTTTCTCACTACCAATTTTTAAGAAAGTCTGTGACTTCATTTTTCTCATTATCTGTTAGAAAAAATTACCTGTTTCCGAAGTCCTGCTACTCTCTGCATTTGCTTTCTCAACTGTGGACTGCTAGTTATTTTTTCTCCTTGGCATATATATATCTTATTTCTCCAATAAGACTGTAAGTTCCTTGAGGGCATGGGTCATGTTGCATTCTTTTTTTGTATTCCCCAAAGTACTTGGCACAGTGCCTGGTTCACTGTAAGCCCTAGGTTGTACTTGCCAGCCAAACCACACCTAATTCAACTCAACTATGGGATTACGCCAAGCCTGCACCCAAGCAGCTGAAAGTTGTTGAAGAAAAGTGCACAAGTTTGTGTCACTCCACCAATGTCAAACAGGTCTCTGCCTGGCATTCCTATACCACTGCCCAAGTATGTTCACTTTTTCACTCTCCAAAATGACTCACACATTTTCTACTGACTTAAACCTTCCACGTAGGCCGAGGTGGGAGGATCACTTGAGCTCAAGAGTTCGATACCAGCCTGAGCAAGAGGGAGACCCACCCCCTGACCCCCTCCCCACAAAAAATAGAAAAATTAGCCAGGCATGGTGATGTGCACCTGTAGCCCAAGCTACTCGGGAGGCTGAGGCAGGAGGATGGCTTGAGCCCAGGAATTTGATGTTGCAGTGAGCTGTGATGACACCACTGCACTCTAGCTGGGACGACAGAGTGAGACTCAGTCTCCAAAAAGAAAAACACCCCAAAACCTTCCACACCTTACTTCTCCTCCTCTCTCTGTCAGCTGAAGAGCTTGCCTCTTTCTTTTTGGAGAAAACAATCAGTCAGATGCAGTGATGTGCTGATAAATGGTTAAAAACAGACTCAGGGTACCTGATTTGTAGCATTTACCAAGGTGGGCAGTGCAAATACACCCACCTGGTGGTTTCAGGCTACCAAAGTGAAGACAGTTGGCTCAAAAAATTCCTGAAAATTTAACCATCAGTTCTCACAAGCTAGTTTGAGCTGAATCCAGCACACTTTTGAGATCAACTATCTCTTTCATCAACGATTGTCTATACACTGATAGCTCCCAGAATCATATTTCCAGCCCTGACCTCTCTCCTGAACTCTAGAATTAGCTGGATCCAACCACATACTCAACATCTCTTAAATGTCAATTAGGCACCTCAAACTTAACATGTTGATCCCAACACTAATATGTGAAGTCTATGAGGATAGAGGGCTATACTTTATTGCATTCTCTATAAAAGTTTTAAAAAGAAACCCTTGTTTTTTCCTAAATTTACCCCTTTCTCAAAAATTTCTTTTTTTAATTTCAGGAAATTACACCACCATCAAGCCAGATAGTAAAACAAACAAACAAAAAAAACAACCCAAATCATTCTTGATTCTTCTCCTTCCCTCATCTTCCCCAAGCCATCCAACCTACAGCCAGTGCTGTGGCTCTGCTGCCGTGGTCATTCTGGATGCCTGCATTCCTCTCCGGCTCCGCTCTTTCTGCTCATGGTAGACTAAATAATGGCCCTCCAAATACGTCCACATCCCAATCCCCCTGTGAATCCACTTGCGAATATGTTGCCTTACATGATAAAAGGGACTTTGCAGATGTGATTAAAGATCTTGAGACAGGGAGATTATCTTGGATTATCCAGGTGAGCTCAGTGTAATCCCATAGGTTTTACATTGGGCAGGGGCATCAGAGTCAGAGGGAGAGAAGATGCAAGGATGGAAGCAGAAGTCAGAGGGAGAGAGGCCGCTGTGCTGCTGGCTTTGAAGACTGGGGAAGGGGCTATGAGCCAAGGAATGCAGTGGCCTCGAGAGGCTGGAAAAGTCAAGGAACCGGATTCTCCTCTAAAGTCTTCAGAATCAGTTTTGGAATTCTGACTTCCAGAACTAGAAGTTAATAAATTTGTGTTGTTTTAAGCAAATAAACTGTAGTAATTTGTTACAGAAGCAATAGGAAACATATTAATATAACACTGTAGTCTAACACATTGCCATCAGCCCTGACCTGTGTTATTGCAATAGATTCCTAACTGGTGTCTCTGTCTTTTCTTTTTTTTAATGTGGTAGGAACACTTAATATGAAATCTACCCTCTTAACAGATTTTCAAGTGTACTACACAGTATTGTTCATTAGAGGCACATTGTTGTACAGCAAATCTCTAGAGTTTATTCATCTTGCATAACTGAAACTTTAGACCCATTGACCAGCAATTTCCCCTCAGTCCCTGGCACCACCATTCTATAGTCCTCTTCTGTGGGTTTGAGTATTTTGGTATGTCATATAAGCAGAATTATGAAGTATTTGGCCTTCTGTGGCTGGTTTATTTCACTTAGCATAACATCCTTTTTGGGGCTCAGAAACTGATATCCCAAAATATGACATTTTGACATGCTGAACTGAAGAAGCCTTAGGGTCCTTGACTACCCTCCTCTTTCAAACAGAAGTCTCTGAAGTTCCCTTATCTGCCTAAAATCCAGATCTACCAAAGAAGAAAACAATTACCTCCTCTGGTCCCTTCCCTAAATTTTCACTAACTGAACTCATATTGCAGGAAGGAGGACTAAAGTCTGTTATCAAACCTGGATAGACCTTTGTCACAAACAATTGTCCACTCTGTGGGACCAACAGACTTTGCCCCAGACCATTGTATGTTCTTCACGCCCATTGAATTCTCCCTAGTAATCATTTATTGCCCCTCAACAGAATTCCTCCTCTCCCCCTTTCCCATAACCTGTTTTGCCAGGATCCAAGACCCTATGCTTTCTGTATGCTCAAGATAGCATATAAGCTTTTGCAGCCCACTGGGGGGTTGGGTCTTCATTCTGAAGGCTCCTTTGTATACACGTTAAATAAATTTGTATGCCTTTTCTCCAATTAATCTGCCTTTTGCAAGTTGAATTTTCAGCAAAACTTCAGAGGGCCAAGAAAGAGGTCCCCTTGGCTCCTACATCCTCGAGTTTCATCCATGTTGTTACACATTGCAGGGTTTCTTCCTTTCTTAAGGCTGAATAATATTCCATTGTGTGTATTCTCTGGGTTGACGCCTGACTCCCTGTAAATCTACCTCAAAACAGTCTGTGTGATGATTTCAAATTTTCTTGTTCAAAACTGTCCAATGGCTTTTCATCCACTTGGTATAAAATCCAAACTCCGTACCTCAGCCTACAAGGCCCTCCATAGCCCTGACTACTTCTCCAGCTCTCTTGAATGGCTCTTCCCGCACTCCCTTCCTCCAGCTACTCTGGCCTTCGGGTCTTTGTAGTAGCCATTTCCTCTATCTGGAATGCCCTCTCCCCACAGTTGGCCAAATGGCTGACTCCTTCAGGCCATTCCGGTCTTAACTGTAAAATTACCTACTCCAAATTACCTACCTACCCACCCACCCACCCTTCCATGGGCGCTGTGGCTCACGCCTGTAATCCTAGCACTCTGGGAGGCCGAGGTGGGAGGATCCCTTGAGCTCAGGAGTTGAGACCAGCCTGAGCAAGACCTAGACCCAATCTCTACTAAAAATAGAAAAATCAGCCGATCAGCCGGGCGTGGTGGTGCGCCTGTAGTCCGAGCTACTCGGGAGACTGAGGCAGGAGAGGGGGATCTCTTGAGTCCTGCAGTTTGAGGTTGCTGTGAGCTAGGCTAACGCCACGACGCCACGACACCCAGGGCGTCCACCCAGGGCCACAGATCTAGACTCTGTCTTAAAATAAATAAATAGATAGATAGATAGGCCTTCCATGGCCATCCGGCTTGAAATAGACCCCTAGTACCTCCTTAACACCTCTTATTTTTTGTTTTAATGATTTTCCTTATCACTACTGGGCATTTCCTTGTTTATTCATTTGTGCATTTGTTTCTAGTCTGTTCCCAGTAGATTATAAACTCAGTAAGAATGAAAACCTCTGTGTCTTTCCATTGAAAGTACCGTATGGGCCGGGCGCGGTGGCTCACGCCTGTAATCCTAGCACTCTGGGAGGCCGAGGCGGGCGGATCGCTCAAGGTCAGGAGTTCGAGACCAGCCTGAGCAAGAGCGAGACCCCCGTCTCTACTGAAAATAGAAAGAAATTAATTGGTCAACTACAAATATATAGAAAAAATTAGCCGGGCATGGTGGCGCATATCTGTAGTCCCAGCT
>VBSM01003215.1:16273923-16290425 GCA_008086735.1 Cheirogaleus medius | reverse complement strand
AAAAAACGCAGGGAGCAAGAGAGATCACGACAATATTAACACTGCTCACAGCTCTGGGCACGCTGCTCATTTAATTCTCACAGCAGCCCCGTGCGGCGGGTAGGATCACCCACTTCATGGAAGAGGAGGAAGTAGACACTGACTGCTCTGAGTGCAGGTTTGCCAAACCCACAGACTTAAGTTCTTTCCAGTTTTCCATCCGACTCCCTGGGAAAAGCAGTCTCTACCTTAATAATAAACATGATAGTCCCTTACGCTGTGAGACCTTTTGCAGCTACACACGTGCTTTCCATTACTTGGCCTCGGTTATCCTTGACTGGAGTCTGGGACAGGGAGAAGACCTGCTATCTCTGTGTCCCAGATGACGGGGCTGAGAGGGGCCCAGGGCTCTGCCTGTTGACACAGGGCGAGTGAGGGAGGTTCCAGGATTTGGGCTCTGTTCTTTCCATTCCCATGTGCGGTGTCCTTGACCACGTGCAGCCCTGGTGTGGCCTGAGGCTCGGGCTTCCCGTGCCTTCCGCAGAGGAGGGGAGCACCAGCTCAGACCTGCCACCCCACCTTCCCGCGGCATGGAAGCTGCCGTTCCTGGGGGAGCTGGCGGGCACAGCGGCCCCAGCTGAGGGGTTCAGCCTGTAGAGAGGGGGCTCGGAGACAGACTCCCCATCCTGTGGAAGGGCCCTGGGGACCAGAGGTGGAGGGGTTGAGAGGGACCTGGAGGAGGAGGTGCTGGGAGCAGACGGCAGGCAGGTCTTGGGAAGCGTGCACACACACCCCTGCTCCCAGGAGGAGAAATTCAAACCCCAGCCTTTCTCAGTCTCACGAAAGCCTGCCTGCAGCTCTTTTTGCCCTTGGAACCTGATCTCTAGAGGGCGGGGTCTGTAGGAGGAAGCATCCCCTCTGTGTCCTCCCAGGGTGAGGTGGCAGCTGCCAGGCCATGCTGTGGCAGGGGCCCCTCTGCTCCTCAAGGGGAAGCCGGCAGCACAGGCAGCATTTGGAGGCTCCTGTGCCCACCTGTGCCCTCTGCTCCCCAAGGGCCCAGCCTGCTGCTCTCCTGTGTTCCCGGCAGGTCTCTGGGGGGTTTATGGGAACGGCAGTCACTCTGTGAGGTTCTCACCGAGGGCCGGGCCTGCGCCTCCGTGCGTGTGTCTGTGTATGCGTATCCATCTACCTGACCTTGTTTAATCCTCATAACCACCTGATCAAGGAGGGGCTTTTCTTATCCCCGTCGTGCAGTTGGGGACACTGAGGTTTAGCGAGGCTGCACTGTTTGCCCAGAGCCCAGTGACGGGCAGATTTCAAGTCCAGTGGATCTGGCCCCAGAGCTCTTTGCTTTTGACAGTGCTGCCACGCTAGCTGCTGTGGCACCAGCTCCGTGTTCCTACCCTGCAGCAGGCCACCAGCAGGTATTAGGGGCTTGTTGGAATGCAGATTCCTAGGCCCCACCCAAGGGGCTTTGAGTTGGCAGCTCTGTGTGAGGCCCGGGAATCTGCATTCTGACTCCACCGGTGATTCTGGTAAGGGCTTTTGGTCCCACTCCGAGGGGCTCGGAGCAGGAGCAGGAGCAGATGGGCTGAGCTCACGCCGTGTGTGCTCTGAGGGCTGAGAGGTGCAACAGCAGGGCTGCCCGCTGAGGGCACAGCTCTGTTCCCCTGAGGTTGGGGTCCTTGGGGCTAGGGGCTGAGGGCAAGGTGGGCAGAGGGTGGAGAGGAAAGGGTGCTGTCCTCTCTGCAGACCTTGTTCCATCTCCTTTCCGCCGCCCACCAGCTGTGTGGTCTGAGGTTGGCCTATCACAGCTGTTTTTACCTCTCATAGCTTTTTTCTTTCACCAGTAAAATGGGGACAGCAGACCCAGTTGCCTCGAGGCTGGGGGCTGGGCCTGAGGCTTGGAAGGGCCTGGCCGTGACAGGTTCTGATTCCTGTGGCCGGTGGGGGCAGGGCTGGCAGGCTGGCGGGAAGGGAAGTGGGAGCCTCCTCTGCCTACCTAACGCCACCGCACAGGGTGTCAGCTGGTCTCTTGCCAGTGTCCCTTCCCGGGCCTGGCCTGGTGTGTCTCAGCCCTTCTCTGTCTCTGGGAACTGCCCATTCTATTTCAACTTTGTTTTCCCATCTCTATATTAGTCCCCAAAGTGGCACTTTGTGTGTCTGGGACACCTGGAGCCTCCCCTGCGGGGGAGGTAACCACAGAGCTGTCCAGAAGTGACCCTCTGGGTGGTCCTGCCCAGGCCTGGCTGAGCCAGGTAGCTGGCAGCCGGGCCCCAGCACCCCCACCTGCTGCTCCCCACCCCAGGCCGAGCAGAGGCAGCAGCTTTGGGGTGGGGGGGACTGAGCTGGAGGCATCTGTGTGGCCCTGAGCCCAGAAGTGCCAGGAGACTGTCTCTTTCCTCCATCGTCTCACCTTCATGGCATTGTGGGAAATGCCACAGGGGAAAGGAGAGTGTAGTGAGGGCCTCACACTGCCCTGGCACAGGGTCTCTGCTCTTGTTTGGATCTTGTGACCAGCATAGCAACAGTGAGCCCTCCTCCCTGGACTAGCTGACGAAGATCAAATCCCAGATCTGCTACCACTAGCTGTGTGGCCTTGGGCAAGTTATTAACCTCTCTGTGCCACTGTGCCTTCTTTTGACAAATGGGGACTGCTGTTCTCCAAATGTGGTTGTGAGGATGTGAGTGTGTGTTACTTAGTGGTTTCTGGCGTGGAGTGGTGAATGTTTGCTCTTCTTATTTTCCTGGAAAAGAGGGAACGGAACTTGGGCGTGAAGCAGCCCAGCAATGGGCACAGCCACCTCTGACCATTGCTTCCGCCCTGGCCTTTGTCATTAGCTGTTCTCCCATCCGTGCACATCCAATTTAAAAACTGATCTTTTTTTGTTAGAAGGGAATGGGTTACCTAGTACATGGGCCCAGCACACAGCAGGCACAGGATCTGTGGAAATGGTTGGTATTGTATTTTGCTCAATAAATTTTTTTAAGCCAAGATCTTTCTTCTTACGTTGGGTCAAGGCAGTTCTTTTCCCGATTTTGCTGCCTTGTTTGTTGGGAGATTATGTACGTGCGTTCAGTTCATTCAGCGTTCGCCCGACTAAAGTTGATTCGTGCCTGCTGCTTGCTGAAATAAATGAATAAGACAGAGCCAGGGAGAATAACTGAAAGCCTACGTGTAAGAAGCAGAGTTTCACAGATGAGCCTCTGGCGTCAGTCCTGGCCCTAAGGTGGGAGTTTCCGAGGGGGGAGGTATAGGCATCTCCCAGGGATGGAGTCATCTGGCCAAACTGCTGAATCACACCCTTACCTGACCCACACCTGGGTCAATGACTTCGGCAGGTCCCTCCCTGCAGGGGGACCCCCGTCATGCCCTGGGGAGCCATTCCAGGCACCCAGGGCAAGCACTACTGCTTGGGGGAGGAGGGGCTCCAGGCTAGACCCTCCTGACACTCCTCACCCCTCACCCCTCCACCTCTGCCACCCTTCCCAGCACCCAAAGATCTCTTTCATTCTCCATAGTCAGGGACTGGAGATGCCTAAAATGGTCACAGACTCTAGAGTGGGAGGCCAGCCCCCAGAGAGGGGAACTGACTTGCTTAGAGACACACAGGAAAGTGGTGACGAGCCCCCCCCACCCCCCCAAAGCCCCACCCTCTCTGGCCTCCTGTGTTAGGAGTGAAATGAATTCTCCTTCTCCTGCAGGGAGGGGAGGCAGTTCCTGAGCCTGGGAACCAGCTGATGTCATTGCAGTGTCGCCATGGCAATTATTCCTCTGGATTAGGGGCCTGACCCTTGCAAAGTCAGGAAGCAGAGGACTGAGTGGAGGACTGGCATTTGTTCAGCACTTTCACATTAACACGGCACTTACGTCAGCGCGTACTGAGACCTACTAAGTGCTCCACAGTGCACTTGTGCCTTTAGAGCCACTGTCTTCGTCATTGAGTGGCGTGGCTGGTGTTATGATACTCATTTTACAGATGTGGAAACTGAGGCTCAAGGTTAAGTCTTTGGCCCAAGATCACTCAGCAAGAGGGAGACGGAGGGTGTATTAGCACCAGCTCTGTCTTGGTGACAGGAAGGTCCCTCCCCATATTTTAACTGATTCCTATGACAACCCTTTTTACAGATGAGGAAACTGAGGCCAGGGGCCTTTGATTCAGGAATTCTGGATTGGGAGCTATATTTTTCTGTCTGAGTGCCTTCCTTCCCTGATGCCCCTTCCCAGAGAGCCCCCACCAAGAGTCCCTGTGCTGGCCCCGGGCTTCTTGGCGGAGCTGATGCTTGGAAGAGCAGGTTCTGGACCCGAGGGGTGGGCTGGTGCTCGGATCCACCACATTAACTTGTTTTTAGTCTGGATAATAACAAAGGAGGAAGAAGAACTGAACCCCACAGATGGGTGACTGGGGCTCCAGGGGACAAACAGAGACCCGGCCCCTGGAGGACGTGTAGGGGGCCTGACAGGCGTGGCCACGGCTGCGTCTGTGTGTGGTTGGTGGGTGCGGGTGTAGCCCAGTGCTGTGGCCACATGACTCTGTGCCTGGAAGCTGCCTGGGTTTGTCATCCTGGAAACTCCCAGGGTCCTGGGCCCCGTGTCCTGGACTGACCTGTTTCCGGGACAGTGCAGCCCCTGTGGAGGAAATCCAAGCAGCTGGTGGGGTCTCGAACAGATGGCTGCTGAGGTGGACAGTGAGGTCTCTGGAAGCCAAGGAACAGTTCCCTGTCCCATGGGTATTTCCCAGCCTCATTCTGTTCTTTGAAACCCCCATGAGAGGACAAGCTGTTCCTCGTATTTCAATTCCTTCAGTCAGTGTTAGGGAAGTCATTTCTGATGTCTGACTCGAGTCCGTCTAGTACCGTGGTGGGGTGATAGGCTTCTTCCTGGATCTTGGAACCCCCGCTCTGAAGAGCCGTCTAACCCCACCAGTTTCCTCCCCTGCTGTGGCGGTGGCCTCAGAAGCCAGCCTTGCCGGCTCCATTAAGCCACAGGGCCTGTCAAAGACTCATTGATCGGGCCTTCCCTGCGGTCTCGCCGCCCTCCTTTCTGGGCACCAACTTTGTCCTTTGGCATAGCCCGCACTCAGCTGCTCTCAGCGGATAGGGCCGGGTCCTGGCCAGGGTGAGCTGGGGCTGTCTCAGGAGCTCTGGAAAGAACCTTCTTCCTACAGGCTCTCAGGCAGATGGGCTGGTGGGAAGTGTCAGGAGTGAGGCAGATGAGGCTTTGTGTCCTGGTGGCTCCAGATGTTTGCTGCTGAAGCTCTGTAACCTCGGGCAGGGGACCCGCCTCTCAGTGGTTCAGTGTCCTGATCTGTAAAATGGACCTGACAATAGTGTGTGTGAGTGTGCACGCATGTGTGTATATGATAGCACCTAAGGGAGATAGCTGATGTTCGCGTGACGCCTGTGGCACTGTGCCCACCACTCAGAACACGCTGAAGAAGTGTTAGTGGCCGTTATTATTAGCCTAACGTTTTGTGGCTACACCTTCTGCTTCGAGTTGGGGGTTTCTGGTCAGGCTCTCTGTCCTCGCTAGATGCTGCCTCCGAGGGTAGCCGAGGCCCTTTCTGCTCCCAGCCTGACTCCTGTCCCTCTTCCCTCCCTCTCGCCTCCTCCAGGTACGCTACAAGGAGGAGTTTGAGAAGAACAAGGGCAAAGGCTTCAGCGTGGTGGCAGACACACCTGAACTCCAGAGAATCAAGAAGACCCAGGACCAGATCAGTAATGTAAGCTCCTGGCGTCCCCCACCTCCCTCGGCGCCCCTGCCGCCCGCCCTCTGTCTGGACCCCTCCCTGCCCGCCTGGCAGGCGTGAATGAGGCCAGTGCCCTCCGCTGCCCGTGCTCCCCTGCGTGGGCCTGGGTGGCGGCTGCTTGAGAAGAGAGAAGCATTTGGGGTTCCCAGAGCACCCCCAGACTCTCTTTGCCAGACTTTAGCCCACACAGCATTTCTTCCTTGAAGGGACCGTAGTCTTGCGGGGGTGTGCATGGGGGCCTGTGTGCTAGATCACCCCCCCACTCTCTCTGAAGCTGTTTTGCTTTTTTCTGGGTATGGTGGGTTTTCGGGGTCAGGCTGGATGTTTCATCTTAGCACAAAGGTCAGGGCTGGGGGTGGAGGCGGGGTGGGGGCGGGGTGGCCTCTGGGTGCTGACATTACAGTCATTTCCACCCTTCCTCAGTCATTTCCGCCCTTCCTTGGCTTCCTCCCCCACCTCGGCTTGCTCTTCCTTCCTGTGTAAAAACCCCAGCTGCAGCGTCCTCAGCCCTGCACCTCCTGTTCTGGGCCTCCTGGGCCTGGGATGGCCAGCAGCGTCTGGCTGCGGCACTGGTGGGCGTGGAGGGCGGGCGGTGGGTTGGCAGCCTCCAGCATTGTGCTCCCTCCACGGCACCTGTGGCCAGAGGACAGGCCTCAGTTCCTGGTTGGCAGAGCCACAGACCAGCAGCCTGTGTGGCTTTGGACACGTGGGGGCAGGGTGCTGCTGCGAGCCACAACCACGGAACCCAGGCAGGCAACCCGTGCACAGGGTCCTGGGGTGCACAGAGTTGCAGGGTGTGCCCGGCGGCCTGAGCTGGGAGGTCCTACACATGAAGGATTGGGCAAGAACAGTTGTCTTCATGTCTGTGACAAGAAGGGATAGATGAGTCGCCCAGTATCACTCTGCGCTGAGGGACTACGGATAGTCTGGGGGAGGGCTGGGTCTCTGGTGGCCCACCCAGCACCCCCCCACCCGAGCTCCACATCCCTCCCCAACCCTCCACCTGGCCTCCTTGGCAGGACGAACCTTCTAGAGGTTGGCGGGTCATGGCTAGAGCGGGCTGCAGGTGGATTTCAGAGGCACAGGGCAGCCAGCAGACGCAGCTGTGCCCAAGACTGTGGCTCTCAAACTTCACATGGCGACACACCAAGAAGGCAGGCATTGATTTCTAGAGAAAACAGAATCAGAACTTGTATCACTGAGTACTTACTCCTAAGAGGACATTCAGATCCTTTCTATTTTATTTTTTAAAGATGCTGGTGGCAGACTTACAAAATGGGTTTTGCTACTAGGTTGCTGACCTGCAGCAGTTTGCACTTGGTGGCCTGAGGAAATGCTGTGCTAACCTTTGGCTGGGAGGGCATGCCTCTGAGGGCCCTGATCCCTCTCCCACCGAAAAAGCCTGTCACAGTTGCTTCTTTATACGACAGGGCAGCCTGGCCCCACAGGCCAGGAGCTTCCCTTCCACCCAGAGCCCCGTGTGCAGAGTGGGGGAGGGGAAGATGGCCTTGGCAATGGGGAGAACCTGGAGCCTCTCCCAAAGCTGGACTCCGGACTCTGTAGATTCTGTGCCTTCTCACTGTGAAAGGCCCTTGTCTTTTATCAGTGACACTTGCTCTCCCGCTGCAGCTCCAGCTCCCAGTGCCTTCTCTCATGACTTCACCCCATGGGCTGTGGAGGAGAGAGACAAGCAATCCCAGTCACCCCTGCCTCCCTTTCTGGAAGGCTTCCAGAATACCCTGTACCCAGCCATCCACCTCCTCTTCTTCCTCCCCCAGTTACTGGAGGTGTCAATGTCCTAGTAACAAAACTCCCAGCCAAGACATCCACACCCGGGAGATAACAAGCATCTTGTCATTAACAAAGGTGCTTGGTGCTAGCACTGCAATTAGCTGATGTCCCCTGCTCTGAGGTGGGGGAGGTGACTCCTACCTGACCTGGTTGCTGCTTTCGCAGCTTTCTCTGGCACCTGTGAGGTGTGACTACAAGGCTGGAAGACTCTTGATTTGTCAGATGTCTCGCAAACACCCAAACACTGGCTCACAGTCACTTGTGGAGTCAGCTGAAAGGCAGACTCCCAAGCCTCCTCCAGGCCACCACAGTCGGCATCTTTAGGTGTGGGGCCCAGGAATCAGCATGGTAAACACATTCCTGGGGTTTCTGTGGTGCTCTCTGAAGTTTGAAGGCACCACCCAGAAGTCTGAAAAAGCTTCACCCACCCCTAAGTCCGAGGGCACCGGAACTGGCCGTATCCCAGAACCCCAGGGGAACTCTGAACCGTGCTCAGAACCAGTGCAAAACTGTCCCAGCCTCCAGAAGAGTTTTGGGAAAGATGGTGTTTAGAGCCACACCTTGTATTTTGTATCCAAAATAGTGTTCCTGTGTGTAGCTTGTCACTTGCTTCCCAGATTAGCACCAAATGACTCCTGGCTATTTCTAAAGGTCAAGACCCTCTTGCAAAGAGCTGAAGCTTGGCTTCCCTGGAGGGATATGCAGCAGACTCCAGCTTTTATCAGCCAAAGTGTCTGATCTCCTGCAGGTGTCTGCTGTGGACAGATGCAGTCTGTCCTTAGTCCTGCCAAGAGGCAAGATGGTGAGGCATCGAGGGCCCAGATCTAGCTTCTGTCCTTCCGTGGCTGGGCGGGATGCTTTGAGCAGCCTCAGTTTTCTCGTCTGTAAAAATGGGATCAGTAGCCTCTACCTTGAAAAGTGATTGCAAGGAAAACGTCAAGCACTTGGCATATGATAAATGTTGTCAATATTACTAATACTTTTAAGGCCAACCTGACTGCTTTCCATACTGTGGCCAAAGAAGGGACATGAAGTGAAGTTTGGTTGAAAAGTTTGGCTATTGTCTAGTACTGAGAATATGTGGGAAGCTGTTTTTTGGTTTTTTGTTTGTTTGTTTGTTTGTTTGTTTTTATGAGACAGAGTCTCGCTCTGTTGCCTGGGCTAGAGTGCTGTGGCATCAGCCTAGCTCACGGCAGTCTCAAACTCCTGGGCTCAAGCAATCCTTCTGCCTCAGCCTCCCGAGTAGCTGGGACTACAGGCATGTGCCACCATGCCCGGCTAATTTTTTCTATATATTTTTAGTTGGCCAATTAATTTCTTTCTATTTTTAGTAGAGACAGGATCTGACTCTTGCTCAGGCTCGTATAAGCTTTGAAGATATCTTTGCTACAGGCAGAAATCCTTTGCATCTCTGTCAGCCAGAAACAATTGGCATTTTGCATTCTTATAATTAGCTTCAGTCTTCAGAGTCTGGGCCTAATCAATAGTAAATAACCAAAGTTTCATCCCCAGAGTCAAGTGGCCTGGACAATCCTCTTGTTTAATTTTGAAAGCATGTACTTTTCTTAATAGTTTTATTATATAACTATACATTTCTGAACACTGTAATTTTGTTTTTCCTAATTTTGAACACCTCGTATACAATTTTTTTGTGTCTTACTGCTTTTGTACACCATTGCGTTTAAAGTTTCATCTATATTTGCATGTCACGGGAGCTCGTCCTTTTCATTGCTACATAGTATTCCGTTGTGAGATTATGTCACATTTTATCGATTCCGTTGTGGTGGTGGCCATTTAAATTGTTTCCAAGTGCTATGGGCATCCTCGTACATATCTCCTGGTGCTTATTTAGAGTGGGATTGCTAGATTTTAGAGTGCATGTTCCTTTGACTTTACCAGATGATGCTGAACTGTTTTCCAAGTGGCTACACTGATTTACCCTCTCACCGGCAGTGATGTGTTTCCATCATTCACATCCTCGGACATGTTCATTTTCTCCACTTTGACCACGTGTAGTAGTATCTCATTGTGGTTTTAACTTGCATTTCTCTGATGACTAATGAAGTTGAGCACAAATTTATATGTTTTAAAAACAAACTATTGTGATCCTCTAATCCAGAGCATTATTGCATGGTAGTTGAGAACTAAACACTGATGTTAGAACTGGATTCTGACTTAACCCACCCTTTGCCTACCTCATGAGCCTTGGTTTCCCGGCCTGTAAAGTGGGCATGATAATGGCAAATTGTTCCTGGGCTGGCTACAGAAAGGAAATGAATAATGCATATAAGGACACAAAATGGGACCTCAACAAATGGGAGCCATTGTTATTAAAAAAAAAAAAATTGAATAGCCACTGGACCTCCAGCCTGGGTAACAGAGCAAGACCCTGTCTCAAAAAAAAAAAAAAAAAAAAAAAAAAGCCCCTCGCCAGTGAGTTGATTATTCCATTCAAAGCCTGATGCTCCTTCGCTAGCCATGATGTATGATCACAGGAGCAACATGTGGGGAGTCCGACTTTTGTTTTCCACCACAGTCAGGAGAGCAGGGGATTCAGAAAATGGAACCTCAGTTGGCAGAGCTTTGCACATCCGCACTCATCCTGGAGTCCTGGTTAGCAGGGCCTGGTGAGTGGGAAGGGCCCTTAGGCCTGGGCCCCTGGAACCACGTGTACTCGGGCCTCGAGGGTGCAGCTAGAGTGTGGCCTTCTTCCACGGAGGCCCAGGACAGTTCCCAGGCCGGGGCTCTGCTGATGTGTCTGGGCACGTGGCAGCCCTCATTTGGGCTCTTACAAGATCAGAACTTTGCTGAGCTTGGAACAGGGATCAGCCAGGCCCTCAGAGTCTGGGAGATGTTTCTGTGCCTTTTGAATGTGCTAATAGTTACCCTTCATGTGCCTGTTTGCTTAACGCACCATGCAGTGGCTGGCAGAGCAACAGTTTCCTCATTTGCTGGGGAGAGGAAGTTGAGGGTATGGAAATTTTGTCCAGGGGGGCCCAGGCAGCTCTCCTGAGTTTGCATGAATGGTGTCCTCCTCTCCTCAACTTAGGGTGACATTCTGGTTTTCATTCTTTTTGAGAGTGAAAGGGGGTGCTGTTAATTCCTGAGCAGCAGACATGCACTGGGACTAGGGGCAGACGTGGGCATGCAGTCACCCTGCCTCGTGCCTGTTCTCAGGAAAGGACCTGTTGAGCTGTGACTTGGTTCTTGTGTCACCATGCTCAGCTGTTATTGAGTAATGAAAGCTCTGCCTCAGGAAGTCATTTAACTTCTGAGCTTCATTTTCCTCTTTTGTAAAATGGGAATTGAAGGGTCCATGTTGACTTATTGTCGGGATCAAGGGAGGTAATGTACAAAAGAGCTGTGGTGAACTTGGTGTGATTATTGATGTGGATAGCAGCAGGTGGAGCAGGCATCAGTCGGGGGAGGGTATCTTGTGTTCAGACTGCCACTACGCCAGCCATCTGGGTCAGCTGGGTTTCCTTTTATTTATTTACTTATTTATTTTTAGAGACAGGGTCTTGCTCTGTCACCCAGGCTGGAGCTCCAGGCTCAAGTCATCCTCTTGCCTTAGCCTCCAAAGTACAAGGAGCTGGGACTACTGGGAGACGCCACCATGCCCACCTAATTTTTATTTAATTTTTTTCAAGATGGGGTCTTGCTATGTTGCCCAGGCTGATCTTGAAATCCTGGCCTCAAGCGATCCTCCTGCCTTGGCTTCCAAAGTCCTGAGATTTCAGGCATGAGCCACCGCACCTGTCTTGACCTTAATTTTATATATATTTATCCATGTGTAGTGACTTTTTATGGAGCAAGATGATTCACCAGCCACTTGTGGAAATACCTATGCATCCACACTGGCTTTCAGCTTAGAGTTTGTTTAGGTTCCTAGAGCTGGCCAGGGTCCTCAGGACCACCTGGGAGCAGATGGGGAAACTGAGGCCCAGCGGGGAAAGGAACTCTCCCAGGGATGAGCCATGCGGGTTGGGGGCAATGCAGCCCCTGATGAAGGACTGAATCTCTGGGACACTGAGGGGGGACAGAACAGGCCTGGGCTCCTCAGATGTCCAGTGCCCTGGTAGGGGAACGAGCCGGGGCTCAGACATGCCCTCTTCCCCGGGCGGAAGGCTCCCTGTCACCCGTCACTATCCACTCCCAGGGAAGGGGCCATCACCCAGCATCAGGGACACCTGTTCCTCCAGGCCACCTGTTGGCTCCCTCAGGGCCCAGGGCAGACCTCTGTCCACCTCCACATCTGCACTTCCCTCCTTGGTCACCAGTTCTGGGCCTCAGGCCTCTTTCATTAACAGAAAGTAAACAAGGAAAGCTGACCTTTCCCACCCCCAGGACAAAAGTCGGAAGGGCAGAAGCCTTGTGAGCCTGGAGGCCTCAGGCGGGATGTCCCCTTCCCTTGTCTGCCTCTCCCGCCACCAGTGGACAGGGGTCACTAAGGGAGTGGGCCTGGGGAGATTTACCTTTTGCCCTGTGTCTGTGAGGACCTCACCCCTGGTGTCCTTCCGAGTGGGAGTGGGGGGGTCTGATGGCTTTTCAGTCTGTCCAGGGCTGGCTGCCTCCTCCTGGGGAACAGGCTCAGCCTATTTTGCCCTTGGGTGTGGGTCCCTGCTTGGGCATGAAGGCAGAAGGCAGGGAAAGGAAGGGCTGGTCCTGACCTAAACCCCTAAGTAAGCCACTCTCTGTGTCTAGACTGTACCTGTCCCAGACTCTGTCCTGGGCTCTGCAGCTTCCTGGCCTATTCCCCCAGCCCAGGCTGCAGGAACAAACTGCTCCTCCAGCCCAGCTATTAACTCTTGCCCTCCATACATGGCTGGTGGCAAGTGCCAAGGGGGAGAGAAGGCAGCAGAGAAAGTGTGGGGGTGAATGAGCAAAGGGGACTGCCCCGGGCAGGGGATCTCCAGGAAACAGAGCAGGCTTAGCCCCTCCTCTCTCCTTGTCCCCCCACCCCCACCCCATTTCCCAGGATCAGGAAAGACAGGGCAGGATTCTGGTGGACAGGAAGTGAGAACCGCTTCGGGTCACATGCCCAAGGCTTGGAGAGATTCAGGGTCTGGGCCTACCTGGGAAGGGCCAGTTTCTCTCTTGTCCTGGTGTCCTGCTTTCCAAGTTTCCCCTGGGGGGTGGCGGAGGGCTGTCCCTCTCTGTCCCACTTCCTTCCCCACCACAGGCCAGCCCAGTGCTCACAGGACACTCAAACACTGGGCCCTAGCACCTTGCCTTGGGCGTTCCCACCCCCCAACCAGTTTCCTCCCAGAAAAGTGAACAGACTCCCCTGAGGGTCTTCGAGGCAGGGTGTGGGCAGCACATCCCAGTGAGGGTACAGGAAGAAAACCTTAGAACTCCTGGTTCTGCTTCTTTTTCATCTCATACTTTTCTTATTCATAGTTTTTATATAAGTTTTAAAATATACATACCATATTTATAAAGTGTTATTTCTGTACAACTTATAAAATACATATAATTCAGGAGGATTGTTCTTTAAAATATTTAACCAACAAGAGTATGCAGTCGAAGTATTTTGGCAAGCAAAGGGTCAGCAAACTTTCTCTGTAACACGCCAGGCAGTAAGTATGTCCGGCTCTGCAGGCCATATGGTCCCGGCGGCAGTTCCGCGGCGCTGCAGTCACGCTGTGAAAGCGGCATAGGTAAGAGGTGAATGAGTGGCTGTGGCTGTGTTCCAGTAAAACTTTATTTCTGGAGATTGAAATTTGAGTTTCAGAGAAATTTCATGTGTCATGAAATAATGAAACATTATTCTTCTTCTCCACTCCCCTGCCAACCGCATTAAAAAATGTAGAACCCATTCTTAGCTCCCAGGCCGTAAGCAAACAGGCAAACAGGCGTGGGCTGGATTTGGTCCGTGGAGCATAGTTTGCCAACTTCTGCCCTTGACCTCTGGTTCTCAGACTGGAGCCTGCTTCAGGCTCACCTGGGGTGCTTTTTTAAAATTCATATTCCAAAACCCCAGCCCTGGTTTTGTAGATTCTAGCAAACAGTCCAGTTGAGTCAGAAGCATGTAGTCCAGAGATGAGATCCTAAGAAATATAGCTGCAGGATCTCCAGGGAGGGTCCTAGTCAGTTGAACCACCCTGAGGCCTGGGGGGGAAGCAGTGCTGTGGGAGGCCCCAGGATCGGAATAATTGGCTCCTTCACTACCTTGCAGGAGCTTCCATCCAGTAGGGGACACTGGTCACAGACAACACAGCCCTATCCCAGGGGTTGCGGGAGCCGATGAGCGGCCCAGGGATGAGGTGCTGAGATGGACCTTGAAGGATAAGAGAAGGCGGGACCGCCCCTTCCCTTGCCCACCATTTGTCTGCAGGGCCTTGGCAGGGTCCTTAGCCTCTCTGGACACCAGGGCTGTAGCGTGCTGCCTCAGAAGCTTGTGGAGGGGCGTTGAGTGAGCTGCTATGCATGACGTGTGTCAACTGGGCCTGCTACATGCGTCTCCTCTCATCCCCAGGTTTGCCCACTGCCAGTGGACAGGGGTACACTTAGGGGGTGAGCTGGGGGGTTCACCTGTCGCCCTTGTCTCAAGGAGCTGAGAGCCGGGCGCTGGCATTGGCCTGTGTCTGGGAGAGCCTGGCTGCCCTTCCTGGTGGGAGCGAGGGGTTCCCAGCCTGGCCGGCTTCCGCCCCCGTAAGTAGGATCCGCTGGAGGTGTTTTGCCATTTGGGGCAATGATATGTGTATGTGAGTCTCTGAGACTCATCTGACTGGGAAGTCCAGGGGGTCTTGTTTCTGTCACAGTTGGACCAACCAGGCTGTCATTCGCTGTCCTCGTTTGGCTTTGTTCTTGAGATGAGTGCTCTCATGGGGTGGGCAAGATGGACAGCAGGGGCCTCAGATCTGCGAGCTCCACCTGCTTCCTCTTAGCTCCTGCAGAAAAGATCTCTGCAGGCTTCTGATTGGCCCAGCTTGAGTCATGTTTCCATCCCTGAGCCAATCACTGTCCAGAGGATGGGCCCCTCTGGCCAGGTCTGCGTCTGAGCACCTGAGTCAACCCTTACTTCCTCCCCTCCCTGCTCCACCGTCCTAAGCTCTGGCCACCCTGAAGACCCCTGCCCCTCCCTCCCAGGCATCTGCACACTTGAACTCCCAGAATGCCCGATCTGTGCTTTCCTGCCCTTTGCACCTTCAAGTCCTCCTTGTCCTTCAGAGCTTAGCCCCCAGGTCACCTCTTCCAAGAGGCCTTTCCCTGACTCCATGAGGAAGGAACCTCAGTCCCCTGTTAAGACAGCTCATGCCTTTCCATCCTGGGGGGTAGCTGCTGTTGCAGAACCTCCTTCCTAACAGACCAACCTTGAAGGTTGGATCTACTTTTCCTACTTATTTATTCTCTTGGCCCCAGCAGATGGCCCAAGTCTGGGCACAGAGTGGATCCATTAAACGTGGAAGGAAGGGCCAGCAGAGAACACGGCAAGGCTGCCTGTGATCAGGGTATATACCGTGTTTCCAGAAGCAGGTTTCCCCCTCCATTCCCGGTCACGCTGGCTGTCACAGGAAGGAGTAGATTGTGCATGGTGCCCACAGAGAGCAGCATCCCACATCCATGTGCTGGGGGCCACGTCGGCCACACTCAGTGGGGTGGCCCAGAGGATTACCATCTGCATGTCTTGTGTGGCTCTTACTAGCCTCACAACCCACCTGAGATGTGGGTGTCTGAGAGTAAGGACTTTGTCTCTTCCTCTGTCCCCTATTGGCCCAGCATTGGGCCGGAGCCGGCTCTGATGGGGCGAGAGCTGGACGGGAGGCTGAAGGCATCCTGCCATGCCGAGCAGCAGAGGAAGGGGAGCGGCAGGCTAGCGGCTGCAGGGCCAGGGTGCCACCAGGCACAGGGAGCCGCCGGTGACTCTCCAGAGACTAGCCCTTGGCTGGCATCCAGGAGACCATCGCAGGCTTCCCTTCGGGAGTCTGGCACAATCCCAGAAGACCATCCAGACAGTTCTGCAGAAGTAGGAGGAGGAGAGGGCTGGAAGAGGTGCCACAGAGGATGGGAAGTGGAGGAGAACTGGGGCTGGGTGGGGTCTGAATCCAGCTGGGGAAACCCGGAGCCTGTGCTCTGGCCCCACCTTGGGACTCAACTTGAAGAAGACAAGGTGGATGAGGGACTGTTCCTCTCTGACTCAGTTGGCTGGAGGATTGAGCTGGGGCTGGGACCTGGGACACGAAGGGACCAGTTGGCCCTGAGGTCCCTTTCTGGTGGTTAGGGTGGGTGCTTCTTCTGGCTGATCCTGCTTAGGTCTTTGTGATGGAGGTAGGAGGGGCTCCCCCCACACTAGCCAAGTCCTCTGTCATAGCACCCAAGGATCTGGGCAGAGAGTGCAGCTTCCCTCCCCTCCCCCGACTCTGCAGGGTGGGCGCCTGTCTCACGCCAACCCTCCTGACCTTGGTGGCTCATGCTCCCGGCCCTGAGCAGTCAAAAGTCTCAGTCCTCAAACAACACAAGGCCTAATTTAAGACTCCTGTGTGACAGTGTAGAGGTGGGGGTCCCCGCAGCCAACAGTGCCCTGTGGGAGCAAGAGGCTGGGTTGAGGGGTTGGAGCCTCACATGCCTGCGCAGTGCAGTGGTCTTGAGTGGCGTGCATGACTTCTCTAGGCCTCTCTTTGCCCACTTTGGAACTAACAAGAGGAGGAACCCATCTCCAAGACGGCATGCCCCTCTCTGGAAGGGTCCGGCATTTCTTGTCCCCATAGTCTGGGGTCCTTGGCTGAGCATCCCTAGGCTCTAGCCTCGGTGACATCTGCACCTAGTGATGGAGAGCAAGGCCCTGGAACCTGCGTGATCTTGGGCAACTCACTTCACTTGTCAGCGCCTTTGTTTCCTTCTTTTTTTCTTTTTTGAGACAGTGTCTTGCTGTGTTATCTGGGCTAGACTGTGGTGGTGTCATCATAGCTCACTGTAACCTCAGACACTGACCTCAAGTGATCCTCCTGCCTCAGCCTCCCACAGTGCTAGGATTACAGG
>VBSM01003215.1:16246597-16262915 GCA_008086735.1 Cheirogaleus medius | reverse complement strand
GCCTCCCAAGTAGCTGGCACTACAGGCATGCGCCACCATGCCTGGCTAATTTTTCTGTTTTTAGTAGAGACGGAGTCTTGATCTTGCTCAAGCTGGTCTCAAACTCCTGACCTCAAGCGGTTCTCCCGCCTCAGCCTCCCAAAGTGCTAGGATTACAGGCGTGAGCTATAATTAACAGCTTAAATGAAATTTTCCCACAAAAAACTCAAAGACTTGCATAATGACAAACTCTGAACAAGTTGGAAATGTTCAATTTTAATGTGATTTTATTAATATGAATAAATAACAAATTAAATAAAATTTAGCAAATATCAAATATTTAGATATCAAAGACATTTTACCATAAATACAATACTCTTGGAATAACAGTGCATATTTTTCAGTTTTATGCACCTTTAAGAAAGCAGTGATCTTAGAATGTCTACAAATATTAATTAGAAAAAAAACAATTTAAGAGCCTTTCAAAGGCTAAACAGTTGGGTTTTGGGTTTTTTTTTTAAATGTCTCTAGTTACTTGAGAAATTTTCTGGAATTATGTTTGTTTTCTTGATGAAAAAAATATTTTCTTAGTCCTTTGGAACTTTTTTCTTTTCATCTGGCAAAGACTGTCTAATCCAGCTGTCTTTCAGGTCATCTTTCCTATCTTAGTGACCCTTCAATAAACCAAGGAGCATATGTCCATATCCTGATTTCCTACAGGTTTCACAGCTACCTGCTAGTGGAATTGTTACAGAAGCCACATTGCTAGTAAGGTATCTAATTACCAAAGAGACTTTTGTAGCAGCTTTGTTTTTACCCTTCACAATATTTACTGACATAAAAATCTGTAATCATATAATTGAATACTAGTCACATAAAGAGGTTAACTCTTGAGTAATAATCACACAAAGAGGTTAGTGTTTGTTATTTTGTTGACATAAGATGGTTCTTCCAGTTGCACCTTCTGCTGGGTACCTCATAGTTGCCCTAATCTCCAAAGGTGAATAATTACCCTGGCAATAAAATCTTTGCTATTAACTAAAGAACTGGAAGCATGAACTAAATCATCATAGGATGGGAAAGGTGTGAAACAAGATGCTTTTTGTTCATGCTATGGGGAACTCTCTGATAAACAATGCTTGAACCTCTTTGAACACTTGAACCATTTCCCAAGTGTAGTAATTTACTGCCTGCATTGTGAGTATGATAAAGGTGAGGGGACAGAAGGGCATAAGAAGGAATCATCCCCCAAAATGTTAAAGTTCTATCATTTCAAAAGGTACAGGGTACTTATCAAGAGAAATAAACTTCAATTTCTAGGAAAAGTAGCATCATCAGTTTGTTATTAGTAGTACTATTATGGTGTGTAGTGGGCACGTAGAAACAATAATAAAATAAAAGTAACAATGTGTTGTTAAGTTTGCTTTGCAGTGGAAGTAAAAATCATCCTACCAATCAAAGTCAAAGGAGGCTGAGGAAATCACTGTAAAAAGGAAAAAAGGGCTGGGAGCTTCGGTCTTCTCATTTAGGCCAATCTTCTAATTTTAAAAAGGTACAGGCTAAATTATTTGACTTGTTAATAGTTTACATGGTTGTTATTATGACTGTTCTAGAGTTAGTTAGCAATTGACAGTCTCCTAGTGTTTTTAGGCTATTAATTTTGCAAATGCTCATTTTTTTGTGATATACAATTTTTTGTGACAATTCGCTTAAACATCAATAATAATGATAATAATAATAAATACTTACAAATTAATCTCCCACTTTAAAACTTGATATTTCACTTTATTCCTGATGATAAATGTATTCAGGGAAAAAACGGACCACTGAATTGAAGAAACCACAAATTTGGTCACATATGTTACTTTTATCTATTAATAATTGAATGAAGAATTTATCAGTCTACATTTTATTGGTGGCAAAATGATACCATTTATCTACTGTATCCAAAAACTTAATCAAATGTTTTATGTTCCAAATTTCTGGGGAGGGTGAGATAATAATCTCACAATTATTGAAAATAATGAAATAATGTGAATTAAAAAAATTTACAGCAGCAGTCACATCAGTTCAAGTATGTAAAGAGATTCAAAATCCAGATCAAAGATGTTTTAAACTATGTTTCTTTTGCAAACTTGCTGAAAATGACTGCTGTGGAGACTTGGTTAATTCAAGGAATTCAAGGAAACTTTATAATGCCAAATTTCTTTCACTAAGAAAATGATTTCTAGCATCTAGTAAAATATTAAAAATATTCACTATATTAAAATCTTTACTTTTTTTCTTTATTTTTCTCTTCCCTCTCAAATAATTGAATGGGATATATTCTTGACTTGGAATCACCAGTGTTTTGATACATAAATCTGTGCTTTGCAAGCATATGTGAGAAAAAGAAAAAGCTAATTAAGGTGTAATTTTATACTCTGGTATCTGCCAACTTTTAATCTTTATAATTCAATTGTGGGTGAATTCTTAAATTGAGAAGAAGAAAATGAAACTAGAATAAAAGTAAGAACTTTGTTTTTGCATAAATATGCAAACAACAAACTCTGGAGAAAAAATTCCTAGCATCAGTGGAATTGCAGTTGGAAAATCCATCTAAGAAAGGCAGTTAATTTCTGACTCCCCAAAAATGAAGGTAAGTGCTTTTGCTACTGAAATATAGTGAAATCTTGTTATTACAATTTATATTTTCTCCACATTTTCACTCTTCCTCAGTCCTATTAGTCTCTCACTGAACCCCTCTTGCTAAATATTTGAGAATTTCCCACAATTTACACCCTACTTCTGTGAGCAATTTCCGTATCTTTTGGTATTTCTTCCCTCCATCAATTCCAGAGGTAAGTTAAATCTAGAGCTTGGGAAAAGAAAGCCAGCCTCTGAGAAGTCCGGGGGAAGGAGGGGGTCTTCAGAAGTAAAGTGATCAAACCCAAGGAGAAGAAAATCAGAGATCCAGGAGGACTCCAGCACTATTTCAGCCCGTTAGGCACTATAATGATCTACTTGAATAGTAAAAGTGGTGGTGGCAGAAGCTAGTCAGATTGAAATAGTCCTAGAGCTTCTTATAGTCTATTTAATAGAATGAAAAGAACCCCTCCTCTCTCATGGCCTGCTCTAACCATGTATACTTCTAGTTTCCTTCATCAAATCTCACTTTTTCAGATAAGGAGAAAAACTTTAAGAATAAGTACAAATTATTTGTGAAGATTGTTCTGGCAGCTGAGTAGCTACTTTCTTTCAGTTTATCTTTTCCCTTATTTGCTACATTTTAGTCTAATCCCCAGGAAAGTATAAAAGATGATTTGATTGTATTAAGATAATACATATCTTCTTCTATACACCTTTCATATGATTCATTTTAAAGGACATATATGTCTGTGAATGTGTCTATATGTATATTTACATACTTATATATGTATGTGTGTATATATATAGACACACACAACTTCTTTTTAGTTTTTTATCTGTTAGTTCATGCAAAACATGAACAAAATATAATGTTCTTTGTAAGCATATGCCAAGAAGGTGGTAAAAAATGTGATTTATATTCTGCACATTCCAAACACCATATTGCAAATCTTTACAAAACATTCTGGGCTATGTCTATACAGCTTAAGCAAAGTGAACAGATATATACTATTTAGTGAATTTAGGTCTGCTCCAACTATAAAACAGAATTTTCTCTGCTTCAAAGATTCACACATACAGGTTGGGCTGCCCCAGATTCTTGGACCGATAACATTCATTGGGATTAGGATGACCAAAACCTGGAAAGGCAGAGCTTGTTTACCAGAGAAATCTCAATACATTCTTGGGTTTGCTTGTTATTTTTATATTAATAATGGTGTAAGCAGTAGCTTCTAAAATTCTATGCAGCTTTTGAATTCTTACGTTACTTAGATGACAAAAGAGTCCCACAGATGCTATTTTTCTGGGTGTAAAAAAGTAGCACTCTTCTCATTGTTAGTTCAGTGAGGTTTTCTAAAGGCAAGGCTTTCTGAGTATTTAGGTAGAGGGAATATTCATGGTCAAATACAGGACCTCCTTATGGAAGTTGGCCTGAGCATGTACAAGATGGAACAAATTCAAAAAGCTTCTGTCATCTTCATCATGGTTTCCTATATGCCAAACACAGGAATAGACAGGAGGGAAAAGAAAATGGCAGTTAAAAATTTAAATATATGATTTGAAACATAAGATGTTCTAATTGTCCTAATAGTATTTAAACAGAAGACTTGTTATTAGTAACCTTTATTCAGTCAGATGTTAACTCCTGAAATCCTGGAATTATATAAGAACACTAGATTAGAAGTCAGAAGAAGAGGATACTGGGCCATGCTTTATTACTTTTAACTTTATGACCTTGGGCAAGTTAGGTCATTTCTTTTTTTTTTTTTTTGAGACAGAGTCTCACTCTGTTGCCCAGGCTAGTGTGCCGTGGCATCAGCCTAGCTCACAGCAACCTCAAACTCAGGCTCAAGCGATCTTTCTGCCTCAGACTCCCGAGTATCTGGGACTGCAGGCATGTGTCATCATGCCCGGCTAATTTTTTTCTATATATTTTTAGTTGGCCAATTAATTTCTTTTTATTTTTAGTAGAGACGGGGTCTCGCTCTTGCTCAGGCTGGTTTCTAACTCCTGACCTTGAGCAATCCGTCCGCCTCGGCCTACCAGAATGCTAGGATTACAGGCGTGAGCCACCGCACCCGGCCAATACCAGATTTTAAAGGTGACAAAAACCAGGATCTACATATATCTCAAGAAAAAACAAACAAAAAAGTGTCTGTTCCTCCTATTGTTAGTTTAGAAATAAAAGTCTACACAGAGCTAGCTCTGTCTTAAGTGGAGACTAGATTGCATTTTTACTCGCACCTGTGCACCATCTACATTCCTACTCACCAGACATAACTGATTGCAGCATTTCCATTATAACACATGCAAATGCATTTGCCACACTCTGAAGGAAGCTAATTTTTTCCAATGGCGTGCTAAAGACGTTACAGACTTTTTGCATCATTTTAACTGCCCAATTCATGCAGTACAGTTCTTTCTCACACACCTGATGTAGACATACAAAGCATTATTGTAAACCTTCATGTGAAGAAAGCTATAGAATTTGAAAATGTTCTTGACAATGATGGCTTATGGTTTTACATAATTTATTATATATGATACCATACTGAGTCTATAAAATGGGAAATGTTCTTATATCTAATACTCCTTTTCTTTCAAATGGTACAATTGTAGTGGAAAAAAGTGTGAAGTATATAAAAGCCTGGTTCAAGATTATCATAGAATATTATTTATCAATGCAAGAACTAATATCAAAAACAGTTATTGAATATATGAAAAATAAGACTTCTGCTCATTCACTCATCCAATAAACATTTGCTGAGCACCTATTAAGATCTGGAGATACAATGACAAGCCATAAAGACACGGCTCTATTTTCAAGGAGTCCAATAAGGGTGAGAGACAAATAGGTGATTTCAATAGGCAAGAGAACTCTATGGTATTATCAACTTCCCATCTTGAGAGTTGTAAGGAATATTTGTTTCTCCATTGTTTAAAAGATAAACATTTAATGTAAAGATTACATGTTCTTAGCTAAAATTGACTGAAAAGTAAAAGATTTATTTATTAACATTCTAAACGGCCCACTGAACTCACCATAGCCAAATAGAAAACATACAGCAATATAAACTATATATAAATATGTAAACTAATAATATATAGTAGTGTAAGTAAATGTTAATATGACAGGAAAGATTTAGTAACCACTTATTATGTGTAAAGCACTGTACCAGGCACTATGAAAGAAATAAGTGACACAGTCCTGGATTTCAAAGAGCTTGCAATCTACTTGGGGAGATGATCTACCCCACACATATAATGGCTTACAAACACTAATAGTAACTGAAGATAAAGAGAAGACAAATTGGAGGCAATTTAGCAAACATTAATGATCAGAGATGAGATGTTAATCACAGAAAGCTTTCTAGAGGCTTCTCCACCCCTAGTGACTTTCTCTCCATTCCATTTGCTACAGTTCTGCCAAAATGACCTGCCAAAACCACAAAATGGATCATGTCTCTCCCCTTAAAACTTTTCAGCAGCTCTCTATTAGAAGATGGGTTCAAGCTCTGCAGAATGGCCTAAAAAGCCCTTCCTTACCTAGCCTCTCCCTTCCTGTCTATCCTCACCTCCTGCTACTTTTCCTGTGTACATTTTACCCTTCAGAAATCATACTGAACTACTTACAGTGCCCTGAATATAGTCATGTGGTTACACTTATCTACTGCCTTGAATAATCTGCAGCCACCTGCTACCTGCCTGGTTACCTCCTATTCGTTTTTTAAAAGCTTTATCTACTGGGATTGGGGAAGCCCTCCATGTCCTCCATTCTCCCAATACTGGCTCATTTGGCTACCTTTTTTTGTATGTATATTTGCACTTATTTCACTGTATTTATTTATGTGTATCTTGATACTTCTTAAAAGACTATAAGCAGCTTGTGGTCAGAGATTTGTTCTATTATACTAATTTCCATAGTCCTAGATTCTAACACAGTTTATGGTAAATAGTAAGCACTCAATAAATTTATGTTAAATGAATGAATATTAAATATATTTTAAGACTTTTTATTTTGAAACATTTTAACTATACAAAAGTAGAGAGAATAATAGAATAAATCCCCAGTACCCATTTTCCAGTTTCATCAGTTGCCAACCTGGTTTCATTCAACTCTCCTCCCATTTACTTTCACATCCTCTTTCCATTCCATTGTTTATTTTGAAGTAAATCAAATGGGATGCTTTTTTTAAAAAGAATGTAATTTAACAGAGCTGTATAATGACAATCTAGATGTGAAGTGCAGAGAGTTAATATAAAGAATGATTCCAAATATTATAGTTAATTATATAATTTAATACTTTGAGAAAGAAACATTAAAAATATATACTTAAATACTTATTCTTTCAAAACATTTTGTGTACACTTCAATTCCTTCAGGTTAGTTCCTGAAGAAATTGTGATGTTAAACAACTTGTTAGAGAAAATCTTATTTTTAACTTACCAAAGCCAAAAAGACTATGAGCTTTGCCAGTTCAATGGCCCGTCCGTTCACAGCTTTACTAGCCATGAAAGTGAAACAGATGCTGTTCCCGCTTAGGATTAGGAGACGTGCATTATTCTCTAGAAGCCACTCACGGGGAACCACTTGTATTAGAGGAAGAACAGTTATTTAATGAGAAATTACACCATAGCTATAGTAAGCACCATTAAATACTTGCAATATTATATCACTTTATTGGAAATACAATTACTGCCAAGGGAAACATTTGGAAAAAATGCTTTAGTTTTTCAATTACAGCATTCAGCCAGAGACAGATATTATTGCCATGTCATGGTGGCTCTTACAAATGTACTAGTAATATTGTCAAAGCAACCCTCCTCCACATAGGTCAGCAGGCAAAGTGGCCTAACTCTGTGTAAGGAAAGAAACCTTGTAAACTTTAGAATATAAAGGATTATGCAGGAATGAGAAAAATTATTTCACCTCTCCTATACCAGCATAAAAGGGCTTTCTTCCTTACATAACCTAGCAGGGTGCTTTTGAGAACTTGCAAAATGGGAGTAATTAAGCTAATTAAACTATAAAGCTTTCAAATAATAATAATAAATATATATTTCTATAATTGGAAATCAAAGGAAAGTAAGCTGATGTTACGTATTCACTTCAAACATAATGCCAAATTCTTCATACATTTTAGAGTATTTATTTATTTATTTTGAGACAGAGTCTCACTCTGTCACCTGGGCTAGAGTGCTGTGGCATCAGCCTAGGTCACAGCAACCTCAAACTACTGGGCTCAAGCAATCCTCCTGCCTCAGCCCTCCAGAATAGCTGGGACTACAGGCACACACCACCACACCCAGCTAATGTTTTCTATTTTTGGTAGAGATGGGGTCTTGCTCTTGTTCATGCTGGCCTCCCAGAGTGCTAGGATTACAGATGTGAGCCACTTGTACCAGCCATAAGCATGTTAGATCATTTAATGATTTCTAATAGGTACTTCATTTGTTAACAGTAGAATTATCCTTACAATTTTATATCTGTATTGTAATAATAAATTTCTATTATTCCATGTTAGTAAATATATTTTTTTACCTGATAGTTCATCTACAAGACTGATAACATCATCTGCTGTCCACTCTTTAGTGCCTGTGTCATATAGTAATTTAATGGCATCAGCCAAACCTTTCAGACTGGATTCATCTGTAGGTCCTTCTACCATTTTCTGCCAAACCACCTGTCCTGAATTGAAACAAAAACTAGGCTATGACAGAATAGTTGGCTTTGTGATAAAGACTTCATGGATTGTTTAAAAAGGAAAGTGGATTGCGTGATATAAGCTATTAATACTTTCATTTTAACTTTCATAATGAAAGGTCAATTCTGATAACAGTATAAATTTGAATGTTTCTTACTGATGTGATGAAGCACAGCAACAATAGCTAAATGAAGTAAATAAAAGTGGTTTCACCTAGCAGAATAGTACTTCTAGTTCAAAGATAATGCTACCCCATAAAAGAAACTGGAATAAGCAATTAATGTAATATTACTAAAATAAAATAAAACCTATGGATGTCCTTCTAAAAAGAGAACATGCTATATTTGAGATTCTCTCAAATATTTCTATCAGAACAGAATAATTCAGTTGACTTTTGATTATTTATCCTTATCAATTATCAATTGATCAATTATCTTTGTGGATTACAGAAAACAAAATTTTAACCCCAGACTGGCTTCCTCTTCTTTTTTTAAAATTTTATTTATTTTATTTTTTATTTCAGCATATTATGGGGGTACAAATATTATGGTTATGTATATTGCCCATGCCTCCCCTCCCCCCCGGCTTCCTCTTCTACTCAACACACTTTAAGCTTATTACCTCTAAGTCAGTGTGAACTGGAGAAATGCATGATGATTTTAACATTAATCTAAGCAAAATTAGTCAAAAACTTGCAAAATTCCTATTTCATCCCAATCTAAATAAAACATCAGTTCTGACTACCACTTTGCTTCACTAGCACTATTAGTTGCCTCTAGTAGCAAACATAACCTTGAGTTAAGATAATGTTTAAATATGAAAAGCAGCTATTTTAGGTAAACCAGGGATGATAGGAATATATTTGGTAATGGCCTATAGCAGAACAATTTATTTCTTAGACTAGTTTAGGTGATGCACGAGTTAGTGTAGTATACATCTATGAAATCATGAAACAGTTTAGCCATTAGAAATGATGAAAACTGAGCAGGTACAAAAAGATTTGCTTCCTAAAGTAAAAGTAATTAACTAGTTACGTAACATACATCTCTGAAAAATGAGTGCTCACCATCCTGAGGAGAGATTGGACCAAAGATGATATACAGTAATCTTGCCTGATTCACCATTGGCCATGGTCTTAATAGTCGCGTCAACCAAAAAGCTGAATCACTTCGATGTGTCCAATGATCAAGCAGGACACTCCTACAGAATAATCTGATCCTTAACTCCAGTTTTCGGGCACTTCCTATAAAGACAAAAGAATTGTAAACCATTCTTCCCAGAAAGGTTGATGTGCATATTGGATAGTGATCAGAACAACTTATTAACCATTATAAACAGTGATCATAAACTGGGTTTCTAAACAAGATGTAACCAAGAGATTATCTGTTCTTCTGATGACCTAATTTCAATATTGGCTATCTACTTACCCTTACCTTCCTGATTTGTAAATACTTTGAATAATGGGTCAATCAAAAGACATGCTTAAGTTTACCAGAATCTTATACAATTTTGGATTTAAAAATAAATAAATGCAGAGAAAGGTCAAAGACATACATCATTAATATACTTTGTACTGAAAGCATTATTTCATTTTCTTATATAAAAACTTTAGATTATTAAGGGACTACTTTTAAAAACAGCTTTATTGAGATATAATTCACATACTTTACCCATTTAAAGTACACAATTCAATGGTTTTTAGTATATCCACAGATATGTGTAGCCATTACCACAGTCAATTTTAGAACATTTTCATCTCTTCAAAAGGAAATCCTGTTCTTTTAGCTATCACCCTCCTGTCTCTCTGTCCTTTACTACCCCCAGCCCTAAGCAACTAATACTCTACTTTCTGTCTCCATAGATCTCCCATTCTGGATTTTCATATGAATTAAATCGTATAGTATGTGGCCTTTTGTGAGTGGCTTATTTCATTTAACATAGTATTTTCAAGGTTCATCCATCTTGTAGCATATATCAGTACTTCATTTCTTTTTATGGCCAACTAATATTCCATTGTATAGATGTACCACATTTTGTTTATCCATTCACCCAGTGATGGACATTTGGGTTGTTTCCACCTTTTGACTATTATGAATAGTGCTGCTATTAACATTCATGTACAAGTTTCTGTATGGACATATGTTTTCATTTCTCTTGGGTATACACCTAGGAGTGGAATTGCTGGATCATATGATAACTCTATGATAACTCTGGAATTGCCAGACTGTTTTATAAAGTGACTGCACCATTTTATATTTCCAACAACAACATTATGAGGGTTCCCATAGCTTCACATTCTTGCCAACACTTGTTTTCTAACTTTTTGATTCTAGCCATCCTAGTAGATGTAAAATGGTATTTCACTGTTTTTGGTTTTTTGAACAGCTTTATTGAAATATAATTTACACACCATAAAATTCACCTATTTAAAGTATACAATTCAATGGGTTTTGATGTTTTATATTACTGATTTTTTATATTGTGGTAAAATGTAGATAACATAAAATTTGCCATTTTAACCACTTTTAAATGTACGATTCAGTGGTGTCAATTACATTCACAATGTTGTTCAACCAACACCACTGCCTATTTCCAAAACTTTTTCATCACTCCAACACAGACTCTGCAACCATTAAGCAATAACTCCCTATTCTCCCCTGCCCCTAGCTCCTATCTCCTGGTAACCTCTGATCTACTTTCTGTTTCCACGAATTTGTCTGTTCTAGGTATCCCATATACATAGAATCATGCAATATTTGTCTTTTTGTTCCTGGTTTCTCTCACTTAGTATAATGCTTTCAAGGTTCATCCATGTTACAGCATATGCCACATTTTCTTTATCCATTCATCTGTTGATGGATATTTGTGTTTCAGCCTTTTGGCTATTATGAATGATGCTGCAATGAACATTAGAATACAAGTATCTAAATCCCTGCTCTCAGTTCCATTAGGTATATACCTAGGAGTGGGATTGCTGGGTCATATGGTAATTTTGTTTAGCTTTTTGAGGAAAACCAACCTGTTTTCCACAGTGGCTGCACCATTTTACACTTTACATTCTCACACCATTTACATTTTACTTACTTGTAGCTAAAACAAGTATAAATGAAAAGTCTACTAATGATCTAAGGCTGTATGTAAGTACTCCCTGGTGTGTCAAGCCAAGCCAAGTAATATGGAAGTTTAGAGGAGAGAGATTACCGCAGGCGTGAGGAGATCAGAAAAGGCTTAATTGAGGAGGTCAGGCAAATTGAGTCTTAAAGGATGAGAAAGAGAGAGGGTATTTCAGGAAAATTAGATAGAATAAATAAAAGGTACTGAGATAGAAATGTTTAAGGGGTGTCTAAGACACAATGAGCAGAGCAATATGCCTACGTCAAACTGACACAGAAAGTAGTGGGCAGTAAATTTGAAAAAGTAGATTGGGGCCAGAATGTGGAGGCCAGCATAAGTAATTTGGACTTTATTTTAAAAACATCAGAGAGGTAACAGAAGTTTTTGATTAAGAGAAGGACATGAAAATTAATTTTCTTATTGTTTCATTGGGATTCTAAATCTGCCTTTTTGATCTATAATTGTTTTATTATGAAATATTTCAAGCTGACAGAAAAAAAGAGATACTATAACAAATATAGCATGCCTATCACCTAGCTTTGCCAAAACTTTATTTTTTGCTATATTTGCTTCAGATTAAAAAATAAATAAAACATTACACAGATACAGTTAAAGCTTCTCATATATCACTTCCAATCCCTTTCCCCTTCCTCCCTAGAGGTAATCAACACCCTGAATTGGGTTTTATCCATCCTGTACTAGTCAGGGTTCTCTAGAGAAAGAGAACCAACAGGATGGATGGGTTTGTGTGTGTGTGTGTGTGTGTGTGTAGAGACAGAGAGAGAGAGAGAGAGAGAGAATGAGATTTTAAGGAATTGGCTCACGCAGTTGTGCAGGCTTGGTTAAGTCCAAAATCTGCAGGGTAGGCTGGCAGGCTGGAGACCCACGGAAGAGCTGCACTCTGGGTCCAAAGGCAGTCTGCGGGCAGAATTGCTTCTTGCTTGAAGAGGTCAGTCCTTTTCTATTAAGGCTTTCAACTAATTGGATGAGGCCCACCCATATTATGGAGGGTAATCTGCTTCACTCAGAGTCTACTGATTTAAATGTTAAGTTCATCTAAAAAGAATACCTTCACAGAAACACCTAGAAGAATGTTTGACCAAATATCTGGGTACCATGGCATAGCCAAGTTGACTACACAAAATTAACCAACATACTATCCAACTATGTTCTTATAATTTTTTACACATGTAATGTAACCATAATGAATAAATATAATTGTTTTACATGTTTTTAATATGTATACAAATGGTATCATACTGAAAGTATCCTTTGGTAACATTTTTCTCAAATTATGTTTTAAGATTTATCCATATTAATATATATAGCTCTAGTTCATTCATTTTAAGTGCTGATGTTTTAATTATATGAATATACCAAAATTAATTTATCCATTCTCCTGATAATAGGCATTTAGATTGTTTGCAGTTTTTTATGGTTACAAATAATGCTGCAATGTTCATTATTTCACATCTCCCTGTATACATTGTGGGAGTTTCTCAGAGAGAAACTGCTAGATGTAAGAGTCTATAATTTTGAAAATATGAAATATTTCAGGTCTATAGAAAGGTTTAAAGAATACTATAATGAACTCTTATATTCACCACCCAGCTTAAGGAATAAAATATTATTGATACAGCTGAAGCCCTCTGAGTAATTCTTTCTCCAATTGCACACTGCTTTTTGCTTCACTATCCCATTCACTATCCCTTATATTTCTTCACTATCCCTTATATTTCTTTGTTCTTTTACTATATATGTATGCTATAATGTATTTTTTTTTGAGACAGAGTATCACTCTTGTCCGGGCTAGAGTGCCATGGCGTCAGCCTCACTCACAGCAACCTCAAACTCCCGGGCTCAAGCAATCCTCCTGCCTCAGCCTTCCAAGTAGCTGGACTACAGGCATGCGCCACCATGCCTGGCTAATTTTTTTCTATATATTTTTAGTTGGCCAATTAATTTCTTTGTATTTTTAGTAGAGACAGGGTCTCACTCTTGCTCAGGCTGATTTCGAACTCCTGACCTTGAGCGATCCTCCCGCCTCGGTCTCCCAGAGTGCTAGGATTACAGGCGTGAGCCACCGCGCCCGGCCCTATAATGTATTTTTAAATACATTTTTGAACTCTGTTTTTTTTCCTTTTTAATCTCTGTATAATATTATTTGCAAATTGTAGATCTTTACCTGGTTTGCTGCAGACAACAGTCTGCATCTTACGGGAAAGGTTCGTCAGCTCACACAAAAAGTTAAAAACTCGGTGACACTCAAGTTCATCCCAACCTGCTGTTAAGGTCTGAGGAAAATAAAATACAAGAAACACTGCAGATGTTCAGACCATCAAATTAAAATGTAAGTCACTACTGCTTTATGAGCATAACTTTTTAGCACATGATCAAGGTGACATGCAATTTTTATCCACTGTGGAACTATCAAATTAATAAGAAATTTACATAAACAAAACCTAGAAAGGCTACAAAATCCAAGTTTCTTTTTGGTTGGAAAGGAAGTATCTTTTTAGAGAGCTTTTAAATGGTACTGAATCCTGAACTTTGACAAAATAAGGAAAATAACAAAGTAAGGCCAAAGCCCACAGCTTTAGACGTCTGACTCACAACCACACACTGTAGCTTAGTTTTAAGACTACAGTAGGACCCCTATGACCCACTTCCAGTTGTCATTTATGATACTGCTTACAAATGATCTCATTTTAATGTGATAATTCTGAGCATTTTTGATTTCTGGATGTGATCATCCAAAAAAACTTTTATTAGGAAAGATTTATACCTATAACTATATTTGTATTATAACTATAATTGTATTTTGAAAGGTTTATTAATCAAATAAATTCTTCTTAAAATAGTTAACTGGATTTAAGGAGTTTAAAAATGAATCTTAAGTAGGAGGAGGGAGGAGGGGATGGGTAAATTCACACCTAACAGGTATAATGCACACTATCTCAGTGATGGACATACTTATAACTTTGACTCAAATTGTACAAAAGTAATTCATATAACCAAAACTTTTGTACCCCCATAATATTCTGAAATTTAAAAAATTTAATAAAGTAAAAGAAACTGGTAACAGTGATTACTTCTGGTAAAGGGAACTCAGTGGACGAGGAGGAAGACTTACTTTTCACTTTATACGTTTCGTACTCTTGGATTTGTACATGAATACATGTGAATGCATCACCTGTCCCCCAAAAAGAAAGAAACAAACAAAACACAAAACAAAACAAAAAATTAAAGAAGCAAAAATCTATCTTGGAAGAGGGCTAGGCTAGTATGATGACCTAGGTCTTCAGAATCTGGGTGTGTAGGAGTTGGTGGCTGGTAGGCTGAGACATAGAGCCAGTTTCTTCCAATTGCAATGACTACCTCACAAGGTTGTTATAAGTTGTAAATTAATTAATACATGTCAACTGCTTAGAATAGTGTCTGGCATAGTAAGGGCTCAATAAATGCCAATTATTATTATTGTCTTTGTTTACAATAAGAGATTAGTAAAAATGTTCTTGAAATCATAAAATTCATTTCTAAAATCACATCTTGACTAGGCCATGATTTTAATCTCTCTCTCTCTCTCTCTCTCTCTCTCTCTCAGCTGGGTATGGTGGCTCACCCCCATAATCCTAGCACTCTAGGAGGCTGAGGCGGGTGGATCGTTGGAGCTCAGGAGTTCGAGACCAGCCTGAGCAAGAGTGAGACCCCATCTCTACTAAAAATAGAAATAAATTAATTGGCCAACTAAAAATACATAGAAAAAATTAGCAGGACATGGTGGCACATGCCTGTAGTCCCAGCTACTCGGGAGGCTGAGGCAGAAGGATTGCTTGAGCCTAGAAGTTTGAGGTTGCTGTGAGCTAGGCTGGCGCCACGGCACTCTAGCCCGGGCAACAGAATGAGACTCTGTCTCAAAAAAAAAAGAAAAGAAAAGAAAAGAAAAAAGAAAAAGAAAAAATAAACTCTCTCTCTCTCTCTCTACACACACACACACACACACATGTGCACGTGCATACACCACCCCATAATATTTCTAGTCTTTATAATTGGCTGGAAAATTTGAGGACATTGGTATAGAGCAAATCAATGTCAAACATTTTCACCACTGAAAAACTCAAGAAGATAATCTGAGATGGCAAACACACTATTAGATTAATATGTCTTCAAATCTTTATAATTTTATTTTGCTGTCTTTAAAATTATTATAACTTCTATTAATCTATGGAAAGATAGATTACATGCTCTACTTGTTAACCATTCAAAAAGCATTCATTTTCTTCTTTCATTAAAAAAAGTACCTGTAGGGGAAGGAAACAACATTGCACTTTATAAGCACTGTATTGTAAGTGGAAAATGCAATGTCTTAAATAAAACTGTATTTAACATTGGCATCATAAAAAAAAAGTACCTGTAAAAACATGCCATAACATTGTAATCCTAAACATTGCATAGGAGCTGCACATCCATTGAATTTAAAACAGGAAATCTGTAAAGAGAACAACTGTTATACCTCCTTTTCAGTGGAACTATATAATTTTTTCAGCATGTATTCTGATTAGCATTGTGTTATATAGGTGAGGATTACAAAAGAAGTATAAAACAAATTCTCTGCCCTCAAGGAGCTCACAATTTATTTGGGAGAATAAGATATACCCACATGAAATTATTACAATTCAGGTCAGAATATATATAAATGTAAAAATGAATGAATAAATACTATAATCAGATAATATAAAAACTTGGAAAAGATAAATTTGGAAATGATCCAAAGAGTTTAATGAAGGAAACATGTAATAAGCAATGTCTTAAAGTAGGATTTAGATATAAAAAATGGAAAGGAGGCCAGGCGTGGTGGCTCACGCCTGTAATCCTAGCACTCTGGGAGGCCG
>VBSM01003215.1:16231964-16246497 GCA_008086735.1 Cheirogaleus medius | reverse complement strand
AAAAAAAAAAAAAAAAAAAAAAAAAATGGAAAGGATTGGTGAGGGAAACAATAAGAACAAAATTGGATGGAGGTAGAATAAACAATGTTCACTTGGTAAGAAAGATATGACAAGTTTAATTAGGCTCAAAGTAATAGGAAATAAGGTTGCATTGTTGGAAAAACCCTAAATACCAGCAACAGACTTTGGACTTTATCTTGCTGAAACTGAGTAGCCACTAAAAGATTTCTAAATAAGAAAGTTGTCTGGATGATGTGATGCTTTAGGAAGAATAACGTTAATTCAGCATACAGAATGGTTTGGAGAGTAATGAAAGGATGGCAGAAAGATCATCTGGGAAGCTGCTGCAATAATATAGACCAAAATTCAATGCAAATACTGACATGAAAAAGTCAGTGCATCAGAAAGTTTGCATGGTACTGAGTGTAGAACTGAGCCATCAGAGTTGGATGTATGTTTGGATTTGTACAGTAAAACTGAGTCTTATTTAGAGATTATGCCCAAATGCATTGATGCACATATCTAAATCTACTATCATAAAAGGTCTGTCATTTTATGTATTAAAAATATCTTCCTATGTTTTTGTACATTTAAACAGTAAGATTTTAACATTTAGAAATTATTTCATTTTAATAAATACCTAAATCATCACTTTAAAACTTCCCCAGTATTCTTATGTGGGGTAAAAATACTTTATACTCTGAGAAATATAATAAATTTGACTGATGTGCTTAGTTACATATAAAAATTATTTTACAATAAGTAAAAGACTACTGTACTACATTTTGGTGTTACATAATCTCTAAGTACCTTGTAAAGTATTAGATTATGATAAATCAAATTTTTAGTGCTAATTCACGAAATTCCACTAATTAAAGATAGATTTAAAATGAGTATAAGGCATTAATAATAAAATATCTTTACTGATAATCAAAATTGTGAACTAATTCAGAAGTATGATCTTACGTCTGTTAGTATCTTGTGAATATACTTTAGCCTTTCCTTGGTGGGTAGCAGCAACGTGCATCTTTTAAACAGTAGACCTAAGAAAGTAAAAAGACACACAAAAAAATGATAATGCCATCAATTTAAGAATATCAATAGAGCAGAGCATAATGGTCCCTGAAAGTCAAGTATGGTATATCACAGTGGAAAATGAGTTGATATGATTTTTAAGAAAAAGTTTGGGAGGAAGGGTGTAAAACACTTACATGGTATTTACCAAGTGACTCTGATGTCTATCTAAGAGGCTTTAGCATTCGATCTTGCTGAAAATTTTAAAACTGATACTACAGGACATATGTAGGAAAGTGTTTAGAGTTAAAAAATACAATAATAAGACATGAAGACACACCAGGGAAACTTTATTTTGTCTATTACATAGAAAAATCCCTATTCAAGAGATACCAATATCTCTTGAAATTAACCTCATGTCCACAAAGGAAAATGTTTTAAGAGTTGTTAATGTAAAACATGGAAAGAATGAGAAAAGAGATTTTTGTATTCCCCTCTCCAAATTTAAAAATTTTAAGTCATAAGTACTTAAAATTTCAGAGGTTAGATTTTTTTTTCTCTGACAGAAAGTATTCAGTAAGGATGAAATATCTATCTCTTCCTTCAAAAATATCCTTTTATGGGGATTGCATGTTAAGAATGTACAGGATTTTGTGTTCAAATATTTATGAAAGAAAAAAACCCTTCAATTTCTCACTGAGATATGTAACTTGAACTACAGTGACAGGAAGTGTTTGATTTGTTTCCTCTAAGTATTCTGTTTTCCTAAAATGGCAATACATTGTTAACATTCCTATAAGGGCAAATGTACTCAATCTAAAAATAAGATACAGGGTAGGAAAACATATACCTGAATCTCATGAATCTTCAGTTTTCATCTTCTCTGCATTTACTTTTTTAATAACTGAAGAATCTATGGGAATCTCATTTATTTTTAGAAGTTGCTATGTTTGGGTAACACTTGAACAGAATTAAATTCTAAACATAATCCCTCCTTATTTTTGTATAAAAAAGATATTTTTCAATGTTTAGTTTTTAGGTTGAGTTCTTTTCCTTTCATACTTTGGCTTCCAGTCCCATGACATATCATAGCTGAGGAACTGTAAGAATGTATTATAAGTTGGTTGCCTGTTCTTATATAAAACTCCTATTTTTAAGGATTGCAATTTATGATAAAACCCAATACTGGCTGACTTTTCTTTTTTTCAACACAGGTGCTCTGCTATACCTTTTAGAGACCAACTTCTTTAAGTTGTTCCCACTAAAATAGAGTCAGATATAATGTTCTTTCCACACTGGCCATCTGCTCTGTTTTATATGAAGAAGCAAATTAAAATTTATAATCTTCAAAGCACAGGATTCTGAAAATGTTATTTTAATGTGTGAAAATAAGAACAGATCAGATAGGAATGGCAACATGAGAAAATGGTAAGTATATCAAACATTTACCTAAAGAATCAGTCATAAGCCAGGTGTCTGCATTAAAATTAAATGGAAGGTTGAATCATTACATGAATAAAAACATTTTTAAAAGCTAGCTATTAAGATCACTATATATTTGTATTTTTAAACTGAATTATCCTTATAATTGTCTTAATGCTTTGTTTGTTTGTTTAAGCAATTGAGATTTGGTCAGGGAGGAAAAAATTCAAGTACCACTTTTCCTGCAACTAATGATGTTTGAAAAAAGACATTTACAATGAGAAGTAGCAAAAAGCAATTGCCATATTTTGTTACAGAATTTACTAAGCCTAGGCTGGGCGAGGTGGCTCACGCCTGTAATCCTAGCATTCTGGGAGGCTGTCGGGTGGACCGCTCAAGGTCAGGAGTTTGAAACCAGCCTGAGCAAGAGCAAGATCCTGTCTCTACTAAAAATACAAAGAAATTAATTGGCCAACTAAAAATACATAGGAAAAAAAAAATTAGCCGGGCATGGTGGCACATGCCTGTAGTCCCAGCTACTCGGGAGGCTGAGGCAGAAGGATTGCTTGAGCCCAGGAGTTTGAGGTTGCTGTGAGCTAGGCTGACACCACGGCACTCTAGCCTGGGCAACAGAATGAGACTCTGTCTCAAAAAAAAAGGAAAAAAAAAAAAAAAAAAGAATTTACTAAGCCTAATCATAAATACTGAAACCAACAACATTATAATCAGATTACGTACTTTTCATTTGGTCTTATTAAATACACAGGTAATTATCAAAATACTTTGATATATTTACATATCTATGCAGTCTTATTTTATTATCTTAAAGTTTAGGCATCCCTAGGTTACTAAAAGGCAATATTCACTTAACTTGCTATTATCCATTTATTTAAATCACAACATTATCTTAAGATTTTGTTTTATTGCCATGTTTTGGTTAATTATAAAGTGGTTTCATAATTAAATTGGTGTCATTAGTCAAATCAAAATTAGAATTTTATTTCAGCATTCTTAGGGAGAATGAAATTGATGAATGAGGTAAAAGACATAAATGATTATAAGTCAAGGGAAGAAAGATCATACAGAATTTCCTCTGATAAGGTCAATTTAATTATAGCATAATAGTTTATTAGTAAATGTGTAGCATGCTTAAAATAAACCCATAGTTTCTGATAAGAGAATAAATAATCTTCCACAATAATATGTTTAAATTTCTTTTCTATTTTTAAGAACTAGATTATAGTTGAAAGGGAAAAAAGATATAGAAGTAGGACTCATTAGATCCATAGGAAGTAAAGCATAGAAAATACAACAATTTCCTAAACTGGTAAGCCACCTAGACAATAAGCATAGGTGACATTTTATTCACATGAAATCACAAGGACTAACACTTTACATTAAAGTTCATTTTCTTATCTTTACAGATATGAGTAAGAAATTGTTGTTTAGGGAAAGTCCTCACACTGAAGAGTAGAAACATCATAGAAATAGGCACATTTTAGAAAATATTCCATTTCCCATTGGCCTTACAGAATTTTATAATAAATTCCTCTTAATTAAGCACAGTTTTTTACTTGTTGCTATTCTCATTACATAAATTACCTAGAGATTTGTAGTGTTCCAGTATAGCAGAGTCTTGTCTCCTGCCAGGCAGCTCAAGGTTATGAAAGTCCTGTAGTAAAAGTCTTTTGCTTCCTGATGAGGTTGAGATATAATTAATAATTTGCTGGCTGACTGTTTTGGACACCATGCTTAGCATGCTGATATCCTTCACTATCAAAAGAAATATATACATATATATTTATATATGAATAAATGGCTTAAATGTAAGAATATCGCTATTAGTATACTACATAACTTAACTCAATAATAATAATTATAATAATAAACCAATGGGAAAAAAGAGAAAAATCTTAATAGTGTTTTAAATTCAGTTCTCAATTAGAAACATGTTGGGATGTCACAATCAAGTTACCATGCCATCATCATTAGAGGTATGCTTTAAAGAGTCTGAATATTGTGCTTTCTCATTGTACCCCTTACCTGACAATGATGAAACTTTAGAAAAAAATCTTCATGTTAATGCCATTAACATTTTATCAGGGACTATGATGACAAACTAGTTCTTGGGAAAAATTAAAATATCCTAGTGTCTTGTGTACCCTAATCACAGTCCCCAAACCTCACCTGACAAATATCTTAAAATTATTTGGAATATTTCCAATGGCAAGGCTTTAAAACTTCCAAGTGTTGATAAGGGCTGAGAGTCTGAGCCAAGGGTGTTGGAAAAATAGCTGGATCGACGATTACTACGTCTACATTTCTGGTTGGGAATCAAAGTGAAACTGGTATTTATTCTGGATGCCATCCTTGTTCTTATCTCATCAATTTATCCTGGTTAGAAAAACAAAGTACAAGAGACAAAGAAGGGAAATTAAAGCAATGCAGAGCTGGTTTTCATTTGTTTATTTATTTATTTTTATATTTTTGAGATAGGGTCTCACTCTGTTGCCCAGGCTGGAGTGCAGTGGCATGATCATAGCTCACTGCAGCCCTGAACTCCTGGGCTCAAGTGATTCTCCTGCCTCAGCCTTCCAAAATGTTGGGATTATAGGCATGAGCCACCACGCCCAGCCTATTTGTTTTTAATGAAGAGGTTGATGCTATGATGGGCAATGCGCAATAGCTGTCTCCATGTTTGCAAAAGTTTTAATATGATGACTAATTTATGGAGTTCCCACCAATAGAGTCTATTTATTCATCTCAGCATCATTTAAAAAATTTTTAAATCCTTTACCTCCTGGCCAAATAGTCTAGATAAAGTTTTAGTAGGAAATGAGACATATATTTGGATGAGATATATTCTAAGACAAGAAAAATGCAAAATAGAAAAAAAATAAATAAAAGATTTGACACAAAATCAATATATCACAAAATACATTCAATATCTGTCAATTAGTATGTTGTTTTTACAATCTTTATATTTTAAAAATCAAAACATTAATGTAGATTTAAAAATTTGTAGTAATGTTTTTCTATTTCTTAAAAACTCAGCAATGACATGTTCTTTTGTTTGAAACAATAAAAACAAAGAGATAAAAAATAAAGACTTTATGTTTAGAGCAATTTACATTTACTAGCTCTAATAGATTAAGTAGGTGATATTACTATTACCAATCATGTGCTGTATAATATACAATTAAGCAGTGAAATTAGTCTTATAAAATTAATAAGACTAGAATAAATAGATGAATAGTAATACTTTGTCCCTCAGTTCCACTTTTTGTTAATAGTAGTGAGTGACATGTCTTAGGAAGGGCCTATACAACTTGATTTCAAAAATGAACATTTCTTAAAGGAAACTTATTAAATATAACTTATTAAAACCACTGATTATTTACTTACACTAAATAATAATAAAAATATGTATCTCACACAGTGACTCTGTGTCACTTTATAGCTTCAGTTCAGAAAATGTCTATGTGTATATATACATACACACATATATGTGCATAACTATAACGCCAATGTAAGGCTCCTTGTTTCTGAAGTAACAACTAAGACATTTCATCAAAGAGTTACAATTATATCTGACCAAAATACAATTTCTCCTTTCCATACAAAATGGCTAAAGTCACATTGTTACCTATTCATCTCAAAAGGTTACATATCAACTTATATCAATTTAAAATTAGTTATACATTTGAAAACATGACAAAGAAATTCAGTGCTTAGTGAAAAGCATAATCTGAACCTCCTTTCAAACCAAACCATATTGTTTTGCTTCAGCATTCAGTCAACATTTAAATTAGTAGATATTTAGAAATAATCACTAAAATTACACAAATAACATATCAAAAAGCTTACAAAATACATCTAAACAAAAAGAAAATTAAATTCACTTGTAAACACTTTGGTTTATATCACTCCAGAATTTTACATATATATTTATTCCTTTTTAACAAAAAAAGGAGATCACTATTCATGCTATTTTGTAATCTGCTTTTTTTAATGAATTCTCTTTCTATGCTAATAAATATACTTCTACAAGTATATATATTTTAATGGCTGCGTGTAATTCTACTAAGTGGAAGAATCTTAGTTTATTTAATCTCTGAAGTTGTTTTTAACTTTTCATAGGTGTTTAAAGCATTTTAATATCAATAAAATACAAATCTAGCCTAGGATTTGCCCTGTTTCTTTAAGGAATCTTGTAAAGTGGAACTTGGGTGGGGCCTGCGGGTTTTTCAAAGTCTCACTGACACCCTGTGGTTGGAGACTTTGGTGTGTCAACTAAGTATATATACAGTTACACCTTTGAGGGGATTAAAAAATAATGGGCCCCAATTCTTTTAAAATTTAAGTCTCCTCTTACAATTCCTTATCTTCCTCACTCAGACCTGGATGTTTTGCGGGGGAAACAGAGGCTTTCCTGAAAATCCTAAAGAGTGTAATCTCAAATTATTTCTAGTTTCCTTTTACACCCTTAGGGAACAGGAATCACAGACCAAAATAATAACAAAGTGATGTTTCAATGCCCCTGTTCCATCCCACTAGTTTTGACTATGTGTGAAAGGTTTTAAGGGCCTGATTGGATGAACTCTTTTCCACCCTTTCAGAGAAAAACGTCAAAAAGCAATTCACCGGGATTTCTGTTTTGTTTTAACACAAAATCCTTTGAAGAGACCCATCTGCTCGTGTACTAGCCCAAAATATCTCCAAAGAGGCAAACTAGGGCGACCTAAAAGAGAAATTGGTCAATATGAGAATCAAACCACCTGGTGATGCATTTTTTAACCCCTTCAGTCTATGAAAAGATAAAATTATCCCAAGAAAGTAATGAGGGGAAAAAAACCCTCTTTTACCACAGATTTTGACAGTTTTCCGGCTAAAGAGTCACAGGAAAATGGGATTTAGTCGTTTTACCCCACCATCCTCAAATTTCTTAGTGTTTAAAAAAGAAAGTATCTCCTCAAAATTTTCCCACCGGGAAGTGGGAGGGTCCGGCTCGGGTCGGCTCCGGAGCTGCGTTCCCGCCTCCCAGACGCCCCAGTGGCCTCAGGAATATTTTAGAATCCTCCCAGGAGCCCCAGCGGGGAGCAGGCCCCGCCCCCTCATGAATAGCAAGAAACCTCGGCTCGCGTGGTGCCCTCCTCCCTCATGAATATTTTAGAATCCTCCCAGGAGCCCCAGCGGGAAGGAGGCCCCGCCCCCTCATGAATAGCAAGAGCACCGTCTCCCATAGTGCCCTCCTTCATGAATAATCAATGAGGGTGAAGTTCTCTTCGGGGCAAGTTGAAGACAGGAAGGGGCTGGAGCCGTTACAAGCTGAGGGAGGGGAGGGTTCCGGAACCTGGCGGGCCACACAGTTGCTTCACTTCCTTTCCCTGCACCTAGTCTTGAGCCAGTCCCTCAACCCCCACCCTAATTAGGGTAAGTTACAGGAGCTTTCATCAAACCTTTTGTTGGGAAAAAACCTCCAAACATTTCCTTTTTAAACCTATCTGTCTAGAATCAAGGAAAGATATGTGCCTCCATCTCTATCAAGATGGAGTCCAAGACAGATCTTTCTAGCTAGGCCCTCAGGCCTTGAAGACTAAATTCTCATTCATTCATTCATTAACTATTTATTGAAGCCTGCTCTAGGGACAGTAAGTTTCCTGCCTTAATGGAGTTTATTAGTCTAATGGGGAAGATAGAATAAACAGACAAATAAAGCGTCTACAGATGGTGAGAGCAGTGTTAGAGAGGAAATAAGGCAACAGGCAAGAGAGAATAACTCAGTGTGTGTGTTGGAGGGGAAGCTACTTTAGATGAACAGGTCTTCAAGGTCTCTTTGATGAGGTGACATCAAATTTGGAGGAGAAAGAGGAAGCCAGTCAGGAGGAGGGCTGAGGGAAATGGGAATGGGGGAAAGATTCTCCTACTTTGGGAGACCAACTCCACCGTATATCCAACAAGTTAAAATAACTACATATTGTTCTCCAGTCTTTGCCAAAAAATTTAAATAAAAAAGAAAAAAAATTTAAAAAAAAATAACTACATAAAGGTTGAGTTGAAATTTAGGATCACTTGGCATGCTGTTATATTATGTAGTCACAAACATTTATCAGTTTTGACTTTGTATCTTTTTGGAGCCATTTCTTACCCCTCATGCCGCAACACTTTTTATAGGTCCTTGACAAAGTCTCAGCCCCTGGGCAGTAGGCCAGGAGGACATAATGCATGCAAGGATCCTGAGTGGTGAGAATTTAGATTTTAGTCAAAGTGTCATGGGAAGCCATGGAAAAATTTTAAGAATTTTAAGCAGAGATTGATATGATATAATTTACATTATTAAAAGATTGCTCCAGCTTTTATGTGTAATGAATGAGGCCAGGAGTGGAAGGTGAGATCTGTAGGATGTTGTTGCAGGACAAGGATGGGAGCCCTGGAGAGATGGGTTTGACATATATTTTGTGAACAGGGTAACTGAATTTGCTGATGGATTATATATGGGGGGAGGGGAAGGAAGGAGATGGGGATGATTCTGAGGTTTCTAACTTTAATAAGTGGGCGGAAGTTAATCCCATTTATGGAGATATGCATGTGGGAAGGAGTTCTTTTCTAGTGGAGAATTAAGAGTTTAATTTTGCAGGTAGTAAATTTGAGATGTCTTTGAGACAGCCAAGTGGAGATGTCAAGGTGGCAGTTGAATTTACAATTCTGGAGGTTGGAGGTAAAACTTTGGGCTGGAGATCTACCTACTTAAGGGTTTTCAGCATTAGAGGAATATCAACATTCAGAGATTGGGAAAAGGAGCACGAGTTCTCAGAGGAGATTGAAAAGGAGTATTTAAGTGAAATAAACTGGAGAAAACCAGTAGAGTTGGGATCACAGAATCCTGAAACAGGGTGCTTCAAGAACGGGGAGTTGTCATCTGTGCCAAGTGCTGCCGAGTTCAACACAGTGTCTGTTAAATGAGTAGTACTGCAGGTGTCTGCTGGATTTGGCAATCCAGTTTTGGTAGAAGTACTTTGGGTCTACCTTGCTATTTCGTATTTCAAGAACCAGTGGTAACTTTGCCTTGCCAACTTCATCAAACTCAAATACCTCTGCTATTTCTTAATGTCCTCTGCAATCTATTTCTCACCTAGTTATTCATTCATTTGTTACATTTGATCCATGCCTATTTTCTGCCAGGTCCAGTGTTAACTTCAGGGTAAATACAGTTTCTGCCTTCTAGTGGCTCATGGTCACAGCACCCAACTTAAACTAAATGTATTCTTTTCCTTCCCAAGGATACAAACCTGCTACTCAAGCAGGAGTGGGAGGAGGTGTAAATCTCCTTAGCAAATTTATCCCTATCTCTTTGTGCTGAAACTTCCATCAAAAATGACTTCCTTCCTTACTAAATTTTCCTCCAGGACCTACTTTAAGATTCACACCCTGCATAAAGCTTGTTTCTTTAGTAAGTATGCTTTCTCTCCTAAGTGATGCTGGGCTGTAAAACTCTTGAGATGCCTTATACCTCTCTTGTATCCTTCATGTAGAAAAGAACAGGCACAAGAGACAGATCTACCATAAGATTATGGAAACTTAAGCTTCAGGGCTTTCTGCTTGCACTGGCCACTTCCAAGACCTTGGACCTAGTTTTGTATTCATAAACAGCAGGTGAAAATTGAAGAAATATTTGATGATGGGCTCAGAATTAACTAACCTCAAATATTTGCTGATTTATTACACTTGCTTTATTAATAGGATCTATGTGAGGATTTTAGTTACTGATTATATCATTCCCTTGCCCCAAAGCCTTCGGTGACTCCCTATTGCCTCTAATTAAATATAAGCTTGTTCTTCAAAGCCTGCCTCTATGGGGCTGCATTTTAGGTCTTCCAGCTTTATCTCCCTAAACTTTCTTCATTTCCCAAAAGCTGAAACCCCCACCATCACCCTGGTAGTGGTATTCATCTCTCTGCTTGAAAAGCTCTCTCTCCCAATGCCACCTTTTGACATCCTAAAATATCCTTCAGGCTGTTGCTTCTGTAATAGAGGTTCCTGGACCAAGAACTTCACCCAAGAGCTTGTTAGAAATGCAGAATCTCAAATACCACCTCAGACCAAGTGAATCCGAACCTGCATTTGAACAAGATCCACAATAAAGTTTGGGACTTTCTGACTGAAAGGGGCAGCCTTGCAAAAATAACAAGAAAATACCTAATCCCACATAGGAAAATACCTAATCCTACAATTTCCCCAGTAATGCTTAAAGATCAAGCCTATGAGTTCTCTCACTAACAGGCACCCTGTAGGAGTTCTGTTTTGCACAACTTCTGAAGAAGCTGAATGAACAGAAAAGAGATGTAAATCTCTCTATTTCAAAATTGTTTTTCTGAGAATCTGCTTTTACAGGGTTCCTTAGTAAACAACAGGAGAATGAGCTACAGCCTCAACCATATCTATAGGACAGAGTCACATCTCCTGTGATAATCCCCTTTCCAAGGGAGGCAGGAAACCAACTCTTGGATTTTGACATCCTTGCTGTTTTTGTTATCTACCTGCTGCCGTTTTTGTTATCAACTGACAGCCAGCACTATGTTTTTCTTGCCTTCATCACCTTAAAATTGCTGAGCCACTTGGCCTCACTCACTGCCGGCACCTCCTTCTCTTTCTTTGGGATGCCACACCATCTCCCTGCTCTTCCCACCCCCTTCCCTTCTCTCTCTCTCTCTCTCTCTCACTTTCTCATTCTCTCTATCCTTCTGAGAAGATAAAATAAACCTTTTTTATCTTAATTTCTGCATGAGAAATGTTTCTCCACCCACGCCGTGAGTACCTACTAGCCTTTCCACCCTAACACTGACTTAGGCCGTTTCACAGGCCACCTCCTTGAAGAGTCTTAACCCTTTTAAAATCCCTATAATGAGAGATGTTTTTCCTCTTTTGAACTCTTCTTTCTTTGCTAGTACTTCTCTCTGGGCACTTAATTCTGCCTTGGATTGTGGTAAATTATGTGCAAGACTTAGTTATCCTGTTGGATTGTGAGGTCTTTGAAGGCCATAACAGTGGAGTCTCAACTTAGAGATGAATTAGTTGACTTGGTAAGATCCCCATACACACACACATATACCCATGCAGATCTAGGTGATGCTGGTGTTTTAGTTGATCCTTAGAATTTAATTTAATTTAGACCTTAAAAAGCTACTTTTCAGCTGGGCACAGGGCCTTTCAAAATAGTCACATGATTGCTTTTAACTGGGAAATATTTTGAAAGGCTCTGTGCCCAGTGAAAAAGTGGGGGATTCTATTATTATATAAGAATGGAAGAGCAGATATGATATCTGCTGCAGTCCCTGTACAAAAGGTAAGCACATTTTTCATTTTTGGTACATTTTGCCTTCTGTTTTTTTTGTCCTTAATCAACAGCTTTTTAATGTCTAAATTAATCTAACAACCTAAGCAAATTTCCTGTTGGTTCTTGATAAAGAAACACAATTGACTTATGTCTTTTATATAATTGAAAACAATTAAATCCATTTCTAACTTCCCTTCTTTAGAAGAAGTAATTTCCTTTCTAGTTTAACTTCCTTCAAGTTTCCAAATTCTATTCCATCCTTCTGAGATATTTCTCATCTTCTATTGATGCTGCTTTATTGTAGTCCCTGTTTGTTACTTTTTCTTCCCACCACATCATAATTGTTTGAATTCAATGAATTGAAATATAGTGATTTAATCCTATACTTTTGTATATTTATTTCTTTAACTGAGAGTAAAGCCCAACAATTGATGTTTATTTAGCTTCTTTTTGGTCCTCCTTGTTTTTAATTAAAAAGACAGGTATGTTCTTTTTACTCTTTATGAAAAGACTAGTTAGCTGAATCACAAAAATTGCTAGCAAAAATAATAAGGAAGATTTAAGCAATTTGCATACAGCAGTTAGAAAAAAATACTAACAAAAAGTAAAAATAGGTACAAATTAAGGATATGGGGAACCTGGGGCTATTGCACAGAGTCCTTAGGATGTAACACGATGACAAGATTTCTTCCAGACAGGCTTTGGCAGGAGAATGGCTTTTAAGGTTGGGAAAAAATTCTTCATTTTTCAGACAAGGGCACCAAGGCCCAAGGAGGTGAATGTCTTTCCCAAGGTTTTCTGCCCCAGCATCATGGCATGCAGCCAGTTTGCATAATTATATCAGGATCATGTCAAATTTTGTCTGGAAAAGTGCTATATTAAAAAGTCAGCTATAAAATAATGTCTACAGTATTATACTATTTTAAGAGGAAAAAATGCATATATAAGTATATAAAAGATTGGAAGGGATGACTATTAATATGTCAGCAGTAGTTATTTTTGCACAGCAAGATTAAGGGAGATTTAAGTTATTTTTTATTTTGTGCATTTCTGGGTTTTCTCAGCTCTCTGTATTGAGTCTATATTATGTGAAAAAATATTAGAAAAAATTATTATAAAAAATATTTAAAATATGCACTGTCCTATATTACTATACCACAAATGGAAGGGATAGAGAAGGGTTGGAAAGTAGTTTTGGATATTTTTAAATGAGTGTCATCATAAACTGAAAGATGGCAATAAATAAGTGTATTCAAATATGTAAGCCAGTTCATAGCTATCTGGGAAATTACAAGGCAGAGGGACAAATAGCACAGCAGTGAGTAAGCATTAGCTCCTTTTCCCAAAATCTTTTCGTGACCTCCTTTTAAAATAGGTCTCCTTTCTCCCCATTAGTTTGTATGTATTTATTTATTTATTTTTGAGACAGAGTCTTGCTCTATTGCTGGGGCTAGAGTGATGCTGTGGTGTCAGGCTAGCTCACAGCAACCCCAAACTCCTGGGCTCAAGCAATCCTTGTGCCTCAGCCTCCCAAGTAGCTGAGACTACAGGCATGCGCCACGATGCCTGGCTAATTTTTTCTATATATTTTTAGTTGTCCAGCTAATTTCTTTGTATTTTTAGTAGAGACAGGGTTTCGCTCTTGCTCAGGCTGGTCTCGAACTCCTGAGCTCAAACAATCCACCCACTTCGGCCTCTCAGAGTGCTAGGATTACAGGTGTGAGCCACCACGCCCAGCCCCCATTAGTTTTTAGAAATATATAGGTTCAGATTTTATTACCTCTTAGATTGCATCAAGCTCCAGGCAGCCAGCTATAACAAAACCCTGAGACAAGTGTGAATCCAGATATGAAGGGACTGGCTATTGGCTGTCAACCTCTGAATCAGGCTCAACCCCAACTGGCAATAATTTTAACCCCATTATTTCATACCGTATGATTGAATTATTTGGACTGCACTTTTAACATTATGGAAGGAATTCTGGAAAGTGGTTTCAATTGTTTTTAAAAATGAAGGCCTACAAGCCATGGTCTGGGGAGAAGATATTTGCAAAAAACTTATCTGATAGAGGAAATGTAGAAAGAACTCTTAAAACTCCACAGTCAGAAAACAACCTAATTTAAAAATGGGTCAGAGACCCGGACACCTCATCAAAGAAGATATACAAATGATAAATAAGCATATGAAGATGATCAACATAGTATGTCATTAGGGAATTACAAATTTTAAACTACAGGATATGCCACTGCATACCCATTAGAATGGTAAAAATCTGAAACACTGAAACACCAAATGTTGACAAGGATGTGAAGCAACAGGAACCCTCATTCACTGCTGTTGGGAACGCTACGTGGTACAGCCACTTTGGAAGAGAGTTTGGCAGTTTTTACAAAATTAAACACACTCTTACCATATGATCTGATAGTTACATTCCTTGTATTTACCCAAATCATTTGAAAACTTATGCCCACACAAAAACCTGCACACGGATGTTTACAGAACCTTATTCATAACTGTCAAAACTTGACAGCAACCAAAATTTCCTTCAGTAGGTAGATGGATAAACTGTAGTAAATCCTGACAATGGAATATTACTCGGTGCTAAAAAGAAATGAGCTATCAGTGTGGTGGATTACGCTTGTAAATCCTAGCACTTTGGGAGGTGGGAAGATTGCTTGAGGCTAGGAGTTCAAGACCAGCCCATTGAGATCCCTTTGAGATCCCATCTCAGCAATGGATTAAAAAAAAAAAAAAAAAAAAAAA
>VBSM01003215.1:16214067-16228753 GCA_008086735.1 Cheirogaleus medius | reverse complement strand
CGGCCTCCCAGAGTGCTAGGATTACAGGCATGAGCCACCACGCCCGGCCTATAACATGTTTCTGATAATCCCTATATGTATAATCTTGTAGGTCCTCCTGTCTATATTTCTGCTTCTCTTGTTCATGCTGCCTAGTTTGCTTCGGTTTTGTAATTTTTGACTGTGAGCTTATATTTCTTAAAACTTTTATCTGGGGGATTTTTTTTAAGAGACAAAGTCTTCCTCTGTCACCCAGGCTGGAATGCAGTGGTGTGATCATAGCTCACTATAACCTCAAATTACTGGGCTCAAGCAATCCTCCCACATGAGCCTCCCAAGTAGCTGGGACTATATAGGCATATGCCACCATGCCTAGCCAATTTTTAAATTTTTTTGTAGAGATGAGGTCTTACTATGTTGCCCAGGCTGGTCTTGAACTTCTGGTCTCAAGCAATCCTCCCCCCTCAGCCTCCCCAAATGCTGGGATTACATGCCTGGCTGTCGGAATTTTTTGAGGCCTGAGATTAAGGTGAGTTCTCCAAGAGAAGACTGCATTTGCTTCTTGTAGCACTTTAGGCACTTAGGATCACTTTAAATTCTCTGCTAGAGGCTTTTTAGACTATTCAACTAATAAGAATCTGGGCTGCAAATTTGTCTTAGGACTAGCTTTTGGTTATACATTTTCAGGAGTTCTTTTTCATGTTCATGTTATATCAAGGACCTAGGCAGGCCATTTTGCTTGCAGATCCTCCAGGTGTGTGTGGGGGAGTTAGATTTATTTCTAGTTTAGCCTAACAGTAAGGGTATAGCTTTAGGGTCTCATCTGTATGGGAGGGTATGCAGTTAGAATCTCGATCTTGGGCAGACCCTGGGCTCTGTGTCCTATTCTTGGAGCTCCTTACCTTCTTGAAAACTGAAAACTAACTAGTTTGGCAGTTGCTCCATTTATCTCTGTGGGTTTCTACCATCTCTTGATTTTGGCTGAATATTCCTTACTTTTATTAACTTATTTAGAAGAAGATGTTTTTAGTATTTTATCTAGAATTTTTAGTTGTTTTCAGCAGGAGGGTCAATTAGAGTTGTGAACAAAAATAAAATCTTAAGCCCCCTGCTGACTGAACAGACCCCTCTTAGACAAGGGGACCCCAGAGAAACCTTAAAACTGAGTTCCCAGCCACAACACGATGGGAGGTCAGACATGATTCATTATACCCCCTCCCCTGCTAAGGACCATCAGGCGTTTTTCCTAAGGGCTAAACAGAAACCAATCTCCAATTCACAGGACACCAGCGTTCTTTCCTGATAAGAGACCACCAATCATGGAGTGGTTTTAACCAGTGTAAAGAGCATGTGCAGAGAGTGTTTTCATGTCCTCTGCTTCACCTTTTGACAACAGAGGGTTACCATTTTCTGAACATGGACCCCATAAAGGGGCATAAAGCTCGATTGCTCACGCACGTTTCTCCTTTCATAAATATTTGTGACTCTTCCTATAGCTTGTTATATATGTATATTTGGCCATCCATATTGGTATAAATGCCTGTTCCCATTGTACCCGCCCTGAAGCACGTATTCCTGGCTTCTGGGTGGGGCTTTGCTTTCCAGACTGTTGGAATGGCCACCCACAGGCTGCCACCCTTTATGAAAAAGCTCTCCTTTCCCAATTTATGAACCTCGTCATTTTCTTCAGTTAACAGGGTGCCTGGGTCAATTATATCATCTGAAATGGAAGTCTGCATTACTTATTTTTCAGTAATGTCCTTAAAGATTCTCTAGACAATTCTCAGGCCTATCTGTACATTGGTTCTCAAACCTTTTTTTATCTCTTTATATTATTATTTCTCCTTTCGATATCCTGTCCTTTAAGTATGACACATACATAGTGAATTTTAGCATGTGAAACTGATCTCTTTGGCTGATGGAGAATTATGTAATGTTAGGCAGAGGAGAAGATTTCAAAGACAGCCGAGGTCTGCTCTGCAATGCTCATGCCGTTTTGGATTTTTTTTGATGCTTGTTTTCTCTTATGGTTTAAACTTCAATTTTGAAATACTCCTAAATAGCCCTGTTGTTTATTTTCCTCGTTAACATTTCTGGTAAACAGAACAGTTTAATGTTTATCAAAGGAATATTTTTAAGGACAGCATGCACATTGGATGGTCTCCATTTTCAGTGTGTCTGGTTTTGAAGCACATTATAGAAACATTTGGAACATCTGATTCTCCACATTTTGCCAAATATCATGCTTTATTTTCTGTAAATGCACTGATTATTGCAGCACAAGTCAGGAAAATACAGCAAAGAGGAGGAGAGAGGGACTCAACCTTCACTCCTCCCATTTCTCAGCTTGAAAGAGACTTTCTTCTTCTCACTTTTCTTCTGTTTCCTAAGTCTTCTCTTACCAGCCTGGGGGAAGCCATCGACCTTCTCCCTGAAAGCAATCAAAGATGGCATTCTTCCCACTCTCAGTAGCGTCCTCCCACGTGGCCCCCCCAATTTCTTTGTTTTCTCGGCCGTCACTTTCTCCTTTTTTTCTCTCTTACCTCTCTGGTCTCTCCTTCCCAGGTCTCTTCTCTTTCACCTGCTCCTTAAATGCCGATGCTTCTCAAGGCTGTGAGGGACCCTTTTCTCCCTCCAAACACTCACTCCCACCGGTGGCTGCAATCACTACCCACGTTGGTGACTCATAACAGTACATCTCTAGGTTGGCCTCCCCCAGGAGCTCCAGACCCCCACATCCAACCGCCTCCCGCATACCTGCACCTGGATGTCCCATAGGCTCTCAATCCAATGTGTCCTGAATTGATTTTCTACCCAACTCCCCACCCCCTTAATATCTATTTCTCTTCTTGCTTCTGTCCAAGTCAGAACATGAAAATTGTTCCTTTCCTTATTTTCTTATCTTCTTCTTCCTCTAAGGCTGGCCAGTTCTTTCTGCATAGACAGATAGATAGACATCCATGCCCTATTCCATTACAAATACCACTGCCCCAGTCTGGCCCTCACCCTCTCTTCCTCACACCACTGTATTTGCATCTTAACCGATCTCCTTGCATCCTACAACATCCTCCTCTAACCCAGCCTCCACACTGCCTTCAGGGGACTTCCAGAATGATTGTTCTAGAAGGCAAATCTGATGATATCATTCTCTTGATTAAAACCCTTCACTGGTTTAAGGAAGGGAAAAACTTAGAATTCTTCAGGGTAGCCTGCCACGTTCCACCACCCCCGTCTTGGCATGATCCTCTTGGGCCCCAGCCACACCCACCCCGTGTTCCAGCAGAGTGAACTGCTCACAGCTCCCAAAGGCCCCAGGCTCTTGCACACCAGCTTCCTTTGCTGGGAGTGTCTTTCCTCCTGTGCCTACTTCCCAGCCAGGTCATTCCTGGTTGCCCTTCCAGACTCAGCTCAAACTTCACCCCTCTTGAAAGCCTTCCTTGCATCCCACCTCCCTCCTTTCCTTGGTCTGAGCTGGCACCTTACACTGCACACATTCATGTTACGGAGCACATTTGTCAGCAGGGTGGAGCTCAGTCTCCTGGCCTGCGAGCTCCTTGAGGGCAGGAGCCATTTCTTGTTCCCTTTGGGATCTTTGGTACCTAACGCAGTGTTCGCATGGCAGCCACTGGATCAATGAGTGTCTCTTGATTGACTCTTTGATCTCAAGTTTTTCTATAGATTAGCTGGGTGCTCTCACATAAATCATTTAACCTCCTTGCATTTTAGTAGAGTAATATGCCCCTTACAAGGATTAAATAAGATAAAGCACATAAAAATGCTTTGTAGATTGCATTTCACTGCTTTTCGAATAAAAGGACTTACTCTCCCCACTTATGTGCTGCTTTGATTTGTATACTTTTTTAAAAAACGTGCTCTCTTGAATTCCCCCTCCTTCTCTGGGACCTTCTCTGCTCCACCAAATGCCCTCTGTCTCCTTCCTTTTCCATCTCACTGTTTCCTTCCCTTCCGCCCACAAATCTGTTCCGGACTCACCCATTTTAAAAACACGTCTTCCTCCCACTCGCCTCCCCCTTGAGCCATGGTCCTCCGTTCTTCCCCTCACTGCTGCCAAAGCCCTTCAGAGAGTGTTTCAGCTGGCTGCCTCGGGCTCCCACCACCCACTGCCTCCCCAGCTGGCACAGTCTGCGTCCCGCCCTCTGAGGACTCCTGCCACCTCCTGTTGCTGCTGGATTGCAGGATCTTTCTCAGCTTGGGGCTCATCTCACTTGACCTCTGAAGCATCTGGCTCTGCCGATCACTCCCCCACTTGAAATGTTCCTCCTGGCTGTGGGATCCTGCACTGTCCCGATTTTCCTTTTCTCTTTCCAACAGTGGCTTGTTCTCTTCCCATCAGTGCTGGCGTTCCTCAAGGCTCTGCCCTTGTGCCTCCTATTTCCTCTCTTCCCTGCTGGGTGATCTCACCCACTCCCAGGACTGCCCCTGGGCCTTCCTTGCAAACCCTTCCCCAGTCTGAGCTCCTTCCTGAGCGGCTTCTCCACTGGGGGTGGCCCTGCTGGTACCTGAAATTCAAAACGTCCGAAGTGAAAAGCACCCTCTTACTGCCTTTTCCCATCGACTCGCTTCTGCTCCCGCTTGCCTCATTTCTATTTATGGCCCCATCATTCCCGCAGTCACCGGGATTCCTCGCTCTGGCTTTCCTCCTACAGCTAGTCACTTGCCAAGTCCTATAGATTCTCTTACAGAAATATCCGTGGCTCCCCCACCTTGACGTTTACCACCCTGCAGTAAGGCCTTCATCTCCTGTCCCCTGCGCCATCGCCATGGCCTGTCACAGGTCTGGCTTTCTTTATTTTTTTTCTCCTTCCTTCCCTTCCTTCTCTCTCCTTCCCTTTATTGATCCCTCCCACTTCCCTCTCTTCCTTCTCTTTCTCCCTTTCAACAAATATTTATTGAGCACCTACTGTGTGCCAGGCACTGGAAAAATAAAAAATCAATGCAATGCAGGTCCATTCCCAAGGTGTTGAGAGCCAGGAGGGGCTTATGTTAGAAGGCCCACGTTCCAGTGGGGGCCTTGGAGAAGTACGCCACAGGGCAATGGAGCGTGCACTCAGGGCCTTCTAGCTGCTCTCCTGGCCTCCGTTTTGTTAGGTTTGCTCCGGGTGGGAACCCAAAAAGTATGTATAGGACAGAATGTGGTTAATGGAAAACTTAGATAGTGATCATAAAGCCTGTGAAACAATAGCCGCAGAAGTCTGGAGAGTCCGGAGGTTGTAAATCTGACTCTGACCACAGACAGTTACGGTGACACTGACATTCCTATCCTCCCCTGATAAGGATGAAGCTGCCCCCCTCCCCTGTCTCTGCAGGATGAGACCCATGCAGGTGTCCCAGAAATTGGTTGTTTAAAAAAATGTATTACAGTGGCTATTCTGGCCAAGTTACTCCCTCTCCCTGGAAAAACCCTCTGTAAAACCCAAGGCTTTCCCCTCCCTCCTGGGGACACTCTTTTGGTCTCCACCCATCTGCACCCAGATGCTCAAAATAAATAGCATTTTGCTACACGTGAGGCTTTGTGTATCTCCCTCCCGGCTCCGGACCTAACACCTTTTTTTTGACAGAGGCTTGCTCTGTCGCCCTGGGTAGAGTGCAGTGGCACCGTCATAGGTCATTGCAACCCCAAACTCCAGGGCTCAAGCTATCCTCCTGCCTCAGCCTCCAGAATAGCTGGGACTACAGGCATGTGCCATGACATGCCTGGCTAATTTTTCTGTTTTTAGTATAGACAGGGTCTCACTCTTAGGAGCTCAGTCTGGTCTTGAACTCCTAAGCTCAAGCGATCCTCCCGCCTTGGCCTCCCAGAGTGCTAGGATTACAGGTGTGAGCCACCGTGCCCAACCTGGCCTCCGTTTTTACCTCCATTTCAATCCATGGTATTTGCTGTGCCAGATCAACGTTCCTTAGGTCTTAGGACAATTCTGCTAGGCTCCTTTGTCAGCTCTCCCTTGCCTCTGTAAATCCTCAGCGTGTTTTTACAAAATTCCCAGTCTGCTTCTTGAGATGCATCTCCAAGTTTCTCCCCTTCTGCCCTCCACAGTTTCAGAGAACTCCTCCACCTGGAGTTCTCTGAAAATGCTTTGTTCCTGCCTCAGTGCCTCTCTCCTTATAGTTCCCTCTCCCATCACTCTGCCTGTGAAAATCCTAACCAAGGGTCTATTTTCAGCCCTGACTCCAACAGATACAACTCTTCCCTCCAGCAGCGCTTCCAACCCCCTTATCAGTGTCACCGAGGCACAAAACCAATGATGCAACAAGCAAACGCCTGCCGGAGACACACAGAGCTGCAGCGTCTCCCAGCTTTCCGGGGTTAACAAGCAAACCCTGAGAGCCATCTCCACCGGCAACAAGCGTCCCTCGGTAAAGGGCAGTCGGCCCAGAGCAGTCAGGGGACACCTTGGACTCATCAAAGAAGGCAGATGGGACCAAAGCCTGCCACACACAGTAAGGGTTGTCATCAGCTTCACTGTGAGGACGCCCTGGAGAGTGGAACCTAGGTGTGGCCTCTGGAGTCCATAGTACACGGCTGGGTAAAGCAAACTGCACGGGGTCCTGGGAACATTCTACATCTCCTGTGCCACACCCCAAATACCTTCCTGATGTCCCCGGTACACACTGCTGCTCCTGCCTTTCAACATTACCCCTCATGATGTGTTCTTTCTACATCTGCTGTGGCAGTCTCCTCCGCCTAGTAGATCGACCTCTTTGTGTACTTTGTCTTGTCCACCCTACTAGACTTCCAAGCTCCTTGGGACTCGGATCACAAGCCCTGCAGTGTTGGGGCAGAGCACGAAGTTTCTATGGACTCCAGTGCAGTGAGGTTTCTTCCACTGCAGGACTGGGCAGGAACCATGTGCTAGTCTTGGTACTGTCCAGGGTGAGCCTCGGGGTGGCTTATACACACACAAACACACACACACACACACACACACTCACACACGCATACAAACATGTTCTCAAGAAGTGATACTTATTGATGGATTCAGCCCTGAAAAAATTATCGTCTCTTCCATAATATTCCAACACAGGATGGAATTTCGAACCAAATGGAAACCTGAACCACAAAAATCTAATCAAAATTGTAAAACCTGAGTGTTAGGTTCCTAGCACATATGGAAACGCCTAGCTCAGTGTCTGACACATAGTAGGTGTGTTCAGTAAGTGTTAACGTTATTCCATGTGCACGTGGCAGCCAATAACAAGACACTTTCTGAGACAGTGCTGTCGGAAAGAGCTGGTGAGAGAACGTTTTGCGGCAGGTCTCCTCGGTGGAGCAGCAGGTGTTACTCAGGGATAAACTGCAGAAAGGGGTCATTCCGTGTGGCCAGGTGGGCAGATCCTCGCGGCCTGGGCACTGCTGGACTCAGCAGACAGTGACTGTGCCCTCTCCACATTGCACTAAAATGCCACAGGCAGCTAAAGAAATTCTTTATTCTCTGTGGGGTGATGTAAATCTTGCCATTTTTCTGTTTTAAAGAACAACAGGACAGGATGTTTTCTTGGTAATCTCTCCCCTCGAGTCATTATTTTGAGGGGGTTAAGTGTATCCTTATCTGTTAGAGATACATGCTTAAATATTTATGGGTGAAATGACATGACATCTAATATTTGTGTCAAAATAACCCAGTGAGGGAGAGTGAGGGGTAGAGACTCGAGTGGCCCTATCTTGATTATTATGGTATTAATAACTTGGTGACAAGTATGTGGCGATTCGTGGTACTGGTTTGTGAAACTTTTGCGTATATTAGAAATTTTCCATAATAAAAATTTCGCTTCGTTTTTTAAAGCACAGACCTTAGAGTAGGAAAGACATGAGTTCAAGTTCCTTCCCTGCTATGTTTCATCTAGATGACATTGTTATTTAAGTTGTCTGAACCAGTTTTCATACTTGTAAAATGTTAATAACTCCTGGCTCATAAGTTCATTGCATATACACAAAACGTTTAGGGGAAAGGCTGGAATGTGACTGGCAATCAGTAATGCTGCCATGGCTTATTTGAGCCTAACCACCTAGTTACACCAACTGCTATGGTTTCAATGTCCCCTCCAGAACTCATGTTGAAATTTAATTGCCATTGTGATGGTATAAAGAGGTGATTGCATCATGAGGGTTCGCCCTTGTGAGTGGGTTTGTGTTGTTATGTGGAAGTGGGTTTGTTATCGAGAGAGTGAGTTGTCACAAAACCAAGTTTGGCCCTCTCTTGCTTACTTGTTCCTGTGCTCTCTTGCCCTTCTGCCTTCTACCACGGATGAGGCAACACGAAGGCCTCACCAGATGCCAGCCCCATGCTCACAGACTTTCCAGCCTCCAGAACCATGAGCCAAATAAATTTCTGTTCATAATAGATTGCCCAGTGTGTGGTATTCTGTTATAGCAGCATAAAACGGACTAAGACACCAACTCGTAGGATCAGCCTGCAACTATGGTCACCGGCAGACAGCTGGCCTGCGCTCCTAACCACATGCAGGGCCTGCCACAGCCTCAGTAGATGAAATGGAACTGGGGAGCAAATTATAGACTTCAGACTCTTTTTTTTTTTGAGACAGAGTCTCACTCTGTTGCCCGGGCTAGAGTGCCGTGGCGTCAGCCTAACTCACAGCAACCTCAAACTCCTGGGCTCAAGCAATCCTTCTGCCTCAGCCTCCCGAGTAGCTGGGACTACAGGCATGCACCACCATGCCCGGCTAATTTTTTCTATATATTTTTAGTTGGCCAATTAATTTCTTTCTATTTTTAGTAGAGACAGGGTCTCACTCTTGCTCAGGCTGGTCTCGAACTCCTGAGCTCAAATGATCCGCCCGCCTCGGCTTCCCATAGTGCTAGGATTACAGGTGTGAGCCACTGCGCCCAGCCTATAGACTTCAGACTCTTTACTAAAACTCTTGGAGGGTGTTTCTTTTATTATTATTATCATTATTATTATTTGAGACAGAGTCTCTCTCTGTTGCCAAGGCTAGGTGTCAGCCTAGCTCACTGCAACCTCAGACTCCTAGGCTCAAACGATCCTCCTGCCTCAGCCTCCTGAGTAGCTGGGACTACAGGTGTGCACCACCACGCCGAGCTAATTTTTCTATTTTTAGCAGAGACAGGGTCTTGCTCTTGCTCAGGCTGGTCTCGAACTCCTGAGCAATCTTCCCACCTTGGGCTCCCAGAGTGCTAGGATTGCAAACGTGAGCCACCACGCCTAGCCATCTTATTATTTTTTGATGTGGAAAGTGGAGATGAGAGGAGGGAAGGAGAAATGGTAGGGTTTGTTATTGGGTTTGCAGCTCTTGTCACTGTGAGGGGCCGGGGTGGGGGAGCAGACCAGAAAGGCAGACCGCTGGGATACAGTGCCAAGGGGCATCCCATTTGCGGGTCCCTCCTCTTATTTTCCATCCTGACGTTCAGCCACCAGCGGACAGCCAGCGTGTCTCGTCTCGCGATTCTGTCTACCTGGGCACATTTTCAGGTTCTAGCTGGCAAGGCAGCCTCACCAATTTCTGCAGAAGAGCATGGACTGGAATCAGAGAGCATGAGATCACAGGAATTCATTAGCATCTCATATTCATCTTCTTTTCCTTTCTAGGCCTTCTCTCCACTCCCCTCCACCTCAGCAATATTTTTTTCCTTAGAGTAAGTAGCTGAGGGAGTCTGTCAAAGCCAGGCTGAGAGCTTGCCTTCTCTGGTGTCTTTTCTACAGACACAGCATTCAGCCCTCACCAGATGGGAACCTATCAGCTCAGAAGGCAGATAATTATCCTTTCAAGGGTGGGAGGCCTTACCCTGAATGGAAATGCAAGTGTTTGCCGCAGCTGTGGCCCTAAAGCCACATCATGGAAGCAGTGCACGCCAGGCAGGCACGGTTTACCTGGGCCAGGCTGCAGGTTGTGCTGGTCGTCTGAGGTGGGGGAGGTGGGGGGAGTGGGGGGAGTGGGGGGAGGGTGTCCCCTTCCCCATGCAACAGTGTGGAACCTGCTGCACCTGCACCTGGAGTCCCACCCTGGAGACCGGGGCAAGTCAGCACGTCCTTCCGACCTTGCTCAAGTGGGCTACCTTCTCTGCGAGGACCCAGAACTCACGAGCAGGTCTTAGGATGAACAGATTTATCCTCATTTGGTGGAGGAGAACTCTAGTAACCAGCTGCCAGCAATGGTGCATGCTGCCTAGGAAGGTAATGAACTCCTCGTTACTAGAGGTATTCAAGCAGATGCTGGCTGGCCACCTTCCAGGGACACTACAAAGAAAATACCTGACGTGGGTGAGAGTTTGCCTCCTATGCCCTCCAGAGCCTCTTTACCTGTGTTGCTTCTCTTGGGTAAGAGGATGAACTTGGGGTTGACATAGGCCCAGGGTTCAAGTCCTGGCTCTACAGCTGGCTATAGCCAGGTCACTTAATGTCTTATTCAAAATAAGTTATATAGGTATATTTTATCTTACCCATTATCAGTTAATGGGAAAAATCATTGTTAAAGAAAACCCAATTTGGCTCACGCCTGTAATTCTAGCACTCTGGGAGGCCAAGGCGGGCGGATCGCTCGAGGTCAGGAGTTCAAAACCAGCCTCAGCAAGAGCGAGACCTCATCTCTACTAAAAAAATAGAAAGAAATTAATTGGCCAACTAAAAATATATAGAAAAAATTAGCTGGGCATGGTGGCACATGCCTGTAGTCCCAACTACTCGGGAGGCTGAGGCAGAAGGATTGCCTGAGCCCAGGAGTTTGAGGTTGCTGTGAGCTAAGCTGATGCCACGGCACTCTAGCCCAGGCAACAAAGTAAGACTCTGCCTCAAAAAAAAAAAAACAAACAAACTTAAAAAAAAACCCTAATTTATTGTGGACACTTTCTATTCCAATACATGTAGTTTGACTTGTCCTTTTTAATAGCTATCTATTTAACTCTTTTAAGCATAGCTTCCTCATCTGTAAAATGGAATAATAATGAAATTGTGGAGATGATGCAAAGATTAAATAAAGGAATGAGTATAAAGTGCTTAGCATTTACTTAGGCATTCATAACATGTTGATGACTGCTTATTATTCGAAACCAGCCCTGTCCCCATAGAAATATAGTGTAAGTCTCATATGTAATTCCACGTTAACAAAGTAACAATAAGCAGGTGAAATTAATTTAAATAATTTTTTTAACCCAATATATTCAAAACATTATCATTTCAACATGTAATCAGAACTAGCACATCTCAGTTTGGACCAGCCACATTTGAAGCGCTCAACAGTCACGTCCAGCCAGCAGCTACCATGTTGAACAGTGCAGCGCTAAATCTTCCATCTTCGCTCTCCTTTGGTTTAGCATAACTCTGAGAGGTTAGTCTGCTTACTCATTTAGGTTATAAATATGAATTCGATTGTATTGTTCTCCATTTTGTGTGATTTCATCTTGTCTCACTGACTCTACAAGTAAGCACCGTAAATGCCACTAGCTTACTTTCTATATTTCCAATACTACTTTCCTGGTCCCAAGCCAGGAAGCATTTTTTTTTTTTTCCTTTTGAGACAGTCTCACTCTCTCGTCCAGGCTAGAGAGCTGTGGCATCAGCCTAGCTCACAGCAACCTCGCACTCTTGGGCTTAAGAGATCCTCCTGCCTCTGCCTCCCGAGTAGCTGTGACTACAGGTTCACGCCACCATGCTGGGCTAATTTTTTCTATTTTTAGTAGAGATGGGGTCTCGCTCTTGCTCAGGCTGGTCTTGAACTCCTGAGCTCAAGCGATCCTCCCGCCTCAGCCTCTCAGAATGCTAGGCTTACAGGCATGAGCCACCGCGCCAGGCCAAGAAGCATGTTTTGATTGACATCCTTGGAAATCCAACAGTGAGTAAAGGTAATATCATCCTTTCTACCTTCTGGTGTGGAACGAACAAGGTGCTTAACCCTGCCTGGCCCACAAAAGACATTCCATAAATGTTAGTACTCATTGTGCTATCATTACTGGTGGCCAGAGTTGAAGTTTTGATGAGAGCTTCTTAGAAGGGCTACATGTCAGAGGCAGTGGGGCTGGGAAAATCGTTCAGTGCTTCAGTTTCCTTTAACCTTTTTTTTTTTTTTTTGAGACAGAGTCTCACTCTGTCACCCCCGCTAGAGTGCTGTGGCATCATCATAGATCACGGCAGCCTCAAACTCCTGGGCTCAAGAGATCCTCTTGCCTCAGCCTCCCGAGTAGCTGGGACTACAGGCATGCACCATCCTTTAACCTTAAACTGGGATGTGAATTTCCATCCTGCCAACCCCAAAAGGAGAACTATGATGACCAGATGAGATGCTATTCTGAGAAGGTGTTTGGAAAACTAAGAGATCCAGCAATATAAAGTGTGATTATACTTGTACTGAACTCAGCGTTGTGTTAGGGCTTGGGCCAAGGAGGGACAGTGGCAGGTGCTTGGACGGCCCCACCTGGGCCTTGTTTTCAAGACTTGAACATGTGAAAGTGTTTGGAAAGCTGTAAAGCTCTACCCAAGGGATCCTTTTATTATGAGGGGGGGGTGGAGGCAGAGGTGGGAGTGCCATCTGTGCCAGACTGATGAGGAGCTTTGTTTTACTAGAGCGTAGGAAATATAACTGGTGCGAGAGACCTGCATTCATCCGGGTTCTTGTAATTGCTGGTTGTCAAATCCACACAGTTGCCCGAAAAGAAGAAACTCAGATGGAATAGCAGAAACCACCGTGGTTGATACGTCTTTAACCGTCAGACCCAAGGAGAGGAATTGGGAGAAAGCTTGAAGGGAGCTTTTCTGCTTCTCTGAGGTCTCCAAGGCAAAATTACTCCCTAAAAGGGCCTTTTGGTAAATCATCATAAACAAAGGAAAGGAGGAATTACTTTGTAGCCTTTTGGTGCTTAATTCTAATCTGCCTTAAAGCTGGGTGTGGTGGCTCACACCTGTAATCCCAGCACTTTGGGAGGTTGAGGCAAGGAGGGTTATCTAAGGCCAGGAGTTTGTGACCAGCCTGGGCAACATAGCAAGACCCCATTGCTACAAAAAATAAAAACATTAGCCGGGCATGATGGTGCACATCTGTAGTTCCAGCTACTTGGAAGGCTGAAGCAGGAGGATTGCTTGACTCCAGGAGTTGGAGGCTGCAGTGAGCTGTGATGGTGTCACTGCACTCCAGCCTAGACAGCAGAGAGACTCTGTCCCCACCCCCCCCAAAAAAAATCCGCCCTGAGCCATAGTCCCACCCCTCCTCACTCCTTTGATATTTATATTATAGAAAGTGATTTTCTCCAGAAACTGAGACTCTGGATTACAAAGACCAGACCAGGAAGGAATTGGTTCCAGAAACACTTACAGTGCCTCTGGCACTTGGCTGTGCACTTCCTCATTTTGTGTCCTTTCTTTGTGCAGCAGAGTTGCCTATGAGTCATATATTTTGGGTGCTGAGAATAGAGAGTTAATTCTTGCTTTTTATTTTATTTTATTTTATTTTAATTTCTTTTTCTTTGTAGAGACGGAGTCTTGCTTTGTTGCCCAGGCTGGTTTCTAACTCCTGGCATCAAGTGATCCTCCTGCCTCAGCCTCCCAAATTGCTGGGATTACAGGCAGGAGCCACTGCGCCCAGCCAATTTGTGCTTTTGTTTTTTGCCAAATAACCAGAAAGCTGGCAGACCCAGCCCTGGGGCCTCTGTGGGTGGTCCGTGCTTCTGTGTTTAATGCTCCACATTGTCCTGGTTCTGGGGGCTTCGAGGGACATCAACCTTTGCTTCTCATAAAGGAAAGGAAGCCGGCAAGGGGAGAAGTGAGGATTCTATTATAAATCCGGGTTTCTGGCTATTCTGTAGGCCTAGGGATTAGAGGTTCCCTCTTCAGCCAGGCGTGGAGGCCTCATCCCACCCTCCCACAGGTCTGTTAGCTCACAGCCCATCCAAACACACAAGCCAGCAAGAAAGCCACATCTGGACTTGTCTTGGCCTTACATGCCTTTGAACGAACATGAAGGCTGTTCACTTTGTATTTTTCCATCAAAATATCCACGAGACGGATTTCTCAGGCAAGGAGGAGAAGAGCTTCGGCTGGGTTCAGCGGCACCCCTCTTGTTTTACATTCATCCTTTGCACAGATATGCTCTGAACACCTACTGTGTGCCAGGCCTTAGTGCGGGCGCTGCCTTAATGTGACCTGTTTTTAAAAAGGAATTGCGTGGCTCACACCTGTAATCCCAGCACTCTGGCAGGCCGAGGCAGGGGATCGCTCAAGGTCAGGAGTTCAAGACCAGCCTGAGCAAGATTGAGATCCCGTCTCTACTAAAAATAGAAAGAAATTAGCTGGACAACTTAAAATATATAGAAAAAATTAGCTGGGCATGGTGGTGCATGCCTGTAGTCCCAGCTACTCGGGAGGCTGAGGCAGGAGAATCGCTTGAGCCCAGGAGTTTGAGGTTGCTGTGAGCTAGGCTGACGCCACGGCACTCTAGCCCGGGCAACAGAGTGAGACTCTGTCTCAAATAAAATAAAATAAAATAAAATGCTATTGAACAGCATCCCCTGCTATAGAGAAATTTTTAGTGAAAGGAACAGTCAAACAATTGTGACAAACTTCATTATTTTAAGAAATTGCCACAGCCACCCCAACCTTTAGCAGCCACCACCCTGGTCAGTCAGTCCCCATCAACATCCAGGCAAGACCCTCCCCCAGCAAAAAGAGTACAACTTGCTGAAGGCTCAGGTGATCATTAGTATTTTTTTTTTTTAGCAATAAAGTTG
>VBSM01003215.1:16203133-16213967 GCA_008086735.1 Cheirogaleus medius | reverse complement strand
AAAAAAAAAAAAAAAAAAAAAAAAAGCTGCCAAGGCTTTTGGAGCATTTACTGAGTGCTGTGCTTGGGTCCAAACGCTGTGCAATGTTTAGTCCTCACAAAAGCCTGGTGAGGCAGGTGGTGTTATGTTCATCACTTCCATTGAACTGATGCCGAAAGAGAGACAGGCACACTAAGCGACTTGCCCGAGGTCTCAGAGGTGGTACGCGGTATCGCCAGGACTGAACTTAGCCCTGGCGGTATCAGAGTCCATGCGCCCACCCACCACGTGCTCTGGTGCCAGCCCGGCAGCCTGGGCTCTCCCACTCTCTGTGGGGTCCTGGGCAAGTCGTCCTGGCCTTCACGCGACTTTGATTTTCCCTCTAGAAAACCGAGGGATTGGGGGATTGCACGAGAGAGCCATTCGTGTCGAGTGGGCTCTCACAGACTGGGAGACAACAGTCTCTAAGATGTGTGGCCAAAGGGTGGGAGGGGCACCCCAAGAGAGGCCACTCCTAGAGGGCTAACGCCTAGTGAGCTGGGGTCACCCCATCCGTGGGGCCTCAGAGACTCCGAACTTCCACTGGAAGCTGAGGCGATGGTGTCTCTTCCCATCTGATCCCACTTCCTGTGGGGGAAGTGAGGCTTCCATGGAGGAAAGGTCCACAGGGCCTTCAAAGGGAGGGAGGGTGAAGACGCTGAGGGTGGGAGAGTGGGCCTGCCCCGGCATCAGGAGTGGAAGCTGAGGGCTGAAGGCCACCTGACATGAAGGTTACCGTCACATTGCCTGAGTGACCTAGCTGTGACCTTGAGTGAATTCCCTAGTGCTCTGTGCCTCAGTGGCCCCCTGTGCATCTCTACCACCCTCAGAGGGTAGAGATAATGAGATAAGGGCAGCACCTGCCCCCTAGGTGATGCCACTCACAAATCTCATTAAACAGTGCCCAGAACATCGTGAGCTCAGTCCACGTGAGCCGCCGACCACCGTCAGCATCATTGCAGAGGACGAGAGGAAATGGACCGGGACTTCCGCTCTAAGTAAGCTTCACCGTCAGCCAATTTTGTGAGTTTTGGTTACTCCTTCACGGTGAAAGAGGGCTGAGTGCTTGTCTCTGGAGGCAGAAGGAAGATCCCAGGGCAGCTGGGAGGATTTTGCTCAATCCCTTGTGGGCTTGGAGAAGAGCCCCAGGGAACAGAGAGGGGTGTTGTCAGCTTTGGCAAGGGAAGAAGATAGGCCCCTGCCCTTTTGGCCTTGAGGAGGGGCTCTTGGTGTGACTTCATGTTCCTTGGGAGAGGCGAGTCAGGCACAGGTTTGTTGAGAACCGCATCTCCGTCTCTGAATTCAAAATGGGATTTAAATCGAGGGGACTGTATCAATGGAGGGGAAACCAGATCTGTTATTTTTTTGAGGATTTTCCAACTTTTCTCAGCTTAGCTGGACACAGTGACCCTTACACCTTTTGGACACTCCATCAGATCACATGGTGGTGACACTCAATGTTTGAATTAAAAACACTGAAGAGGAAATACTGAAGCTGGAAGGGAAGGTTCTAGCCCAAGACTCTGGGAAGGTATGATGAAATATTATTGGCCTATAGTCAGATGTTTCTTTTTCACTGCTTTTAGCTTTGCAGAAAACCGTGGGCATCATTTAGCTATCTCTAGGGACCAAATGTAAATATGTTTTGTGAACATCAGAAAAATCATCCCCCAAAGAATTTATCTTTGGTTTTTGCAGTTTGAGTAAAGATTCTCCTTTCCCTTCCCACCTCCCTGCAGCCCTAGCCCCATCATGGAGGAAGAAGGAATCCACGGCCCTCCATTCATGGAGATAAATAACAGCGCATCAGCCTGGTGCTCTGTAAACCTTCTAATTCTTCATGTGGGAGGGTTGCTGGCGCAAGGAGGGGGGATGAGAAGGAAGCAGCAGCAATTAGGATATTTTCAAGCTCTTGAGGCTGTGTAAATAAATAGACGATAAGCTCACAGTTTCGTGAGCCAAGACTATGGATCTGAAGTCATCGCTATGTGTCTTTGTAGGTTCTCTACAGGCCCGGAGGATTCTGTTGTAATCCACAATCTGTTTCTATATTCAACTGTGGCCACAGGTTCTGGCAGCACCCTGAGGCACACAGAGAACAAAAATGGGAATTCCAAGACCTGAGTTTGGGGATTGTTTCTGCTTTCTAGCAGTGTGACCTCGGGCAAGTCACTTAGTGGTGCCTGGCACACAGTAGGTGTTTATCAAATGAATGAATAAATAAACAAGTAAACTACCTTTCCCTGCGGAGCCTCAGTTTTGTCATCTGGGAAGTGGGGGAATATGCCTTCTCAACAGGCTGCCATCCTGTAGGTAGACTTGTCTCCTAGGCAGTGTTTCTCAAACTGTCCTGCAGGTCACCTGGATCACCTGGGGAGCTACTCGAAGGCAGATTCTGACCTGGGGTGGGTGGGCCTGAGTTCTGCATTTCCAACCAATCCAAGGGGATGCTAATGCTTGTCTGCCCGCACTTTGTATAGCAAGGCTCTAGTCTCCAGAGTGCTCTCCAGGTGTTTGACAGCGATAACATTATTTCTTTAGCCAATGGAATGGGAGGGCGGCTCCAAGGATGGGGTGACAAAATGTCCCAGGGTGCCAGGCTTGAGCAGATTCCTGGGATGCAGGGCTTTTTAGTGGTAGAATCAGAAAAGTCCCAGACAATCAGGATAACAAAAGAGAAAGGGATGCTTTTGTCTAAGTTGCTGTGTGAGCCGAACAAAAACAGGGAAAGCTGTTTGCTAAAGTCCCACCTTAGACCAATTAATCTAGTATTTCCTATTTCACAGAGGCAGAGAGAGGCCCAGAGAAGTCCAGTGACTTGGTCCACATCACACAGCAACTTAGAGGCAGAACTGAGGCCCAAACTGCCGCCTTCTGACTCCCTGTGTAGCTCAGTCCCCTATCCATCCGTCCACACTGTCTTTTCCAACACATTCCTCTCGATTTGGCAATCACAGCATGTTTATTTATAAATTGGCTTGTTTGGAGCCTGAGATTTGGCATCGCTGATTTTGGCTAGGAGGCGTTCAAATTTTTCTTTTCTTTGTTTTGGTTTGCTAAACCATGTTTTGTGAGCAAAAACACAAAGTAATAAAAACACAACGAGGCTGCTAAAGTTGTCCGAACGTAAAGCATCCAGAACTGTGACAGCATCAACTTACTCTGATTTATTTGGTATCTCCAGATAGTAGATTAAAAATGCATGAGGTTTACTGCCAGGGATTTACAAACCCAGTGCAAGTAAACAGCTGAGGTTTCTTTCCAGGCTGTTGCTCTTGGAGGTGGGGTGGGAGGTTGGGAAAAGCAGGTAACTGGAGGCTCTTCCTACGCTCCCAAGGCCGGTCCTCAGTGTAGGTGCCAGAGACCCACAGTCAGGATTAAGGAGTGTGTGTGGATTTGCAGAATGCTACCCCAGATCCTTTGTACTTTATTTTGCACATAGCAGAAGTTGTAAAAGAATGTTTCCTTTTATTATTAATACTGAGGATGCATGCAGAGAATTCCCACTAAATGTGTGAATACATTGTGTTTAGGACAGCGAGGGTGCCCTCAGTCCCCAGATCCTTCTAACTGTGCTGTGAGTTCTGGTGGGTTTTAGTTGAGAGGAAGAGGGAGAGAGAGAGAGACACTGGCAGCATTTATCTGTGACGTTGACTCTGCTGGCGTCGGTTCTCACGGCCAGGACGTCTGGGTGCAGCCCTGATCAGCGCCAATCTGTGAGTCTGTTCCAGGACCAGAAGAAAAGGTCTCGACCTTGCTCACAACCAGACAAACGCTCGGCTCAGGTGGTGGATACTCTGCTTTTTGAATAGTGTGGTTGGCTGGCAGCTTGTGCCATTGCCCTAATTTAATAAACCAAGCTAAGCACAGCTCCAGCCTTGTCCAATGTTTTTAGCAATAAAATACCTGTGTGTGTGTCTGGGTGTACACACACACACACACACACACACAGATACACTATACAGGGGAGCCCTGATAAAACACACAAATTTTAAAAATTTGTTTTTTTTAAGTCCATCAAGAACCTCTAATAGTGACTGAAAGACATTTTCAACCTTAGGCTGCAGGCTGAGATCTGAAGTGACCTCCAGAGTGGCGGGGCCTACCAGGGTGAATAGGTGACACCTAATTATGACCAAGGGAGGTGGCCAGCCAGCCAAGCTTGGAAAGCCCATCTGCTCTACCCGGCGCATTCCTGGATGTTGGGGTTGATGGCTGGGCTCACATGCACTTGGGTTCTAGAGTCAGAAATGCCAGGAAATTTACTGGATGAGTCCACAAATCTAGGAGTGACCAATGAGAGGAGCAGGAGGAGGTTGTGCTTACGCGAGACCCCTTCTCATACTCAGCCTCTGCGTTCACATTCCTGTGTTTTTGTTAGCTCTCTTAAGAGTTCTGGTGTGTGACAGAGCCTTCCTGAGATTCTCATCTCTCTGTTCAACACAGAAAACTCCCCAGAGTCCTCTTTCACAGGGTTGAAGCTTCCTGTTGGGTGAACTTTCACGGACCCCCTTCCCCCAAGGACACCCAACAACATCGCGTGAGGAAGCACCTGCCAACCACCTGCTCTCCCTGGAGACTGTCTATGCCTATGGGGAGGAGAGGCCTGGAAGTCTGCAACTGCCCTGTGACTGGTAGCGCCGGCATGTGAAGTGCCACCTTGCCTTGTTAGACTGGAGCCACACTCGGAGGGCCGGCCACGAGACCCACGTCTCTACCTGGTCACTCACTCGTGTAGCCAGTCACTCTCCATAGTTATTCAGCTAAGCTGCTCTAAACCTTGGAGTGAAACTCCTAGGTCTAAGAAATGTTTGTCTTGCCAGGTGTCCTAAGGATAGCCGGGGACCAGCAAGAACTCTGAGAGATGCTCGGCTCTATTTCTTAGGAGACTTAGTCTAAGCGTTTGGGCTTGAGAAGTCCGGGGCCTCTCTTGGTGACACATCTGTTAGTTCTTTCTGTTGTAACAAACAGGCTGCCCCTACCAAACACCTCCACACCCCTTGCCACTGACAGCCCAGGGCTCCGCCAGGCTTGCTCTGACCAGGCCTGAGGCATCTGGAACTTTCTTTCTCCACCTGCAGCAGTGAGCAGCAAAGGCCTCCCTGCGTCACTGCCTCTTTCCCCACGCCCAACATTCTCTCCATGAATCCAGGATGGTCGGCTGAGTTCCCAGTGGGGAAAAGCGTGCTGTGGTTTGGGAGCGGGGCAAATGGTGCTGTCCACTGAATTAGGCCACCAAGGAACTGCCCCACTGGCCATTTTATACACACAAAGGTCACAGATGCTTTGCTGGTCAGGCAAGAGCAGAAATCGCCCTCCGGACGGGCAGGAGGGCTGGGAGCCCAGATCGCTCCCGGCATGGGCTGCGCTTCTCTCGCTCAGAGAGCCCTGTCACACACCTTCCTGTCCTCAGACGCTTGGAGAGAACCTGCCTCTCTTTGCTGCGCAGTTGTTTTTCTTTCTCAAACTCTGATGCTTCTTCCCACGGCGCCCCACGCCCACAGCTCTTCCTCGGCTGGTTTAGGAAGCAGAGCCGAGGCCCAGCGTGTTTCTGACTCTGTCGCCAGCGTCCTCACCAACAAGAAACCATGGGGCAACTGAAAAACCACCGTCCAAGTGTTTGGATGGGTCTGGTTGGTCGCAGACTCCCCACCCCCCACCGGATTGCCTTGTACTTAAACCAACTTCTTTGGCAGTGTCCCTAGTGACGTGTATAAAAAGGCATGACTAAGTAGAGACTGTGACTTAACATTTATTTGCTGCTGATATTCTTTATTTTGAATGAGGGTGAGCTATAGATTTTAGTTGTAAATGCCCTTCAGAAGCAGCCCCAACTCATCACTGGGACGGACTTCGCTTAAAGCCAGGTTAAGTTTGGGAGCCTAAACTCCCCGCCCCCAAAACTTGTCGCAGAGCCGGGGACAAGGCGGCAATTTTCCAGGTCAAAGTCTTGTGCAGAAAGTCCCTCACTGCCATGTCGGCTGCCTCTGTCCCAGCCATTCTGGCGCTTTGCTTCTCCACAGAATGCAACTGAAGTTCCCTGCTGGGGTTGTCTCAGGAGCCCTCAAGCCACCCTATTCGTCTTTAATGGCTATAAAAATCCAGTCCAGAGGAGGGAAAATAGTAATCGGGCAAGCCCTGCCTTTGGAGGTGCGTGCCGGCACTGACAGCAGAACAGGCCAGCGAATAAAACGGGCACCGAACATGGCGTCGGGATGGGGAGCCTCACGTGGTACATGTGGCCGCGCACAGCACGGCGTGCCTGGGGGAGGCCGGGCCGCGGGTTCGGGTACAGCCCCCGAGGCAGGCTGCACGCGTTTTGGTGCAGAAGGATTGGTTCTAAGCAGAAAGGGCAAGGTAAGGAAGCAAAGCCTAAAAATGCAATTTTCCCCGCAAGTTCTTTTCTCTCCTCTTATTTGGCTTTCCTCCGATGACGACACGCCCCAAGGGCTGAGAACAGCCACACTCGAGTCCAACTGATGGAGAGAACTTCAGACTTTCGGAGCCACAGAAGCTGGGGCGAAATGCACCGACTCCATAGCCATGAGGACCAGCCCTTGAGTCTATGGACCCTGGAATGCACAGCTCCAATCTAGACTCTAGCTAGCTGGTGTCGTGTGCAGGGGCTTAGGTGGCCGGGAGCAGGGCGTCTGGCCGTCTCCGGGTGGAGAGGGGGCTCGGGGACAGCTACAGAGTAGACCCCTGCGAGGCCCAGAAAGGGAGAACCCTTGCATCAAAACAGGATGAGATTTGGCTATTGTCCTTAAGAAACTCCACGTGGTTGCCTTCCTGCCCCCACTTCAGTGTCTGAGGCGTGATGACTAAGCCGCAGCTCTGGGGCCATAAACCCCCCTCTCATATGCTTGGGGAGGCCAGGAAAAGTCACTTCTCTTTGCTTTAACTATCCCTTCTGCAGCCCCCGCGTCTTCTCTCCTGCCCTTGGAAGGGGAGACCTGGCGTCTCAGCACTGCTCCGCCTCCACGAAGCCCTCCTTCTCTCGGCCTGAGGGCTCCACCTCGGTGTAGGTGGAGTGGCCGGGGTGGTTGCGGAACTTCATGGCCGGCCAGTGGTGAGGTCTCCGCTGTGGGGTGGGGGGACACAGAGGCAAAGTCAGTGGGCCTGACCCCAACCATGGGGACTCTCCCCGCCCAGGGACAGCACCAAGACTCTCTTACAAGGGCCCTGGGCTCTGGGGACCTACCAGGAGCCGGATGACTGACCTTCAGGGCCCCTGTCCCCAAAAGGCTTCTACTGTGATCTCACGACCACTGGGAAACCTGCGGGGAGCCAGAGTTCGCAAGGAGGACATTTTCTTCTCCACAGCAACACACGGAGTGGAGACCTGAGACTGTGCAAGGTGAGGGAGTGGGTCAGGGATGGCTGGGATGATCTGGAAGGCTCTGACAATGCCAAGGTAACCCTCCAGATAGCACAGGTCCTGCTCAAAGTGAACTAGGGGGTTTATGAAAATGCAGAGTCCTGGGCCCACCTTAGACCCACCCCATCAGAACGCCTGCGGCCTGGGGATCTGCAGTTCCCAGGTGTCACCCAGGTAGGCTAAGACTTCAGAATGACTGGCTGGCTGGCTAGGACTGATGAGAAACAGGGGGTCGTGTAAATAAAGGGGGGCCTGATCCACGTGGAGGAGACTAAGGTCACAGAGGTGCCACCGTGCCCTGTGGAGAGTCGGCAAGAAGCCGAGAGCGGAGGCTGGGGGCAGGAGCTGCTGAGCCCCACGCCCCCGAGTGAAGGTGCTGAGCCCTCTGTCCCATGTCACATGATGTGCCTCAGCCTGCTCCTCAGGAGCCCGAGACGTTCGAACTGCGCGTCCTCATACAGCTGCCGGAGCGAGCGGCCCTCCTGTCACTGTGGCTGTCAGCTTCCATCTAAAACCCACCCCTGCCTAAAAGCAGTAGGGACCGTGGTTCCATTATGGCTTTGAATTTGGGCATGAGAGATGTTGTCATTGGGCATTGGCTGCCCAGCCACTGAATGGGCACTGTGTGGCACGTGTGGCCTTCTTTCTTTCATTCTGATTTCACAAATGGGGGAGCAAAAGCAGATGGCTGCTCGACAAGGGCAGCAGAGCCGACGGGGGTTCTGAGGTGCTTAAAGGGTACCAGCCATGGCGAGACGTGCCAGGATGGAGTCAGTGGAGCTTGGGTGCAGGGCAGGTGAGGGATGAGATGGGAGAGGCAGGTATTAAATGGCCCTGGCGACGCTGAGGCGGAAGCAGACGGCAGATCTGTGGCCAAAGGCTACACTGACCTCAATGAAGAAGAGGGCGGCGTTGGAGGTAGGGTGGCCGCTGATGTAAATCCCAGCCAGGATGATGGCCGCCACCAGGAGGACCGCTAGCACGATGCCCACAATGGCGCCCAGGTGCATGGGGGTTCCCTTTGTCTTGGGGGACAGGTTGTTCTGAAGGCCTGTGGAGAGACCGTTAGAGCAGTGACGGGCTGCAGGGGAGCAGGGACGGTCAGGCCATGGAGCCCTAGCCTCTGACAAAGTCCCAGAGATGAAAGCAGATAGTCTTGGGTCTACTTATCAAATACATGACAAGGTGGCACAGGAGGTGCCGGAATCATTATGAGTGTGGCATTAACGTTGCCCTTGGCACTGTTCGGGTAGTGTTCCCAAATCACTTAAAAGTTCCCAAGATCCGACCAGGCGAGGTGGCTCACGCCTGTAATCCTAGCACTCTGGGAGGTCGAGGCGGGCGGATTGCTCAAGGTCAGGAGTTCGAAACCAGCCTGAGCAAGAGCGAGACCCCATCTCTACTATAAATAGAAAGAAATTAATTGGTCTCTACTACAAATAGAAAGAAACTAAAAATACATAGAAAAAATTAGCCGGGCATGGTGGCGCATGCCTATAGTCCCAGCTACTCGAGAGGCTGAGGCAGAAGGATTGCTTGAGCCCAGGAGTTTGAGGGTGCTGTGAGCGAGGCTGACCCCACGGCACTCTAGCCTGGACAACAGAGTGAGACTCTGTCTAAAAAAAAAAAAAATTCCCAAGATCCAATAAGGATCATAAGAGATGTTCTCTCTGATACCTGTGCCACATACGCCCTGTGAATGTATTCACAAAGGGCACGTGATGGCTAAGAGTTTGGAGTGTGGAATCTGGCTGCCTGGTTCGAAATCTATACTCTGCCACTTACTAGCTGTGTGACCTTGGGTAAATTATTTTAACCTCTCTGTGTCTTCATTATCGCTTCTGTAGAACAAGGATACTAGTGAGATAATTCATGTCAAGCGATAAGGAGCCTGTCTGGCATCTTGGATGACCTCAATAAGTATTAGCTATTATGATAGCAAATGATCATATTTTTTCTTGTCACTGTCTACTATCAGACTGTGACCTCCTGCAGGGCAGAGATGGTGTCTTACCCATTTCTGTGTCCTCAGCACTTAGGAAAAATGGTGGACCTATCGTAGGAGCTCCGTTAAGTCTATGGAATGAACTAGGTCCTCTGGAAGCAAATAAACCAGCAGACACTCCCTGAGAACATCCCAGGCATTTATGATACATCCCAAGCAGGAGGCGGAGTATTTTCCAGAGATTGCAGAGCCGGAAGTGCCTCTAGTCCAACCCCTTTCTTGTCTAACTGAGGTCATGGAGGAAGTACAGAGAGGTTAAGTGATTTGCCCACAGACACACAAATTCAGTGCCAGCCACTAAGAAGCCTTCTTCCCTGACATTACTTGGGGTGGCTGTTTGCTTTTTCACCCTACCCTAAAGGAGTGTGGGGACAATGAAGTAGAGAAGACAGATGAGCAGGTCAACAACAGAAATACTGAATCCGGCTGGGTGCTCATGCCTGTAACCCCAATGCTTTGGGAGGCCAAGGTGGGAGGATCGTTTGAGGCCAGGAATTCGAGACCAGCCTGGGCAACATAGCAAGACCCTCATCTCTAAAAAAAAAATTTAAAAATTAGTCGGTTATGGTGGCGCATGCCTGTAGTCACAGCTACTTAGGAGGCTGAGGTGGGAGGATCACTTGAGTCCAGGAGTTTGAAGTTACAGTGAGCTATGATCGTACCACTGCACTCCAGCAGCCTGGGTGACAGAATGAGACCTTGTCTCAAAAAAAACACAAAACCCCAAAAAAACATTGAATCCTTTTTACATAGTTACTGGGTGGGATGGGAGTCAACCAAGGGTGGGGATTTCTAATAGGCCGTTGCGTGTGTTCAAAATTGTCATCCTCTTTTCTCTGCTTAGAGCTCTGTAAGCAGAGGACACCCAGGACAGGGACTGTCCCCAGCCTCCCTGACTGGCAATCACCGCAGCCTGCAGTGATGCCGATGGCTGACGAGTGCACGGTGCAGAGTGAGGGAATGGCCGCCTACACACACACACACACACACACACACACAGTCTCTCTCTCTCTCACCCTCACCCACCCCCTACAGAGGAGCACCAGCTCCATCTCTGAGAGGCAATCCAACTGTGCCGCGTTAATAACACCCCCTGTCCTGCTGGGAGCCCAGATGACAATCCCGGCCCCTGGGGTTGGACGGCATTTCTATCTCCACTCTTGCAGGGCTTGCAGCGAAGGCCTGAGCTGGCTCTGGGCAAAGGGTAGGGGCGGTGGGGGCCCCCCACACTGTCAGAGAGGACATTATCCTTCTAGATAATCCTGGGAGGCTGGGGGGAATCCCGCCTTCTGCAAGAACTGTCGTGGATGATTTTGTGTACTCTCTGCCAGCCCGGTTGGGGATGGAAGGAAGCAAAGTGAGAGAAGCTGCTCTCCAGCCCTCACTGCCTATGAGCCCCGGGAAGGGCGATGGCCAAAGCACCCCCCCCCCCC
>VBSM01003215.1:16160926-16191978 GCA_008086735.1 Cheirogaleus medius | reverse complement strand
CTGCAATGTACAGAGTTCCAGCAAGGAACTGGGATCCCAGTTCCAGCTGGGATCAGCCCTCGGTGAGTAGGAGAGAGGCTGTGTGGGCACAGTGTGGCCACTTCAGTCACTCTGGGAGGCACTGGCAGTTGGTGGCATTGTGTCCCTTTGTCTGCCATGGTGTTGAGGGCCCTGGAAGGGTGGATGGAAAGCCACAGGCAGGAAATGAGCAAGCACTTCCCTGGGCGGGAGGAGGGGCTCTCTGGTTGTTTTATTCCCTGTGTGTCCAGAAGGTCTAGAACGGGGCCCGGCATGTGGTATATTGAATTGATACATAGATGCTCTTGTTATCCCCATTTTACAGAGGAAGGAATTGAGGCTTGGAGAGTCATGGAGCTAAGAGTGGCAGATCTGGGTTTGAACTGAGGTCTGTCTGAGCCCAGGGCCCGAGCCCTTGGCCTTGAAGTCCCACTGTGGGTTCCCCCTGCCGCAGCCCCCAGCCTCAGCCCAGGCCACCTTTTCATGCTTCTCTCCGAGAAGAGGGGCCAGAAGGGACCAGCCACAGAGTGTGAAGGCTTAGAGATAAGCTACCACCCCTCTGGTGGTAACCTGGAGATGTCCTCCTGGCTGGTTAGGGAGAACTGTCCTGGCTCTTTGGCTTATTCATGTCTTTTGGGAGAAGTGGGTGGAGATTCCCAGAATCATGCACCCTCCAATTTTCTGTCCTTGTATGGCTGGCTCCGGAACTGTCACAGCACTGGGGGGTGTGAGTTTTACTATGCTAATGAGGGAAAGGTTACCTTTGGTCATAAGCTCCTAACTTCTGCGCATGCTCCCGGTTGGGAAAAGTCTGTAACCCCAAGTCCTTAATGTTGTGTTTTTTTCTCTGTTTTTATTGGTCCCTCAACCCTCAGCCCTGATCCACATCGCCCTGTCGCCTGCCCTGCCACCTGCACACCCCTCACCCCTACCTAACACTCCCCACGGTAAGAGAGAGACCGGATGCAGAGCACTTTCTCAGGACAGAGCTAACTGGCCGACCAGGGCTCAAATCACAGCCTTGGCAGCCCTGCCCTCCGCCACCGGCTGCACTCACATGGGCTCTGCGTGGGAGCCCTGGCCTGGCCATTCCTGGTGATTCTGGAGGCCCCTTAAAAGGCTCCAGCCAACCTGGCCACAGAAGAGCCCCAGGGAGTCTTATGGGGGACTTGTAATACCTCTGACCTTTATTTCTTATCTGTGTTTCAGACGTCTTGAACACTATTAAATGCTCACAAAATTCACTGGAGGGTGGGAAGTGCCTTAAATGTACAGACAGTGTCCCAGAAATGCGTTCCCAGAACACTTCACTGCTTCCGCCTGAGCAGTTAGCCCTGCCCTTGGGTGTCCTTGTTCCTAGATGCAGTTTTATCCTAGGACTTGGGGTTTGCTCTCACCAGCCCTTGAGGAGGCCCTGGGTCTCAGGCCTCCTGCCTGCCTTGATGGAGGGGGACTGTGTTGGGGGTGGGACTGTGCCCTGCAAAGTGTCCTGGCCACAGAGGCAGGAGCAGGCCCTGGCTTCATGGGGGGTTGGGAGGCCTCATGAGATGGGAAGGGGAATTAAAACCCTCTTAAAAAGACAAGGATGGAGAGGCTGTCCTCCTTCCCACACTCTCCCTGGCTGTCCACAACAGATCCCAGAGAGCATCCAACACTGATTCTGTGGGTCCACAGCAGCAGGTGGGGCCTCGGCCTGGCCTTGAACTATAGGTGAGTGGGGTACAGAGGGCCAGAGCCCCATGGATCCTGGAGGCTGCTTGCTAAATCCCTTCATTGCCCTCTGCCTGTGGCCTCCAGCGTCACCTCCTCTAAGGAAAGTACAGTGACAAACCATGGACCCATGCAGTTCCTAGACTGCCCTTCCTGGGGGCTCAGTCCCAGTGTTCTCAGAGGCACGAGTTTCAAGGGTTTGAAACCCTTTCCTGGGTTTCAAGTATGCATGGATGGCAACAGATGTCCTATGTCGAGCCCAAACCCCAGCCCAGGTCGACGTGTCCCAGTCAGTGTCAGAGCTGCCACTGATGAGCCCAACTCTACCTCGGTGGGTCTAACCCTTCCCACGGCTCTGGGAGGGAGGTAGCACTAGGCCCAGGTCACACACGAGACACAGAGGCCCAGAAAAGTTGGGTGGCCGTCCCCCACGGGGGTGGTGGGGGGCCTGGGACCTGAACCCAGTCTATTTGAGGCTAAGGCTCTTCCCAGGACAGCAGAATGCCCCCGTTGGTGGGAACAGCCCCCACTCACTTGGCAACGGGGTGAACTCCACAGCCGACGCGCTGGCGACCTTGCTGGGGTCCAGCTCCACGCGGTGGTATTCGAAGATGGTCCTTCGCCGCGATTCTGAAACCAAGGCAGAGCCTGTCATCAGGACCGTGTCCTGGCCAGAGGACTCTGAGGCCTCTACCTGGAGTCCGAAGGGGTTAGCAGTGTGCAGCAAACCCACTGAGCTGGGTGGTGACGTTGAAGTCACAGGGGCTGGCCTGTACTAGCGTGTGTAAACCACTCAACGCGGAAGCCTGGCTGCTCCTGGGGTCAGGACACGGGGATCCCGAGCTTCCCCTTCCTTGCCTCTGTGCCTTCACAGCTGCTGTTCCCATGACGCACAATGTTCTTCCACCCCTTCTCTCCTTGTCGAGCTCACCCTCCCAGATCCAGCTGTAGCGCCACTTCCCCTGACCAGCCTCCCCTCTCCCCCACTCAGGCCAGGTGCCCTCTTCCCAGGCACTCAGTGCACCGTGTGGACATGGGGGTCTGGAGGGCGGGGGGTGTTAGACTGTGAGCATCCAGTGCTGACCCTGACCCACGGTGGGCGCTCTGCAAATGCCAGCAGGCGGACAGGCTGACCCCGGCACCTTGCTCACCACATCCTCCCTCCCCTCCTGTGTGGAGGCCCCAGCAGCGCTCAGGACCTGGAGCCTGGCTTAAGTTCCACCTCTGTCCCTGCAGAAACCTCCTGCAGGACCTCAGAGGCAGGAGACCCGGGTTCGGATTCTAGTTCTGCCCTGACTTGCTGGGTAATCATAAGCGAGTCATCTGGGCCTCAGTGTCTTGTCTGCGAAGTGGAAAGACAGAAACAGCTGCCACAGCACCCTTAGACGAAGAAACTGAAATCATAGATGAAAAGGCTTTTCTTAAAATGGCAATGTGAGACGCTCTGAGATCTCCCCTGTGCCACCACGCCTACCAGAGAACCACAACTCGGGGCTGTCCTGAGGATTAAGGAAGACAACGTACGTGCATGAAGTGTGTGGACCGAGGAGCCACTTAGAGCCCGCGAGCCCGTCTTTCCTTGCAGCCCCTACTCCTTTTTTGTTGTTTTTCTTGTGACTGAGACCCTTGGGCATTTTCAGCCTCTCCTAACCCCTCAGACTCTGCCCTAACCCATGTTCATAAACTTGAACACAAGAAGGAAGGATGGCACGTCTCTTTCCACTCCCCCTCTCCCGGCCCCGCCCCCCAGGATGGCCTATTTCTTGTCAGAAAATCTCCAGCGGGTCCCTTAGCTCCCTCCTGCTGCGGAGGATGCTGTGGGCAGAGTGGAGACCTCACAGAGGCAGCCCGACCGCGGTGCTGGCCATATGGACCCCTGGTGCCCCCACCTTCATCCTCCCAGCCTCAGTGCCACCGCCGCCCTTCGCCACATGGGCCTCTCCTCGCCCTCTGCTGGCCCCAGGGACAAGGCTGTCGCTTTGCTTCCTGCAATGCCCCCATCCCATCCTGGCTTCCCTGTGGCTTCCCGCTCCAGATGCTTTTTCTCACTTTTGCCCCCACTAGAGAAGGAGGGAACAGGGGAAGTGGGGGACAGCAATGCTCAGATGGCCAATGAGCCTGGGGACATTGGGAGTTGGGGTGAATTTCATGCCCCCTCTGAGGGCTGCTCAGAGAGAGCTTATCTCGGAATCCCCCCCAACACACACACCCCTACTGGTTCTCACAGGGAGGGGCAATGGGAGGACTTTGGCCTTGGCCTTCCTCTCCTGCCAGGGAGGATGACCGCTCTAGCCTTGAGGCACCCCCTGTCCCTGACTCCTGAGTTGAGCTGGATGCTTTGCAGTGAGGTCCGGGACTCCTCCTGCTCTTCCTCCCTCCCTTCCATCCCAGGCAGACCAGGGAACTTGCTGCTCCTCAGGAAAACAGCTGGAAGGAGTGGGTGGGGTGAGAGGGCCAGGTGGTCTTGGTAGGTGCCCACCAGGTGAGCGCGGCCCAGGTGTGGGCTTTACGAGCACCGAGATGGGCCACAGCTTCAGAGACTCAGACCTATCAGGCTGAGAGCTGCAAGGGAGTTAAGAAGTCAAATTGTCCTGCCATTCATTTCATGAGTGGGGAACTAAGGGTCACTCGGATTAACTCAAAGACTGATACAACTGTGTATATCACTTTACAATTTACCAAGCCTACCCAGAATCTTACATGGAAAATACCTATTTAAATGAGAAAACTCACACAAAAGCACAGCACCACCCCGTAACCTATTCATTGGCTCACTCAGCACATAGGCACGGGCACCTGCCGTCTGGGGGCTGTGCTAGCTCCCAAGCACCCCATGACACACCGGACAGACCTGGCCCCTCCCCCACCATGCAGCTCACATCATCAGAGGTGACCTGGATCTGAATCAACTCGTTTGCCCTCACAACTTTCTTTTTCTTTTCTTCTTTTTTAAGAGATGGGACCTCACTATCTTGCTCAGGCTGGAGTGCAGTGGCAATTCACAAGGCACCATCCTAGTGCACTGCAGCCTTGAACTCCTGGCCTCAGGTGATCCTCCTGCCTCAGCCTCCTGCGTAGCTGAGACTACAAGGAGCCTAGAGGGTGGGGCTTGGGAGGTGAGGGGAGAAGCCCCTTGACTTTAGCTTTGCCAGTTTCTGTGGTATAAATACCCGCTGTGCCTGATTTCCAGCTACCCATGTAGGGCTACTGAACATGGAGTTAGGAAGACACATGTTCAATCCTCTCTCGCCCACCGTGAGCTCCAGCACACCGCTGCTTGCAGTTTCCTGGTTTGTGTTTCTAAAAGAATCAAAGGGAAATGTTTACATCTCTTTCTTTAAAAATTAATAATTAAGCCAATATCCAAAAGGTTGAATAATTGCATGTTCATTTTTCTCCTAAACAACCCTGAGTCTGAGGGCAAAAGGGCCTCACGAACATCAGGTTCTTAGAGGAGAGAACCTCCACCAAAAGCCCAGGGAGCGAGGTCCACAGAGACCTGTCGTGCGTGTGCACAGCCCAGACACACACACACACACACACACAGATTTGATACAAGAAAGACCCTTTGCCAAGCGGGAGGGTCTGACAGATTGGGGCAAGAAAGGACACCTTTTTGTAATTCATGTGCCCAGAGGGGGCACCAAGCCCACTTTCGATGCAGGCGCCCACTGTGTGACACCAGTGCTCTGAGAAGGTGGCCTGGGCTCCCAGTGAGCCTGGGGGCCTCGGAACATCTACATAGAGGATGGAAAAGTTCCAGGCAGCCTTTCACAGCTCTACCCCACCCGCTATCCCAGGGGCCTTCTTTCCTGAAAAACTGCCCCTTTCAGCACCAAAATGTAATGGAGTAAAAAATAAATCTGGGCCCGGCGCGGGGGCTCATGCCTGTAATCCTAGCACTCTGGGAGGCCGAGGCGGGCAGGATCACTCTAGGTCAGGAGTTCAAGACCAGTCTGAGCAAGAGCAAGACCCCACCTCTACTATAAATAGAAATAAATTAATTGGCCAACTAAAAATATATAGAAAAAATTAGCCGGGCATGGTGGTGCATGCCTGTAGTCCCAGCTACTCGGGAGGCTGAGGCAGGAGGAGGATTGCTTGAGCCCAGGAGTCTGAGGTTGCTGTGAGCTAGGCTGACACCAAGTCACTCTAGCCCGGGCAACAGAGTGACACTCTGTCTCAAAAAAATAAATAACTAAATAAATCTGCAACTCCAGGTCTCCCACTCCCACCTTCCAAGGTGCCTAAGGCCATGGGTTCTAGAGTCTAATGTCAACCTTTCTTCCCCCATCTGCCTTATCCTTCCATGCTCAGCTGAAACAACATCTCCTCCTTGAAGACTTCTCTCAGCCTTGGGCAGAGTTAGTGGCCCCGCCTCTGAGCTCCACAACCCCCTGAGCAATGTCCAGTGTCACCTGTCACACTGCTTCATCAATATCTACTTTCCTGGCCACCCTCAGACTGCGAGCTCCCCGAGGACAGAGTCCACGTGGTACTTGTCTCTGTACCCCAGCCCCTAGCAGCGGCCTTGCACTCAACAGGGCCTTTAGAAATGACTGTGAATGAACGAATGGGTTACAAAGAGTCACAAAAACCTCAGCAGCTCATTATAACATCAGCCGCAGCCCAGAGGAAACACGCCCTTCCTTCCCAGCCCACCACGGATGACGGCCTTTCTCAGAAAAGGGCAGCCCCCAAAGGGCCACGGAAAGCCAGCCATGCTCCTTCCCAAGTTAGAGCCCAGAGAGGGCGGAGAGCTGGCTGTTGGGATTTCTCCACCCGCAAGACGCAGGGCAGAGCTAGCCCTTGGTGAGAAGAAAGGTGAAATGGGAGGGACAAAGGGACCCAGGGTGGGGCACATGAAGACACGGACTTGTCAAGGAGCCGATTTCAAGGACAGAGACATAAGTGGCAGCCAGGAAGGCAAGGGGAGGCTCCTAGACACCTCACACCAGGGTCTAGGGATGGGTTCCCCACCATCAGGGCCGGGGAGCAGAACTGAGGACGCGCCCGAGTGTGAGTGCAGCCAGGGACCGTCAGGTGTCCTCCGGAAACAAACACAGCCCCACCGGCGGGACAGGGAGACTGAGAGGTAGTGGGAAGGGGATGAGGGTGGGTGTGTGGACACATATCTCTAATGGAAAATACTTGCTCACTTCAACTGCCATCTTGTATTTGTTTGAGTGTATGGCTTTGGTAGGTTTTAATTGTTTTATAATATCCCCACCTGCATTATTGGCTTTTGGATTATTTCACCAACATCTGTGCCTCGCCCAAGGACAATGACGTCCATTTGTATGTCATTTTGGGTGCCCCAAAGCCACATTTCTGGCAGTTTGAGATGTTCTGTTTTATTTTTGCTTCCAGTCATCAAAGATTCAGAAATGCTAAGGTCCAGACACGTCAAACCCTGCCACCCCAACAAGAAACATTAATGGTTCAAAAGAGAGGTTTACATAGCCAGTTTTACTTTCTTTCTTTCTTTTCTTTACTTTCTTTCTTCTTCTTTTTTAAAAATAATTGCAAGAATGCCGTTTCTGGATACATGTCCAGTTTCATTTCGGAGAGTGTTGGCTTGGTCAGAAGTCAGGAGACCAAAAAGTCCAGCCACAAACTTCCTTCCAGAATGGGTGGTTATGGTATAAAAAATATAAGATAGTGGGTTGTGGGGGGAAGTCTTCATTCCTTCATTCATTCATTCCTTTGCACATTTGATTATTCATGCAACAATCATGAATCGAGCCCCAGCAGGGGACCCTAAGCAAGGAGCTTTCCATCCAGGAGGGGAGGCAGGACATTCCTTCTCAGCACTGAGGCAAAGTGGGAAAAACGGGCAGAGAAAGAAAAGGCAAGAAAGAGAGAAATGACAAGACTCAGGGAACAGAGCAGAGGGGAAAACAAAAGAGAAAAGGGAAAAGAGGGGATGAGGGGCCCAGGATGGATTAAAAACTTCCAACGAAGAGCACGTTACAGGATCTGTTAGCAGGAGAGGCGAAAAGGTGAAATTGGCCAGATCTGGAGGCCACATTTGCTTCTGCTCCCCATGTCCCCACTTGGCTGGTCCAGGACCCCTGCCTTCCCCACCCGCAGCCTGGCTGCTATCTGGACTCAAGCCTGCCTTGGAAAGGACAGGAAAGTTCTGGTAAGGAGGAGGACCAGAGCCTTAGGGGCGTCTGAGGCCATTCTGGGGCCAGCCAAGGGGCAGGCTACAATTTTGTAATAAACCCTTTGTAATAAAATTCTCATTAACCAATTCCACTAACTCAGGATCTCTGTCAGTTGTGATGTTGGCAACGCTAGAGTTGCTTTTACACTGTCCATGAAATAAGCGAATGAATAGAGGAACTTGTATGGACTCTGGCAGCCTCTCTGGCTAACTAGGTATAAGCCACCCTGTATGTTTTGAGTGCAGACAGATGCTGCTGATTGCACGTGACTTTTCTTTTCATCAAAGATGCTCTGCAGACTCTGCTCCAAAGCCCGTGTAACAGTTTGTATTTGTACAAGCCACTAATAGCAAGAAAAACTCTGCTGTGTTCAGCAGCTCCTTCCCTCAACCCAGGAGCCGTGCCCCCCCAAACCCCACCCTCACCTAGCAGGGTGGGGAGGAAAGTGTTTGGAGCCTGGGGGAGGGAGGAGAGAGTCCCCCAGACAGGGCTCAGTGGCTGGGGGATTCTTGAATAGTGGGGAACCAGCCTCCACTCCCCACAGTGCCCCAAGCAGGGAAGAGCCAAGCCTGCATTCAAGGACACTGACACCACCCAGGTGGCAGTGAACAACCAGGTGGGCCTGGATAATGGCAATATCTATAGTGGCCATAGGGACTGCAGACCACAGGGCTCTTCCTGAACTTCTGTTTCCTTTAAGCCACGCGGTTATTTGGAGTTTACTGTTATTTGCAGCTCAACCTAATCCAAACAGATTCCCTACTTGTTAGGATGAATTGATCAGACCCAGAGGAATCTGACCTCCTAGCCACATAAAAGCCATCACTCCCCAAAGCAGAGATTGTGGCCCATTTTAAACCCTAGTGACAGCCGTGGATACTGTCCCAGAAAAATGGCTGCATGTGAAAATGCTGCACTCGGATCTCAACACTTCACCTACAATTCCAGGAGTTCAGAGACCCTGAAGGTCCACGCCTGGTCCCCCGAGCTAGAAACCACTTGACAGAGCACGGGGAGCTTGACGGGAAGGGTCAGGGGAGGGCAGGTGCCAGAGCAGCGCCTCCTCCTGGAGGTTCTGTTGGAAAAAATGGTCCCTCTGCTGTAACCAAGAAAAGTCAGACCTCACTGCGCCTCCCTCCCTCCCTCTCCCAGTTCCCACTCGACTCCCTGCCACCCATGCTCCCCCTACCAGCACCACCCCCGCCAGCGTGGGGTCAATCTGGGCCAAGTCCCACCCAGTCCAGGCCTCTGCGGGATCCCTGGGGACTCACCTGGCACGTCCGGGGACGGGTTGAGAATCATGAAGGCGTCTGACAGGCCTGCTTTGACAGGGTGCTGGGAGGAGCTGATCTCCAGGACAGACATAGGAATCTGCAGTGGGGAGAAGACTGTTGGAAGCCCCGACGTCCCCTCTGAGCTCCAGACCCATCCGCCTGCACGGCGTCACCTCTTGGAGGATTCAAAGACATCTCAAACCCAGTGGGTCCTCATCCCAATTCCAGGCTTCCCCGCATTGCCTCCCGGCACATGTTCTTCTTTTCCCGTCTCAGTGACTTCTTTCATTTCTTCCCTTCCCCGTCTAATGCGTCTCCAAAGCCTGTTAATACACCTGCTAAGTGGCTCTCAAAGCTGGCCAGCTCTTTCCATCTCCCCCATCCCAAGCTGCCATCACTTGTCTCCTAAGTCATCTCCCAGCATTCCCTTTGCGCCCCCAACAATCTGTTCCCCACTCTGAAGCCAGAGTGTCCTTTCTCAAAGGCAAATCTGTTATTCCCCTGCCCTGTCCTGCCCCTCACTCTCTCCCTCCAGCCATGCTGCTGCTTTCAGTGCTTTGCACCAGCCATGCTCTGTGCTACCACAGGACCTTTGCATTTGCTGTTCTCGCCCCCAGAACACACTTTACTCTCCTCTTTGCTTCCTTAACGCCTGTTCATCCTGCAGATTTCAACTCCTTTCCCCAGGGAAGCCTCCCCTGGCTTCCACCAAGGTGAGGAACCCTGTGCATGGCTCTGTTAACACCACTCACCTCTACTTAGGAGCACTTGTCACAGTGGCAATTCTACATTTATCTGTGTAATTATTGTCTGTTTTCTCGACCAGACTTACAGCTCCACAAGGGTAGGGCCCACAATCATCTTAGTAACTGCTGTATCCCCAGCGCCGAGCCCTGTGCCTGGCACATTGCAAGTTCTCTGCAAATATCTGTTGAATGAAAGAAAGGCTCCAAGACCCAGCTGTCTCTGCGGCTGGGCCCGCTCACCTCTCTGTAGCCGAAGACAATGCGGCCATCACGGTGCAGAGCTGCCTGGAAGGTGAAGCTGCCCCTGTCCTCCCGGCCTTGGAGGTAGACATGGTCCCACTGAACAACAAAGACTGTCCCTGGGGAGAAGAGTAGAAGTCCGGCTGGATGAGGAGGTAGTGCAAGGAGCAGGGCCCTGCAGAAACGGATTGGGCACAGGTGGGCTCGCTTTGCAATGATGGGGGCAGTTTGCAGATTTAAGGCGGCAGGAGCTGGGCAGCCCACAAACACCAGCCTGGCTTCCACGCTGGACAGGAGCCAGGAGGTCCTGCTTCAGCCCCCGGACACCGTACTCGATCACCTCTTACCCCACACACGCCCCTTCCTTCCCGCCCATCCCAACCCCTTGAGATAAAAAGGAGGAGAAACAGGAGAGATGTCTGTTCTCCTGGGATGGTGCTCACAGGGCAACCTGGTAAGGATGAGAAATAATAAACATCCCAACATTTATTTTACTTCTCCTAGGAGCCAAGCACTTTTCATCTTGTGACCTCATTGGATCCTGCGGGATGGTGGGCATTCTGTCCCCATCTTACAGATGAGGAAACTGAGCACAGAAAGGTGTGGCTGCCTGGCTCTGGGGCTGCGGGATGCTTGCCCTCTCTGGGCCTTGGGCTCCTCTAAAGGGGCTGGACCAAGGCATCCCTGGAGCCAGGTGACCTAAATTCTGAGATCTGGTCTCACCGTTGTCAAAGTAAGCAACCGTGGAATTGTCAGAGAAGCCAGGGTTGAAGTTGGCCATGAGGGGGGCCACGTACTGCGTAGCCGTGAGCATCCGATGGATCACGTCGCCCATGAAGATGAAGCCTAGGGTAGGGAGAGGCGCAGAGGAGTCACCAGAGATGGCCCAGAGGGGCTGCTTCTGGGGGCCTTTCCCCCGAGGGCAGTAAGGGGCAGTGCAGACAGAGCTGGAAGTGACAGGGGACCTCTGTCCTCTCCCTGCCTGGTGGGCTCTGGGTCTGGTGTGTACGGAGCCAAAGGGCCCCAAACCAGACAAGCTTCCCCCTGTCCGTCCAGGTGGGTGCAAACTGTAGGGTGAAGGGACAGGAAGAGGAAGTGACGTGACACTCAGCTTTCCCTGTCCCTGGGGAAGTGGGACATAGAACTGAAGTGCACAGGCATTAAAGAGGGCTCCTCGTGTCAACACAGAGCCCGGTCCCAGGAGCCCAGGCTCTCACTGGTGTCTCCCTCTCCCTCTCGTTCATGGACTCAGAAACGCAGGGACACGGGGCTGTCCACATGGACTCACGCTGGCCCAGAGGGAGACACACACACACACGAGCAGGTGAGCTGATGCAAGGGGGGTGTTCTGACAGTCACTGACCTCCCTTCTGAGAACCGGGTTCCCAAGAAAGCCAAACGCGGGTCCCCCCAGTCCGTCTGTACAACCCTGTCTCTGACAAGCCTCCCCAGGGAGGCCCCTTGAGTTCGGGCTGAGATCTCCAAACCCTCCCCCAAGTCCCACTGACAAGGCCTTACCTCCGGTTGCTATGGTGATCTGCCGCAGCGGATGCCCGTAGAAAGGGAAATCGAAGGACAAGACCACTCTCTGCAGGGGATGGGAGAGAGTCAGCATGGGCCGAGCTGCAGGCCGGGGGCTGGGCACCCACCCTGCCCCATGCTTGTCTGCACAAAGTGGAGACAGCATGTCCAGGGTAGGCCTCTGGGACCACAAGTGGCCACGCCCACTCTGGCTGAGCCCCACGGGAACCCCTGGAAGGCCCCTCCCAGATCACAGACCTCAGGCCACAGCCATGCCCACTGACCTCGGCCTCCCAGCCCAGGGGACACACTGTGGGGACCTGGGCACTCACCGAAGCCTGCCGGTGGGTGTTGGAGAGTATTCTGTGGACCTTCACTTGGCTCCGGTTGGCCTCAGCCACGTCCACCCACAGTTCCCGGCTGCGGGGTTCGCTGGGGCCGTACACACGGGACACATAGTAACTGTGGTTGTCCTCCTGCCGGCACCCAAGACAAAGCCCAAGGGGGCATGAGTAGTCAGGTGTGCCAGGAGCCACTCTCTGCCCCTCCCTGCACAGACAAGAGGTCACTTTCCTCCCTGGGTGCTGGACTTGTGGCCCAGAGACAAGTTTAGGTTTAGGAGTCCCTGGGCTCCCCTTGGCCCCAGACAGCTCTCCACCTGGCCCCTAGCCATGCCCAGCAGGTCTGGCCCAGCCAAATCCACATCTGCTGTGTCCTTGCTCAGTCCAGCCATGTCCAGATAAGCCAGGAGGCTTGTCCTACAGCCCTTGAGTCCCTTCAGAGCACGACCAAGGCTGAGCTCAGTTTGGGGCACAAGGGAGGAATAGATGAGACAGCCCCAGACGGAGCCCCTGTCTTCAGAGCTCCCAGACCAAGGGGGAGACAGAGACCCTGTCCTTGAGAAGTACCCTGTTTAAGGGAAAAGAATAAACTGGATCTTAGAAGGCACCAGTCTAAAGGAGGAGGCTGATCCTTGATCTTGGGGATTTGCTGGTCTGATGGAGGAGGCTGGACTTACATGAGCAGAATATGTGGACACGCACCTTCAAGCAAAGATGATACGAGCCCAGACTGCGGTCACCAGAGGGTTGAGAAAGGGAGAGAAGTAGCAAAGATTGCTTCGAGGCATAGTTTTCAACCTCTACTGTGTGCCCAATGGGAATAAAATAGAGAACAAGCCAGAACACTGTGGCTAGGGGTTCATTCTGCAAAACCTCTCTTGCAGAGGGGCATTTGGGGCCAAGATTTAAAGGAGCCGAGGGAAATGGTTGGCAGAAAGACTGGAAGAGCCAGGAACGGGCGACGTCAGAGCATTTCCTGGAATCCACCCCAAAGCGCCAGCCGCAGGAGAACAGGAGGCTGGTGGGCAGGTTCCCCTGGCAGCCACCACCGCAGAGTTGGGGCTACTGACCCATGAGGAGCCCTGGGCGTCGCGGTCACTGATCGGGCTGCCCAGCAGCGGTGGCTGCCGACACAGCAGAACAAACGATGTCCTCCCTGCCAAGCTGCCAGCTGCCCGGCCAGCCCTTGCCCTGGGCCCAGCATGAGCAGCGACGAGGGTTCCTGCTCTCCTCACTCTGCTCCTCTAACAGGGACACGCTCTGGGAACCTGGCCTGGGCAGGCGGTGGGAAGATGAGCGGAGAAGCGTGGTAGTGGTGGGTGTTCCCACTGCCACCATCTCCAAACTGCCCGTGCCTCCAGCCGTCCTTGGCATGGCGATCACACCAACCTACAACACTTGTAAGGCCACGTCACTCGCTCACAAGCTTTCTGGGACTCCCTCGAGACACTGCCCTTGAGACGAGGATCGTCGGAAGCCACCAGAAGCTAGGAAGAGGCAAGGAAGGATTCTTTCCTGGGGCTTTCAGAGGAGTGTGGCCCTGCTGACACATTGACTTCTGACTTCTAGCCTCCAGAACTGTGAGAGAATATATATCTGTTGTTTTGAGCCCCCCAAATTGTAGTAATTTGTTATGGCACCCCTAGGAAATTAACACACATGCCCACAGGTATGTGTTGCTGTGGCTCAGCTGGGACAACCTGCAGTTGTTTTCCCTTCTCCACATCACTCCCTTCCTTTAGAACATTCTGTGGCTCCCAGATGCACTTAGAACAAAGGCCACACCCCTTACCACAACCTACAAGGCCCTATGTGGTTGACTCTGGGCACTACCTACCCACTATCCATTCCCTTGCAAGCAGCAATGTAGCCATCTAAAAACAACTTCATTCTCTGGATGTCTTAAGGGTTGCAATATAACACAGGATGATTCACGAGATTAGCTGAAAGTCCTAGGGTCTCTCTTATCTTTGCCCTTCTTTTTCTTCCTCCCTGGAATGCAGACATGATGGCTGGAGCTCCAACATCCATCTTGTGAGTATAAGGACAAGAACCACACGCTGAGGATGGTAGAGTGGAGAAGTGGATAGAGCCTCAGCCCCTGATGACGTTGCTGGAGGCAAGCGCCTTAAATCCCCAGGTTCAGCTCTCTGTTGAACACTTACACACAAATCCTTCACAAATGCACAGTGGTGTGGCCCCATCCAGCATTTTCTCCTCCCCCCCTGCTCTCCACGCACCAGTCCTGCTGGGCTTCTCTCGGTTCTGGAAATCACCAGCCACTTGTCTGCCTCAGGGCCTTGGACTTGCCTCTTGTGACTCAAAACCTCTCCCCACACCCTGTTCAGAAGCCAACTCCTCCTCATCTCCAGGCCTCAGTGCCAGGGTCACTTCCCCGAGAGTGCCTCCCTGTGCGGCACGGTCTCGTCGCACCCCGTGCTTCACTCTCTTAGCGTTTTGCGCTTGTGCCGATGCACTTGGCTTTTATGCTTGTCATCTCCACGTCTGCCTTTCCTGTAAGCCCGTGAGGTCCCCAAGGGTAAGGTCGGCCTTCACCTGTAGTGTTTAAGCACCGAGTGTGTGTTCGGTTGGAGGATTTGTTGAACAAAGCACCATTTGCGACAGGGGACAGGGGTGGCTTGAAGCAGGTCACTGCTGGGCAGGGCCAAGGACAAAGTCCACAGGGGAGTGACTGGGAGAGCGGGAGGGGGAGAAGGGAAGCTGGCATTCACAGAGCCGTGGCGGCAGTGTGCTGGGCGTTCCATATTTATCACTGCATGGCAACGCTCGGAGGTGAGTACTAATATCAGTCCTGTTTTCTTTTCTTTTTTGCTTTTGAGACAAGGTCTCGCTCCATCACCTGGGCTGGAGCGCAGCAGCGTGATCATAGCTCACTGCAACCTCAAAGTCACAGGCTCGCGCAATCTTCTTGCCTCAGCCTCCCGAATAGCTAAGATTACAGGAACACGACGCCACCCCCAGCCAATTTTTAAATCTTTTGTAGAGACAGAGTCTCACTATTGCCCAGGCTGGTCTCAAGCGAACTCCTGGCCTCGGCCTCCCAAAGTGCTAGGATTACACACGTGAGCCACGGCGCTCATGAGTCTCATTTTCTAAGTGAGGCCCAAGATCACATAGCTATCTGAAACCAGGTCAGTCCCACTCAAAGACAGTGACCTTTCACCAACAGCAAGAGAAGGAGAGCACACATCTCCCCACAACTGAATGAACGTATATGTACCCCGGGTGGACTGAGCCATGTGCCACCTCTGAACTGACACCCATGGCCAGGACAGCACCAGACGCTGAACAGCTTCCACCTAAACCAAACACGGGCTGGGGTGTCAGGTCACCGTGGAGCTCCAAATCCCATTCCTATTGTACAAGGCCGTGAGGTCAGTTATATGTTGGAAAGTCAACCACGGTGTCCCCTCACCCTCTGAACCCTGCCAGTGAACCAGCACTCTCAAAAGACAAGAACCAGCTGGCCCGAGTGCAGTGGTGCTTACAACTAATTGATCACAACCAGTTACAGATTCCTTTGTTCCTTCCCATTCCCACTGCTTCACTAGACTAGCCTTAAAAAAACAAAAACAAAAACAAAAACCAAGAAACATGCCTTTTGCTTTCTGGAAGCAAAGCTGAGTAAGGACTTGACTGTCTGCCCAGCGTCTTCCAATCTGTCTGTGAGCCCAGGGAAGCATCATGATTCTGCCAGCCGGTCAGGCCTTGAGGAATGAACAAGAGCCTTCAGCTGGGGTGGGGGCCTCCTGGCTTGTATCCTTTGTCCCCATCCAGTTCTTTATGAAACCAGAGCTTATCCAACCAAGTTCTTCAGAGCTGGGCACCAGTGATGCCATATAGCTGTCCCTACGCACCCAGCGCTTTCTGGAACCAATCCTCTTAGTCTAGAATTTCTGATGCTCCTGGAACATCAATATTGCATGGAGCCCTGATAATTCAAATTGCAGGTGTAGCATCATATTTTAAATGACGTCCTAGTGCCAGACATGTTTTAGGATGCCCAGCCCCACTACAGACCCCGCTGAGCGACGACACCTGCCACATTCTCCCACATGACCCTGGGCTTCCCCGCCAGATGGATTGTACATAGGTGGTCACATGATTCAAAAGCAGCCCATCTATTGGAAGCCTACAACCTACGGCTTGTGCAGCCTGAACCAATCAGATCCCTCTCCAGGAAACGTGAAATTGGGAAACTGAGAAGCTGGTGGCAGAAGAGTGAGCTGAAAGGTCGCAGAGGCTCAGGAGCGGAAACCACCGTCATCTGGAGCTGTCTGCAGAAGGCACTGGTCCACAGAGAGGAGAAGGAAGACCTCATACGCATCTGGCTTCAATAAATACATGATGAACTAACAAAAAGGAGACAAGAGCTGAGGGGGCGCCTGGAGAGACAGAGAGAGCAGCCCTGGCTCCCAACGGGTTTCCGGTTTCCCTGAGGTCTGGCTCTATGTCTCTCTGTGTCCAGCCTTCGAGTTCCATGACAGTTCTCCGCACCTCCGCTATGACCGTCCTCCGTGAGACAGCTCAAATGGCTCCTCGGAACCAAAAGAACATGAAATAAAACAGTCTTGCTTATGGGGTGATCAGAGGAAGAACTTCCAGGGAGAGCCCAGGCAGTCCTTCATCAGTACAGACAGCAAGAATCTGAATGGGGAGAGAGAAGTAAGAAACCAAATTTCTGGGAGAACTTTCCCCTGGCAACTGTTAATTTTCCTCTACAAAGTAGATCACTGCTGGCTTTTTGACTGGCCACTGAGGAAAAGCATCCCATGGCTTGGAATTCACCAACTTTGGAGACACTTCCCAACTGCCACTGTGGGCCTCTGACCATGCCGCCACTCACATCGGCAGTTTTGATGGAGGAAGTCCCACCCCTGGCACAGACTAATAATGATCTCCCAATAACCAGTCTCCCTGCTTTGTCCTTGAATAGGCAAAGCTCCCACTTTTCGCTAGGCACATGGCCACCCAGCTAGACTGTACCCCCCAGCCCTCCTTCCACCTAGGTCTGGCTACATGACTCCGGCCAGTGCAAGATGAGCAGAATGATTGCCCTTAATAGGAATGGGGGCCCCTCCCCTTGCCTGGCTGGGATACAGATGTGATGGTGGGAGCTAAAACAGCCATCCTGGACCACAAAGTGGAAGGCACATGTTGCAGAAGGCAGAGCAACAAGATAGAAGGAACCTGGGTCCTGACACTGTGGAGATATTACACCAACCCTTGCCTACTTCTGTCACACAACTGCCTGTGAGAGGAGAATGGATTTCTCTCACGCTTAAATGCCTTGTCATTGGGCATTTGTTACAACAGCTGAACCTATGCCCTAATTAGCACAAAGCCCTAAATAGTCTCTTCGGGCCAGGGCTTCTTTACTACAATCCACATCGGTGTGTCTCTAGAAAAGACATAGAGATGGCGCCTGGCAGTGAGCCTACCTGGGGGAGTCACACAATTCCCGGCCCATCACAGAAGCTATGACAGGGGTGACCTGACTCTACAAAGAGGGTTAGGGACAGCAGCAGGAGCCAGACCACTGGGCAGATCCACCAAAGGGAATTATGTTTCTCTGAGATGTGTGTAAGAAGCCCTGGTCGATAATACGCATTTGTTTTGGGAGGCAGCGTGCTATGGATTTCAAATATTTTTGGTCCTGAAATCCGTTTGTCCAACTAATGTTCCATGGAAGCTCTATACATAAAATCACATCAAAGTAAAGCCACTCTGGGGGAAGGAAAGAGAAGGGCCGGGAGCCCAGCCTGCTGTGGGACTTCCTTCTCCACCACCCTCCTTCCCACGGCAGCCTGCGAAGCACCTCTGGGAACCCTCAGGGTTCCGTGGCGCACAATCTGAAGACCACTGCTCTAGGATCAAGTGCATGGGCTGTGGAGTCAGACAGACCCAACTTCAAAAACTGGCTCCATTACATAAGAGTTGGTGCCAAACATTCCTCTCCGCTCTGAGCTTCGGTTTCCTCCGTAATCTTTCTCGCAGGCTCTTGAGAGGATTAGACAAAACATATCGACAGAAAGGTCTGCCCAGCCCACAGTGGGTATCTGAGAAATGGGAGCCATTATGGTGGTTTTGTGGGACCTTTCCATAAAAGGCTGCGTGTGGGGGCTGCCTCTTCTAAACACCCCCCAGCTCCAGCCTAAATGCCCGCGTTACGCCGTCTCTTCTGCCTCAGTGAGTCCCGCCGGGAGGCCCTTCATCGCTGACAGCGGGGCAGCATTTACCTTGGCTGAGCTCACGACGTTTCTGGACAGAAACTCTGGCTGAGCTGTCACAACCAGCCCGTCTCCTGTCAGCCAACTGGCAGGTGGAGATGCTGGGGCGAGCAACCGAGGGCGCCCCGTGGGGCCTGCCGCAGAGACCGGGCCAGCCAGGCCTGTCAGGATGGTGCTGCGGGCAGCTGGCCCAACTCGGGAGGCGCGGGCAGGATTACTGCGGGGAGGGGACATCCCAGTCCCTGCTGCCGCCATTTCCTGAGGCCTTCCAAGACCAACCGGAATGTGCTCTAGATCCCTGCTACTCACAGTGCGCCCCAGGACCGGCAACATGAGTGGCACTCTCATTAGAAATGCAGATTCCTGGGCCCAGTCCCAAACCTGCTAAATCAGAACCTACATTTGGAACAGCTTCCCAGGGGATCTTTTGCAGAGTAAAGTACTGGTCTAGAAGCACCCTCTGCACCAGCATTCCACTCACTTTTGTCCCCAAGGAGACGGTGGTTAAAAGCTCACACTCTGAAGGCAGAAAGACCTGGGCTGTTGTCCTGGCTCTGCCATTCACTAGCTGTGTGACCTTGGGTAGGTGGCTTCGCCTCTCTGTTCCTGATAGTTAAAAAGAGAAACACCTGCCGCATCGGGTAGATGTGTGGATCACATGCGAAGCCACAGGATGAAGCTGGCACTTGGGAAGGGCTCCTTCAACACCGCTGCTGTCAGTATTTCCCCTCTCCTCATGTTCCCACACAATATGCTCCAGCTGCCCTCTGAAGGTATTCGAGCCTCAGGCTGAAATAAATGCACACAAGACACTTGTCATCACAGAAGTGCAGAGAGTGGGTATCCTGGTATGTCCCAGAAAGGAGGGACCCAGACTGAGGGCCTGGGGTAAAGAGGTGTCAGGATGGGTGGGGCTGACCCAAGAAAGCCCTAGAAACGGGGGTTGGGATTAGGCTTGGAAAAGGAGCATTGACTGGCTTCCAGCCGGGTGTTTCTTAACACCCCAATCCTTCGTGGAAACAAAGACATCCTCCTATCCTGGCACTGAGTCAACATGTGGGCTTTTGGGGGGATACCAGCCAACCGGAGATTTGAGAGGATAAATATAAATCATATAACCACACAGAATTGGGACAATAAGGACAAACAAAAACAAAATAGGCCTCTCCCATCCCTCATCTCGTCCCATATTGGCCTATTTTCTTCTAGTGTTTTTTCATATGTATATGTAATTTCACAGTCATAATCCTGCTTCTGTCACATTTCACGATATCTAAGGTAGTTTTTGAGGGTGAACATGGTATTTCTGGCCATCATGTGTCCTGGCTTCATGACAATCCACTCAGAAGGAAACCCACAATTTTCTTAACTGTTTCCCTTTTATTGGGCATTTGGGTGCTTCTAATTTTTATGCTGTCATAAATATTACACTACAGTGATGGAGATACTGATGCATTTTCCATATCCTGGATGATTTCTCGGCTTCTAAGCCTTTAGTATAAAGCCATGCTTCTCACATTTGAGTGTGCACATGAATTACAGTGAGTCCTCACTTAACGTCAGCCGTGTGTTCTTGGAAACTGCAATTTTAAGCAAAACAATATATAACAAAACCAATTTTTACCATTGGCTAATTGATATAAGTAAGAGTTAAGTTCCTCCAGCATACTTCTGGTCAAAAAAAAAAAAAATCACCAAACTTCTAAATAAAGACTAAAACACTTCTAATATGAAACATTGAAATACATGTGAACTACATGCACACATTTAAGAAAGATTCATAAAAACAAGTAAGATAATTATTTATCCAATTATTCCAGTTCACAGTTGCAGGTGGCTGGCGCCTACTCAAGCAGTAGGGGCAAAAGGCAGGAACCGACTCTGGCTAAGATGCCATTCACTCCATCACACTCCCCAGCACTGACACCCTCTCATGCTGGGACAACTCAGATATGCCGATGAGCTTAACATGCACATCTTTGGGATGTGGGAGGAGTCCAGAGGACCCAGAAAAAAACCACAAAGACTTGAGGCAAACATGCAAACTCCACACAGTGGACTCAGCCGGGAATCAATTTCTTTTTCTCATCGGCATTATAACAAAACAAAGTTATTGGAGGTCTTCCTGTACCTGGGAATTCTGATTCTGCAGGTCTGAGGGGTCTGAGATTCTAAATTTCTCCCATCCAAGTACTAGCCAGGCCCGACCCTGCTTCGCTTCCGAGATCAGAGGAGATCAGGTGCATTCAGGGTGGTATGGTTGGAAATTGGGATTCTGAATTTCTAACAAGCTCCCAAGCACTGCCAATGCTGCAGGTCCTTTCCCATCCTTTGAGGAGTACTGACTATGAAAGATAGCGCCTGAAGCGTTAAGGCCAGGAAATCCTCTTTTGTTACTGTGATCTTATTTTTGTACTTTTAGGTAAGGCCTACTAGGGATTTTTCTGGTTAACTTTCTCAACCAGTTAGCACATCCGATTCTTATAACAACTCTGTGAGGCATTATCAGTCCCGCATTACAGACGAGGAAACTGAGGTTCGGAGTGAAGACTTGGCAAGGATGCATGCTGTCTATCTTACCTGGGACCACTGTAGAGTGAGCAACTATGCTCGTTTTCCTGGAACTGAGGAATTTCCCAGGATGCCAGACTTTCAGTGCTAAAACCAGGACCAGCCTGGGAAAACTGGGATGGTTGGTCCCCCTAGACCAGAGCCTAATTCAGAGTCAGCTAATGTTTATCACTCCCAACCACGCGCTGAACCCTTTATGTACATTACCGTGTAGTGAATACCTTTGCAGTAACACTTGGACAATAGCATCCCTGTTGGACAATGACGAAATGGGCTCAGAGGGGTTAAGAAATTTGCCCAAGACAAAAAGACAAACAATTCAATTTAAAAATAGACAAAGGGAAAAAAATGGACAAAGGATTTGAACAGATATTTCTCCAAAGAAGATATAAAAATAGCCCAAAAGTACATGAAAAGATGCTCAACCTCACTAATCATCAGGGAAATACAAATCGAAACCACAATGAGGTACCACTTCACACCCACTAAGATGGCTATAATAAAAAAATAAGGGAAAATAACAAGTGTTGGCAAGGATGTGGAGAAATTAGAACCCTTGCAAATTGCTGATGGGAACATAAAACCGTTCAGTTGCCGTGGAAAACAGTCTGGTGGTTAAAAGAGAAAGTTAATCAAATAATTGCCATATGATTCAGCAATTCCACTCCTAGGAATACCCTAAAGAATTGAAAACAGGTACTCAAACAAATATATTTGCACACGTTCATAGCAGCACTATGCATTCATAAGAGCCAAAAGATAGAAACAGCCCAAATGTCCATCAGTAAATGAATGGATGGATAAACAAATTATGGTGCATCCATGCAATGGGAACGTTGTGCTAAAGGAAAGAAAGCAGACACAAAGGCTATGTATTATATGATTCCATCTGTATGAAACATCCAGAATAGGTAAATTCATAGAAATAGAATACAGATTGGTAATTTCCAGGGGCTGGGATGGAGGGAGTATGGGGAGAAACTGCTTAATGGAGTAATGAAAATGTTTTGGAACTAGACAGGGGTGATGGTTGCATAATATTGTGAATGTATTAAATGCCACTGACTTCTTCACTTGATTATTTTTTGCTCTATCACTCAGGCTAGAGTTCAGTAGTGTCATCATAGCTCACTGCAGCCTCCACCTCCTGGGCTCAAGCAATCCTCCTGCCTCAGCCTCCCGAGTAGCTGAGACTACAGGGATGCTCCACTACAACAGACTAATTTTTGTATTTTTTGTAGAGATGGAGTTTCACTGTGTTGCTCAGGCTGGTCTCGAACTCCTGGATTCAAGAGATCCTCCTACCTCAGCCTCCTGAGTAGCTGGGACTATAGGCACGAGCCACTGCACAACCAGCTGAATTGTTCACTTTAAAATTGTTAATTTTATGTTATGTGAATCGCACCTCAGCAAAAAAGAAAAGAAAGAAAGAAAGAAAGAAAGAAAGAAAGAAAGAAAACAAAAGAAACCAACCAACACAGCAACCTGCACAAGGCAAAGGAAAAGCATCCAGGAGAGGGACATGAGCAGGAGACAGAGCACGGGGCCAAGCCCAGAGGATGAGAACCGTCACGTGCCTCACATGTTGCTCTTAAATCTCAACTCTGTGAGGTCAGTATTTACCAGCCATTTGGGAAATCCAAAGCTAGCAAGGGCTTGCAATTGAGTGTCCGGCCCAAGGCCATGCAGATGGTTTGCGTCAGGACCAAGAGCTCGGGCCAGGACCGCTGGACTCTTTCTGCAGCGCTGGAGACTGGACATCTGGATTCCACCTCTCACCTCCCCAGACACTCTTCCTCCCCACAACATCTTTTATCTTCTCTGTCTTCAAACTTCACCTCATAGCTTTCCCCTCCCTCCAGCCACCCCACACCCTACTCTTAGATGTCCTCCTGCACCAGCATCCTCGTCTCGTCACTTCCCCTGAGCTCAGCGCATGGTGGGGTTCCTTGGGGAGTACTGCTTGCTCCTTGCATGTCTGTGCTGTGAGTCTGTCTGTCTGTCCCACTGCCCCAGGCCCTGGGATCTGGGGAGGGGGGTCTTCTGGAGGTCTTCTTTTGAGAACTGCCTCCTTTGGAAGTTGCAGGAACCAGGCAGGCATTGCACTCATTTGTCTCGCTCCCTGCCCACTTGTCTTGGATGGCGGGATGCCTGCCCCGAACAGGGGCCCTCGGCACTCCCGGGGCCTGCTGTGGTGATGCATGGGCTGGACGTGTTGCTTGAGCTAGAAAGGAGAGAGGGATTCAGGGAAGCTGGGCTGGGGGAAGACTGGGGTGGGTGGAGGGGAGCCTTTTCTATTACGGAGTGAAAGTGGGGACCACCTACAAATCTAAATGTTCTTAATCCTTGGAGTAGGATTCGGATATCCCCAAAGGAAGAGAACCTTTGTCCAAGGCCTCCACCTTCCAGCCTCTTGGAGAATAAATTGCTGCATACCCCAGGGTCTCTGACTTAGCACTGTGGCTTCCCTAAACCCCCATCCCACTCTCAAAAAAATTCCCACTAAGACTAAAATTCCTGGGGCCTCAGGATTGGTCTCGGTGGAAAAATCTCTGGAAATCTTGAGTCTGGACAAGGTCCTATTTCCACTGGGATGTGGTGGCAGAGGGGGCGTGGGAATGAAATTTGAGGAGGAGATGGTTCTGACCAGGACCCTCAGAGCTGCCAGCTCCCCAGGGATGGCAGCGCAGCCTGGATGCCCCAAAGCCTCCAAGCAAGAGGTTCTGAATTAGAAGGAGCACGGTGGCCAGGCAGAGGGGCTGGACCAAGGGCTGAGTTCAGGAGGCTGGGCCAGGGGGCTGAGTTGAGGGGGCTGGGCCCGAAGGGAGGCCCACAGCCAGGAGGCACACTGAGGAATGATGGAGGAAGGTGGGGGCACTGGGGCTGATATGGGGGGAGGTAAAGGGAATGGCAGCCACCTGCTGGGCCTCAGCCCCTTGATGCGGACCCACCACACAAACCTGGCTGTGATGTGGATGAACAGTGGGGGTGTTTTCCTGCTGAAACCCAAGAAAACTTTTTGAAGCAGACTAAATTGGACTTGCTGAAATATCCCCTTCCCACCACTCTCCTCTCATCCTGCCCACCTGTTGCCACCAAGCACTATCTAGATCGGATTTCCTTAGGCCATAGGGACGCTGAGCTCTCAGAGACGCGGGAGAAGCAGGTGTCTCTGGGCGCCTCTGCTGGGCTCCTGCCAAGTCCAAGGCTGCCCGTCTCCAGGCAGGATGGCGGGGAGGGGCCCTGCGGTCCGGCTGTGCTGGGGAGATCCCATCAGCATCCGCAGTTGAACACTGCTCAGGGCAAGGCCCAACGGGTTCAAGGTGGAGTAGGGTTTGGGCACAAGACCACCCGGTGGTGGGAGTGTGCAGACACACATTCTGTTATGTGGGTGGGAATCCAACAGCCAGTAGAGTTGGGGTCCCTAGATCCAAGCAGGGCTCAACTATTCCCTTCAACAATCCCGTCTCCGGAGACCTCTGGGGATAGGGAACTCCCTACCCGCAGGGCCAGGCGCTAACGATGGCTCCCATGGTGCTTACTTTCCAGGGGGAAGAGGGCAATATAAACAATGCAGGAGGTGATAAGTGATATGGAGAAAAATAAAGTCTATCCCTGTGCCCTGGTCACAGTCCTGCAGCTGTTAGGAAACAGCCACCTCTAGAACCTTCTCTATGCCAGGTAAATACTCCAAACACCTTCTTCACCCCTCCTGGGACGAGAGCGCAAGTCTCTTCACCATCCCAGCCGCCCTCCCCTGCACTCCTCTGGTATCTAGATAACCCCCCTAAAGCGGGCACAGGCCCCTCAGCTGTGGTCAGACAAAGAAATAGCCCAGAGGATCCCCAGCGCCCCAGCCCTGGCTCCCGGGTTTCCTCGGGTTCCCACCAACACAGCAGCCTTCCCACCGCTGGCCTTGGCAGCCCTTCATGCGCCTGACTCATCCCAGCCCACAAGAAATGGTGAGCCCAGGTCTACCCTTCATGAGCTGCTGCTAAACCACATCTCTCCCAACTTATTCGAAACTGAAGTGCCTGGGTTTCTATTTGTCCAGGTAGTTTCATCCGTCCTGAGGCAGATATCGCTCCAGCCCCCCATGAGGTCTTCCGGTTCCTGATCCGACATCTGCACCGTCTCTGAAAGTCTGATCCTCCTGTCTTCTGGGGACAACCCCTGAGGCAGACAGAGGGCTCCTTCCAGGGTGGCTTTGCTCCTTAATGTGGACACTTGATGTGTGGCCACAGAGGGGGTCAGGAAGTCTCCCTGCCCCCCGATGGCAGAAGCCTTATTGTCTGGAGATTAATCTGGTAGCCAAGTATAAAACTGATTTGAAATCTTACAGGTCAGAAGTTCCCACACCTAGATGACCATCAAATCACAGGAGAACTTTCTTTTTTTATTCTCTTGGCGACTTTGCCAGGAAAACACGGGAATCTTTGAAAGAAACAAATCCCCAGGCTCCATCTTCAATGTTTCTGACCCAGTCGGTCCAGGATGGAGCCCGAGAATTTGTGATGTTGTTTTTTAAACTCCGGTATTATTGAATCCATACTGGCTCTTAATGAACCCCACTGTTCTTTCTGAACGCCCACAGACAATTGCTTCCAGAAGTCTGCATCTCTGTGGCTCTTTTCTGAAAGGTCCTCTTTGTGTTGACTGCGACAAAATCCTTCTGACCATCGTGTCTGGCTCGGAACAGAGCAGGTATCGGTTATTCAATCAATGGCCCAACAAAGCTGTGGGGTGAGGGGTGAGCGCCAGGTGTCTCCTTACTCAGGGACCTCTCCTGCCCTGGCCTTCCACTCCGTCACCCACCCTTGCTGCGCTGCTTTGTGGTTCTGCGGGATGGAGACGACAGGGCAGAGTGGGAAGAAAGCGGGGCCGTGTTCTCTGAGGTTCCACCTAAGGTCTAGGGTGAGGCGAAAGAGGCACTTACCTCAGGTGCAACATTTCAGGTGGCCCCAAAAAACTCAGGAATCAAGAGAAAGAATATTTTAATGCAATATTTTAAAAAATCAAAATTAATGCAAGGAAAGATAATATTTTGATGAACATAATATCAAAATTTTAAATCAAGACAGGCTCAGTCACAGTGCCAAGCCATTTCCAAGCTTGAGGTAAAAGGAAAAATCAGTAACTGAAACGATACAGATAGCAGGAAAAAAAAATCTCAAAAATGTTCCAATAGCCTCAGAGAGAAGCTCCAATAGCCACGACACAAAAATAGGAGGGTTTTTTTAAAAAGGAAAGAAATAATCAGAAAATAATAAAGAGCTCTTAGAAATTAAAAATGTGATAATAGAAAAAAATTAGTAACATTATAAAAATAAGGTTGAGAAAATCTCCCAGAAAGTGGAACAACAATAACAAGCAAACTAAAAAGTAAATAACAAAAAATGCAAAAGAGATAGACAACAGAAGACAGAAGAAAATTCAAGGATCAATTCCAGAAATGGACATCTAACCAAGAGGAATTTAGACAAGAGAAAATATAGTAGGGAGAAAAATATCAAAGAAATAAAGCACAAAAACTTTCCAGAAGTGATGAAGATAAGTCTCTGGATTGAGGCTGGACACAGTGGTTCACACCTGTAATCCTAGCACTTTGGGAGGCTGAGGTGGAAGGATTGCTTGAGCCCCGGGTTCAAGTCCAGCCTAGGCAAAATAGCAAGACTCCGTCTCTACAAAAAATTAGCTGAGTATGGTGGCGCACGCCCGTAGTCCCAGCTACTGGGGAGGCTGAGGCAGGAGGATTGCTTGAGCCCAGGAGTTTGAGGTTGCAGTGAGCTACGATCATTCCACTGTACTCTAGTCTGGGTGACAGAGTGAGACCTTGGCACAAAAAAGAAAAAAAAGTCTCTAGATTGGAACAGTGCCCTAATGTCCAACATGGTGAAAGAGAAGAGCCAGAGTAGGACATGTTACTGCAATTTTTGAACATTAGGGTTACAAGGAACATCCTGAAAGCTTCCAGAAGTTCGGGAGAAACAGGTATATACTAAGATCAAGAATAAGAATGAAACCAAACCTCTTAACAGTGACATCAGAAGCCAGAAGACAATGGTGAGATGCCCTGAAACTTGTGAAGGAAAATTATTTTTAATCTAGAATTCTATATTCAGCCAAATCCCCAGTCAAACGAGAGGGCAGAATAAAGGCATTGTCAGACATGCGAGTCCTCAAGAGAATGTTTCCTCCTGTGAACCTTTCTCAGGAAGCCAAGCAAATGAGGAGGTGAAGCAGGAAAGAGAAGACACAGGACCAAGAGGACAGGGGACCCAACACAGGAGAGGGACAAAGTGGGCCCAGGGATGGTGGCCCTGGGGCAGGCAGGAGAGAGGAACCCAGGGAGAGAAAGAACTGACAGGCTTTGACCACACTGAAAACCATACTTGAGGCCGATGGACATGTAAGGAAATGTAGCCGTGGTAACACTGAAAAGCAAGCAAGGGTGGGAGGCGGGACAAGGATCCAGGACAAACAAAAATCATACAAGAAAAGAAACAATGATGCTACCCTGCTTGGGTTAGTAGCCAACAATATTTACATGGCAGTCATGATATAAAACTGAGCATTGGATTGGACAAAAAGACTGAGAGGGAGTGAAACGATGTTTCCAGAAGGGTACAAGAGCCAAATCTTCCTGAACAGGCAGTCAACAGATAACGTCTAAAAACTATTAATCAAGAGGTAGCAGCACAGTACAAGCAGGTTACTTGGAAATATAGCCACAAAGGCCAGAAGAAACACCCCAGGCAGCACCTTCTGAGGAAGGGGAGGGTGGTCACCCAGGCAGGGGAGAGGCGGGACTGCTGGGTTTTGTTTTACAATTGTCGTACTATTCAGCCTTTTGGACCATCTGCATTTACACATTTGATTTAAGAAAACACAAAATAAAGAAATATATACTGAGAAGCATGCCCTCTTGTTGCCTCTCCTCATTTCATAGTTTTTCTGTGCCCCAAGAACCCATCCCCCTCACTCCCAGCCATGGGTGCCTACACACGCATGTGCACACACACACACGCACACACGCACGGCCATGGGCACACTCACACATACTCATCACAGATACTCACAAACAGCCCACGGTGACAGACACACAGGAACACATACATAATACACAAAAACCCTCAGACACATGTGCAAACACACCCTCGCTGACACTGAGAAAGACCAGGGACCCCTCTTAGGGGCCTGCCGGTGCCCCCAAGCAAGAAAATAAAGGAAAAATCTTAAGTCCCTTCAAGTGAAATTCTAGGCACCTCACTAACCATAAAAAGTAAATGAGCTACATGGTAAGCAAGAAGATGGTAATAACTTAAAACAACAGTCGCCCAAGCAAGCCGGGATCACAAGGTGTTGTGGGTACCTATAGAAACTAGACGATAACATCTTAACATGTTTTTCAGTTGCTTTTCAGAAATCCGGACCCCCACCAGATAGAAAATAACATCTACCATCACACAGACCTCAGATAAGGGAGGGAACTGAGGACAGAACTCTGACCACCATTCTTTGTTCTAAATTTCTTCCCGGGACCCTCAGAGGTTTGGCCACGCCCACAGGCCAAACCTCAACACTCCTTTCTGCTGACTCCATGTTTTTAGACAAGGCCTTGCTTCTTTAGCCAATGCTAATCAAAGAATCTCTGAAGCCACCTATGACCAATTAGCCCTTGCTTCAAGATACCCTGCCTTTTTGGGCCAAACCAATGTATAATATAACATCCATGTACTGATTTATGATTTTGCCTGTAACTCTTGCTTTCCTGAAATGCACCCATGCCTTTAATAACCCTTGCTTGTAAGCCACTGGGAATTTGGGTCTTAGGCGTTAGTTGCATGTTTTCCTTGCTTGGCACCGTGCAATAAATGCCTTTCTTCTTCTTGCTGCAAATCTCGGTGTCAGTGTTTGGCTTTGCTGCAATGCGCGAGTGGACCCAAGTTTAATTCTGTGACAACAGGCACATACATCCCCAGAAACACACAATTACATATTCACTCACAACACACAGAGGCCTCCATGAGCTTCCCAGAGAGTCTACAAGGGGAGCACTTCCTCCTGGCCTTCAGCCCCTCCTCCCTGCACTACCCCCCAGAACTACCCCAGGCAGAGAAGGTTCTTTCCTGAGCTGCACCCTAATTGCTTTCTCTACTCAGCCCTTAGCAAAGTCCCCTGCCCTTAGGCTGAGCAGCCTGTGCCTCTACAGCCATTAGCCCTTTTGGGCCCCACAGTATGCAGGTGGGGCAGAAATGGGGTGGAGGAGGGCCCCAAGCTCGCAGCTGGGATGTGACTGATAATGCCACCATCAGCTTTCTCTTCCCTAGGATGTGGGACAGTCCAGTGTCAGGAACCCTGTGACAAAGCTGTGCATCCTGGAGCAAGTCACTTCACCTCTCTGGGTCCAGGAGGAGGTAGGCATACTATGAAGCTCTGAGATGCTGTGATTTTATGACCCAGTCTGGTCCCTCCTTCATCCCCTCTCCTGAGATCCTTCCCTTCACTCTGACCTGCAAGGCCAACTCCAAAGGATATGTGATTTGCATGTGTGACAAGTACACATTGGGCACCTGGTGAGACACCCCCACCCTCACCTCATTCCCCCTCCACATTCCTCCAGTGCTTACCACCACCCTGGTCCCATTATCTGGCAGTGTGTCGATGGCCAGGGTGCCCCCTCCCAGGTCCTGGCTCAGCTGGGTCCTGTCTGGCTCCAACACCTGCCCAGGGCTCTCTCGGGCTCTCCGATTCCAGCTCTTTGTGGTCCCCTTGGCAGTCCATCCAGAGTCTGGGCCTTCAACAGGACCTGGGAGAAGGGGACAGAAGACTGAGTATTAGCAGTTCAGAGTGAAGATCCAGGAGGGGGCAACCAGCCCACTTACTCTGCAGAGGCCCTAGCACCATGCTGTCATTGACCTTGGGGACACCTGACAACCAGGACAGGAGATAGCCAACATGTACTGAGAGCCACATGCCCAGCTCTGTGCCAAGCACTTTGCATGTATGCTTTTAACCCTCACACCACCTGTCCACAGTAGATATGATCTCTCTATTTTGCAGACAGGAATCAGAGGCTTCAAGGTTAAAGGTCACACAGCAGGTTAGGAATGGAGGTAAGTTTCAAATCCAGGTTGATCTGCCTCCAAAGGAGTGATTATTCCCAACCTCAGCTGCACACTGGGATCACCCAGAGAGCTTTAAAAATTCGTGATGTTTCAAGCCCACCTCAGAGACCTGATATAATTGTTCTATGGTGTGGCATGGGCATTAGATTTCTTAAAAGATCCTCAGGGGGAATTTTGAGAAGTCCCTGGACTTAAAAAACTCTGCAGACAAGGGTGAAAACCACTGCTCTGGAAGCTTCCAAACCAGTTCCTTATTTCTCTGCCAGAAATGGCACATAATCCCATCTTCCAGGGAATCAGGGGGCCAGGAGCCAAGAGCAGAGTTCTTTTAGTTCAGGGCTTTTCACCCTTGGTACTACTGATATTTTGGACTGAATAATTCTCTTTTTTTCCTAATTTTTTAATTTATTGTGTTAAAATACGTATAACATTTCCATTTTAACCATGTCTAAGTGTTCAGTTCAATGGTATTAAATACATTGCTAATATCGTGCAACCATTACCAACATCCGTCTCCATAACTCCACTTTGTAAAACTGAAACTCTGTACCCTTTAAACAACAAATTCCCATTCCCTCCGCCCCTCACCTGTGACAACCACCATTCTATTTTGTCTCCGTGATTTTGACTACTGTAAGTATCTCATATAAGTAGAATCATACTGTATTTGTCTTTTTATGATTGGCTTATTTCACTTAGCATAATGAATTCACGGCTCATCCATGATGTATCACATGGCAGAACTTACTTTCTTTTTCAGGTCAAATGATAATCCCTGTATGTATATATCACATTTTGCTTGCCCATTCATTAGGCTGCTTCCATGTTTTAGCTATTATGAACAATGCTGATATGAACAAATATCACTTTGAGACTCTGCTTTCAATTCTTTTGGGTATATACCCAGAAGTAGAATTGCTGGATCATGTGGTAATTCTATTTTTGATTTTTTTCAGGGACCATCATATTATTTTCCATATGAAATGGCTGTACCATTGCCATTGTCACCAACATTGCACAAGGGCTCTAATTTTCCACATTCTCGCCAATGCTTGTTATTTTCTGTTTTTTTTTTTTAATAG
>VBSM01003215.1:16136714-16160826 GCA_008086735.1 Cheirogaleus medius | reverse complement strand
CTGTGAGCTAGGCTGATGCCACGGCACTCTAGCCCAGGCAAAAGAGCAAGACTCAATAAAAAATAAAAATAAAAAGCTTCCAGAACACAAGCTGTTCACTCATGTATTCATTCATTCATGGCCCCAAGTAGTATGCAGTCTAGTGGGATGTCATAGTAATAGTAGTAGTAATAAAAATGACAGCTAACTTCAAGGATGCGACTCTGTGCTAGCACTATTCAAGAGCTTTAAATGCATTAACTCATTTAATCCCCACAATAACCCTGTAAGATAGGTAGTAGCTTTAGATCTATTATACAAATGAGGAAAATGAGGCACATTTAAAGACATTAAGGAATCTCCCAAGCTCACAGAACTAGTCCGTGGTAGGATTTGAACTCAGGCCAGCTGGCTCCAGAGTGTGCTCAGAACCACGGAAGCGACCAACAATCCCCAGCTGTTTCTCAAGGTTCGGGGGCAGCCCCAGGGCAGGACTGGCTTGTGGACTGGGTTCCTGAAGGACCCTGCTCTAGACACAATTGGGCCTAAGACTGGGAGCTGCCCTGGGAGACTGTGTCCCCTCACCTGGCCCTGCCCTGCTCCAGGCTCAGGAGGCCAGGCTGTGCCACCCCAGAGCCTGGGCCAAACCACACTTCTCCCAACACCCACGCTTGCCATTCCAGCCCCACGGCCAGCACACAGTCCGGGCCACCACAGCCTCTCTCCTGGCAGCTATGGCAGTCCCTCCCTTTAATGCCCTAGAGCTAGTCGCCCACACTCTAGCTAGAACAAGCCATCTGGAGGACAAACTTGATTCTCTCCCGTGCTTCCTGCTCACCACTTCCCTCCAGCTGATTCAAGGCCCTTCATGGCTGGGTCTCTGCTCACTCCTCCAGCCTCCAGTCTCCTTATAGTCCTCTCCAGACCCAGCCCTGCTGTCTCTAGCCATGTGGCTTCACACACGGCAGATTTCTCAGCCAGGACCATTCTGCTCCATAAATAAACCTTTCTCCTGATGAGTTCTTGCTCATCCTTCAAATCTCACAAATGCCACTTCTTCCCGAGCCCCTCTGACACCTCTCCCTCTCACCCTAAAGGCTAGATGCACCATCCCAGCTCAGATCCCAGCAGGTTGCTACCTGAACAAGCAAGCACTCAGTAAGCACATGTGGATGATGGAGGGGAGGGGAGGGAGGGAAGGGAGGCAAGCATCTTTATATAAATGCCCTGAAGACATGAGATACACAGGACTGGAAACATTTATTGTAATATCACAGCAATAAAAGAGCACAGGTCTGGAATCAGACAAGCTTGAGGTTTGAACCCTGAATCTACCACTTACCGTCTGTGACACTGGACAAATTCCATAACCTCTCTAAGCTCAGTTTCCTCATCTGTAAAATGGGGATGTTAAAACCTACACTTGGTAGATGGTTTTGAGTCTTTAACGAAATAATGTACATGAAGTGCCCAGAAAAGTTCTCCTGCCCTTCCTGGATCTCACAGGAGGACTGACTCTCCAGGGTGCCTGGGGAAGTTTCCAGACCCTAAGCTGAAATCCTGCCTCCTGGTTACAAAGCCCCCAACTGTACCCTCTCCCCCTCACTCTGGCAGGCAGGGACCCTCACCGGGCAGGGAGAAGGAGGCACAAGGAAGTGGCAGAGAGGACCACGAGGTAGCAGAAGAGGGAAGGGAAGAGGGGAGAGGAAGGCAGAGGAGAGGGAGGGGGAAGAAGAGCTCAATGACTCTGGGGTCTGTGGCCATCGCTGATTCACTTTTTCACTTGCTCGTTCACTACATATTTACTGACACCGTACTGTGTGCCAGGCACTGTGCTGGATGCTGGGGAGTCAAACAGGCTGACGCAATCCCTGTGCCCAGGAAGATTCTAGTCTTCTTCACAGAGACACACACAAAATGAAGAATGCGGCGGGTAAGGCAATGTGACATAGTGGCGAGTGCTATGAAGAAAATCGGACAGACGGCAGGGCGGGGGGTCGTTGCTACTCTGGACAGAGCCATTAAGGCGGACCTCTCTGAGTAGGTGACCCTTGAGCCGACTGAGACCTGGATGAGAAGTCAGCTGTCGCTCCGAGGGGCCAGCGGCCTGGAGTGGGTTAAGGGGCGGACCTGGGCACAGTGAGAGAAGACACTCAGGGTGGCGGGAGGGGCTGTCTGATGGCCACCGCACAAGTTTGAATTTTAGCTTCAGTTTGTCGGAAGTCGCTGGTGGGCGAGAAGGAAGCTGGAAGCAGAATCATGGCTAGAAGGGGCCCTAGAGACAATCTGGTCCACCCGCCCCCCATTTTATAGAAGGGGAAACCAAGGCTCAGAGAAAGGAGCAAGTTGTCCGGGTCACAAGGGTTGGTACAGGACCTGGCCTCCCGCAGGACAGGACGTCACCTCCAGCTGCCTCCTCCTGTCAGTTGTAGGCAACCCTGGTTCCACCTGGGCCAGACCTTCGGTGTCCCCGCTGTGCACCCCAAGGCCATCTTCCTGTCTGTGGGCCTGGCCTCCCCGCCACCTGACTCTATTTTCCGGGCACTCATCCCCTGCTGCTCCTGTTCTAATGATGGATGAGGTTTCAAGGCTCCACCAAACTAGCCCATCCATCACGAGGGAGGAGAGAGCTCAGCTTCTTCCCGGGCACCCCACCCCCCAGCCCAGACAACCCCAGAGCCTTGGGCTGGATGCCAGCACGCCTTCAGGTCCCGCTCCTGGCCGCCTTCCGCTGGTCACAAGGGCTCCACCATCAATCAAAGCCAGGTTGTCCCCCCTTACCAACCCTTCCCCAGAATGTCCCACTCCTACAACTGTTCCCCGCAGGAGACACTCCCTGCCTGCACACAGACTCTCCCTCCAATCCAGCCTGGCCTATGAAAAGAGCACTGGACTGGGAGTCAACAGCTGCCCTCTCTGGCTTCTCACGGCTTCCTTAAATCTAACCTCAATCTCTCCTGCTGCAGAGAAAGTCCATTTCTCCTGGCTGAATCTCTGGCAAAGCCAAGGAGACAGGATGCCCTCTACTTAGAGAAGTAATTCAAGCCTCTGGCTGCGCCCTCTTCCTGGCCTCCCCGACCATCTACTAACCCAACCCGACTCTGAAGAGGCAGCCCTCAGCCAAGACAGGGTCTGGCCACCGTCCTCCAACCCATCCTTGTTACCCACCAATTCCCCTTCCCCGACCCTCTCCATGGCTCTCCAACCCAGTCAGAGGTTCAGATCCCTCCCTTATCAACCCACTTACACCCCAAGTTCAGAAGATCACACCAGGTTGGGGCTGCAAAGGACCTCAGAAATTAACCTGTCCAACTCCTTCCTGTTTACATTTGATTTTTTTAAATTATCAGTTACCCATATATATAATAAACCTGAAAAGGAAAGATAATCATAAAAAAGGAAAAAAAGAGATCCCTCATAATCCCACAACCAAGAGTCAAAGATTTGGCCAACAGTCTCACTTTATAAGTGCAGAAACAGGCCCAGAGAGGGAAAGTAACCTGCCCAAAGTCACACAGCAAGTGAGATGTCGGGACTAGAAGCCAAGTCTCTGGCCATCCTCTGTGTGGTCTCCCTGAAAACTGGTGGTTCTGCACCAGCTGCCTCTTGACACATCAGCTCCCACTGCTCTCTGCCCACACCTCCGCCATCAGCACCCTTCCCCTCCCACCATCCCCCTACCCTTCTTCTCAGCAGGTCCGCCTCAGCTGCGTGCAGTGACCATTACAGGCAAGAACTGTCAATGATGCTGTGCCTGATGTCCAGCACACCCCTGAGACACAGCAGCTCAAGGGCAGCATCCTCCTCTACAGCCCTCCATCCCATGTGAGGGGCACCTGTGCCAGTGAGGCATGGATCACTATCTTCCTAATTATCTCTGTCAAAGGGCTCGACTGCAAATGACCTATCTCCCCAACCCCAGAGAAAGTCTGGGTACATAAGGAGAGAGGAGAACTTAGATTATGTGTCAAAAATGGTCCTCCTTTTATAACATCAGGGAATCCAGGTAGAGCTCAGAAAGGACTTCCAAGTGGAAGAGATGATTTTGGAGAACTGGCATAGGGGGAAGAGAAATGTGCGGGATGGGACCCTGCCACCCATCTAGAGCCAGAGCAGCTGAAGGCCAAAGGCCAACAGGACAGAACAGAGCAGGAGTGATGGGGACGCTTGAGGCTGGGGTATAGGGGAAGAGCAGAGTGCTTCCTCCTGGGCCCATTGCCGCTCTACTCATACCAAATAGGTAGGGGAAGGCGAGTTAGATGGCTACTGCCCTTGCCTGGGAGAGACGCCCCCTGGCCGCTCCCACCCAGCCCCCAAATTTGACTCAGAACCAGTCTGGGTTCTGGGGGGGCGGGGTGCAGGGAAAAAGAAGGTATAGCTGGGGCAGCAGGCTCGCCAAGCTCCCCATCTCATCAGAATCCAGCCTTGCCTGGGGTGACCCGGGGTCCCTATGACTCTCCCACTGTCCCCTTTGGGGCCAGAGCCCCCTGCCTCATAGAGCCCCCTCTCCCGGGGTTCCTCCACTGTCCTTCCAGGAGGGAAGGAGAGGTGCGTACATCGGTGTCTAATGCCACCACCCTCCCTCTACACCCTGCGCGTTTGGGAAAGTGGGGTCCCCATCCGCCTGCCCAGAGCCCACAGAGCTCCTGGCCTTTCGCGGCCGATACCCGCCGGTCCGCACCTGCCCTCCCCGCGCCTCCCCTCCCCTCCCAGGCCAACTCCGGCCAGTCCTACCTGCTCCGGGCTGCGGGCTCAGCGCCCGGGCAGCCTCCCTGAGCACCAGCACAAGGAGCCAGAGCTCGGCCCGCATGGTGGGTGCCAGGACCCGTCCCCGGCCGCTCGCTGCCCGGCCTGGCGAGGGAGGGGCGCGGCTCCCGCGGCGCGGTCCCGGTCCCGGAGGGGTGGGCGGCGAGCAGGCGGCGGAGCGCGGGCCGGCAGGGCGGGCGGAGCGGCGGGGCGCGGGCGGGCGGGCGGGCGGCTGCGGCCTCCGGGAGTCGGGAGCGGGGGCCGGGGGCGGGGCGGGGGCGCGGCGCCGCGGGGCCCCCCCAGCCTTCCCGCGGCTCTCGGGGGCGCTCCTCAGGCAGGAGAGCGGAGGAGGGGGACAGGGCGCGGGCCCCTCGTGGGGGAGAGCGCCTGGAGAGCATCAGCCACCCGCTGCCCCTCCTCCGGACCGGGGAGGGACAAGCGCCCCCTCACCGGGCCATGGACTCCTGCCATTCCCACCCCTCCCCCACACCTCCTCCAGGCTCTGCGACTTTCTGAGCTTTTCCTCTGAGTTCTGTGCGCTTCTGATGCTTTGCCCCCACGAATCTACACTTGCAGCAAAGACCCCCAGCTTCTCGCCCCAGCTGGGGCGTGAATCCCACCCCCTCCCATGGCTGCTCCCCTTTGATCCCTCCACCCCCGTGGCCAGTACCCGCAGACGTGGGAGTGGAGGGGACCTGGCTCGCCCCTACTCTGCAATGGCCTGGACCCCCTCCCCACAAGAAGGTAACCGAGGCCATTCTCCTCCCCCGGGACTCCAGGCCTGCTCAGGGCAGGACCCCGGCCATCTTCACAGCCAACTCCAGAGCAGGGAAACCGCTCGCCCCACCTGCCACACCTTACAACGGGCTCTGGGGACAGATTGTCTTTTTTTCTTCCAGGACAGAATAAAAATATCCACAATTTAGGAGATTGAATAGACGGCAGGGAATCAGGTCAGGACACCGAGGTGCCTCTTCCCTTTCCTGACCTACTTCATCTGACGGCAAGGAGCTGGGGCGCTGGAGGGTGGGAGAGGGGGTGAGGGGGTGCCCTGGCTTCTAGGGGCTGGGGCCTAAGCACTGGAAAATCGCCGAGAGGAGGAGTGTGGACCCTGAGGACCCTTGGGGGAACTCCAAGGAGGGATATGGGTGGGGACAGGAGAAGGTACTGTGTGGCTGGAAGAGAGGGGTTCCCGGGCGCTGAGGTCAAAAAGAAACCCTAAGAAAGGAAGCAAATAGAAGCTCTAATCTTTTGGAATGTCAGTTCTTCCTTCTTCAGAAGCCAGGATCCCAGAGTCGAGCTCCTCCAACCCTAAACCCTCTATCCTCTTACTATGGGCCAAAGCAAGGCCTGTCTGTAAGTTCTTCTTGATGTCTAATTTAAATCCCAACTTGGCTAACTCCAACAGGATCAGATAGGCTGCGGCTTCCAGCTGCGGCTTCTTGCTGCCCTCAAGTGGCCACGTGACGAGCCGCAGCGCTGGTGCTTTGCGGTTTCCCTCACTTTTCCTGGTCTGCCCAGGCTGTCCCCGACCTTCCACCTTCCGGAATTCCAGCTGCGGCCCGGGTGTCTGAGTACATTTCCCCATCTGGGGTACCCCGTGGTCTGTCTTATCAAGTCTCCTACAAGGGCTCAGGCTGAAACAAAAATTTGGAAATAGGAGAAGCAAATGAAGTGTAATTTTTTTTAATATGTAAGCCTCTAGAACTTGAGCGTGCATTAGAACCACCTGCAAGGTTTATTAAAACAGATTTCTGGATTCCACCCCCGAATTTCTAACGCACTGGGTCTGGGCTGTGGTTCGAGGAACTGCATGTCTAACATGTACCCAGAAGATGCTGCCGGTCCTGGGACCACACATTGAGAGCCACTGGTCTAGAATTCCCCAGTTCCTTACACTCCCTCACCGCTCTTCATCTGCGAAGAAAGATGGCGAAAGAAGTGTTAACGTAAAAAGTGGGAGGGAAAAAAAGCAGCTTAGCTTTAAAGTGAATCGTAACATTTTACAAAGGGCTTTAAAATTTAAAGGCTCAGTGGAAAAACAAAAGCAAGCCAGGGGGCACCCGGATTTGAACCGGGGACCTCTTGATCTGCAGTCAAATGCTCTACCACTGAGCTATACCCCCTCTGCCAATCAGCACGCGAAGATAATCTCTTATGGCCACTGCTGCGCAGGCGCGGTAGCGAACTGTTGAAAAGAAGTGAGGTTGAACATCTAAAAGATAGGGATCATATAAATCTCAGAAGATTTATTCACTTGGAAGCAGGAGTTGCTTTCTGAAGCTCTGAGCTAAAGATTCCTACTGATGGTGCAAGAAAAATATAATCTGGGGGTGTGGAAGGGAACGTTTCGAGAGCCTTTGATATCCCTTACATGGGGGCCTTCATGTGGGCTGGGGTCCCAGTCTCCTGCCCTGCTGGGGGCCCCTTCCTGCTTCTCGGAGCCTCTTTCTCTCAGATGCTCACGAGGCTTCCCCAGGCCTTTCTTCCCCAGCGTCCTTAGAAACTCAGCTTCGCCACGCCATGGAAGAGCCGTCAGGGTCACTGGCCAGCCCGACTAGGGGGTGCGCCTGCCTCCGCCCTACTGTTACAAGGGAGGGCGCTTTGTACCGTCCTTCAAGGGCCAACCCGGAGCTCCTCGCTCTCACTCACACTGCATTCCATCCTTGGACATACATACAGGATGAGCCACTGGCAGAGCCCAGGACTCCACCTTCACCCGCCTCCAAAAGAGAGAGGGTGGCCAGACCTGAAGATCCATCCCCTCCAGTTTGCAGGAGAACGGAGAACTCCTAAGAGGTGGACGTGGGGACTGCCAAAACACGAAAAATTCGTGTGTGGAGAGGGGGCACCCGGATTTGAACCGGGGACCTCTTGATCTGCAGTCAAATGCTCTACCACTGAGCTATACCCCCTCACGCCTTAGCGCTCTCATTAGAATAAATTTATGGGGAATAAGGGCGTGGTACTATCTGCTTTATCTTTTTGATCTGCAGGCTGAGTCAGAACAACCTAATGGAAAGAACACAAAACACAATGAAAATGGCTAAAATTCCTGAGTTCTTCCTCCACAATCCCACTTCGGGAAAACTACAAGATTAAGGAATCCTGTGCCCAGACTTTCCCCAAAGTGTCTGTTGCCTGGCTTGGGAAAGGAAGAGACCCACTGTCCCCAGGACCATCCCAGGACTTTCAGGTTAATAGCACTGCTCCCTGTAAACTGATGGACAGCCTGAGTCTCCACCCTGTCTCCAACTCTACCTAGATAGGACTCCTGAGCTTTTCCAACCCCCAGGGTCCCTCCTCTGCCTCTCCACTCCATTAGTCAGTATCAAACCTCTCCCTCCCCTAGGCCCAGGCAGAGCCTAGAGCTCCCAGTCCTGGCTGGCCAGGTACCAGCGCCCTCCAACTTGAGAGACGGTGGTAGAGCCCAGAGCCAAGAAGCCAGTCCCCTGGCCAGATGGGCCCTCCAGGGAGCCTCCCACCCCATTTCTTTGCAAAAAAACCAAAAGCCAGCTCGAGGAACAGGCAGAAGGGGCAGGCAGAAATTAGAGGTGAGCAGTTTTCAATTGCATTTATTACACCTTTATAAAAATTCTAATACAATATTTTTTTTAAATCATTACACAAATACAAACAAAATACACAGACCCTGTAATATTCTGGGATATTTGGGAGAAAGGGGATTCACATTGGCGGGACACTGAAGGGGTACCATGGAGTGGGTTAAAGTCCAAACGCTGTGGTCAGAGTCAACATCTCAGAGGACATGGGAAGGCAAGGAAGGCATGGAATCCCTGCAGCGCAATAGTGGTTCCTGTCTGGGACATCCTGTCCTCCTCCTCCCTCTCCCCTTCCAGGGTTTCACTCTACCCTCCTTCCCTGAGCCCACCCCCTTCGCTCTTCTGGGATTGCCTTTGTCCAAAGGGTATGGGACAAAAAATGGCTGAAGGGCCAGAAAGCTGGGGGAGGGGGGCGGTGAGGAAATAAAGAGCAGTTCCAGGGTCTCTTACTGTGCCCGCACACCCACATTTTTCCCACAGAAAGGCTGGGCGCTGAGCAGAGGAAGAGGGCTTCAATACATCCAACTGCTTCCCTGCTGTCTCCAAGAACACCTGCAGCAGCCATGGAGTGGGGGACAGCTTTTTCTGCTGTCCTGTCTGCAACAATTCAAGGTGTGCAGTCCTGCTCCTCAGGGAGGGGTTGGGCAGGTAGTGGCAATATCTCTGTCCATAGCTGTTCCTGCCCCCACCAGGGAATCATAGAAAAGTAATAAATAGCCACTTGGGTTTCCCACCCACGTTGACCATGCAAAACCCCCAAAGTTTCTGGTTTGGCCTCAGGCTGGGACATCAGTTAGCAGAGGCCCGAGATTGCATCCACTGGAGCCCGGCAGGCAGCCTGCAGGGAGGGAAGAACAGGAAAAATCAATATATCCCAAAACAATGATGGCCTTCAAGCCCTCAGCCCCTGCCCAGAGCAGATGGAGGTGGGTACCAAAGTTACATCCAATCATTCAGTCAACAAAGACAAACCGACATGAATGCCTGCCATGCATCAGGTACTGTGCTAGCGGCTGAAGGTACTGATGAAAAGTATAGCTTACATATATTTTTCTTGTTTATTATGAGACTCCTCCACTGGAAACTGAGCTCCATGAGGGCAGGGATTTTTGTCTGTTTTGTTCACTGCTGTTTTTCCAATGCCTAGAACAGTACTTGGCACAAAGTAGGTGCTCAGTAAAAAATTGTGGATTGGCCGGGTGCTGTGGCTCACACCTGTAATGCTAGCACTCTGGGAGGCTGAGGCAGGAGGATCGCTTGAGCTCAGAAGTTTGAGACTAGCCTGAGCAAGAGTGAGAAAAATTGGCCGGGTGTGGTGGTGCACGCCTATAGTCTCAGCTACTCGGGAGGCTGGGACTTTGAGCCCAGGAGGCTGAGGTTGCAATGAGCCATGATGGCCCCACTGCACTCTAGCTGGGTGACAGAATGAGACTCTGTCTTGAAAAAAAAAAATTGATGAATGGTGTTATTTACTCTTTACAGAAATTCTGGGAGGGAGAAGGTATAATTACCCTCCTCTTTACAGATAAGGAAACTCAAAGTCAGAGAGAGTCAGTGATTTCTGCCTGGACAGCTTGTCCCCTGGGTCTTCCCATGGCTGTCTCCTCTTCATGCAGGTCTCTGCTCAAAAGTCACCTCCTTGGAGAGGCTGTCTCTATTAGCCTTGCCCCCTCTATCACTGTAATCCAATTTCACTTTCTTCACACCACTTCTCAGTACCTAAAATTATTGTGTCTAGGTGGAGGCACTCTTTCGCCAATAGAATGAGCCCCTTGAGAGCAGGGACACTGTCTCACTCACTGCTGTGGGAAGGTGCTCGGCTGACTTGGCCTAGGGGCCAACTGCGAGCCAGATTCTGACAGGAGGGAGGCAGGAGAAGGGTGCTGATGGCCAGTCGTCCATTGGTTGGGCCAAGCCCTGGAGGTCCAGGTGGGGCAGCCACTTACCCTTCCCCTGTGAGGGCACAGCAGCCTTGTATATGCCACGGGTGGTCTTTGATGGCACTGAGAGTAAGGAATTGGGAGATCTCCATGGTGCTCATGGAGTCCTTCATGTCCTGCTTGTTGGCAAAGATCAGCACTGAAGCATCTCGCAGAGCCTGTGGACAGAGGAGCCCAGCTCCAGTCAGCCCGCCAGGCCCTGCCTCCTTGCCACTGGCCCATGAGTCCTCTCTGGCTCCCTCCCCAGCTGTCCCAGCAAGAGAAGCCCATGCCCAGGCAGGGCAGAGATGGGGGCCTGCCCAACAGTAGCAACCCCATGAAATGGCACCAACGGCTCATGGGATGCCTCTCAACCAGATGATTCATCCTTGCAACAATCCCATGAGGTGGGAATTGATGAATATCCCCATTTTGTACCTGGGGAAACTGAGGATTAGAGAGGTAAAGTGACTTGTCCAGGGTCTCACAATGAATGAGTCAGGACTTGAACCAGTGACTCTGGCTTCCGTGATCAGTTCTGCTGAGGGCATTGACATCCTTCATCGGGGATTAACTAGCCCTCCCCGTGCTGCTGGGATAGAGGCTCTCAGAGCCCACGGCATCAGGAATGAAGCTCAGAGAGGCTCAGTGATTAGCCTGTGGGCACACAGTTAGTACCGCTGGGCCCTCTCCCAACAGCAGGCACTTACCTCATGGGCCAGCATCTTGTACAGCTCCTCTCGCGTGGTCAGCAGCCGGTCCCGGTCCGTGCTGTCAATCACAAGGATGATGAACTGGCAGCAGAGAGGAGCCGTGAGTGGTGGCTTTCTCTTTGGTGAACGTGTTTCCTGCCCACTGTGCTCCCCCACTGGCCTCTGCGCTGGCCGGATGCCAGCCCCAAAGGAAAGAGACTGTGCAGTGTCAAGATCGCACCACCCTAGTCCCATTTTAATTGCCTTTCCTATCGCGACACGGGAGGTACACAGCACCCCTGTTTGTGTGCCGGAGGCTGTGTGTGTGCCATTAGGCCTCACCACAGCCCTGTGGAATCGGTGCCATTATTGTGCCCATTTTACAAACAAGGAGACTGAGGCTCAGTGAGGTTACCTATCTTGCTTTTGGCTACACAGCAGGCGAGTGGCAACGCTGGAATTCGAACCCAGCTCTGTCTCACTCCAGGAATTAAGCCACTGAAGTCTACTCCTGCCGTAGTAAGAAAGTAAGGCCCCCAGAGACAAAAGCCTACCCCATCCAGTGCATCAAACAGAAAGCTGCCAGCAAGCAGACCAGGCTGCCGGGAAGTACTCAAAAATTTTAACAGGCACTGCACTGTGTTAAGTATTCGACACATATGCATTAGCTATTGTTTTATTATTATTTAATTTTCACAACAAATCAAAGAGATCTTTACTATGAGCTCTATTTCACAGGTGGGGAAACCAAGGCTCAGAGAGGTTAAATGACCAGCTAATATCACACAGCTGCCTGGGGGACCCTCTAGCCCTGGTGCCCTCCTCACCTCGGTGTTGGAGTAATACGTGTTCCAGGTGGAGCGCAGAGCCTCCTGCCCGCCTATGTCCCACACGAGGAAGTGGGTCTTCTGAAGAACGATCTCCTCCACATTGCTACCCATGGTGGGACATGTATGGACCACCTCATTCGTCAGGCTGGGGAGGTAGGAGAGGGCACCAAGAGCTCAGCCCAGCCCACTCCCAACTCTGGCCTCCCTCTCCTCTACTCCCAAGGTAGGCTGAATCTCAGTCCAGGCTGACCGAGCATCTGCTGGGGGCCAGGTGGTGTGCGGGCACAGGGGGAATGAAGGCAGAGGTGAGACCAAGCCCTGTCCTGGCTTGCACCCCAGAGAGGGGAGACTTCTTAACACAGTCTCCTCAAACTTTAATATAGAATCGAATCACCTGGAGTCTGCCCCAGTGCATCTGGGCCGGGGTCTAGGGCTCTGCATTTCTAGCAAGCTCTTCCCTGATGATGTTCGGGCTGCTGGTCCATGGACCTCTCTTTGAGTAGCAAAGGGTTAGAAAGATGAGACAGACACGGTGAGGGACATCAGAGAGGTGCTTTGGGTAAAGTGGCAGAGAACACACACACATGTTTCTATTTAGAAATAATGCTTCTGAAAGGTTACCAAGAAGTTACAACAGGAGAAGAACTGGAAGTTAGGGGTGAGAGGGAAACTTACTTTTCTCTGTATATTCTTCTATTGTTGGAATTTTTCTTTTTTAGTTGTTAAGAACCATTTACACATATTGCTTTTTCAGGGAAAACATTGTCCTAAGTAAATAAAGTATCTTGGAGGCTCCAAAACGGGAGAGATGCCATCCAGAAAATGGATATGGGGAAAGCTCAGTGGGTATTTGCTCAGCACCACCCACGCGTGCCCGGCTCTGCTAGACCAGGGGCTACCAGGAGCTCAGTGGGCCTTTCGGGCTGAAGAAGGGGAAGGAAGTTAACAGCCAGAGGTCGCAGGGATGATAACAGAGGGACCTGCGCTAGGGGGAGCACGAAGCAGGGAGGCTAGAAAACAGAGGCACCTGTCAGCCTGTAACCCGTTTGGCAGGGGCACAGGGTAGACGGCAAGAGGCAGTGGGAGATGGGGTTGTCCATACCGTGCGGGATTCAAATGCCAGGCCAAGGGGCCACTACACCTGGAAGGTCACACCAGCGTTCCCCCCTCACTCCTCCCGGCTACAGGGGAGCTTGAGAACCCAGGGAGGAGCTCCCATGATTGGTCCAAACGCCTGTCAGTCTGATGGGAGGCCCGGCCCTCTCCTGTCCACACTGAGGGTCACTTACAGCTGGTAGAGAATGGTGGTCTTTCCTGCATTGTCCAGTCCCACGATGATAACTTTGTGCTCTGGAGGCATCGGGACAAAGGCAGAGTCAGGGCCAACCTTGATCAATGACCAAGGGATTGTGCAGCCCAGCAGGCCTCCCAGGAGGGAGATAGGTGCCGGGGGATCTGGCGGTACCGTTTCTGCTTCCCACTCGGCCCGGACACCTGCGCCACTCTCGGACAGTGGAAAAGAGAGCCAAGCCCCTACCTGATCCCACCTCCCTTCACATTTCTAGAAAATTGGTTGTCTGAAAGGTCCGGGGCGCTCTGGGCTTGCCAAGAGAAGGCGTCTGGGGAAAGAGCCGAGAGCAAAGTCACAATCGCAGGAAACCCGCGGTGGCCCCCAACCCCCGCCGCCAGCGCGGTTTAGAGCAGAGGAGGGAGGCTCGCCCGAAGCGCGCGGACCCAGGAGGAGCAGGCAGGAGGCTGGGGTAGCGGAGACCGCGGAGCAGAAGAGGAGCTCCCACGCAGGACTCCCGGGGTCCCGGGTCCTCCAGCGCGTCTGACCCCAAATCAGGGGAGCCCCAGGAGAGAGTAGGATCAAACCAGTCGCCTGGATGCCCTGTATGTTCCTTACCCTGGTTCCCAAAGATGCCCATCAACTTCGCAATCAGCTGTCCCATGGCACGTCCGAGGCACGGCAGGTGCAGGACTCAACTCAGGGGCCTCCGGAGCCGCAGTCGGCCCCGGTGCTCGGAGCCCCGCCCCCGGGGAGGCCGGGCAGGCTTAGTCTACAAGGTCGGGGAAGCCCTAGGCGTCTCCAGCTGGACCTGGGAATCCCCTGGGACACTGGCCCCTCGCGGGCGCTATGGACATCACCATGACGACGAGCTGCCTGACTGTCCGGGACCCTGGAGGCGCAAGGAAAATGGGGTCCCAGGCTCCACACCATTTCCTGGCCCTGTGAAAACTCTAGAGTTCTCTGGGTGGACTGCACCCCAACTGCAAATCAAGGAAAACTAAACAGTGCCCCAAAGCATATCCCAGCTCCCTCTCCTCCGACTGCCATGTCCAGGGCTCTAGACTGAAGCAAAACACCAGGCGACCCACTTCCAGCACTTACCAGCTGTGTGGGACAGACAGGACTCACTGGTCCTCTCTGAGCTGGGAGAATATTCCAACCTTCCACAGATCTCCAGTTGTTTCACTGGTATGGGTCTTGTGCGCCCACTCAAAGTGATTTCCCCTGGAGGAGGGCAGGGTCTCCCCTCCTTCTGCAGGTCCCTTGGTGCTAGGCAACTTCTAGGGATAAATTAATGCTCCTTCTACCATTCACTGACAAACCTACTGCATCTAAAGACAAGGATGGAGCAAGAAGAGACCCCCCCCCCAGCCAGAGACCCTACAGAGGGGTCCCAGATACTAAGACCCAGCAGAGGACAACATGGGCCGTGGGAAAACCAGGAGGCCAGGCTGGAGAAGGGACAAGAAGGGGGAGTTTTTCGTTGTTGTTTGTGAATTTCCTTCTTTGCTTAAACTGAAAAAAACCAGAAAACAAAAAGAGAAGTGGGAAAGGCCAATCAACCTCAGGCTGAGGAGGTCGCTAGAAGGAGCCTCCAGTCTCTTTCCACCACACTGCACTACCCTCCTACAGCCCGGTTACTGCGCCCTCCATCCCAGGTACCGGCCCTTTAACCGGTCCCCCTGCCCCTGCCCCTCCCTTTCCCAGGGCATCGTCCTCATGGCCCTATTAACCTTCCCACAGCACAGCTCAGGCTCCATTACTCCCCGGCTCATAAACCTTCAATGGTTCCCTACTGCCCACTGGATTCAAATCAGTCTCCTAACCTGACATTCAAGAGCTTCCATGAGCAGCCCCACCTGCCTTTGTAGATTTATCTCCCAGGTTCCGCATCCACGGTCCTTGCCCACACCTGCCCAGCTCTTCCTGGCTGTGCCTTTGCCTCTGCATTTCCTCCGCTCTAGTGCCTTTCACCTTCTCAGAAAGGAGAATGCCTGAGACCCTTTAGCTGCCTTGCCATAAAAGCCACCTAGTCCCCAAGCCCTGCTTCATTCTCCAGTCGCATGGGCCTTCTCCCTACCCTGGGATTAGACTGGGGAGTCTGTTTCCATCGACTGTGAGTCCTAGAGGGCGGGGTTCATATTTTGTTCTCTGCCATGTGCTCCCCACCCCTGCCTGGTCCGGTGCCTGGCACACAGTAGGAGTGTGCTGCTATTGGACTGGTGCAGACAGCCGGAGAAATGGCGCTCGGAGTATGAATAAAGGAATGTGAGCACAAGTTTAAGAGGATGGAGGAAGGCTGGGAAGTTTGTGCAGAGAAGAGGGAAAACAGCTCACTATAATCAGATGTTCATGCCACCCAGCTTGGTGCCCAGAGTTAGAAGCACAGAGAATTGACTGCCAGAGCCCATCTGGGGCTGGGGCTGGGGCGTGGGGCACAGAGGGCACTGGGGGAAGCAGCGTTGTCTTAAGCATTTTACCATCTGTTTCCTGGCATAGGGGGAAGGAACCTCTTAGGGCATCCTGCCCCCCTAGCCTCCACCAATTGCAGAATCGAAAGTGACACTCTGCAAGCTGGGAGCACATGTTGTAAACACACAAGAAGAGCCTTCTCCATTGCGAGGCCCTGAGCCTGGATCTTAGGGGGCATTTATTTATTTATCCATTCATTCATTTGACAAATATGAGCCGGGAAACATTCCAAGGAGACAAAACAGACCCAGGCCAGGTGTTTATGGAACTTATGGTCTAGAGGGGGAGACGAACACACAAACACACACACACACACACACACCCTCTGAGAGACAGCGGCTGGGAAGGAGTGATTCAGAAGGGAGGCAAGACACATTTGTCGAAGGAAGTGATTACTGGAGCTAAGACTTTTCTCTAAGATACAGGACTGGGACACCTGGCCCATGGTGGCCCCAGCTCAGTTCACTTTATTTTATTTTATTGTTTTGAGACAGAGTCTCACTTTGTTGCCCGGGCTAGAGTGCCATGGCATCAGCCTAGCTCACAGCAACCTCAAACTCCTGGGCTCAAGCGATCCTCCTGCCTCAGCCTCTGAAGAAGCTGGGACTACTGGCATGTGCCACCATGCCCGGCTAATTTTTTTTTCTACATATTTTTAGTTGTCTGGCTAATTTCTTTCTATCTTTTAGTAGGGACAGGGCCTCGCTCTTGCTCAGGCTGGTCTCCAACTCCTGACCTCCAGTGATCCTCCCGCCTTGGCCTCCCAGAGTGCTAGGATTACAGACATGAGCCACCATGCCCAGCCCAGCTCACTTTATTTTAGAACAGGGGAATCCTAGGACCTGAGGCCTCAGCTCACTTGGGGACAGAATGCACTGCAAAGACAGACGCAGCTAGTCAGGGAAGGAGATAAAGGGTATCAGGTAGGAGGGGTCCCCAGCACCTCACTTCCTGAGTCCCTGAGGTGACTGTGGTAGCAGGGTCAGCCTCTCTGGGTCTGATTTCAGCTGACTTCATGGTTCTTAAAATCTTCATATTTACAACCACCAACTTGCTGATGTGCAGCCAGAGTTAGTTGAAGGCTTGTGGTTACCAAGAAACAAGAATCTCCCTCCATCTCCCAGTATCCCCAAGCCAGCTAGAAATGCCCCTGCCTGCAAGTTCTGGGCAAATGCAATTTCAGGCAGAAGACACATGCAGAGGAAACAAAAACATATTCAAACATCTGCTTCCTCCTCTCCAACCCCTTATCCCCTACCCTTGCAAAAGCTAGCACTGAACTTGGGGGTCATGGGCACCACAGAACTTGAAATCCATATATCTGAGTTCACGTCCCTCCTCCATGGCTGTGTGACTGTGGACAAGTAGCTTGCACTCTCTGAGCTTTGTCTGTAAACTGGAGTTCATAATCCCTGTCCTTGATCCAGAATATCAGACTCCACCCAGATGTCTCTGTGGAGCTCCAGACCACGCACCCGGCTGTCTTGTGCTCTTCTCCTCTTGAGTGTCCCACAGGCACCTAAACCCACCTTGTCTGAAGCTGGACTTATTTCTGCCTCTAACCTAGTTTTTCATCTGCTTCCTAGGAGAAGACCACCACCCGCAGTCATCCCAGGTACTCCCCTCTCTCTCACTGGCCACTTCCAATCGCTCTCCAAGAGCTCATGATTGTAACTGCTAAATGTCCCTGGCTGTCATTGCTTCCCTTCCCATCCCACTGCTGTGGCCTAAGGGGAACCCTCCTTTCTCACCTGGAGTGTCACAGCTGTTTCCAGGCTAGGCTCTCCAAGCTATGCTTCAAACGACAACCGAGGCCATCTTGCCATCGCTACTTACAATCCCTGCACATCAGCCTAGGACAAAGCCCAGAGTCCTTGACATGACTCAAGGCCTGCTGTGACCTGATTCTGCCAACTCCTCTCTGGCCACCACCTTGAGAGTACACTTTGCTAGTGAGGTGCCAAGAACATGTCATGCACGTCCCCTGCTTCCTCTGCCTTGAACACTTATCTGCCCAGGTTAACCCCTACCCATGTTTCTACATTCAAGACACCTCCTCCAGGAAGCCTCTCCTGATCTCCCCAGGTTAAGGGAGTGATCCTCCTTCCAGGTTCCCACAATACCCAGTGCTTCCCACATCAGAGAGCTTATGCGCTGTACTGAAATTACCTGTGACTCCCACTTATACTTGTGCCTAGTACATAAGAGGTGCTCCACAAATGTGTGTTCAATGAATGAACACAGGAACGAATGATTCCATGGAAAGGCAGTGGGAAGAGCACTGTGCTGGGAGGCACATCGGGCTCTCATCAACTTTGCCATCAACTCCCCAGGGAACCCGGGTCAGCCACTCGACCTCTGGGACTGCCCAGTTCCTCTTTGATCCGCTAGCTCTTCATCTGGAGGGTCTCAGGGGATGCTGTCACCTCCTACACACACACACACACACACACACACACTGTCTCTCGTGCCCACATTGGGCCTGAGCATTCAGGTGGAGGACCCAGGAACTCTAGTCCTCCAGGGCCACCAGCCCAGAAACAAGAACCAGGAGGGTGGGGAAATGACTGTGGGTGCTGTGAGGCAGGTCACAGGTGGCTGCAGTAACAACTGTCAGAAGTCTACATCCTGCCAGGTGGAGATGGCAGGAAAAGGCACAGCTGCTGCTGACTTTCTTCCTCTCACTACTCAGGCTGAGACTGGTGGAGTCACCAATTTTCTCTGCGCAGTCCCCTCCCCACAAGCAGACCACCTCCCCACCCCCAAAACTGATTAACAGGGGCAGGAGTGTGGGGGGAGCATTAATGGAGCCAGAAGCTGCGCCTCTCCCTCTCCTAGGGTGTTGGTGCCCAGCAGGGCACAGCGAGGCCACAGAGGCAGAAAAACAAGAATATGCCCTTCACACATTCACCAGTGGTTCTGGATCCCACCCACTGAGTGACACCCCAGCTTCCCATTTTCCCCTGGCTACTTGTAGGTGTGGGGCTCGGGGCTGAGTGGGGAGCCGACTGGCCAAGCGGCTCCCGGTTTGGAGATGATGCACACGAAGGCTGAAAATCAAATAACTGTCTCTTCTTTGGAGTCAACAACTCAGAGTGCAGCAATAAGCTGCACCCACCCCTTCTATCCCTCTGCATGTCAGCAGCTCCCACGTGCCTAGGCTGACAACCTCGTGTTGGGAACAAAGAAGCAGGCTTGGGAAGTGGCCGCAAAGGACAGGACGGCGGTTTATATATGGCAAAATACTTCTCCTGGGGGAGTACAGACAGACAGACAGACAGATGGGGGCACAGGACTCTAGACAGGGAGGGGGAAAGGTTGGGCAGTGGTGTCTTCTAATCAGTAAGTGGAAGCTGCACCCCACCCCCAGGTGGGGGGTGGGGAAACATTGGCACAGGAGGTGGCGAGACAGGCATGAAGTGCCCATCCCTGAGGTGGGCAGCCGGGCAGGGCCCAGTCCTTGTTGGCACAATCGGCTCTCTCTGGCCCAGCTAGGATGCTGGGGAGGGGCAGGGCTGCTGGGCTATAGGGATGCTGAAGGAAAGGGATACCCCAAGGCCTCTCCTGGGGGCAGTGGACGTGGGTAAAGAACAGAACCACAAGAGGCAGATACAGAGCAGCGGCAGCAGCAGCCAAGCCCCCCAGGGGAGATCCCAGGTCCCGAGGCAACCGGAGTGTTCCATGGGCTCCACATCCATGGAGTTTCTGAACTCCAGACAATGCTTCCTGGGCACCAACCCACAGGGCTTCTCCCCTGGGGCCTCAGGGTGAGGGTGAAGGAGCAATTTTTTGGTTTAAAATGAGGCGGACCAGAGTGTTCCATGAGCTCCACACCCAGCTGGCACGGGGATGGGGATGGGGGGCTCAGATGCAGAGGGGCCCCCCTCTTCTGATGGCAGCAGGCAAGGGATGTCGTAGGCAAAGCTCATTCCTGGGGTAGGCAAAGGCTGAGGCATGGAGGTGGTGGGGTGGGTAGCAGCGTCTCAGGTGGCCCACTCCTCGGAGTTCTAGGCCCTGGCATTGCCATGGCCATGGAGGGCAGAGGGTGCTATATCTGATGCCTGCCAGTTCCCACCCAGACCCCTCCCAAGACAAGCTCCCCATGGAGTTTCCATACTGTAGCTTTCACCCACCAGACAATGCTGCCAGGAAGCTGGGGGGAGGGGCGGGCATGGTGAGGGACCCTGGATCTGGGGTTTGGGGCAGAGGGCCCCCATGGGAAAGATTCTGTGGCCTCCTCTCCAGTTTGGGAAAAGGGCCACTCCATTTAGGACCTTCACTTAGAGCCCCGAGTAGAAAGAATTAAGGAAGTGCACCTTTTCTCTGGGAGGGTAAGGGGGGAGAGCCCCCTAATATGGGGAAAAGGGGACATTTTAGCAAGGTGGATATCCCCCCATCCATCCACAGCAGGTATGTAAAAACCTATAGCTGAGGCTTAAGGGCCTCCCAAGAGCTGGGATAATACCACCAAAGAAACCCCAAACATTGAGCAAGGCATCTGAAAGGAGGGAGACAAGCCCCCTGGAGGCAAGATACACCTCAGGTGCTGAGCCCCTCTGTCCCTCCCCTCCCCCGGGTCCAGAGCCCTTCCTCTCATGGAGGAGCCCCTGCCTTTCAGCGGATGTAGACGCCTCGCCCCCAGCCCTCCAGCTCATTCTTGTTGCGCCCCAGAACCGGAGCCCCACCCTCCGCGCAGTAGCGGGCCTTATTCCGGCCCCGGTTCCGGTTGTCGGTCAGCTCTTCCTCATAGTCTTCTTCTTCATCCTCCCAGGAGCCTTGTCGGGCTGGTGGGGTGCTGCCCCCTGCAGGGTCTCCAAGCCCTGGCCCCTCTGAGGGGTCAGTCTCCATGTCCACACACGAGTCTCCCAGCTCCGTGTAGGCAGAGTTTCGGCTGCCGGGGGTGTCGGCATCAAACGTGTCTTGGCGGGACAGTGCCCGCAGGGTGCCTGCCCGGCCTGGTGGGTGGCTGCTGGGGTAAAGGCCTGGGGGCTGGCCCAGCTCCCCCGGGTACTCGTGCACGCTGGCGTGCTCCCCGGTGGCCCGTTCCAGCGGCTGGTCCCCGGAAGCAAGGTAGGGTCCCTGGTTAGCAGACGGACAGCACACACCATGCAGATGAGGCAGGGGTAAGAAAAACACAACAAAGCAAGACAAAGTTAGTGACAGCACCAAGACACCTAGCCGGGCTGAAGGAGGAGGATGCTGACTCTAGGGGATGGGCCCCTGGAACAAATGGCTCTGGAGCCCAGCCAGAGGACAGACCTCAAGGCATTCGCCCCCATCCCGATAGGGGGAGCCCAACTTTGTGAGGACCACAAACTCTCATGGTAACCATGGCAGAGAGCCATGAACAATTAGTCACCATTTCCTCAGCGCATGTCATTAATGCTAGCTTGGGGTTAATCAACATTAACAGCTCATTAGTACTACCACTTGTTAGTGGTTGATTGGGTTAGTCGCTGCCTCCAGTTTTCCAAATACATTAAGAGAGGATTTCAGCTCAAACTCGCTGACCCTGGCTTCTTCAGCCCACATCAGACCCCAATCATAGGTTTCCAGCACCCCAAGATTGATAGGATCCCTCCTCTGCCCCCAACAAAGACTCAAAGCAGCAGGCTGGTTGATGGGACCTCCTCCCCTGCTGGAGATGATGAAGTAGCCCAATGTCCTCAGCACCAAATGCCACTTGGATGTGAGCTGGTGGCCACTACCACCATAGAGGTTGCCAAGTGGGGTGCAAGGAGAGGCCTGGGTTCTTGTCCCACCCCTGCCACTTCAAGCAGTGTGACCCTGAGCAAATGATTCCCCTCTCTGTGGCCCGGTTTCGTGATTGTAGTGAGATAGGGATTAGACTACAGCAGCAGTTTCCAAGCTGTTCCCTGGAGACCTAGGGCAGGGTAGGGACGGCACAGAAGTGCTTCAGGGGTCCCCATGAAGGGGAAGCCAAGCCCCTAGCTCCCTCAGAGCAGAGCAAGGATGCCTTCTCTGTATACACAGCGACCACGTAAGATTCAGTGAATAAAGGGGCTCTGTTGCTGAAAACAAATTTGAAAAGCAACAGTCTAGAATGATTTCATGGGTTTCTTCTGGCTCTAACCTAGAACCATATACTTAATGGTGTGGTCTCAGGGATGGGCTGTGGCACTTACGGGAGGGGGTTGAGGCAGGATGGGGCACCCATGAGAGGGCCTTTCCTGAACTCTCTTTCACTGGGAGAAGGGTGGAACGTACAGCACCAACTCATAGATGATGATGCTACATTCTGGGTCTCTCCTGGGGTTGGGGCTCGGAGAGAGAAGCAGTCCCTGTGGGCTTAATGGCTCCTGCTCTGTGGGTTTCCTTGGGTCTTAGGGCTCCTGCTCTGTTGGGTCTAAAAAGGGTGTGGAGTCCAGCTAATGATTATATCAGTCTTCCTCATACTTTCTTCCTAGTCCCTGGTTTTACAAGGGCCCCAGTGAGCTCTCATATCTAGCAGGCAGCAGATTAATCCTATGGAACCAGGTCCAGGGAGGCAGCACCGTCAGCCCCCGTCCCATCAAGAACCACAGACACCAGAAGCTGCCTCTCACCACATTTTTTACAAAATAAAGCTCTTCCCTTCCTTCCCCATGTTCCTTGCATTCCAGTTCCGAGCCCTGGCGGGGAGGGAAGACGGGCGGGCACCCGCTACATGGCGTGTTCCTGCTGCTGGGGCACCGTGCTGCCGCCCCGCTGCGAGGCGTCCAGCCCGCCCCAGAAGCTGAGGTTTCTCCTGAGCGAAGTGAGCACCTGTACCTGGAGGTTGGAGACAGGGGCAGGGCTGGCGGCCAGGGCCGCGGTAGCCATGGTGCGGTTCAGCAGCGGATTGGGCGGCGTGCTGCTGGGCGGGTGTGTGGCCTTCCAATAGGCTTCCAAGTACTCGGCCAAGTGCTCGCACGCATCCTCCAATTGGTTCTCGTCCAGGATGATGTCGAACATTTCCTGTGGAGGTGGGGTTAGGGGCGGGGCTGGGATGAGCGGGGGCGTGACCAAAGGGGTTGAGGGTGTGGCCTGGGTGCAGTGGGTGGAGTCAAGGGGTTGAAGGACAAGGTTAAAAACAAGCCTCTCTATGTGGAGGAAGGGAAGGAGGGTTCTCAGATCTACAGATTGGCAGAACTGCTAGAGGTCTTGGCACTCAGATAATCCAACTCCCTCATTCTACAGATAAGGCAACCAAGACTGGGAGAGGGGGGCTTGACTCTCCACCGAGCAGGGGTGCTTCTGGGGCTCGAACCCAGTCTCTGCCTGTCCTGCGCTCTTTCCCCGAAGATCAGTCTGCACCTATGGACCTGGTCCAGGTGTTGCTGGTCACTCTGTCTCCCATGCAGGCCAGAGGAAACCAGGACAACCCAAATGTCCTCCCTCCCTTCCCTTCCCTGGGGTCTAGGCACTCACGGGAGGACACTGAGCCAGCTTCTCCGAGGCTGCTATTTGGACATTAAGGTGTTTGGACTGAGACTTCCCTCGGGACTTGATGAGCCTCTGAAGTACCTGGTTTGGGGAGGAGAAAAGGAAGAGGAGCTAAAGGACCCAGCCAATGCACCCGTAGGAAAGGCAAGGCCTGGTTGGATCTGCGTGAAGAGCCAGTGTCAGGGCCAGGGAAAGTGCTCAGTGACTCCCAGCCCTGAGCACCTCTGCAGAAATGATCTCACAAGTCCTGTGTCCACCCTATGCAATGCTGCATCTGTCTCCTAGGTCTCATGCCAGCCTCTCCTAGGGGCTCCATGAAGGGTAGTGATCATCCTTCCCAACCCTTCTGACCTTTTTTAAAGGCTTCATTCCCGAGGCCTCCACACCATGTTAACAACAGCAACAACAGTCTTCCTTTATCGGGTGCTTGCTATGAACCAGCATTGCTCTGTGCTTTTCACATGATCAGTTTAGTCTTGACCATATTAGGAAGCCACTACTGTTATTCTCATCTCAATAATCATAATCATAATGATAATAAAATGCAAAACCTAAATCTAATCATAAGGAAAAATCAGACAAACCCAAACTGAGTGACAGTCTACAAAACAGCTGACCATTCTTCCTGATCTGGTAATACATAAGACAAAAAGAAAACAAAAATTAAAAGACAAAAAAGATAAAATTTAAATATAAAAAAAGAAAAAAGAAAAAAAAACAGCTGACCTGTATGCTTCCAAATGTCAGCGTCATGAAAATCCAAGAAAGGCTGAAGAACTGTTCCAGAGTAAACAAGACTAAAGAGATATAACAACTGAATGCAACATGTGATCCTGGGTAGATTCCTGGATTCATAAAGGGCACTATTGGGACAATTGGTGGAAACTGAATATGTCCTGTATTTTAGATAACATTTCTTGAGTTTTATAATTGCACTGTGGTTATGTAAGATAATGTTCTTGTTTAAAGACATGCAATATCTACAAATTACTCTCGAATGGTTCAGGAAAACACACACACACAAACACAGACAAGGATTGCATCTGACTAGTCTTAAAAAAAAGATAAAGTAAAAGTAAAAATTTTCAAAATTAGTGAATCTGAAAAAAATTAGACTATGTTATTGTTTTTGTTTTTTTTATTGAGACAGAGTCTCACTCTGTTGCCTGGGCTAGAGTGCCCTGGCGTCAGCCTA
>VBSM01003215.1:16121613-16134955 GCA_008086735.1 Cheirogaleus medius | reverse complement strand
AAAAAAAAAACAAAAACAAAAAACAGGTTGAATCTTCACAATATGATGGAGTTTTCAGAAAAGGAAACTAAGGCTCGAGGAGGTTAAGTCACACATTTAGTAAGCAGCAGAGCTGGGATTTAAACCCAAGCAGCCCAGCTCCAGAGCACTGTTCTTAAACCATGCTGTCCCTGCTGTCCCTGCCAGGGTCAGGCTCCAGCACCCACCTTGGGAGAGGTGATCTTGATGTAAACAATGATGGGGGCCAGTGAGGTCTTGGACAGCTGGGCTGGGTGGTTGATGGTGTCGGCATCCAGAGCAACCAACTGAAGTGTCCGGGCCAGCTCGAAGATTCTCTCGATCTCACTCTGCACCTCAGCTGGGGCATGGAGTCACAGGGAGGAGGGAATGTAAGGCGGCCCCCCAGGAGGCAGCATGCGGAGGGAACACTCTGGAGATGGGCCTGCCCACCACCCCCCACCCTTCCCACATCTGGCCCGGAAAGGGGGCAGAGAAGAAGGCAGGGATGGGCTCACCCAGGCTGGAGCGCGTGTTGGAGCGCTCGATGATGATGTGCTTGCTGGGGTTGTTGAGGACTGAGCGCTTAGCCAGGGAAATGTCCGCTGTCACACGAGTGATGGAGATCCTGGGGGACAGGGTGGAGAGGCAGTCAGGGGCTGGGTGACCTGGAATGCCCTGCCCACTGCCCCACTCCAGGCTGCCTCCTGTCCCTCAGTCAAGAGTCCCAGGACTGTCATTCAAGGCATCCTGCCCAGCTCCGGCAGCAGACAGCCGTGGCGGGAGTGGGCAGCAGTTCCCAGGGTCTTACCTGCCATCAAACCGATGCTTCAAGAAATCAAATAAAGCTTTCTGCATCATGTCTGTAACCTGGGGTTGGGGATTGAGGGAGGGAGGGAGAAGTCAGGCATTGAAAGCCACTCAGGAGGTTGGGCTGCTTGGTATTCGTACCCTCATGGACCACTTTCTTCTGAAATTCCCAAGATGAATGGGCCTCTATGGGGGCAGGGAGTACTTCCGGGTCTGAGGGGCCTTCAGTGCAGTCTCTGATTCCAAAGGTTCTTCCAGGTGGTATCTCTGGGAGGGCTCTTCCGGGGGGATTCTCTAGGGGACTGGGCCCTTCTGAGTGGGTCTCCCTGTGAGTTGGGCCCCTCTGGGGGTTTTCTCTGAAGGTCTGGGGATCCAGGCCCTCTGGGACACTTTGGGGATCCGGGCCCTCTGGGGGATCTCTCTGGGATCTGAAGACCTCCCTATGGAGTCTCTCCGAAGGCCTGGGCCCCTCTGGGTGCACTCCCCGATAGGGGCTCCTACCTCATAGCCCTTGAGCGATGGTCCCACCAGGATGATGGGCCTCATGGAAGGTACCACGTCATAGGGGGGCACATGCTCTGTCTGGGGGAAGCAGGGAGGGGAACCCCAGAGTGGAGATGGTATCAGCCCCTCTCCCCCAGCCTCAGGCTCCCCCATGCATCCATTCCTCCCCCTGGTCCCAGAGCCCAGAGGTGGGGATCAGGGTGGGGTTAGGGAGGGATGGCCAAGGAGAGCCAGGGAGGGAGAGGGAAATGGGGACAGATATGGGAATCGGTGTTAGAAGGTCCCCCTAGCTCATCCCAGGGAGTGGGAAGGGGACACAGAAAGCTGTGATACTCACCGACTTCTGCTTCTGTTTGGCTGGGTCCAGAGAATGCCAAAAGAGGGGGTGGGGAGGAGGGAGGGAAGGGGACCCAGGCAGGGGCAGAGGGCAAGGAAGGAGCCAGGACAAGAGAGGGAGGGAGAGCGGGCAGACCAGGAGAGATAACAGGGCATGCGTGTTAGTGACAGACAGAGCCAGAGAGAGGGGACGGGACCCCATGCCACAGGGGAGCCAGAGACGGCCCTGGACGAGGGCTGTGAGCAGGACTGACAGTGAGTCCAGCTGACTTGGGACTATACAGATACATCCTCTCCCCTTTCTAGGTCTTGGAAAAGAGCTGGAGAGAACGACAGCCCCTAACTTGGCACCCACTTCCTGCCCCAGTGCATGCCAGCCTGCCCATTTTAAGGGTTCCCTTGACTGTGTTGCTCTACAGCCAGTAGACGGCCCCTGCCCCGCGAGTGCCCGTCCATGGAGTCGACAGAGGGCAAAGAAGGAATGCCACTCCGCTCCCCACTTCACACGCCGGGGTGGGGCAGACACGGACAGTCCACTGGCAGTGAGGGAAAGGTCAGGTTTTGTCAGGACCAGACCCTGCCTCCTCAGGGTGGGCAGCCCTCCAAGGGCAAGAACCAGCCCTTCCTGGGGAGCAGGCCCGGGTGGGGCTGTGCGTGAAGATGGCTGTGTCCGTACTACCCTTCCCTCCACCTCCGCAGGAAGCCCCAATGCCCACAGAATAGGCTTGTACCCCACGTGAATCCATTCCAGCCCCTCCCCGCCACCAGAGAGCTGGGCCCTGACTCCCCCGCCTCTTGCCAGAACCCAGCAAGAATTACCTTCTTAAAGAAGGGGATGCGTTTGCCGTGGGGTGGCGGGGTGGTGACACTGCTAACACTAGTCTTGGCAGAGCCACTCTGCTCAGCAAGCTCTGCCTCCTCCTCCTCTAACTCTAGGGGGTCTAGTTCAAAGGCTAAGTTAGTCATTTCGTTACCTGGACCGGAGAGTCAGGAGAGAGGGAGGAGGGAGGCGAGGTGGGGAGGAGTGAGATGGACGTGGAGACACAGTACAGAACGCAGGGGTGGGGGTGGGGAGAAAAGAAAGAAGAAGAGGTGAATGGAACAGGGCTGGGAGAAATGAAGGGGGGCAGGGGAACCAGGCAGAGAGATGGAGCTGCCAAAGCAAGGGCAGAGGAGAGATGTGACAGGCCCAGCCTGGGGGTATCCTACTCTTCACGGACCGGGCACCACCGCATGTGTATGGGGGACTTAGGATGGGGTGCCTCCTACTGCAGGGGAAGGAGGGGCCAGGAAGTGGGGGACCACCCCACCCAGGAGCTGCCCCCCAACCCCCTGGGTGGCAGCAGCTCTTACCACTGGCAGGGGGCGTGGGGCGGCGCGTGCCAGTCACCACGTCTCCCAGACTGGAACTGGAGTTGTCACCTGATTTGCTGTGTGAGCAGAGAGGCAAAGGGAGCTTGTGAGCAAAGAGGTAGGCGTGGGGGTGGGAGAATCCTGTCCTCTCCCACGCCGCACCCCCTGGAGGTTCTCCAGCCCCACTAGTGATGCCGGGGGCAGCTCTGTGCCCTCAGAGCCAGGGGTCAACCCCTGAGGCCTCGTCCCAGCTGGACGGCCTCTCCCGGGGTTGGGAGTGCCCACCCGCAGCCAGATACCTGGAGCTGAGGCGGTTCTGGCGCAGCTTCTGTTCCTGCAGCAGGCGCAGGCTGTCCAGTTTGACGGGGCTGGGGATGAAGCCAACCTCGCAGCCCTCCTTCACCAGCCGCCCAATCCACCAGTCATTATTGTATTTCTGTGGACAACACGGCAGATGGGGTGGAGATGCCGAGAGGGAAACTGGAGGTGCAAGCAGCAGTCACCCTCCAGGACTCGGGTTCCCTGTCTGGGGGTGGCACCCTCAAAGCTCCCCACCCCCGGCTCCAGCCTCTCTGTAGAGCCCCCAGTTCCCAGGGCAACTCTAGGACCAGCATCCTCTCTGGCCATGGACCACCCCTGCCCCAGGACATCCCCATTCTGAGAGTCCCCCTTCCGTGTGCCCACCCTAATCTAGAAAGGCTGTAGAAGGAAACGCTGACACCAACATGTCCCTGGCACACTGCCACTCCATTCAGACCTCCTCACAGACCCTCGCAACAGCCCTGTGACCTGGGCATCACCACCCCATTTTACCAATGAAAAAGTAGAGGCTCAGAGGGGTGGAGAGATTTGTCTAGGGCCACACAGCAGATTCAGCCCAGCTCTGCTTGGCTCAGAAGCCTTTTTTTCCACTAAAGCTGTGGCTGGCCCTCTCCCGCCACCCACTCCCCTGCCCTCCCTCCAGACACCGATCATTCTCCCCACCTCCTTGATATGCAGGAAGTCCTTGGGCTCAAAGGTAATGGCCACTCCCTGCACAGGCACCTCATCCCCTGGAGATGGATTGTAGCCGACATTTGTCCTCACAGCAAATGCCACCGGCTTGGTCTAGAGGAGGCACACAGGAGAGGATGACAATCAGAGGTCAAACTGCAGTGTAATGTACAACTTCCTGACGGTGGTGATCATGCAGATATTTGCTTTGTAAATTGTTCATTAAAATGTATACTGAGGCTGGGTGCAGTGGCTCACGCCTGTAATCCCAGCACTTTGGGAGGCCGAGGCGGGAGAATCACTTGAGCCCAGGAGTTCAAGACCAGCCTGGGCAACATAAAGAGATCCCATCTCTACAAAAATAAAACATAAAAATAAATTAGCCAGGCGTGGTGGGTGGTGCTCGCCTGTAGTCCCAGCTACTCAGAAGGCTGAGGCTGGAGGATCACTTGAGCTCGGGAGTTCAAGGCTGCAGTAAGCTATGATTGTGCCACTGCATTCTGGCCTGGGCAACAGAGTGAGATCCTGTATCTAAAAGAATAAATAAACACATGTTTAAAAAAAATGCAATATTAGGCCGGGCATGGTGGCTCACACCTGTAATCCTAGCACTCTGGGAGGCCGAGGCGGGCGGATCGCTCAACGTCAGGAGTTCAAAACCAGCCTGATCAAGAGCGAGACCCCGTCTCTACTAAAAATAGAAATAAATTAATTGGCCAACTAAAAATATATAGAAAAAATTAGCCGGGCATGGTGGCGCATGCCTGTAGTCCCAGCTACTCGGGAGGCTGAGTCAGAAGGATTGCTTGAGCCCAGGAGTTGGAGGTTGCTGTGAGCTGGCTGACGCCACGGCACTCTAGCTTGGGCAACAGAGTGAGACTCTGTCTGAAAAAAAAAAATGCATATTAGTGGTTTGTGTGGTTTTCTCTGTGTGTATGTTAACTTTTGCAATGAAAAAATAAAAAAGAAAGCAAAAATATAAGTCAGCCCTCTCAGTGTAGAGGGGGCATTGTGGAATGACAGGTGTTGGTGCTGGGGGTTGGGGGTACAATGAATGAAACCCAGAAGGAATAATAATAATAATGACACTAGTTAGCCTTTACTGTGCCAGGGACTATGTTAAATGCTTCATTCGTATTATTTGACTTATTAGTCACAAAAATCCTATGAAGTTAAGTGGTATTATTATCTTCATTTTAATGAATGAGACTGAAGTCACAGAAAAAGTCACAGAAAAGCTGTGACTTGCCTAAGATCACACAGCTACTAAGAGCCAGGGCTGAGATTCTAGGAAGTTTGATTCCAGGAAGAAGTGGGAATTTTTAGCGCTTATCAAGCCCTTATTTTGGTGGAAACAGTAGCAGGCACCGATCACACTGTGTAAGGAGGCAGGTACCTGGTATCGTAGCCCACAGCCTGCAGGTGAGGGACAAAGGCACAAAGAGGGCCAGTGCATAGATACGAAGCAGCTGGGCCGGGACTTGACCCTGGCTCTTAACAGGCTCTCTCTAAGGCCTGGGGGTGGGGGAAACAATGCCAGCACAGCCCCTCCCCACATATTTTTCACCTTGGCTTTCTCGAGCTGAGCTAATGCCTGGCGCTCTGCCTCCTTCCTTAAGGCTTCCCGGTCCTCCTCCAAAGATACATCAGAGTCCGATGGACGGCTGGTATAGGACTCCGCTGAGCCCTAAAAACAGAGAGAGCCAGCTCAGGGCCAGGGCTGCCTCCCCCAGCTCCTGGGCCTGGGAAGCCACGGAGGTGCCACCCATCGTGGATGCCTCAAGCCCCAGCCAGTCCCGCATGATGCCACAAGGGCTAAGAAAAAGCAGTATTAGGTGGAAGGGGCCAGGAGCTGAGGTTTGTGGGCCCCTGGGAAAAGTATGGCCCTAGGGAGGGTGACAGCAGCAAGCAGGAGGTTAAGGCAGGTCCAAGGACAGCTGCTTGGGGCCCAGGGAGGGGTGGGAACCTGATAGGGGCACACACAAGGGAGGAGTGCCAGGGGATGAGTCTCCACCCCCGTTCCTCCTTCCCTCCCCTGCCCCCTGCACCCACTGAGATAGACTCAGCAGAGATCCAATGGCAGGCCTTCCAGGGACTGAAGTCACCAGCTTGGGCCTGAGTTTTCTGCACAATTGGCAGTAGGTAGCCTGCTCGGCAGTGGGCATGATGAGACCACCACAGATTTTGCTATCTTCTGCTCGAGGGTGGAGGGAGATAGACTGGCAGAATCAGACCTCCCCACTCACAACAGAAACCCTCAGGCTCTTGTAAGATCTAAGAGAACCCAAGATTCTCAGGGTGGTGTCAAGAGGCAAGTTAAGAGCAGAATATGGGGCAGGCGTTTCCCCAATACTCAGGGCTCCCAGGTGCTAAGGTTAAGGCAGACTCAGATGTCTGGCTGTGCCAGGAAGCTGGCTTTGACCACACTGGCCAACCCAGAGCACAGTGAACTCCTTAGGGATGGACACATATGTGTAAGACAATGTAGGCTGTACAGACCTGCAGTGGAAATGCACATGCTTATTCACACGTGTGCTTGGATGCGCAACTGCAAGCGTGTTTCTGTGGGTGTGCTCCGTGGTATGTGCTGGCTGTGCAGAAGTGAGTTTGCACAGCTACACAAGCACGTCCCAGGGGCACCCCAGGTGTCTGTGTCCCTGATGGTGGGAGGCACATGAGGGCAGGAGCCAGGAGGTGTAGACTTGCATGTGACAGTGCGGGGTGGGGTTGGACGAGGGGTGGGCGGTAAAGTGGGGAAGAGCAGGACTACAGAGATGTAGGGGGTCTTTCCCGAGAGCAGAAAAGGGTCACTTGGCCAGGAATGTCCATTAGCTTGGCATGAAGAGGACCTGGGAAAGAGGAAAAGACCAAGTCCCACCTCTCCCCAGAGGCCCCTGGGCATTAGCTGGTACAGTTGCCTATCCCTTTCCGAGCCAAACCACGAAAATGGGAGGCTCGTGGAGGAAGTGGGGGGTTGCGGGGGTCTAATAGAGGGTGGAAAAGAGACACAAAGATGGGAGAGTGAAAAGAGCTTAGCCCCCACCCTCCACCTTGCCGATGGGAGCACTCAGAGCCAGAGAGCGAGACACCCCCAGAGTCAGAGAAACAGACACAGAGGTAGATTGGCACAGAGGCACTCACGGACCCCAACACACTCGCAGACAGACAGACACACACATCAGAAATGGCAGGAGACAAGAAGCAGTGAGGAGGCAAGGAGACAGCTGGAGCGAAGGCCCCCCTCCACCAGATTTCCCGAGGGGCTGCTCTACCCACCGCCACCCCTGCTCCATCCCAGGCTCACCACCACCAGGGTCCGGCTGGGGCTGGGTACCTCCATCCCGGTGCCCTCAGTGCCTGGCCCTGCTGGCCTACGGGGTGGCCCAAACCAAGTTCCCCCAGGGTGCTCAGGTTACAAGCAGAGTTGCTACATGTGCAAACTGCTAGGGTATATTTAGCTCAGAGATGTGGCAAGGACTTCCCCCCCACTCCCCGCCACCTCCTGGGGGTCAGAGCTGGGGAGCTAAGAGGAGAAAGAATTGGAGGCTGGGGTCTGACCCCTTGGGGTGGCAAACATTGAAGGAACCAAGACTCTTTTCTGCCAAGACAGGCAACAAAAGCATGGCGCCATTCTTCCCAGCCCTGGCCCAGTCCTTCAACAGGCAGGATAAGAGAGCGATTAAAGAAGGGACTTCCTGTCTGTTCGTATACTAAAGAAAGGGTGGAATGAAGGAACCTCTTCCTGAACCTCCCAAGTCAGGCCGGGCTCACATGTGCCAAGCATTGTAGAGACAGAAGAATCAAAAGAAGGGCCTCTCACCCCAATCTTTTAGGGATCTGCCTGGCATTACTCTCTCCTGGCTCAAGGGAGTAGGGAGGTGAGCCCCCAGGGGCCCCTCCTCCCTGCTGTCCTCTGCCCTCGGATGCCCAGCCCATTTCCTCGTCAATGTACTCCTCTCCCTTATCTGATCCCAGGCCCCTCTTGCCTTTTTTGGGTACCAGGCTTTGTTGAGATGCTCAGTAGTCATAGCAACCACATGCCTCTCTCATCACCTCTCCCTGAGCCTAAGATGGCCTGGGGTTGAGAGTTAGGAGAAATGTGACAGTGGCAGCTTCCTGCCTGAGCACAGGGAACCCCCAAAAGCTATTCTCAGTCCCTCCCCTCCGGTCAGGGGTGCTGTACTACAGTCCTCTCTAAAATCGGGGACTCCATGCCTCAACTGCCTCCCTATCACACGTTCTCTCTGAATATTAAACAGTCATGTCTAGATGTGAGGAGCGTGTCTCCCTGATTAGCACCTCAAAAGGGCAACAAGGACCCAAATGTCACTGCTCTTCATTTCCTAGGACCTGCCTCTACCCCACCCTGTCACAGATTCTGGGGGAGGACATGGAAGCAGACAGCCGGCAGGGGGAGTGGGTGACAGCCCAAAGCAAGCTAGGAGGCAGGCCAGGCTGTCCCTGAATGAGATGACGCAGGCAGGCAGGCAGCAGGAGCTGGTGCCTGGTGCTGGGGGAGGGGCTGGGTGCGGGCGGGGGCTGAAGGAGTGGGTGCAGCTGACAGTACATCCAGGGAGGTCACAGGGAGTCAGGGTGATGGGTGTTTCCAGGCAGGTAACAAATGACAAGGGAAAGAGTGCCTGGAGAAAGCCACAGACCCAGCTCCCCGAGGCTGGCCTCCACCAACCAGCCACCTCCCTCCTCTCAGACCGGCCTCCCCCTTACCTGGCGGACAAAGCTGTTGGATGTGGTATCTGAGGACGTGCTCCCATCCGACCGTTTGAACCGCCCTTTCCTCTTGCTGTATTTGCCCTGGTGAAGCCAGGAAGGAACAAGAGTGGAATCAGAAAGGACTTTTCCCAACCCTCATCCACCAGCCCCAGAGCCTGAGGAATTCATTCCCTGAGCAGAACAGCCCCACCCCCACACCCCTGCATCTCCTTCTGGAGGTGGTACAGCCCGAGGGGAGGGAGGGTCTCCCATCTTCACAGAGAGGGCCCAGACCACAGCCAGGAGTGGGGAACAGCGTAAGAGAACCCTAGGAGGTCTGCACGGAAACCCCTAAGCCAAGCCAGAGAGGCAGGGAAGGGGGAGGCGCTGAGAGCGGGAGGCTCGTTAGCAGCAAAGCTAATTAAGATGCTGGGCAGGCTGCAGAGGCCTCCAAGGAAGGGAGAGGCTGCCTGCAGTGCTGGGGGGCGGAGAGCGGGGAAAGTCCGCCTTCCCCTCCTCCTCAGCTGGAGCAGAAGGGGGCTGACTGTGCCCGCCCCGCCCCGTGGCTCCTAGGGAGGAGGAATTGGAAACCCAGGGCCCAGCTTGGCTTCTCCCCTGCACCCAACTCTTCCCTTCGCTTTTCAGAATGGGGGGGGGGGTAAAAGCTCTGAGCTCTTGAAGCCCCAAAGCTAGCTTTCTGGGGAGGGAATGGGGGCAATGTATTTGGAAAGCAAACATCCAACCCCAATCCTAGCCTCGCGTCATGGGTCTGATTTGGCTCCCCACTCCCACCCCTGCCCTGGCAGGACTTTTTCTCAGCCCCCCTCCTCACAATCACAGTGGCCACACCCCTCCCTAAGGGGGCAAGAGGGATCATGCTTCCACCTTCTACCCCCAGCTGCCACTGCCCACGCCTGTCCCCATGGTACCCACCAGGCTACGTCAATCTAAAAGCCCTTGGCCCCACCCCACGCCCAGCCTAGGACACAGCCCCACAGGTCCCTGGGGGGTAGGCTGGCTCTTGGCTTGGGTGGAGTGGATACTGCCTGACCGCTGAGGCAGCCACACACTCAGGTTAAGAGCTTCAGGTATTTCCAGGCCTCCTGTGAAAAGGAGCTGCTTCTTACCCTCCTCAACTGCCAAACACACACTTGGCCCAGCCGGGTCCAGGATGGGAGAGTGATTGAGGGTTCAGACCTCCAATCACTGCACCCAGCCTCCATCCTAGACTTTCTCTGGCCAAAGAACCCAGGTGAGCCATGACCAGCCTGGGGACTCTGGCTCTTGGGACCTGAGGAGGATGGACAGTAGGAGAGACCCGGGACCCTTCCAGGACCCTCCCTCCCCTCCCCATCTCTCAACTAGACATATACCCAAACTCTAGTTTTGAGGCTCCCTATAAACCTAAGAGGATCCCCCAGTGAGCCCCACGCTCTTTCACACCGCCACCAGCCCCCCCCCCAGGCTGGGCAAAGGGAGTGACTCTCAGAGGGACAGGGGACAGCTGAAAGGAAGGCCCCAGTCAGCTGCCTCCAGGCTCCAAGGGGCCTGGGGTGGAGAAAGGAGGTATTTTTAGGTCTGACCTGACACTCTACACACCCATGGACCACATTGTCATGGTGGTTACAGTTGCTCCAAGCTGACCCCAGCAATAGAAGAGTTAATGCTATCCTTGGAGAAGGACAGTCCCAAAGATATCCCCTGGACACGACCACTCCACACCTTGCTGGTTACCCCATGGGAACCCACCAAGCCCAAGAACGTCCTTTCTTCGGGGTAACCTAGGGACATAGGAAAAGTGCGTGAGTGGGGGCGGGGCGGCAGACCCCTCCCCAAGGTAAAACCGCTTTTTCCCCTCCGGACACTGAGTTGGCATCCATCCAACTTTCCAAACTTTGGAGGCGTTTTTGAGGCGGCAGGGGAGAGGGGGAGCCGTGGTAAGCCAACGTGGGTGTGGGGGGAGGGGAACTGGTCCAAGATAGGGATGGACCCGAGGGGGCTGCGAGGGGGGCATGGCCCTGGGCTGGCCCTTTCCCCACCCTCGAGATCCAGCGTCTGCAGCCTCGAAGGCCTGTTGGCACCGCCCTCTGACCATCGCCTCGGCCATCTCCCAGTGCCACCCCCGCCCCACCCACACCCGCTCTGCGCCCCCAGGCGTGCTCTGCGTCGCCCCTCTTGCCTGGCTCGCTTTACAGCCTCCCTCAACCTCCCCTTCTCAAGGCCCGGATCCCCCTTGCCAGAGCCCCCACCCTCAGCCCACTGGAGCCAGTACCCCAGCAGCGGGGACCCTGACGCCGGGGAGACTACGAGGCGGGGGTGACAGGCGGCCCACCCACCCCCTCCCAGCTCAGCAGCACCGCAGCCCAACTCTCGGCCAAGCACCCATCAATCATTAACCCGCGAGGATGGGGGGCGCGCAGGCACCCCTCTCCCCTCCGCGCCCGGCATTATAACCCCTTACTCCTCGGCGCTCCTCGAGCCGACCCCAACAATTTCTGCGTTCGGCCCCCTTCCCTCGGGCCCATCCACCACGCCTCACCTGCGGGCTGGGGTCGAAGACCTCCATGGGGATCTCCTGGGAGGGTGGGTAAGGGCCCCGGGACATGCTGGTCTTCTGGACCATGGAGAGGAGCCTCCCCTCCGGCCGCCGGCCCGGGCGCCCTCAGCGCATGGGAGAGGCCGTCGGAGCCGAGAGCAGCGCAGCGCAGCCAGTACCCGGTCCAGCCACACAGCCCGGCCTTCGGCTGCCCGTTTCCTGCCTTCCCTCCCTCCTCCCGCTCTCGCCACTGCCACCGCCGCCGCCGCTGCCTCCGCGGAAGGCTCAGCATCTCCCCCCGCACCCCCCGCCCCTCCCTCCGCCCGCCCCGGCCCCGCCCCTCGCAGCCCCTCCGCCGGCTCCGCGCACACAATGGGAGGGCGGCAGTGGCAAGGCAAGCCTCTCCCGGCTCTGGAGGGGGGCCGACGGTTGCCTTCTGACTGGCCTAGGGTGAAGGCGGCCTGCTGGGACCCGGCTGGGCGAAACCGGCCAAGGGGCTCGGGGGTGGAGTGGGGGGCGGTCTACCAGTGGATGCCGAGCGCTGATGGGGGTGAAGCGCGGATTGGCATAGCTGGCACCGCCCCCCTTTCCATACCAAACCGCTCTTCCAGCCGGTCTCCCCAACCCACTCCTGCTTGGGCCACCGAAACTTCCCGGTCCGGTCCCGGTGATCCTGGAACCCAGCTTTAACTCCTTTCTCCCCAGTGTGGGGTCCAGGCTGCCGTGAACCAAACAGAAAGGCCTCCCTCCAACATGGTAGGCTGAGGCTGGGATAGGGAAGGTCTCCAAGGGGAGATCCCAACAGAGATAGCAAAAGAATCCCAGGGACCCAGGAGTCCTTCTGCCCTAATCGGTCGCTAGGATCCCCCAGGCTCTTCCGAAGGGCCAGGAGTGGAGCTGAGTGAGGTCACCATTCCTTGGAAGAGAAAGGAAAGAGGAGGAAGAAATGGGGAGCAGAGAGAGGAGAGATTGGTAAAATCAGATCTCGTGACCTTTGACCTAGAATTGCTCTACCTTTATGCTTGATTTGGGGACAAATATCCAAGGCTTGGACTCCACCCACCAGAATCAGTGGAGAGAAGAGGAATGTGGGATTTTGGCAAGAGACCTTGGTGCCAATTTGGCTCAGGTTCTTTCTGTGTGTGGCCCTGGACAAATCACTACACCTCTCTGATCCTCAGTTTCCTCTCCTATACAATGAGTTTGCTGGTACTGTGCTGTCTTTTGTCACCTGGGATTATTGGAAGGATGAGGAAGAATTAAATGATGGATTGCTGGTGTATGTGGAGAAGCTGTAAGTTGCAGTGGTCATTCATAACAGGAGGACTCATTCCCTCTCTACTCTACCCCGTCCCCTGCTCCACAAAGAGGGAAGATGAGAAATAGAAGGGAGAAGGCTTGCCCGGGTCAAATGACCCTAAAATAAGGCCAGCTTGCTGTAGTCTGCTGGGAAACTATGGGATTCCTCCTCACCCTGGATTCTGATAAGTGAATGGCAGCCCAGGTCATTTCTCTGATTATATTGCCTTGGGGGAGGAGGAGCAGTGAATGAGGATGAAGCCCATTAGAATGGTTCCATGAAGAATTCCAACCCTGGCCTGGCGAGGTGGCTCATGCCTGTAATCCTAGCACTCTGGGAGGCTGAATCAGGAGGATCACTCAAGGTCAGGAGTTCGAAACCAGCCTGAGCAAGAGTGAGACCCTGTCTCTACTAAAAATAGAAAGAAATTAATTGGCCAACTAAAAACATATAGAAAAAAATTAGCTGGGCATGGTGGAGCACGCCTGTAGTCCCAGCTACTGGGGAGGCTGAGGCAGTTGGATTGCTTGAGCCCAGGAGTGTGAGGTTGATGTGAGCTAGGCTGACACCACAGCACTCTAGCCCTGGCAAGAGTGAGAATCTGTCTCAAAAAAAAAAAAAGAATTCCAACCCTGAGCAGGGTTCCCACCTGCCCCTTGGGGACAAGAGAGCCTGACATGACAGGAAAGCATGGGCTTTGCAATCAGGAAGATCTGTGTTCTCAATCTGTTACCTCAGCTGTAAAATGAGGATGACATTAATTGTGTTGTGAGGAAATGGCATAAATGCTGCTTCCCTTTCTC
>VBSM01003215.1:16077693-16092995 GCA_008086735.1 Cheirogaleus medius | reverse complement strand
CAGAGTGCTAGGATTACAGGCGTGAGCCACTTCGCCCAGCCCCAATCCATGCCTTTCTTTATCACTTTGTCTGGGACTCAGGCCCATCCCTTTGATCACCAATGTGGGGGCGCGCGGGGTGCCTGAGCTCTGGCTAAGGCAGGATTCCAGCCCCCTGGGTACCCTGGAAGAGAGCCTGGCACACAGTAGGCACATCAATAACGTTTTGTTGAATGAATGAATGAGACAGCTTCCCCTGTCAGCCTTTCTTGGCGGGAGGAGTGGACCTCACTCTCCAGCTCTCTGGCTGGAACTTTGCCTGGTGATAGGAAACAAAACAAATGTTTTGGTTAGAGAGGAAGGACACTGAATTGTTATTTTTCAGCAATTTTTACAGATAAAAACTTACTTTATGGGCTTAGGGAACATCAAATTGTATTATTAGGACTGGGTTATGCATGGTCCAGAAATGATAGAACATTTCAAGTGAGAAAAAAAATCCATTTAAAAAATATTGCACCCAAAAAATTGTCCCTGCAATGGTCTGTGGGGGAGAGTTTCCTGGATGGTCACGTCTGTACACCCAGCACCGGGCTCTGCCAAGGGCGCTGGGGTCCTTGGCAGTATCTCCTGCTGCCCTGAGCGGAGCCCTGGGGGTTAAACTCTGGAGTGAGACGCAACTCCACAGAGTTCCCTTTCACCCTCACTGCCACGCCGAGTGGGAGGGAGACCTTGCCCCCATTTCACAGATGCGGAAACAGGTTCAGGAATGTAAAGAGATGAGTCCGGGCAGTGCCCCTGCCCTCTGGGGCCTCAGACCAATCCAGGGCCTGAGACTCAGGGAGAGAGGGCTGGACCAGAAGTTTCCTCTGAACGTGCTGTGCCCAGCCCAGGCGCACCGTGAAAGACTGGATCAGGCTGGGACTGCCCCGCTCCATCTGCCTCAAGCCCCGGCTTTTTCCCTTAGAGAGAGGGCCAGGGAAAACTAGGAACAGGCCCAGCCATACCTGGATGGGAGAGAAGCCAGGGACTCTGGGATGGGGGGAGGAGGAAGTGGCCGTGAGCAGGTGGGGGATTGGGTGCTGGGGTCACAGACCCACCCTGTACCAGCTCCTGCTGGTGTCCTTGAAGGGCACCCACAGTAGCTTCTTCCTGGCCCCAGAACAAGCCTCACCCCCTCCTCATCTCTCCTGCCCCACCTCACTCAGACCACCCCTCTCCCAGGCCCTTCAGGGACCCCTCCTGGGCCCTGCCCCACACCCCGCCCTTCCTGGGACCCCACTCTGCTTTCCCTTGGAGGTTTCCAGGGTTCTTGGCTTAGAATCCAACTTTGGGCAAGGGGTCGGTTCTCACCATCTTGGGGAGATCGTACAAAGGGGATCTCAGGGACTTGGGCTTCTTCTTCGCCCCACAGACAGGACTGTGTCTGTGGCCTCATGGCTCCTCCCACTCTCCCCACGTGTGTCCAGCTGGACTCGTGGGAAGAGAGGGCGAGTATGGACCGGGGCCCAGCTACCCGGCGGTGGAGGTGCCCAACCAGGGAGGAGAGCTCTCTCTGGCTTCACCTCTCCCCTGGCAGGGCCCCTAGAATCAGGAAGGGAGCCGGGTAGCTAGTGTCACATGAGGTCAGGCCACATTTTTAGAGCCCTGTTTCTGCCCTATGTACGGCCCTAGGTCTGTTTCTACCAAACACAGTAGTGGGAGGTGGGCAGGGGGCTGGGGCTGTCTGTGTACAGTGACAACAGGGGCCGAACGTGAGGAAAGAAGCTGTCCCACCCCCCACCACCAGGCAGACTGTATTTGTCCCTAAACACAGCCCAATCCAAGCCCCAGGGCAGGAAAGGGGCAAAGGAACTGGCCCCACTGGAGCCCCTGAGCTGCCCTAGCGGGGGGCACTCTGGCTCACCTCCCCCTCCTCCCAGCACCGCCCCTGGGGTGTTGCCACAACAAGCTGGGCTGTATTCTGTAAACCACAGGCCTAGCCAGGTAGCCCTCAGCTAAAGGACAGGTGCCTGTCCCCACCGTGCCTGTGCATATGTGTGCGCACTTACGCAGAGGAGGGAGGGCAGTGGGCAGCAAAGGCCTTTCGTGGGTCTATGAGATGCTACGTGTTGGCTTGTCCCGTCCCTTAGAGTGGACAGGCTCCACTCCCACCAGGTGCAGGGGTCTCCAGGACTCTTCGTGGCTATGGATCTGGGGCCAGTCCTGAAGCCTGAGTGTGCCCCTTGTTGTCTCTGGGCCTCTTGGGGACAAGTGTGGGACTGGATGTCCATCCTTGTGACTTTGTTTTGCTGTAACTCCATCTCCACTTCAAGTTAATGATTGGAGGGCAGCCCTGGGGACACCAGCTCTGATTCTCCCCAACTTGGGCTGCCCAGTGGGTGTCGAGTTCCCTAGAGCCCTGGGTGCTCAGCCAATAGGAGGCCCCAGCCCTGCTCCACCCTGGCCGGTGCTCCTCTGTGTATAAAGGTGGCAGCCCCAGCTGGGAGGCCCAGTGGGTCCCGCCTAACCCTGCGTTGAGCTGTCACACAGCTGGCCCTGCTCCTTTACCAAAATGCTGTTTTGGCACAACCAGCTGGAGCATATGTGGCCCAGTCCTGGGGAGCCATACCCAGGGCCCCCCAGCAGCCTGCTCAGGTAAGGGCCAGATCCCCCGGTCCCCAGGAAGGCCCTGGTCTAAAGTTGGGGCAGACATGGTAGAGCCGTCTTGTTCAAGCCGAGGGGACCAGGGTTGCTGCTCTTGGGCTCCTTTGGAGGCAGGGAAGTGGTCCGCTGCCCCTGGAGTTTAGCAGGTCCTGGAGCATCTCAAAACACCCTGATCAGCCACTCACGCAGGACATTTTTGTTGGGCATTTACTGGGTATCAGGCAGGCCCTGCGGTTGCAAAGACAAGTGATTGACAGCAGCTGTTTAGTGGAACAGCCACAAATCTGGGATTAGCACTTCAAGGGAGGTCTCTCAGAGGCCAGAGGAGCTGAATGGGGGTCCCTAAGGTCCCAGCTGCTGCTGGGGTGGCTGCTACAGGAACTGTAGGTTCCCTGGAGGGAGGGTCTGGCATAGAGTTAAAGCGCTTTAGGGGATGGCATGGACAGGGCAGGAAGCCAGCAGTGCCCTCCACTCCCTGGCAGGGAGCCCCTGCCCTTGCCCTACTTGAAGCAGGAAGAGCTGCCCGACATGCCCAGCGCGGAGCCGCCCTGCCCCGGCTTCCAGTACGTGCTCTGTGCAGCCACCTCGCCGGCCGTGAAGCAGCAGGAGGAGCCCCTCACCTACCTGAACCGGGGTACGCCGGGCCCGGGCAAGGGAAGCGGCAAAGTGGGCAGCAGGCTCTGAAAGCTGGGCCCAGGGTGGGCTGGAGGTGGCAGGTGCCCCTCTGCCCTCGGAGTGTGGCTCACTCGTCCCCTTAATCTCTCCCAGGCCAGTCATACGAGGTGCGGCTGCTCTGCAACCCCAAGCTGGGCGATGCCCCTTGGGGCCCCCGGCTGCTGAAAGTAGGTGCACCCCCCTCCCCCCGAGAATTGGCAAAGGCGTGACTGTCCCTCTGGGCAGGAAGCCGATGTCCTCACTGTGATGTCATTGTCAGGTAGAACCCTCTCAAGTCCATCACTTAATCTGACCCTCACGGCAGCTCAGGGGTGGGCGGGAGTTGTTGAGGAAACGGGCACAGAGAGATTAAGTATTTTCTTAAGGACACAGAGCCAGTCAGTAGCAGAACTGAGATTTAGAAATACATTCATACAGTGTCATTCACACACACGACCTTTTCTCAAAGACTTGTCTATTTAGCCCCCATTCTATGCCAGGAAATGTTCCACGAGCTAGGGACGAGCAGGGAAGAGACAGTTTCCTTCCTCGGCAGGCTTGCATTCTATACGACAAACAAGCAATCACACAAATTATGTGCAATTACAAACAGCGTCGTGCTGCAGAGAAAAGGGTAGAATGACTGAGGGTGGGAAGGCATTGACTTCCCCATTTTACAGATGAGGAAACTGAGGCTCAGGGCCTGTGCATTACCTCCTCAGCATCACAGTGTGAGTGGCAGATGGGCGTTTGAACACAGATCTAGTGATTCTAAGTCCTAACGCCTCCTGGGCGTGGGAAGCAAGTGGGGGTAAAGAGTGGGAAAGCTGGTCTGCACAGGCATGAAGACTGGTTCCCAAATGCCCTGGCGCCCTCTGACCTGCACGTCACACCCGCCTGTGACGGCAGAGCGTGGTGCGAGTGGCGTTCCACGACCGGCGCCTGCAGCACATGGAGCAGCAGCGGCTGGAAGGGTGGAGGTGGAGCCGGCCTGGGGACCGCATCCTGGACATTGGTGAGTAGGAAGGGACCAGGGACTCTTCAAGTCATTTTCTGGCTCGGAAGTCCTGTGGACTGGGAGGGCTGAGCCTTGCTCCCTGCTTGCCACCCTGCACCTGCAGATGTGCCACTGTCTGTGGGAGTGACAGAACCCCAAATGCTGCCCTCCCAGCTCAACACAGTGGAGTTTCACTGGGACCCGACCAAGAAGACGTCCCTCTTCCTACAGGTGAGCCTGGAGCCGGCGCCGGGAGGAGGCGGGAGGCCAGATGGGGGTGGCAGCAGTGTAAGTGGGAAAGGAAGGTGAGCTTGGGCAGGGCTGAGGGGACAGTAAGAATGAAGCTCTGCCAGACAGCACCTTGAAGAAAAACTATGGATACATGTTTATTGAATCTCAGCATAGGGAAGGACTTGTTAAAGTGATGGAAGAAGCTACAAAACACAGGGCAGAATTTAGCTTCATAAAAAGTAGTGGTCTGAAATAAATAGGTGAAATGAAAAGGAGACATCAAAAGGGAAAACATTTGCCACATATGATATACAATGTGTTATATCCTTAATATATAAAGAGTTCTTATACATCAATAAGAAGAATAGATAAAAGATCAAAAGAAAATGTGGCAAAGGATATGAGCAGATAATTTATATATAAGAAGGACTCAAATTGCAATACATATAGACAGTTCAAATCCAGTCAGAGAAATGGTAGTTAAGATTTCATATATATAACTGGCAGAGACTTTTTAAAAAAGCTATTATTGGTAAGGTTTGAGGAAACAGATATCCTTACATCCTGAGAATGCAAACTGATGCACCCATTCTGTAGATGGGATGGTCCATCTCTTGACTCCTTAAAAAAAAAGATGACTCAAATAATTGAAGCCAAAAAAAAAAAAGAGAATAATAAAAATTTATATATATAAAAAAAATAGGCACTGGGGATGAAAAGTTGTGGTAAGTGGCTGACTGGTGTCAGGTAGGTAACTAATAGGTTTGGGGTGGTCTCCTTTGAATGTGGGTGGGACCCGGAGTCACCCTACTTTCTCCTGGCTTCTTCTCCACTCCAGGTTCACTGCATCAGCACTGAGTTCACACCTCGGAAGAAAGGTGGAGAGAAAGGTGTCCCTTTCCGCCTCCAGATCGACACCTTCAAGCCCAGTGACAAGGGGCTTCCGCCGGAGCACCTGAATTCGGCTGGCTGCCTCATCAAGGTGTTCAAGGTACAGGCAGCTCTGGGGCCCCTCTTTCCTCCTCTGCAGGGCTGTCACCTGCCTCGCTGGCTTCTGTAGGTTCTGGCCCTGCTGTGGACCCTCAGCCTGCATGCCCCATCTCTGGGACTGTTTCCTTTCCTGTACGCAGAGAGACGGGACTTGGTCTCCTTCTCAGAGCCCACCCGACAGAGCCCGCTAAAGGGAGGTGGGCAGGTACAGAAGGGGCCTCTGAGGCTTTCTTATCACTGCCCCCGCCCCAGCCTAAAGGAGCTGACCGGAAACTGAAAACTGACCAGGAGAAGATGGAGAAACAGCCCCTGCATGAGAGAGACAAGTATCAGACTGCCTGTGCGAGCACGGTCTTCCTGGAGGTGTGTGTGTCGGGGTGGCAGGAGCAGGAGGGGAGATCTGAGAGAAGAACCCCAGTGTAAAGACGGGGAAATTGAGGCTGCAAGGGCTGTGCCTGCTCCAGGATCATCGCAGCCCCCCTAGTGATTTCTGCTTCCGCAGAGGACACCCCCTGCCCTGGCTGTTGTTTGAGGCTCCTGGGACTGGCACCTTCCAGGCAGCCTCTCTTGTGTCCTGCCATCGCCACCACCTCCCGTGCACGCTCGCTCTGCCTTGCCACCGACTTTCCTGCTGCCACTTCTCTTGGATGGCTCTTCCAGGGGGGCCTTCCCCAGCTCCTCCCGCCCTGCAACCTGCGGCTAGTGTGCTCTCATCCTTTGTGTTGAAACTCAGTGTCCTGGTCGGAGCCAAGGCAGGCCCCTTGTCAACTCTGAGCAGAGAGATGGAGGGAGGTGAGCAAACAGCCACCACTGCCCTTGGGACACCCGGCCATTTGTTTGCCCACAGTGTTCACCGTGGCCGGAGCCCCACCGGTGGCCTCTCAGCCCTATTGCTCTGACCTCCCCTACCCCCTGCAAGCTCCTGTCCCTAGAGAGGTGAGGCGGGATGAGTACCTCCTATGGACCCTTTGGGAAAGGGGCAGGGCTGAGAGTGCGCCTGAGGTTGGAAGGGAATGTCTGGGGTGAGGACGGGGCAGCTCTGATCCTGGGGCAGGTCTGGGGGCAGGGTGGGTGGGGAGGGAGATGGCATGCACGGCTCTGCAGGGTCCCTGAACCTCTGCTCCTCCTCACAGGCTCCGTTCCTCGCCGCCATTTGCTTTGGACACCTTGAGGTGTAGCCCAGGTGAGGTGAGTCTTCCCCTTCTAACTCCCCGACCACTGTTCCAAAGGCTGCTTAGCGGCTTCATCTCGCTGCTCCAGGATTATCCAGAATAGGGTGGTCCTGCCCCCTGGTGGCCAGACGTGGTATGGCCGCAGATTGTAATTTACAGATATGACTGAGCGGGAGCTCCCCTTCTCAGACTTGGAACCCCCCAAGGGAGGGGCTGTTTCCATTCTCCCTTGTTCTCAGGTCATTGGTCCAAGGTGTTACCTGGACCGCTCCCTTTCTGCCTCAGGACCTGAACCCTGGAGCCTCCATCTCAGAGACGCAGCAGTGGTTGCATCAGCACCGGTTCTCCAGCTACTGCCGGATGCTGGCCAATTTCACTGGTGAGGCTGGCACCTGGCAGGGACCAGACCTGTACGGAACTGAGGGTGGGACACTCAGGCAGCAAACCTGTCTGTCTTGGCTTGCTCTGTGCCCTTTAACATTTATTAAGGACTAAGAGTTACCTGGCACTGTTCTAGACTCTTTTCTTATGTATTATCTTGTATGATTTGTATACTACCCTCCTTGAGGACAGGGTCCAGAAAGGTTAAATAACTTGTCCAAAGACACACAGCTAGCAAGTGGCAGAACTTGGATTTGAAATCAAGGCTGACCCCTATGTCTGGGCATACTAGGGCTACTTGTAGGCTAAGAGACTGTCTCTTGCCTCCCGCCCTTCCTCCCAGGCCTCTTCCCCAATCTGGCCCTATCTGACTCCGCAGGCACCGATCTGCGGAAGCTTACCCGCCAGGACCTTATCCAGACCTGTGGGGCTGCCGACGGGATCCGCCTTTTCAATACTCTTAGAGCCAGGTGCTGGGCACTGCCAACCAAGGTCCCCTCCCACTGTAGTGGCCCTTACCAACTCAGCCAGCAGATGTGTTTCATAGAATGGTCAAGCCGGAAGGCACCTTAAAGGCCACTTGGTCCCACTCCCTTTTTTTACAGACCCAAGGACAGTGATGAGCCCAAGGTCACAGAGCAAAGCTAGCAAGGCTGGGCTGAAAAGTTAGACTCCTGTGACCTCCTTCCTGTGAACACTCCACCTGCATCACTCAACTTCTGGGGACAGAGATGGGTTTTTCTCATTTCTTCTCCTTCAGGGTCCAGCATCCCTTAAGTGCCCAGTCATTGCTTAGTGACCTCCCTTCCTAGAGACCTGAGAGGAGGCAGGGGTCTCTCCTAGGGATGGAGGCTAGAAGTAGGAGCTGTTAGTTCAGGTATGAAGGGCTGATAGACTTTTTCTGGCCCAGGCCCATCCGTCACCGGCTGACTTTATATGTGGCTCAGGAGGCCTCTAGGCAAGAGAACGAGGTTCCCGAGAACCCCGACTCAGGTGAGGTCCTGGCCTCTCCCCAAAAGACAAGAAATTCAGGTGTGCTGCATGAAACCTCTTCTGGTCTGGGGAGAGGATGATGCCCCACCATTCCTGGGACCCAGGATGCCCTTCTTGCCATTCCCCTGCCTTCCATGACCAAATTGGTCCTCTCTCCAGAATTCCTCCTTGGGTTTACCCGACCATGTTCGACTCCCCGACTCCAACTGATTTTGTCCTTCCATGAGTATGTGGGATTAGAACATTATAATCTTGTACTTGGGTTTCAGTCATTCCTATGTTGGGTGTCCTATCTTTAAACTGGAGGATCCCCTCAGAGGCCTCCCCAAAGGTGAGGGATGAAAGGTGTAGATTTATAAGCCTTTTCCCTTATTTCTCTTCCCCTGGCCCCTCCCTCTATGCTGCCCACTCCCCCAGGCTTTTATCAAGAGATCTCTCTGGATGAACTCAGTGCTGTAGAGTTGATAGAGAAACTGGCTGAGCTACTGGCCCTCCCAGCCAATCAGATCCATCGTGTTTTTCACCAAGGCCCTGGGGGCATCCTCATTCTCCTCAGTGACCAGGTAAAAGGCTGTCCCCTGCCACAAGTCCCAGAGGAGGCTTTGATCACTCTTCCACCTCAGAGCCAGCTTTCTTTTCCGATCCAGGTTCCTTTTCCATGTCACAGCTTATTCTGTTTGGCTCTAAGAATGAACTGTCTTTGTGACCACTTCTCCCTTACAGGTGGTCCAGAATCTTAAGGATGAGTCACACTTTGTGGCCATGGTGAAGAAAGGTAGGGACTCTGGAGTGAGAGGAGTATGTCTGGCTGGCCCTAGAAAGGGTGATGAGACTGTTGAGAGTATATTCTGTCTCCGAGACGAGACTGAAAGGTTCTCTGAAGGTTTGTGTGTCCTGGTGAGGCTGTGTCCCAGTGAACTGGTACATCTGCTGAACGCCAGCTTTGTCTCAAAGGGAGATGAATTCACATAGATAAAAGTTATTTATTGCTTAGGAAAAAATGTGACTGAATAAATGCATTCTCATGAAGGAAAAAATACTTGTTTCTGTTGTCAGGAAGTTTATTAGAGAAGGACACTACTCTTCTCCCGGCTCCCCCAATCTTACAAGGCAGAAGGGCAGGTGCTTGCTGGGTATCGCCTGGTATAGAGCACCTCTGAGCAGCGTGCTGTGCTCTGGTTATTTAGATGCCTGCCTTTCTACCCCTCTGCCATGCCGGAGCTGGCCAGCCTGGTATCCAGTTCACAGGCTAGCAAGAGGTGGATTTGAAGTAGGTTTGGAAGAATACGTGGGTGTGGCAGATGCACTGTAGGCAGCTTGGAGGTTGGGGACCTGCCTCATCCCAGTGGTGCCCTTTTTACTGCTTTCAGTGCAGAATCCAGATGGCTACTACTTGGTCCTGACCTAGGCCCAGTGGAGCTCCGCTGCAAAAAGAGACTGATGCCAGCCTGGTTCTCCTTGTTCACCAGAAGCCTTATTAAAACCCTCAGCTGACTGAGGCCAAACTGTACTGCGTCTTACCCCAGAGGAGGCGGCCAGTGACTTTCAACCTCACTTTTCCTTCTGCTTAGCAGCAATGGTTGCTGGAATCCTGGACACAGCCTCCCTTGCCCACTCTTCTGAGCAGGCCAAGATTATGAGACCAAAAAACTGGCAATATGGATACTGAGCTTTTACCATAGCAGTGTTGGATGCTGAACACTATGAGTGTGTTAAAATTTCATTTTAAAATTTAAAACAAAAATTAAAAAATCAACTGGCTCTAGAAAGATAGAATTACTTATCCCTTTTTAAAAAGTTATATATATTTAGTGTGTTGTTTAATGCTCATTCAATTTTGTTGGTTTAACAATCCCCAGGAGCAAATGCCCTCTGCTTAAACTATAAACTAGGGCAAGGGATGGGGTCTAAAACAACATAATAAATCTGGCTGGATTTTTTTCCTCAGTTTTGGCAAAAACTAATTACTAGAGCCTCCAAAAGACCATACAATATTCAAATCACTATTTAAAACTTCAGTTCCAGAGATGTGGAAAATACTGTAGCTATTCTCTAGCATTGAAGCTAGGGGTCTGTTTTTCTTTCTTAAATTTAAAATTTAAAAATACAGATGAATTTATGAATCTTTTACTCTTTTAGGTCTTAAATCTTTCTCTGTATTAAGGTCATAAAATAATCCTGTTTTCTATGCTTATTTAAAGAGTTTTGCTTTTTAAGGTCAGTAATCCACCTGAAATTGTTCTGATTTTCCCCCAATGCCCCCTCCCTCAAAGTTTTATTATGAAAATCACCAAAAGCACATAAAAGTAAAAACTCATATGCACGAGGTAAAAGACAAGGTGCCCTCTTAAAAATACTTGCATAATTACTTATTGATAATTTACCTCATTTATTGATCATCTCTGGTCTTAAACCAGGTGGCCTCTGGCTAGGGAGGGCACCAAGGGCGAAGGTTCCAAACACTGGCTTAACTGATTAACAATGGATGGGGGCAAAGAGAAGTCTGCTTTTCTATTTCAAAGACCCACAAGCGCCTCCCTTACTAGTCCAGGGCTCACTTATTTAATGTGGACAGCGGAGCAGACACTGCTTGCATCCCTGGGATTGTGTTGGCCTCAGAAATTTAGGCCAGGTTTTTACCTTACGCAGGATAATGAATGATTCCGCAGGTCTACCTAAGCGTGTCTCTTGGCAGGGTAGGTAACATGAGAGTTAGACTTAGGTTGCCAGTTTGGCTCCACTGCTTATCTCTACCAAAAGGATAGGGACCCTGTCGCATTCACTTTTGTGTATCTCAGTCCTGGAAGCCTTTAGCACAGGCTAGACATGAAATGTTGGTTGAAATGAAGGGAATAACAGCAGCCAACATGAGTGTTTACTATGTGCCATCATCTCATTTAGTCTTCCTTACTCCACAAAGTAGATACTCTTCTCCCCATCTTACCAATGAAGACAGAGAGGTTAATTGGCTGAGGTCATATGGGTGAAACGTATAGATCTGACCTCAGCCAATGTGACTTCTGAGCTTGTGTGTTTAACCATTACCCTACTCCATCCTCACCCCTTCCTAGTCAAGGGACGGACAACAAATGCTCTGCACAGAGATAAGGGACTCAGGTTTTAGCCATCAAGTTAATTAAGGCAATTATGATTTATATTATGTCTTCTGTGTTTCTTGAGGATAAGTGGAATTCAGGGTATTAAACAGCTACTAAAAGTGTATTAAATAGGTTATTAAATGAATAAATAAATGAGTACCAAATAAAGGCTATTAAAAAAATGTAAGGATACCAAAAAGAAGTCCCTTCACCCAGCCTTAGGAGCCTTTGCAATTAGAGAGTTCAAGGAAGTTAAGAATCACAGCTCCAAGTCGGGCTATTTCCACAGGAAAATGAAAAGTCTTCACAGCTTATTTCTTTTAATTACATCATAAAACAAAATTAGAACATACAAGAAACAATAATAGTTACATAACAATTTACTTTATATATTTATATATAAAAACATTTTTTTAGTCCAAAGATTTTAAAGCAAAAGAAATCCTCTACTGCCACCTTAGATTTTTTACTTATTTTAAATAACCCCCCTCCCTCCATCCTGAAGTGCCAAAAGTATTGGGTGGAAACACAGTCACTTGGACAGCTAATGGAACCTGGTGTTAAGTCACCATGTAGGGGACTGTGTTGGCCCCAGAGGTTGGCTAAGCATTTGGAGCAGGCCTGGTGGAGAAACAAGCAAGCAGCGGCTCCCACACATTGCAGCACTCCAGGGTAGGCCGAGTGGCTGGGACCACCCTCTGCCTCTTACCCCCTCAGGGAATGGGTGGGGGTGAGGGGTGCAGGGATGACACAGAGCCTGTTTGAAGGTAAAAAAAATTTCTCCAACAGCACCATTTACCCATCCATCTCTGTCCCCGAGCAGAGTCTCAACAGGCATGGGTGGTCCTCACAGTTCTCTGAGTTCTGCACAGGCCACATTATACAGGTCTGTGCTCTCAGGGTCACTGGAAGGTGGGCAAAGGTGAGCAGAGCAGCTGGGAAATGCATGTGGCAGGTCACCTGGAAACAATTCCTGGGAGGAAAAAGGACGTGGCCAGAGTGGGAAGGATCTGAAGGCCAAGTCATAAACAGGAATGGAGAAAAGCAAAATTAAGGCCTCTCTCCCCCTACAGTAACCCTTTGGGGTGGGTAGTCACAGATACTCAGGGGTCAGCTTTGAGAGCTGCAGCATGGTGAGAAGGAACATAGGTAGCTTCTGATGAGCACGGTCCCACAGATCTTGTATATGTGCTAACAGGCTCTAGGAGATAGAGGTTAGTGTGTAATTTGGAAGTGGGGTGAGGGCATGAAGAGAAGAAATCACAAGCTCACCCCTTCCTGCACTTGTTAGAAATTAACAGTCATCAGAGAAGCACAGATAAGAAATTATTCTTAAGGGAAGGAAAAAACTGATGTAAACCCAGGAAAGTAGCAGCAAAGGTCTCACTTATTCAAGATCTATTATATAGCACTAGGAAAGAAAATCATTCATCTTTCAGTGGAAACGTAATTAATCAAACCATGCCAGTTAGAGATTCTTTTTCAAGTTAGGATTTCTAAGACTTTAGGTTCTCATTCTCTAGTGCCATAAAATAAGAAGAAGAAAAAGAAAGAGTAGCATAATGATTTCAGGGGCTGAGAAGGTTTAGGTTAAGGTAAGAAACACATGTGTGTGAGCAGCAGTGTGGCACAAATTTGAATTAATAAGAGACAATGACAAGAGAAACTTAGTGGGGCAAAGTTTTCTTTTTTCACTTGAACAAAAAAGACATCACTTCAAAGATTTCCCTTGGTTCTTGGGGCATGGCAGAAGAAAAAAGGTATGTGTCTGGATGCCTCTCTTCTCCCATCTCTTTCTAGGGTGCCGATTCTCACATGCTGCCCACCTGCTCTCGTCCTAGTACCAAAACCACACCCAGACACAGCCGGGAAGCACTGGGCGTTCAGTGGTGCCAATACTCACCCATCTGGATGACTCTGGTTAAGTGTGTAGAAAGTGGAAGCCCTCTGTCAGTAAAAAGGGCATGGAGATCATCAGACGGAAAAGAAATTAAATGTACCCACATGTGAGGCAGCTGTCACTACATATTCAGAATAGACGCTGCACAAAGTACTCCAGTTCTAGAACCAATTCTCTACTTTGAACCTCATCTGCCATGTCCCCATGCCACTTCTTCAAAATAAGACACTAGAAAACATATAACATAGAAAGGGCCATTGATACAGTTTTCCTTGCTCATGGTTCTTCCTAAAGAAGGGCAATAAACCAGCCTGGCTGAGGAAGCACTGAGACTCAACATCTGCAAACTGAACTCTATAAGGACTTATTAAGAAAACACGTGGCAGAGATGGAAGAAGCGCATATGGACTTTCTCTTGACATCCCACACGGAGCTAGTCTAACAAATTTTTTTCTTCTGAAAATTAAGTGTAACTCTCTTCGGCTCCAAAGATTCATTCAAACTCAGCTGAGAGGTTGCATACTGACTTTCCTAAGGATGAAAGTCTTTCGAGACAAACAATTGATGTTTCTAGGAATAAAAATAGATAAACAGGTAGACCTGACTTGAGGGGGAAGCTGCAGAAGCCCTTCATGCAAAAAACTCACTTGCCTCACATGGTAGTTTCTGGTAAGAAGGCAAGGTTATAGTACCTGTTGCTTCAGTAGTCTATATTCTTTGCTGGAAAATCAAGACGTCAAGTTAGGGCATTTTGATATATCAATTATAGCCAAATTTTATTCCCAATAGGGATAATACCCTATTGACATGGTCTTAGCTTTCTGTATCTTCCAATCAGATAATTAAGATTTATGATAGAAATATAGGTAAGGAGAGGCTAGGACTCCATATTTCCCCTATCCTCCTACTGCTTTAGAATTCTTTGGTCCAAGATCATTGTAAGGGGAGAGAGGTTCTGCCTCAAGACCTCCAACCAAACATCCTACACTTCTCAAACAAGACTTGGTTAATTCACATTGCCTGGGTTTGAGGTGGTTAAAGATCCTAGAATTGGTGAGCAGATAGAGGCAGCAATCTTCTTGTAAAATGTTCCAGAGCTCAGAGCACACTACTGAAAGAGTTTGTTCAGCCAGAAAACACAACAGGGATAGAAACCTACCCTTAAATCATGCACATAAGGAGAGAAAAGGCAGAATAAAGCAATTTCCTTTAAACCACTCCTTTCATTGGTGACAACTGGCACGAGCAGTCTGTGACTTTCAGCATAATAAATGGCCAAAGGTCAACCATGATCTTTGAGTGTTCTTCTCCCCAAAACACAGCTGCCTAAGGATACACTGCCCACACAGGCAGGCTGGAATGGAAACCACTCTCTTCTTTCCAGTGACGCTTTTACACTGCTTAACAACTTCAAACCAAGACAGCTTCCATCACATACCTTGTTTAGTCCCCCATGGCATCAGTGGGCTATCAAGCCAGTAACAATGCATTTTACAAGGCAATTACAAGAAATAAGGGGGAGGAGGGGATGGGTGAATACCTACCTAATGGGTACAATGAACACTATCTGGGTAAGGGGGACACTTACAGCCCTGATTCAAGCATTACAAAAACGATCCATGTAACCAGAAACATTTGTACCCCTGTATTATTTTGAAATTAAAAAAAAGAAGAAGAAATAAAAGAACTTGGCTACTGAAGCATTATGGCTATACTGAACTATTCAAATAGCTTAGGAAGCCCAAAATAAAGCATCATAAAATTATTTACCAGGTTTGCCTCTAAAATGTCTGATACAAGGGATATGTGAAATTTCTGACTTATATGTCTGCTAAACCAACTTAATGGATATGGAAATCAGACTGGAAATTTACAAAAACGATTTGAGGAAAACTTTTACATCCAGTAAAGAGAAGAATAGGAGAAAACATTTTTACATAAAGCACAATGTGCTTTCATATTCCAAATATTGGAAAAAAGGCTGAAGTCAGATCCCCTATTCCTCATATCCAACAGATTGATTTTAAACTCAATTCAAATCCAATAAGCAAATATCAAAGACCACCCAGTGAAAAATGGCCAAGGCCACCTGACAGTTACTAAATTTAAGGCTGCCCACAATAGCCCCTGCATCAGGACAAGGATTAAAAGAAGCTAGACTGGAGACATTTAAGAATAAATCAGCAGCGTTACTGGTGGTGAGATGGAGGCTTTAAATAGAGGACAAGGATGGGTCTGGGAAGGAAATGGTAGACATCAGC
>VBSM01003215.1:16020856-16048701 GCA_008086735.1 Cheirogaleus medius | reverse complement strand
CTGTGTTGCCCAGGCTGGTCTGGAACTCCTGGCCTCAAGTGATCCTCCTGCCTCGACCTCCCAAAGTGCTGGAATTACAGATGTAAGCCACCACAATCGGCCTTTTGTTTGCATTTTTTATAGCTTAGGAATTGAAAAATTATTTAAGCCTTTTCTGAGTAAGATAGTATAGCTCCTTACTTCAATCAAGAAGATTAATCAACAGTTATATTTTTACCTTAATGCATTGTCTCCTACTCCAAGACACCCACGAAGACTTAACTTTCGTAAAAAGCCACCACATCGTTTTGAAATATTCTCCACTACCCTACCCTAAAAAGAAGAGATAGGTAAACAAAAAGATAACCCACCTCATTGCTTTCGAAAAGAATACATTCTCATTTTTAGCAGTTTTATAAACAACCAGAAAAGGTTTCTACTAAGATATCATTAATTTAATAGGAAAATTTCAACTTACTCTGAGAAAGCTTTCCTGATTAACCCATCGACTTGAAACTCTATATTCTTATTTTGTTCAATTTGTAGGATATACTGTATTTAAGGAAATGGTGCTCTATAGTTCTCTTATGGCACAACATGCATGTATACTGCCTACCTGGGTTAAACCACAACTACTGAAGGACAACAACTGTATTTATTTTTGTATCCTTCTCAAAGTATTTATTATAGTACTCTGCATATAGCAGGGACTCAATGAACACTTAACAAAACCTTGCTGAATAATTTTGTGTGTTGTGTTGCTTTAAACATTTACATCCATGAAGATTAGAGAACAGTGAAAAACAAAATCCAGTATGATGCCAATGGGTATTATTTTAAAAGCACTTTCTGAAGATAATGGAAGGTGCATGTGAAGCTTTTAAAACCTACTTACATGGATCCTCTTCATGAGAATTTAACTCTACTGGAACTTAAAAAGATTCTCATTTAATCCTTATAACACTATGAGGAAGCTATTATTTCTACTCTCCTGATGAGAAAGTTAAGGACCACAGAGTTCAAAGTTCAAATGCAGGATAAAATAATTTAAGCTTAAGCCATTATGCTTTTCCATTTTAGAGAAAATAGGCTATACTAAGGGATAAAATATGGGGTAAAAGTGAGAGAAAAAAATCTCTCCCTAGCAAAAGCAATTCAATTACTGACTTTGACTTTATTCATTTTTCATTCTCCACAAAAACTACCTGTAGTCTCTCCAAAAACCAAAATGCACATCTCAATGAGAATACATACAAGTATCATCCCCCAGTAAGCTGTAACTACTTGTTCTTTAATAAACAAATATAAAATTACTTCTTTAAAATTAGCAACCACAGGTTCACATTTCCACTGCAAAAACAAAAAAGTTTTAGTTCTAACTCCAGGACCAGATAGTCCTATTCAGTCCATTAACACTAAATAACTTAGTATTATTTCAGTGAAATAATTCAGCTCATCCTCAATAACAGAACTTTGGCAGCTCCTGTGAAGTTCAGATGCAATGAAAATAATAGTTTTTCTCTCCAGGGAAAATAAGATTAATATTGTTGGGGCTAATCTGTTCCATGCTGTAATTACTAACAAGAGAAATGGGGCCGTACACCACATAATTATACCTCAATATCCCTCTGGAAATCAAACAGATCAATTCGCTGCCAGTTACTGCCATCCAGAGCCAGAACATTCCAGGCCTATTTTGAAGAAAAAGAGACAGAATGAGCAGATGCTGAAATGAAGGGAAGAAGGCAGAAATATTCAAGTTCACAATTCAACCAACTAATGACTGAAAAGAACCAAAAAATTTCTCAGTTCCTACCACTCATTCCCAAATGATGTGCCTTACTCCTGATCCATACTTTATTCTCTAATTAGACTATCTCATAAATGAGTGGGTACAGAAACTAGCAGCTATGAGAGATCTTAAATTAGAAGGGTTGAAGAAAGGAGAGGTTGTGATAAGTATCAGAGCCAGAAGGTGTTTTCAAACTAGAAAATTCTAGTTTCTAACCATAAAATGAGATGGAAGTTCAGCTGATGAAACGCAAGTCTTTCCTCTATTCCTAACCTGGGAACAAGATGAGGGTGAAATGAAATAAAGGGGACAGTATTCTGAATATTGCTCTGTTCAATATTTATTTGTCATCCATACCATCACTTGGGTAGGATGTGAAACTGTGATATGTTGATTTTGGACTTAGAAAAGACATTATCATTTATCTTACAATTTCTCTGTAGTACTTATAGCCATTAGTCTGAAATTTTAAAAAAGAAATTCTGGTTATACTTATAAGCCCCAGGGTAACTGTCATACGATCACCAAGAAAGATGCCAGGGGTATGAGGGTAAGCAAGCAATTATCATTCTAGATATGTCTAAAGTTTTCTCAGAAGTTCAATGTTACTTTCTTTTGATGGCTTCAAATATTTCCAATGGTTTCTTAGGTGACTAGCCACAGGAGGCAATAGATCTTTTAAAAATCATATGTTTAATAGATTCTTGGGCTAAATATACCTCTGATTTGGCATGGTATTTCTCATTTCCCTACGCTACTTTCTCCAACAAGCAGGAAACATGCAGAACTCAGACTAAAATTAGGAATGACAGGTTCCTCTCTAGAGTCTGCATTTAAAAAAAAAAAAAAAAACCCTCAAGTACAGAGAACAACAGGATAACTACTGATGTATCAATGACCAGATTTAATGAAAATTGGCATTGTGCCTTTCTTTCTTTAAAGTTAATACATATTAAGAAGAAAGAGGAATCTGTAAATGAAAACAATAATTAAAACTCGATTCAAATCAACATTACTGGGGACAGACTCTACAATTATTAATAAACAGGTTTAGATACTGGTCTGGGTAGTTTGTTTCTCAATGATGACCTCAGCTTCATATGGATACAGAAAGGAAAACCCACTCATCTGGAAGTATAATGGCCACGTCTAGAAAGACCACAAAAGTACCAGGGACAGAAATGTCATAGAAGAAATCATCAAAGAATTATTGTTGTTCCCACAATAGCTGATACACAAATTTTGCATGGCTTTGAGGATGAAGAAATTACTTTAAAGTTAGCAAGACAAGGCAAACTTTCTATATTATGTTTCCCTTTTTTCTTTTTTCATTTCAGTGTGGTGGTGGTGGTGGTGGTGGTGGTGGTGGTGGTGGTGGTTATGGTGGTGATTTAAAAGGACATTTGGGTCCACCTGCAGGGATAAACACAATTTATGATACAACCATATTATATATCCAGCACCTAGGACCATACCTGGTACATAGCAGATTCTCGATAAGTATTTGTTACATAAATGAGCAAACAAAAAGCCAATGTTGGATTTATAAAAAGATGACAATTGTAGGTACTCATTCATTTTGGTAAGTTAATTAAATTATATATCTGTATTAAAAATGAGATTAGAAATGGTTCATAAAGTGATTTTTAGTTTTTTTCTTTTTCTTTTCTTTTGATAAAGCAATTTTCCTACAGCAGAGATTCTACCCTTCATATTAGTGGTAGCCAATAAAGACTATGACATTTTGCCATTTTGTCATAGCAATATCAACTGACAAAAATGGATTTGTTTTTTATTTTTGTTTTTTAAGAGACAAGTTTTACTCTGACCCACGCAAGAGTGCAGTGGCTCAGTCATAGCTCACTATAACCTCAAACTCCTGGGCTCAAGTGATCCTCCCACTTTAGCCTCCAAAGAAGCTAGGACTACAAGTACGTGTCACTATGCCTTGCTAAATTTTAAAAAAAATTTTGTGCAGATGGAGCCTCACTACATTGCCCAGGTTGGTCTTGAGCTCCTGGCTGCAAGTGATCTTCCTGCCTTGGCCTTCCAAAGCCCTGGGATTACAGGTGTAAGCCACCTCATCCAGCCTAAAAAGTGGGTGGTTAGTGTAATATAGAAACTGACTTCGGAAATGAAATCTGGTTTACTCTGTGACTTTTTTGAAAAAAATTATAGCTACCATCCTTTGAAGAAAGAATATGGGGAAATAACATGAGAATTAAACTCTTAAAAGCCCTTCTGATATCTATGTGTTTGTATCTGTGCTTATATAAAATGAACTAGGAAAACATAATGAAACATGACTTCATTACAATTTTGAGTCAATAACCTTCTAATATGCATGTTTAATGCTTTCTCATTGAAAATGTTTCCTGTTTATATTATGCAAATAAGAGTTACAAAAAGTTAGAGACAGTATATACAGTAGAATCCCATCATATAATTACATGGTTTTGGGTATGCCACGGGTGAAATAATATCCTTTCAAACATGACAACGTACAAGTAACAGCTAAAATAAATGGTTAGCCTACTAAAGAGGCTGTCGTCAGTAAGAGGACAGGTGTTCGTACCACGTAAACCATTCTTACCCTGGAGACCTGAGCACAGCGACACAAGGTAACGACATCCAAAAAAGAAAATATCCTAAAAGGAAAAGAGAGGGAGAGAAATCTTATTGTATGATAGTTTCCCTTGATTTTAGCCTACAATAACTATGTACACACACACACACAAACACAAAGGCAGAATTTCTTTTAAACAAACACAAAAAGCGTGAGCAACTTACAAAGATAATTACTGCCCAAATAAAACATCACGGGAGAAAGTAATCTTTTACTTGATAATATACATATAAATGTTATAGAAGTTCAATTACTTGCATTGAGATGATAAATGATTTCTCAAAAAATTAAAAATTATAAATGCATGTTTGTAGGATAAATCAGAAGAAAATGATCTTGATATCGCTATGTGATAGATCAGAATAATAAACTACATTATCCTTAGCACCTTCCTGCTTTTCATCCTTTTCAGGCCAGGTATCTTAGACTATGTGTACAGTGGTCATTTTCTTCACCCCTTTATATAATTCTTTCTTTCTTTTTAAATATAGGGGCTCACTTTGCTGCCCAGGCTTGAGTACAGTGGTATGATCATAGCTCACTATAACCTCAAACTCCTGAGGGCTCAAGTGATCCTTCATATCAGCCTCCCAAGTAGCTGGGTCTACAGGCATGCGCTGCTACATTCAGCTAATTTTTATTTTTTGTAGAAAGGAGGTGAACCCTCGCTATGTTGCCCAGTCTGGTCTCCAATTCCTGGGCTCAAGTGATCCTCCTGCCTCAGCTTCCCAAAGTGCTGGGATTATGTGCCTGAGATACCATACCTGGCCCATAAGATCATAACGTGAATACAAAGAGCACATTATCCATATTATTACTAAGTGAATCAGAGCTGGCACACAATGTATGAAAAGTCACATAATCTTCAACCTCTTAAATTAGGGCTGTGTTTTGCCTCTTCTTTACTTTGTTTTTCTAACCATTCTCATAACCTCACTCCAATTGAGAAGCTTATGTTTATCACCTTTATTGTTATCTCCCCCATTACAATGTAAACTGTTCACTGGTGTAGAACACTGTCCAGCACACAGCAGGCACTCAATTCATTAGCTGAATTAAACAAATCTTTAGAAACCACCATGGAAAAGGTTAGCCTTATTTACTTCATGAAACCAGGATAAATCATTGAGGAGAGGCAGTGCCAAGACTAAAATTCAAGTCACTGACAGCACTCTACGGAAAATATATACATTCCTGTAATAGAGGCCTTCTGAAGGAATAGTTAAAATATATTATCCCTTAATTTGTGAGTATATAAGCCAGTCTAACCATTACAGGTCAGTCAGAAGCATGTCACTAACCTAGTGACTGACCGTGCCATGAGGGCCATAGCCAGTGAACAAGGTCAGCAGTTACTTTCCAAGGAATCTAGCACACTAAGGTAATAGCCGATAACCAAGAGTGACTCTAGCCTCGATTCCTCTTTACTTACTTAACTCACTTATTTTTTGTAGAGACAGGGTCTCACTACATTGTTCAAACTGGTCTCAAACTCCTGGCCTCAAGAAATCCTCCCACTTCAGCCTCCCAAAGTGCTGGGATTACAGGCATGAGCCACTGTGCCCGGCCCTTGGGCCCTTGCCTGCCCCCTTACTTTTTTAAAACTTGAATTTCAATGTGAAACTCCTCTTAAATAATCTGGATGCACACTCTTGGCCATAGAGAATGGAAAAATAAGTATCCTCAGTGTTTTCTGAAAAGATATTACTGTCAAAAATCTGAAGAGGCCACAGGAGACAACTGGTTTTGTTATACAGCTATTTTCAGTTACCTATTCTTTTTATTTATTTATTTATTTTTGGAGACAGGGTCTTACTCTGTCGCCCCAGGTAGAGTACAGTCTCCAGAGCTCAAGTGATCCTCCTGCCTCAGCCTCCCTAGTATCTAGGCCTATAGGCTCGTGCTACCACACCTGGCTAATTTTTCTATTTTTCTGTAGAGACAGGGTCTCATTCTTGCTCAGGCTGCTCTCCAACTCCTGACCTCAAATGATCCTCCTATTTAGGCCTTCCAGAGTGCTAGGATTATAGGCGTGACATCACCAGCAGAAATCACCAACAAACCTCTGGTAACCTCATGGAACACATTAAATCATTTAGTTCCAGCTGTATAGCTGACAACTAATTTTATAAGACTGTTTACTTTTCATCAAAGGATGACAAACCTACTATTACTTGTTCACCTGATTAAAAGTATAGGAATCAGCCAGGTGTGATAGATACCTCAGGCCTACAATCTGAGCACTTTGGGAGGCCAAGGTGAGATGACAGCTTGAGGCCAGGAGTTGGAGAAAAGCCTGAACAACACAGCCAGATCCCATCTGTACAGAAAATTTTAAAAATTATCTGGGCGTGGTGGCATGTGCCTGTAGTCCTACCTACTCTGGAAGGATTGCTGGAGCCCAAGAGCTCAAGGTTACAATGAGCTATTATCACACCACAGCACTGCAGCCTGGGTGATAGAGCAAAAGCCTCTCTTAAAACAAACAAACAAACAAAGTATAACAATCAATCTTCAAGAATATTTCTACTCAAGGATCTCATAAGAAAAATATCTGCTACGATTTGAATGTTTTCCCCCTCCAAAACTCATATTGAAATGTAATTGTCATTGTAACAGTATTAGAGATAGGACATTGAAGAGATGATTAGGGGCTAGGCGTGGTGGCTCATGCCTGTAATCCTAGCACTCTGGGAGGCTGAGGTGGGTGGATCGCTCAAGGTCAGGAGCTCGAAACCAGCCTGAGCAAGAGCGAGACCTTGTCTCTACTAAAAATAGAAAGAAATTAATTGGCCAACTAAAAATATATAGAAAAAATTAGCTGGGCATGGTGGCGCATGCCTGTAATCCCTGCTACTCGGGAGGCTGAGGCAGAAGGATTGCTTGAGCCCAGGAATTTGAGGTTGCTGTGAGCTAGGCTGACACCACGGCACTCTAGCCGGGGCAACAGAGTGAGACTCTGTCTGAAATGCTCACTTACTGTTTAAGCCAATTTGAGTTGGAGTTTATTTGCTTGCAGTTGAAAGCAACTTCGGATTAACTGGACTGTCAGAAGCCCACATTTTTAGATCCTATTATTTTGTTCTTAATCGTTATAAAGGATGCTACAAGATGTGATCCCATAAAATCTGTGATTAAATCTGCTATGGAAATTTATCTGCCAAATCTAAATAGACTCCCAATTTGAAAATTTTCTCTTAGAAGTTAGTGCTCGGAAGAGCTCTGTTTCCATGGAGTGATATGTATATTTCCTCTTTTCTATTAATAATGATATTTCATTTATGCCACCAAGAAGTTTAAAGCTAAATTTGAGACCCCCCTATACCAACCATGTAGGCTCATATAAGGGTGCATCTGTTGCCTTTTCTGGCTTTGACCTACTACTTTTCTTTACATTTTTCCTGGTCCTGATTATTTATTTGTATTTATTATATTTGCTCCTGATGTAAGTCACCTCAAAAGCCTTGGAGACAAATTAGTAAATAAAAATCAAACAGGTGTCAGAGTTATAGCTAACATTGATTTTACAAAGATTAAGACATGCATGAAATATGAAATACTGCTAACTCACAAGATTTCAACAACTCTTAATATAGAACATTTAAGCCAAGATAGAATATATAAGAGTACAAGTATCTGGATATATGGCCAAACTTCAATATTAGTCATGCAGAACTCTCTTCTAGAGTTCCTACCACATCAATCACCAAGTAACAACCCCAGGTGAGCATCCTGTCATACTGACTGAACCTGGATGGACAACTGAACTTAAAGCTGCCAATCCCCTAACTATGGTTTTGGCCCCTAAGCTATTTTGTCTCAGGACATTTGCACCCACTGTTCCTACATGTCTGTCACACTGTTCTTCTCATGGACGGCTCCTTCTCATTCTTCAGGTCTTGGTAAAAATGGTTTCTATAAGAGGTCTTTCTCTGACTTGCCCAAAAGATAAGATTCTACTCTCCATTGAGGTATTCTGTATCTCAGTGACCTGCTGGTTTCCATCATAGCAAATCACCATTCATAACTGTGCATTCACTTGATGTTGGTCTTTCTTCCCCACCCTCAAAGGTATAAACTAGGGTTCTATAAAGGCATGGGCCCTGTTCACCGTACTCCCGACTAGCAAAGTACCTAACAGAGGAAGGGCACAGAATAACTGTTTACTAAATAATATGAATGAAATGAACTAGACCACTGACATGCTTTCTCTGGGGGGAGGGTGATTTGAGACATAAAGTTTCAGAACTGGTAGTGGGAAAAGGAGAATGACACAGAGAAACAGAGACTGAAACCCGTCAAGTTATAGTTACGATGAAGCACCAACAACAGGGAATGACAAACTCAGGGTGTCAAAAATAATGGTATAAATGACTGCTAGAGCTGTTTTAAATCCTGGATTACCTTTCATTTTCCAAACTCCATTTTAGTGTCAGAGAGGCTTTTGTTGTGTTGCCTCCTGGCTTCCTTATTTCCCCTGGGTATTGGTAAATCCAAAAGAGTTAAACCTAATAGTCTCTTGTTCTTTCATGGCTTTAGTTAACTATATATGTTCATCACTTCTAAATCACGTTGCAAAGCTTTAGATCTGCATATACAGGACGGTAGTATCCTGTTATCCATGGGCGATACATTCCAAGACCCACAGAGGATGCCGGATCCCATGGATAGTACTGAACCCCATATATACTATGTCTTTTCTATATGATAACCAAGATGATTACTAATTGACTAATGGCCTAACAGGTGGGTAGCATATGTAGCATGGAAACACTGGACAAAGGGATGGTTTGTGTCCTGAAGTGAAACAGCATGAGATTTCATCACAGGACTCAGAAAGATGTACAATTTAAAACTCTGAATGGTTTATTTCTGAAATTTTCCATTTAATATTTTCTGACTGAGGTTGACCACAGCTCAAAGCCCAAAAAGTGAAACTACATAAGCAGGGGGACTACTGTACACCTGTCTTTTGACATTTCTACTTGGTTATCCATGACTACCAAATGTGAATTCATTTTAATTATTTTCCTCCCTTTAAACGTGCTCCTTCTATTTTCTTTAGCTTAGTGAATGTAACCAGAATCTACTCAGTAGAAAGCAAAAAAACCTGGGCATCATTCTTGATGCCTTCCCAATACCCACATTATAATAACATGTCAAATCAATTAGCAAATATATTGACAATCCCAACACTTAAAATTTACCTTTAAAGTACACAATTGAGTGATTTTTTTCCGTATATTCTCAATGTTGTATAACCATCACCATTATCTAATTCCAAAACATTTTCATCACCCTCAACAGATTCTCTGTATCTGTTAGCAGTAACTCTCCATACCCTCTTCACCCAAGCCCTTGGGGTAACCATCGTCTCCATGGACTTGCCTATTCTGGATATTTCATATAAATGGAATAATATAGTAATGAAGCCCTTTGTGTCCAGCTTCTTTCAATTAGTATGATTTTAGGTACTTATCCATGTTGTAACACATGTACATGCTTCATTTCTTTTTATGTATGAGTAATATTCAACTGTACACTTATACTACATTTTATTTATCTATTCTTCAGTTGATGAACAATTGGGTTAATTTCTACTTCTTGGCCATTATAAATAATGCTGCTATAAACATCCCAAGTTTTTTTGTGAATATATTTTCAAATCTCTTGGGTATAAGAGTAGAAATACCGGGTTATGTTGTATTTCTTTTCTTTTTCTCTCTCTCTCTTTTTTAAGACATAGTCTCTGTCACCCAGACTGGGGTGCAATCACAGCTCACTATAACCTCAAACTCCTGGGCTCAAGTGATCCTTCTGCCTCAGGTTCTTGAATAACTGGGATTATGAGTATGAACCACCAGGTCTGGCTAATTTATATTTTGCAGAGAAGCAGATAAGGGGGTGTCTCACTAGTTGCACAGGCTGGTCTTGAACTCTTGGCTTCAAACAATCCTCCTACTTTGACCTCCCAATGCACCCAGACTGTTATTTCTGTATCTGGCTTTTGAGAAACTGCCAAGCTATTTTTTGCACAGTGGCTGTACCAGTTTTTACACTCCAATAAGCAGTTTATGAAGGTTTTAAATTTTAAACATCCTTGACAATACTTTATGATTATAGCCATCCTAGGGAATAGGGAATGGTATCTCTTTGTGGTTCTGATTGGCATTTCCCTGATGGCTAATGATGTTGGGCATCTTTTCATGTGCTTATTGAAAGCAGTAGGCTTTTATTAAGGCTTTCACATAGTACTTCAGAAGGGAAGAAGGTTGAATTGGCAAAGATGTAAATAATTTGCATATATAGTAAATGTCTTGAAAACATGTATATTCTTCTTCCTCTTCCCTTCCCCTCCTGAAAGAGTATACATTAGGAGGGGTAGAGAAAGGTAGGCATCAATTCCAGGTCACTGAGTGGGGGCAGAAGCTTGAGCAACATGTCAGAGTGCAAGTAGAGGAGAGCATCCTTGAGGAAGGGCCTAGTATGAGATATTGAGACACAAGAAGGGTGAGTGTGGGCAGCCTGAGCGGTGTGAAGAGAGCATCCCTATAGAGGAGAAACCCAGTGTGGGTTCTGGAACCCAAGCAGGATTTTTCTATGCAAGAGGAGGAGGGTGGCCTGGTATGAGGTGTCTGAACCCAACGGGGTGAACAAGGGATCCTTGTGAGAGAGGGAGCAGCAGTCCTGTGAAATTGGTTATAATAAGGGGGACTGAGTAAATAACAAAAGACATTAACCATAACATTAGCCAGGTTTCCTCCACAGAAGGGAGTTACAAAACTGGAAAGGGAGAAAACTAGACTAAATGAGGCAGTGTTGGATTAGAATTGGGAATATTAGCGGAAACACTCTCTACATAGATAATAGAAATAAATGTAAAAGTGTGTGTGTATGTATGTGTATATATATTCCCTAGCTCTGTCTACTGAGGGCCTGGAGCAGCAATGACTCAATGGCAAGTGGTACTTTTAGCTCCCAGACACTGTCTTCTAAATACCTCTTTCCAGTAAAAGCAATCAAGGCTCTTTAGAGAAATGGAGCAAAGAAAATATAAGATGAGCCTGGAGCATCTTCCGAAAGAGAAAGCAAGCAAGTGCTCAAAGAATGATGAGGATGAGGACATGTCAAAAAGTCACGGGAACCAGCCTAAAGGGGTTCCTAATGGACTATCATTTACTGAATACAAAAGGAAACCATAAATTCAGATTTATATAAATGAATTGAAACTTAATGAAGAATGGGACATTTACATAGTTTCAAAATACCTCCCTATAAAATACTTATTACTTACAAAGAAAGAGTAACTTTATAGTGAAGAAGCTTGGCAGACACTGTCTTAAACAATCAAGTAATCAAAGTGAACACAATAACAGGACAACTTGAAAGTATGTGCCAACTAACAGGATGCAAAGAAAAGTACACAGCACCACTTAAGTGACATTCCTTCTAAAGATGCATAATTTAATCATGAGGAGACATAAGACGAAATCAAACTGATATATACTACAAAATAACTGGTCTTTAATCTTCAAAATGTCAAGTATTGTGGAAGGAAGATACAGACACAAGGCAGCTTACTAACCAAGAAGATGTGTGACCTGAAAGTAAGTGCCATTTAAAGTAATGAAAGAATGGGATAAACATGGGTGGTGTAAGTTAAGGAAAAGTAGGTTTTCTCTGATTACCTCTTTCTTCTTACTTTGCAATCAATCTATTTCCTGTCTTCACCACTCAATAGAAATTGTATCTTGAAGAATACTACTGACGTATGTGTGTGCTATTAAAAAGCATTTCTCAGTCTTCAATAAGCCTCATTTCTCTGAAATATGGGACACACTGATCATTCCCTACTTATTAAGAATCTCCTCTCCTGGATTCTCAGACACCACATGTTGTATCCTCTACTTCTTTATTGTATTTCTGTTTTCAAATGAAGGCATTTCTCAAGGTTTAGTTCTCAATCTTATGCTTCATTGTTTACACTAAAATGTGGTTCATGGATCACCTGTACTGTGGTATACCAGGAATGCTTGTTAAAAATGCAGTTTTTTGAGTCTTAGGCTCAGGCCTATACAGTCAGAATCTCTAAGTATAGAACCCAAGAATCTATCCTTTTATAACACTCTGTCTAGGTGATTCTTATATTAAAGAGGTGGCCCCCTAACTACCATCAAAAATATTTATAAAATATGTGAATTTAGAGTTTGGTAATTCAGTTTTTTTTTAAAAAAGAAAACTGGAGAACAAGTAGACCTTTCTCAGGTTTTTAATCCCCTAATCTAGGAGTAAAATATACCAGGCTAGAAAGATGACAACAGTGAATAGCAGCAACGTTTGATCTACTTACAAATTCTAATCTCTAGACGAAGATGAATCTTAGCTAATCCAAATCCATGGATAATAAAATGAATGTCAATGATGGCATCTGCCCTACTTTGAGATTTAATACTCAAAAGAAGTCAAGGTCAAGAATCATTCTTCAGATAAAATTCTTGTTAAATGATTCAAAATGGAGGATGAGAGTGGGGTAGAAGAGTTAGGGTGGAGGGACACATCTCCAATCTCTTAAGTATACCTTTTTGTACAGATCTGATTTTTGAAAAGACATTTGTTTTATACAGAAAAAAAATAAAATTGGTTTCACTTCTGGTCATGGCTGAGTAAGCTTCCATTGGAATAACCCTCCAGACACAACTATAAATTCTAAACAAAACATACAGAATAACTACCTGAAGATACTGAAAAGTGAACAAAAGCAGGTAGACACTAAAGAGGAAAGAGGAACAACAATTTCCAGGTTCTTTTTATAACTTTTATCCTGAGGGAAGGTTATACTCGGGGGCCTGCAGAGCACTTAGAAATTGGTTAGAAACCTGTGAAGGAGAACCAGAGAACAGAATTTGGAGTAACCACAAACACTGGAAAGTGAGGAGAGATCCAGAGTGAGGGAGAAAATTATGTTTAAACCTCTGACCTCTGAACACTGCATGCATGGGACAGACTCCAAGCAGCCATGGGTAAAAGAACTGAACTCATATTTGATTCCCCACAAGGGGAGACAAAGTTTGCAGTTTGAGAATAGCCAACTTAACTATTTTCCAAAACCAAACAAACAAATACATGAAATAAAGATGGAAAGAAAAATTTCTAAGTGAACATGAACAGAAATAATGAAATGAAATAGACTGTAACTGAATAATGTGAAACAAAGAACCAAAGTTAACTTTTGAACTCAGTATTTTCTGTGTATCACAGAGCTAAAGACAAAAACAAAAAACTATAAAAAATGAGTGACCTATATATTTTTCCACAGTGGTATGGGTTACTATTTTACATGCTTTCTAGGATTAAATGTATTGTGAAGTCACGTTTCTTCCTCGGAGGGAGTTATTTAATATAAATATGTAAAGGAGGAGGGCTAGAATGAACCCTATGGTATTAGATTGGGATTGGAGGTGTTAATGCAAACTGGGTATGTTTGCTTATGTAAGAGAATTATGATAGTTTTTAATTTACCCATCTCTCTCTATATATGAATACATATAATTTGCACAGAGCTGTGTGTGTGCACATACCCCTCCCCACAGACAAACATGTATTTCCCGACTTTCTGATGAGAAGGTCTAGAAGCAATGACAGTCCAATAGCAATTAGCTTATCTAACACAGAGATGTTACTATGTTTCCCCAAAAATAAGACCTACCCATAAAATAAGCCCTAGCAGGATTTCTAAGCATTTGCACAATATAAGTCCTATCCCGAAAATAAGACCTAGTGATGGGTGTGACTACGCAGCGTATCTGCACAATCCATGCATTTCGTCGCAGAGAGGTAAAGACGACGAGCAGCCCTTCTCATCTGCCCCATCGTGACAGCTACTATCCCAGAGGTGACCGGAAAGGTGCGGGCAGCCCCACCAACAAGGTCGGCTCCCCCTGTCAGGTCCCAGCCATCCTGTTCGTGCTGCAAGCTGAGGCTTTGAGGGGAAAATAACACATCCTCTGAAAATAAGCCCTAGGGTGTCTTCTTGAGGAAAAATAAATGTAAGACCCTGTCTTATTTTCGGGGAAACACGGCAGCTTCTAAATGCCATTCTCCACTAAAAAAAATCCCAGGGCTCCTCGGAGAAATGACTGATTCCAGGACTGAATCAGGGAAAGTACAAGAAGGGCCTGGAACACTTTGTTGTGTCAAAAAACAAGTACATACTCAAAGAATGAGAGGGACATATTTACAGGAGGAAGGATATAGCTGGAAGAGGCTCCCACTGGTTAAAAACTGCAACAATTTGAGCTTCAAAGTAACAATAACTCTGGTGAGGTGGCCTGTAATCCTAGCACTTTGGGAAGCCTAGGTAGGAGGATTACTTGAGGTCAGGAGTTCTAGACTAGCCTGAGCAAGAGTGAGACCAACTCGCATCCCCTACAAAAAAACCCAGAAAAATCAACCAGGCGTGGTGGTGCAGGCCTGTAGTCCCAGCTACTCAGGAGGCTGAGACAAGAAGACACTTAAGCCCAGGAGGGTGAGGTTGCAGTGAGCTATGATGATTCTACTGCACTATGCCTGGGCAAGAAAGAGCAAGACTCTGTCTCAAAAACAAAAAACAAAAAACCCAAAACAAAATAATACTGACTCAAATGAGATTACAACTCACAGAGGAAAATAGGAATCCATGAGTCCATAATGAAATAAATAAATAAGGTCAAAGGGAAAGTGCATTTTTACAGAACTCCAACTAATAAAATGTGCAAATAATGGCAGAATTAGAAAATCATGATTTAGAAACTGCAACAGTAATAACTTTAGGCAAAAATCAATCTACTGAGTCAAATTTTGATGAGAAACAAAATATTTACAAAGTCTTAAAGTATTTTAGCATAGAACACATTTTAATTACAAAGGGAAAATCCAGTAATGTGACAGTGGAGAAATCTGGCAGGTACCACTCTGACCAAAAGATCAAAGTTAACATTACCAGCAATGTGCCAAACAGACACCTTATGTCTATGATATCATACACTGAGGACGCTACATCATTTCTGTGGTATTCCACCCAAAATACTTAACCTAAATTTAATCATGAGGAACACTATACAAATAACTGGACTGTAATCCTCAAACCTGTCAACGTTGTAAAAGACAAAGACAGCCTGAAGAATTGTTGCAGATTAAAGACATCTAAAGAGAGATGTCAAATAAATGCAATCTGTGATACTGTTTAGAGCATGAACCAAGAAGAAAAACCTTCCTCCCTTCTTCTGTAAGGGACACTAATGGGAAAACTGTAAAAACTAGAATAAGGTCTATGGATTACATAACAGAATTGTCTCAATGCTCATTTCCTTACTTTGATTACCGTACTATGCTTTTATGTAAGAGAATGTTTTGTTTTTAAAGATATACACTAAAGCCTTTCAGGGATAAAAAAACATCATGTTTGAAACTTACCTTAAATGGTTCAGAAAAAATATAAAGAGAAAATGACACTGCAAGTGAGGTAAAAAGTTAATATTTGGGGAATCCAAGTAAAAGGTATATGGGAATTCTTTGAACTAGTTTTGAAGATAAAAGATGTATGCAGGTCCAGATCTGAAAGGGCAAAAAATGAGAAAAGACAAAAGACAAAAAAGAATAAAAGATGTAAAAAATACACTAAAATCTCAAAGGAGTTAAGAGAAATAAAAATGTAAACACAGGCTTGGCATCAGCCACATATATCTAATTGAGTCATTCTGTATTTTGCAAGCCAATTCCTACTTCCAAGCCTTGAACCATAATAGAGTTTCCATGCAGAAACACAAACTTCAGAAAACAAAGTGATTATTAAAAATAATTTAAAGCCACCTTTGGTGGCTCACCCCTGTAATCCCAGCACTTTGGGTAAGCTGAGGCGGGAGGATCACTTGAGCCCAGGAATTTGAGACCAGCCTAAGCAACATAGCAAAACCTCATCTCTACAAAAAACAGGAAAAAAAATAAAATAAAATAAAATCAGCTGGACATGGTGGTGCCTGCCTGTATAAATGACATACATAAAGGCAGTCTGCCTAACGTGTATCTTATTAATATTCTATCACTACCATGCTATATAAGGCAGCATAGGATCTACTACTAGCTAAGAAAAGTATGGGCTATACAGGGGTGAAGTCTCTCCCTGACAGAATAAAACATCCAATTTACTCCCAAAGTGTTTTTTCCCCCCTTCCAGGCAATGGAATAAAAAGCTTGATAATATTAACATAGCTAGTGGCAATTATGAAGAAATAAGCAGGCTGGGTGCAGTGGCTCATGCCTGTAATCCCAGCAAGCTGGGAGCCCTAGGCCGAAGGATTGCTTAAGGCCAGGAGTTCAGCCTGGACAACACAGGGAGACCCCATGTCTACCAAAAAAAAAAAAATGTTTAAATTAGCCGGGCATAGTGGAGCTCACATGTAATCCCAGCTACTTGGGAAGCTGAGCAGGATGACCACTTGAGCCTAGGAGTTTAAGGCTACAGTGAGCTATGATTACACAACTGCACTCCAGCCCAGGCAACAAAGTGAGACCCTGAAGAGGGTGATGGGTAGGGGTGGGTTTACAAAGAAAAAAAGTAAGACCCTGAGAAAGAAAGAAGAAAAAAGAGGAGAGGAGGGGAGGGGAGGGGAGGGGGAGCAAGCGAGCGAGCGAGAAAGCAAGCAGCAAATCAGGGGAAAAAATAAAATTCTACAAACAGGCAACAATTTACAAATGGAGTAGGTGTACAAAAGGTGCAAATTCTCCAATAGAGACAATCGTATAAATGATTGTTAGCTTACCCTGCAAGCCTTAAAAAAATCCTAAATTGGGGGGTGGGGGTTAAAAAAATCCTAAATTACAATATCTCATACTATTCAAAAGAGCTTGAGCCTCAGATCTTGTCGTATACATGAATCGAAGCCCTTTTGCCTCTGTCCACAAAGGGGACACAATAATCTCTCTCATGTCTGCAATGTCCTTCTCTCTTGCTCAAGTTTCTCTAATTAATTACTACTTTTTTTTTTTTTTGAGACAGAGTCTCACTCTGTTGCCCAGGCTAGAGCGCCATAGTCTCAGCCTAGCTCACAGCAACCTCAAACTCCTGGCCTCAAGCGATCCTCCTGCCTCAGCCTCCTGAGTAGCTGGGACTACAGGCATGTGCCACCATGCCTGGCTAATTTTTTCTACATATTTTTAGTTGGCCAATTAATTTCTTTCTATTTTTAGTAGAGACAGGGTCTCACTCTTGCTCAGGTTGGTTTCGAACTCCTGACCTTGAGCAGTAAGCATTCTCTGAGTAACACGCACATTTGATCTTTCTGCTTACTTTCTGTTTCCTTGCTTTGTTCTGGATAATTGAGAAGGCCAGAAAACTAAATTCTGGGTAAGAGTGATGTTGCTGTTCTTTTCTTTGATATAGGAACATCAGCCAACTTGCATCTTAAAGTTGAAAGGTGACTTTTGATAGTTTTGGAATCTAATCGCATCATTTTATGGTCTGTGAGTAAAAGGTAAAACCAACAGATTATAATAATACATACCTAACATTTTTATACTATTTATTATGTGCCAAGTATTGTGTTTTTGATTCACAGCCAGTAAATGACAAAACCCAGGTAGCTGGATTCCTGAATCCATGTTCTTAAATATTATGCATTTTTCCTTTCTCTCTTTTTTTTTTTTTAGAGACGGGTCTTGCTCTGCAGCCCAGGCTGAAGAGCAATGGCATGATCATAGCGCACTGCAGCCTCAAACTCCTTGGCTCAAGGGACCCTCCCACCTCAGCTTCCTGAGTAGCTGGGACTATAGGTGTGTGCCACCATGCTCGGCTAATTTTTTAAACTTTTTGTAGAGATCAGATCTTGCTATGTTGCCCAGGCTGGTCTCAAACCCCTGGCCTCAAGCCATCCTTCCACTTTGGCCTCCCAAAATTCTGGGATTATGGGCACAAGCCACCACACATGGCCCTATTATGTTTTTCAAAGAAAGGAAAACACACATACAAATATTTCTCCACCCTGAACTTCTAGCATTTAAAATGAAGGAAAACTACTAGAAATCATCAACATTGTGTTCATCAGAGACACTATATATGTGGAAAAAATTAACATAGAAGGCCTAAGAATGCTACCTTTGAAAGGCCCGTTTGCAAGGCTAGCATTTGGTTGGCATCTAAGTTCCTGAGTAGCTAGGACTATAGGTATGTGCCACCATGCCCAGTTAATTTTTTAAACTTTTTGTAGAGATCAGATCTTGCTATGTTGCCCAGGCTGGTCTCAAACCCCTGGTCTCAAGCCATCCTTTCACTTTGGCCTCCCAAAGTTCTGGGATTATGGGGTTTGGGGAGGGTTCCTCCTATGTCCTGATGAGTTTCTCTGATGGACATTTCACATGTGTCGTCGTAACATGTTGCTGTAGGAATTCACTCCATCCTATGATTCCCCCGGGAGAGGACTCTTGGAAACTTGTGCCTTGTTTCCTCCAGACTTCACCCATGCACTTTTTCCCTTTGCTAATAATAAATCCTTTCCTATAATAAATCACAGTTGTGAGTATGACTGTATGTTGAGTTCTCCTAGTAAATCACCAAACCTGGGGGTGTATCTGGAGGATCCCAACAACACAGCATGTTTCTAGGCTACGAAGAAAAAAATCCCAGCTTTTCCATTCTTTGTATTTAAGTTCATCTGTCCACTTACACATACATATTATATATTACATCACACTTATGACCCAACAACCAAAAGTTGAAAAAAGTAATGAAAATTTTTCATATTCTTATAAATAATAATAACAATCTTCATTCTGAAATCACATTTAGTTTTATAGCTAAAAGGGAATATGTGGGCTTAAGAAGTCTTATTACTTCTCATCACTTTTATAGTTATCAGTATTATCCTCAGATGGAATCTCTGAGAAGCAAGTAACTTCACAATAGCTCTTAGAAAACACATAGTCTTTGTTTTATAAACACTGACATTCAATTTTCAAGTGGTACCCCTAAATAAATGCATACGGTCCTGCTCTGAATTCAAGTACTGTCAATTCAGCTAACTGAATGTCACATTATGCAAATAGCAGATTCCAGCTTGCTAAACATTAATAATAAACTTTGCTTCAAAAAGGAAAATCAATAAATAAGTTAAAGATAAGAGGAAACAAGAACACTTGCTTAATTCATTGTAACTTGGCCGCAGGCTTGCATATACAAAGAAATAGTATGGTCCTAACAATATAATTCTTATTATAGGTTAATACATACTGGATACAATGACATAATATATAACTTAAAAACCTAACCAAATCAATCTAGCACTCTGGGGGGCCGAGGCTGGAGGATTGCCTAAGGTCAGGAGTTTGAGATCAGCTTGAACAAGAGTGAGACCCCCATCTCTACTAAAATAGAAAAAAATTAGCCAGGTTTGGTACACCTATAGTCCCAGCTACTCGGGAGGCTGAGGCAGGAGGATCACTTGAGCCCAGGAGTTGGAAGTTGCAGTGAACTACTGCAAGTTGCAGTGAGTGAGACTCTGTCGCAAAAATTAAAAAAAAAAAGACCATTTGATTTGGTTAGTTTTTTTTTTTTTTTGAGAGTCTCAAAGACTCTGAGTACAGTGGCATCATTTTGAATTTCAAATGCTCCAGACTGAATTTATTATTTATACTGATCAATTGTTATCTGTCTAGTATCGTGCCAAAGATAACAAGAAAGTCTCTCTCCTATTTAGCTTTAATGTTTTAAACAAACTTTAAACCAACTGTTTTATATATTTAAATGCATTCATAAGTAGTATGTTTTTTGGTGTTATATCAGTTGCATTTCTTCCAAGGATATCAATTTCACTTGGTCTCTCATCGAGGAAGGGACTTGCTTTCCAACATTAAGTTGAGAATTGTTTGTTTGGAACTCAAGCTCATTTCCCCATAGAAATCCTAAGTGGTTGTTAGGTTCTCTGCTAAGCTTGAAAAGGAGCCAATTTAAGCTATAACGCACAAAAGGGTCAGTTCCAACATAGCATAGAAATTAGAACCAAATTCTCACTGATAAAAATGTTGCTATGGATAAATTATCTCCAGTGTTCCAACTTGAGAACTTGGACACATAGCTTCTTTCCTCAATCTCCTCTTTTTCCAAACCCTTCAACTCATTGCTACTTATTTCCATACCCTAGAGGAGTCACATACTTCTCACTTTTCCTACTCCCAACCCCAGGAATGGTAGTGTGCTACACTGAAGGGCGAGCTAGCAGTGCTAGGATATAGTTACGTAACTATATAGTGCAACCCTGTGGTACCCAACTCCCATGCAATGGAATGGAACTGGACATTATATATGCCACATCCAAGCAGAAACTTTAAAATCACTTAGGGAATCGATCTATCTTGGTCTCTTGTGCACCTGCCTTCAGCCTTAGAAAGAGGAAAAAACCACTTAGATTTGAGAGTTGTTTGTGATAGCAAAAGCTGGTTGATTTAGGAATTTCTCTGCATCCAATTTCCTTTGCAATGTTATCTGTCTGTAATTACAGACCTTATAGAGCTCATCAACTGGTACTACAGTGAAGTCAGAAATGGTGACGAAAGCTAGTAGCAAGGATAGGCAATGTTACAATCTAAAGAATTACAGAAAATGTTGTCTATATTACCCTCATCTCTTGGCTGGACTACTTTAATAGCCTTCCCATCACTCCTGATTCTATGGGGAGCATGGATTACTATGTTTTTGCCTTCACACAGTACACCGATCCTCTAAAAATATAAACCAGATCATGTTATTCCCCTGTCCAATCATGAGGAGGTTTTGTAGGTCATAGTATGGAATTTGAGTTTCATGATGAAAACAAAAAAACTCCATAAGTAATATAAAAATGAAAACAGTGACATGGTAAGGTCAGTTACCAGAGTCAAGTAATTTCCCTAAATCTTTAGTTCTTAAGTAAACTACGGTAGCACAAAATATAATTTAATGCCCAAAATAATGGCACTTTCATAAAAAAATTAAACTATGGGATAAGCATAGTGGCTTAAACCTCTAATCCCAGTGCTTTGGGAGGCTAAGGCAGGAGGATTACTTGAGGCCAGGAGCTCAATACCAGCCTGGGCAACATAGTGAGATCCTGTCTCAACAAAAAAATTTTAAGTTAGCCAGGCATAGTGGCACATGCCTGTAAGTCCTAGCTACTCAGGAGGCTGAGGTGGGAGGATTGCTTGAGCCCAGGAGTTTGAGGTTACAGTGAGCTAAGTTTGTGCTACTGTATTCTAGCCTGGGTGGCAGAGCAAGACCCTGTCTCTAAAAAAAAATTAAACCATGTCTTAGTGTGCTCAGTTTATAGTAACAGTGAAGAACATAACCCCTTTAAATAACATTTCTGTTTAAGATGGCTAAAATTTCACTGAAATTTTAGGAATACTCAAGATAGTAAGGACACATTCTCCAAAGGCTTTGTGTAGATTAACAATAAACACTATTACATGAAGTACAACCAACCAAGTATGTAAGGCTTCCATGGAAAATGCACTACAAATTCAATTCAGTCATTTTTTTTCCCTCATCTTCTCCAGTGTGTAGGGTTTATAGCATATAAAAACAAAAGATATTTTATATAATTTATAGGACATTTTATAGGGTACACACACACACACATTTATATAGTCCCTGCCTGCAAGGATCTTGCCATCTTTTGGAGGACTCAGACATGCAAACACTAAGAAATGTCAGAATACTCCTCTTTACTAGCAATAGAGCTAGAGATTATTTTTCTACACTGAAGCAGGCATAGGGATAGATTGCAATAGCTCCTAAGAGGGAGTAGATGCCCCTAAGTATAGTAACTTGCTAACTTCTAACACCTGCAAAGAGAATATACCTTTCTTTCTCAGTCATGATATTCTGCATAAATGAATAAAGAATGTTATAATTAAGTGTCCAAACAATGCAGGGGCTCTGAAAATAACTCCTCTGATGCCAGTTTCTTCAAAGGTGATGCCTATGTCAGATGTTTGTAAATTGGAGGGTTGTGTGTGTTTTTTGTTAATGGGTAATCCCAAAATGTAGTTTCTGCACATTAAAAAAAAATGTGACATGCGAAATGTAAGGGTTTCAAATTTACCTGTTTTATTTTTTTAAATAAAGAGCTGTAATTCTTTCATACAGCACCTCAATAAATGTAATATTTTGTTCCAAATATAAGTCATTTCATAAGTACATGTTGATACTGGGAATGGGGGAGTGGAGGGAAGGGATGGATTAGAATCACTATTTAAAGGACTCAATATAATAATAAGACAAAAATACTGGCCAGGCGAAGTGGCTCACGCCTGTAATCCTAGCGCTCTGGGAGGCCAAGGCAGGAGGATCACTTGAGGTCAGCTGAGAGTTTGAGACCAGCCTGACCAAGAGGGAGACCCTGTCTCTACAAAAATAGAAAACTTAGCCAGGGTGTGGTGGTGCACTCCTGCAGTCCCAGCTACTCAAGAGGCTGAGGCAGGAGGATCGCTAGACCCCAGGAGTTTGAGGTTGCATTGAGCTACAATGACCCCAACTGCACTCTACCCAGAGTGACAGAGTGAGACTGTTTAAAAACAAAAAACAAACAAAAAAAAAAACCACGACACTACCTCTTTCACATTATTGAATATACAAGAATAGGGCAAAGGGAAAATGAGTAAACAAAAATAAAATGATATATAGGTATGAGCTGGAAAGGAAAAAATTGTGACTAAATTAAACTTTCAAATATGTTGATTCACATCTAGAAAATGTAGAGCAAAATTATTTTTAAAAGAATCAATAAATTTAAAAATTCAGATAACAGATACTACAAAGAAAATTGGCAAAAAGTTTAAAAATTTTTAAATAGGCAAATATTACATACACAACCGCCCTCCACAAAATTAGCATTCAGACTTACCGTAATAGGAGTTCTTTGGGAAGTTTTTTATTGATTACAGCTTCATCGCTATTTGAGAACATCTGCAAGAACAAAATCATATGTCAAGTATTACTCAACAGTTTTCTCTTAAGAAAGAGGTGAAAAAGAAGAGTGGGTGTTATAAACCAAAGTCATATTTTTAGAGACTCTTTAAGTTGAAAAAGATCTTTGAGGTTTTTAATTCATTCCCTATCTTCTGAGAAAAAGACTTAATAGCAGTCAGAAGGATGACATTATGTGTCAGGTACTGTTTTAAGTGTTTTATGTATTAATATTCTTAATCTTCACATTATCCCTATCATCTTCACTTTTTAGTTAAGGAAACTGAGTTACAAAAGGCTTACTCAAGGTCACACCACTATGGAGTGACTATTTTAAAATGCCATTAGGATTAGGTGACTCCCCAAACCTGGCCCACATTTACTTGTTCAAGGAGGTATTCAGAAATCTGGTATTGGGAACATTCCCTTTCGTGCTTTATATATCATGCAGAAAACCAATAATGCTTCATAACCACCACCATATCATTCTTGATGCCCTGAAATAATCATCTAACAAATTAATCAAATTACCCACAATGGATACTTGGAAACAGTATCCACCACTTCTTCCACAAAGGAGATCATGACTGTAAGCCTGCCTAGTAAGCTATGTGGAAAAAAACAAATACCCATATCTGATAAAAAGCACAATAAAAACAACAAATACACATGTCACTGAAAATGAGAAGTATACTCAGTTCCTGCTATTAAGTATTGCAGAAATTCCTCTTGACTTCATGCAATGATCATTACTGAATAGCCTTTAAATATCAGGCACTTTTCTAGACAATAGGATTTAAAAAAAAAAAAATCTCTGTCCTTAAGGAGCCCTTACTCTACAATGAAGAAGACAGAAATAAGCAAATAATTGACTCATTTTTAGAGATAGAGGACAAGAGGTATATGAGAACAAAGGATGGAACTAAATTCTGCCTGCAGGTATATCTAATTTGGGACTTAAAGGAAGGCCAGAAATTTTTTTTTTTTTTTGAGGCAGAGTCTCACTTTGTTGCCCACGATAGAATGCTGTGCCGTCAGCTTAGCTCACAGCAACGTCAAATTCCTGGGCTCAAGCAATCCTTCTGCCTCAGCCTCCCAAGCAGCTGGGACTACAGGCATGTGTCACTATGCCTGGCTAATTTTTTCTATGTATTTTTAGCTGTCCAGGTAACTTCTTTCTATTTTTGGTAGAGACGGGGTCTTGCTCTTGCTCAGGCTGGTCTTGAATTCCTGAGCTCAAACAATCCACCCGCTTCAGCCTCCCAAAGTGCTAGGATTACAGGCGTGAGCCACCGCGCCCGGCCTGGAAGGCCAGAAATTAAATAGGAAAAAAGGGGGATGTAATATGTACAAAATAAGAGATTCATACATGAAGATCCTGGTATTTCATGGATATTCAAAGTAGAAGAGGGGAAGCAGAAGGGGCAGGGAAGCAGTGGACAGAATACAGTCCCCCTCAATCTCAGACATCAGAGAGTAATTATAATAATAAATATTTTCTAATAATTATAATAACCTATCTTCCTGCTAAATGGAAAGTTCTGTAAGGGCAGGGAACATGCCTGTCATGTTTGCCATATTTCTAGGATTGAGCATAGAGTCTAACGTATGATAGCAACTTAAATCCAATGACCAAATTGTCTTTCGGGGTTTTTTTTTTGGAGACAGGGTCGGTCTCCCTCTGTCATCCAGGCTGAAGTGCAGTGGCACCATCATAGTTTACTGCAGTCTCAAACTCCTGGGCTCAAGTGATCCTCCCGCCTGGCCTCCGAAAGCACTGGGATTACAGGCGTGAAAGACTGTGCCTGGCCTAAATTATTAAATGGATGGTGGGGCTAGATCACAAAGGAAACTTGTATGCTAAGCTAGAAATCTGAAACAACTCCTTAGGGAGTAAATTAGAACCAAATTCTAAAAAACCTGAAAGTATTAAACTCTGCACTGGTAGCAAAGAAATGAATTTGGAATCCACTGAAATCATAGTCTAAGTAAAATATGATGCAAGCCTCTATAAGATTACTGGGATGGTGGGAATAAAGAAAAGAAACTGGAATCAAGAAGGATTTTTAAAGCAACAATATTTGGTGACAGGAAGTTGGATCATTTAGCAAGGTTCAGTATAACAGGTAGACTATGGAAGTAATGCTGTTGATTGATAATTATAATTTTTTAGAAAAGTATCTTATACCAAGGAATAACCTGCTTTTCCCTATAACATTTACCCATTAGTGGAAGCTATGTAAAAAACAAAAAATCCAATCGCTCCTCTATAAGGCAGTCTTTCAAAAGAAACCATCACATTTCCTCCTAAACAAGCTAAGGTTCTTCTAATGTTGTCAAATAACATGGTTTCTAAGACACTGTACCATTATGGTCATTCCTTTCTGTAGGAAATACATGAAGTTGTATTTAAAAAGCTAAATAATCAAAGATTCATGATACAAATTAAATAACATCTTGGAAAGATAACTAAAGTATTAAAGATTATGACCTGGGAGACTTTTCAGATTTGGATAGCTAATAACACAGATCTTAAGCTTGAGATCTCTGGGGAAAAAACAAAGTCTGCAAAAGCAAAATAATGCAGGTTCAGCATCCTTAAACCAAAAATCCGAAATGTAAAATGTTCTAAAATCCAAAAAGTTTCTGAGCACCGAGAAGACAGCATAATGGAAAATTCCACACCTAAGAGTCAATGTGACAAATCAGTCAAAACGCAGTCAAAACTTTGTTTCATGCACAAAATTAAAAATATTACATAAAATTCAAGCTATGTGTATAAGGTATATATGAAACATAAATGCTTTTTGTGTTTAGACTTGAGTCCTGTCCCCAAGATACCTCATCATGTATACGCAAATATTCCAAAATCTGAAAAACCTGAAATGTAAAATATTTTCGGTCCCAAGCATTTTAGATAAGGGATACTCGAACTGTATCACCAAACACCCAATCTACTAGGACTATGCCCAACCCCAAACCACAAAGAGTAAAACACACTTATTTTTATACTAGAAATGCTAAGCTCTTTGCCTTGTACACTCAAAGTATTTCATTAAATGCCATATCTCACCTAATAATGCACTTTTCTTCCTTGAATTTACACAGTAACCAAAACTTAAAAAAAAACTGCTTTATGTTGTTCACATGATTTTTACACCTCCATATATAAAACAAAGAAACTCTGTCTCAAAAAAAAAAAAATCACAGCAGCTAATTTCGTCCCTTGCTTTGGTCTATATTCTGCATTTTAACAAGACCTCCAGGTGATACTAATGCACTGTAAAGTTTGAGAACCCACGGACTACATAAAGTAGATTGAGGATCTCAGGATATAAGAAATTATAGTTCTAACACATAATCAGAATATTTTATTATCATTTGAAGTGACACAGCAATGGAGTTTGGAAAATAATCCCAGTTTAGTGTGCTCATTGAGACATACAGAAAAAGAAAAAAAGAAAAGAAAATAATCCCAGAGGTAGACACAATAACACTAGACGTTTTCTAGGAAACCCAAACAGCTTCTGCTCCTGTTCACTCTATTATGTGTAAAACAAGTATTTCACAGAAGCAAAAGAATATATCTGTTTTAGATATTTTATTATTTTAGCTGAATCTAAACTCTAGGTTTCTCATGCAAAAATATAAAGGGTGCCTAAACAATTTAGATCAAGGCTATAATGAATCACAACAAATTTGTGAAAGATTTTATGTACAATAGTTGTAGAAATAACTAATGTTCAAACTTTTGACATCCTTAGCTAATCTGATTTTGTACTGACACAGGATATATCATGATGTATTTTTATAATCTATCTACAAACAATTACAAGGAGTGGTTGGGAAAAACATGGGAGCAATTAGATTGTTTTCTGCTTATTCTCTCAAGGAAAGACAGTATCACCTAAACAAGCAAGCAGACACTGCAACAGCCATGTCTTCCAGGATTTCCTAAATATTCAGGTTTTTAAAAAGCTAAGCGGATTTGGTTTGTATACATTAGCACAGATTTTTAATTTGTATAAAAGTGTAATTATTTTTCTGTAAATTACATATCTGAAGAACATATAACTTCGAAACCACTTGTCCCAAATTGGAATTAAATCATCTAATAGACTTCCTGAATATTAAGCAACTCTTTTTTGTTTTTTGCTATTACTTTAGTCTTTCTAATCATTTTTTAAATCTCAGTTTGGCATATTTTGGAATTAGTTTACTGACAATTATTTTAATTTAAATGTTTAGGACACAAACAAGACCCAAGAAATCATTTCAAGAGGCTTTAAAGCCAGAATCTGGGTAGAAAAGGGCAAATAGGTTGAACAAAGAAAAAATGAAAGAGGTCGGGTGCAATGGCTCACACCAGTAATCCCACCACATTGGGAGGTGAAGGTGGGAGGATCACTTGAGATCAGGAATTCAAGAACAGCTGAGGTAACACAGTGAGACCCCATGTTGAAAAGAGAAGAGGGGAG
>VBSM01003215.1:16005193-16020756 GCA_008086735.1 Cheirogaleus medius | reverse complement strand
AAAAAAAAAAAAAAAGAGGGCGGGTCCTGGTGGCTCATGCCTGTAATCCTAGCACTCTGATAGGCTGAGGCGGGAGCCCCTGAAGTCCAGGAGTTCAAGACCAGCCTGAGCAACAGGGAGATCCCATATCTATTTAATAATAATAATAAAAAAATTTTTTTAAATAAGCTTAAAAAACACAAAAATAAGTCCCCCCCCAAAAGAAAAGAAAATAGGAAGAAACACATACTTGCTCAATAGTGCCCCTGTTGCTTAAAGTTACCAAGACTTACACAGGAAATTAAAAGATCTGATCTATATTATATTCAAGCTTTATAGATGATAATTCCCAATTTTTGGATGGCACATGCTATGTGGAAAGAAGACTATTTCCCTTGCAGCTAGATATGCTCCAGTAACTAAGTCCTGGCCAATGGGATGTAAGAAAAAGTGATGTGAGCAATTTTATGAAAGTCCTTAAAGAGAGAGGGTATGTCCCTTCTTTCCTCCTTCCTCAATTCTGCTGCTTAGAATGTGGTTAGGATGACTAAAACTCCATCTTGTAACATGAAATTCAAGGCTATAGCTTTAAAGACAAAGCAGAAAACTAGAAAAAGTCTGCAATGACTACACAGACACCATGCCAACTAAAAACTGTCTACATTTGGATTTTATATCAGAGAAAATAAACTTCTATCATATTTAAGTCACTTTTAATTTGGGTCTCTGACATATGCAGCTAAACCAATATATAGAAGTCCCCCTTTATCAGCGGTTTCACTTTCCATGGTTTCAGTTACCTGTAGTCAAGCATAGTACAAAAACAGGTGAGTAAAATACAATAAGGTATTCTGAGAGAGATACCACATTCACATAACTACTTTTTACAGTACAGGGTTATAATTGTTTTATTTTATTATTAGTCATTATTAATCTCTTATTGTCCCTAATTTATAAATTATACTTTATGAGGGTATATATGTATAGGAAAAAAACATTAAGAACATACAGGGTTTGGTACTATCCTCAGTTTCTGGCATCCACTGGGGGTCTTGGAACATATTCCCCTCAAATAAGCAGGGATGGATTACTGTACTATATTTTGATTTTAAAAGATAGCTTTTGTTTTGCAAGATGAAAGGTTCTGAGGACTTGTAAAACACTGTGAATGTACTTAACACTATTGAACTACATGTAAACTTAAAAATAGTTCAGACAATAAATTTTATGTTACATGTATTTTACAACAAAAATTTTAAAAGTACAAGTGTTTTCATATTTTAGCATCTGTGAAATCAGTACGTATCTACAATTAAAATCAGAAACATCTGTGTATAAAATAATGTATTTTATAATTCATGGCATCTTTGATTTAGTGACATATAGTAAAGTATAAGCAATAGGAGGAAAACAGAATATAGAACCTAACGACCATTTCCTTCTCCTCAAATAGGCTCTTGCTCTTTTGTTCATGCTATCTTTGTAGAGTACCTGTGCAACCAAATCTGTCTATCAATAGAAACAAATTCATGTCCATTGTACATATTACCTAATCCATGAAGCTTTTCCCAATCTCCTTAAGTAGATGTAACTGTTCCTTCTCCTGTGAAACCCCAAAGCAGCCCCAAAGCTCAGAAGACCAGTTTGGGGCTGGTGTAGTGTCCTTTATATCAGACTGTAAGCTCTGAGAAGAAAGGGACCCTGTCTGTTTAGTTCACTACAATATAGTCAGCAACCAGCACAGTGTCTAGAAATTGCTGAATCAATGAATGTTATTTAAACTTTAGGGATCTGGAAGTACTCTAATCCCTCTTTTTGACTGTAAATTCCCAGCAGCCTTCTATGGCTTTTTCACTTTGTTATCACCATAACAGAGTGCCTTGCAAAAAAATGCAATAATTAATAAACTGAATATTACCCATTTAGCAAATAAGATGTAAATGATATCAGCACAGCAACAGAGAGATTGAATCATACTACAACAAAAAACATAACAAAGTATTTGAAGAAACAAAAGTTTGGAGACCCAGTTTATGGCCCATTTATTTCAAGGAATGTTTGCCACATTAAATTTCTTGATTAACACCATTGTCATGAGGCTTTAAAAAAAATACATTTCTTATTTGAAAAAAATTTGTTTAAATTTCTTGCTCCAAAGGCCAAAGAATCAAGAGCTTTGATGTCCAAGGGCAGGAGAAAAGGAATGTCTCAGCTCAAGTAGAGAGACAATTCTCCCTTCCTCCACCTTTTCCTTCTATTTAGGTTCTCAATTGATTGAAGGTACTTGCCCTTCTTTACTTAGAATACTTTGATTCAAATGCTAATCTCATCCAGAAACACCCTCATAGACACATGCAGAAATAATGTTTTATTAGCTATCTGGGCATCCCTTAGCCTCAAGTTGGCATATAAAACACATGCCAAAATGATGCCATATAAAACATCACAAATAGTTTTGAAGGATACAGAATTCTTTTAAAGGCCGGGCGCGGTGGCCCACGCCTGTAATCCTAGCACTCTGGGAGGCTGAGGCAGGAGGATCCTTTGAGCTAAGGAGTTTGAGACCAGCCTGAGCAAGAGCTAGTCCCCCGTCTCTATTAAAAATAAAAAGAAATTAATTGGTCAACTAAAATACATATATATATATATATATATATATAGAAAAAATTAGCCAGGCATGGTGGCGCATGCCTGTAGTCCCAGCTACCTGGGAGGTTGAGGCAGAAGGATCGCTTGAGTCCAGGAGTTTGAGGTTGCTGTAAGCTAGGCTGACACCACGGCACTCTAGCTGGGGCAACAGAGTGAGACTCTGTCTCAAGAATAACCAAAAAAAAAAGACGCCAAAAAACCAGAATTCTTTTAAAAATTATTTATTTATTCAGAAACAAGGTCTCACTCTGTTCACCCAGGCTGGAGTACAGTGGCCTGATCATAGCTTGCTGTAACCCTGAACTCCTTGAGCTCCCTGGGCTCAAGCAATCTTCCTGCCTCAGCCTCCCAAGTACCTTGAACTACAGGCTCCTGTCACTGCTAATTTTTAAAACACTTGGAATCTCGCTATGTTCCCCCAGGCTGGCCTTTTGAGTTCCTGTCCTCAAGCAATCCTCCAGCTTTAGCCTCCCAAACCACTGGGATTACATGTGTGAGCCACCATGCTCAGCCTAAAACTACTTTTTATAGGAAATTCGCATAACAAGTGATTTTCAAGCATATAATACAGTGGCGCTTATTACATTCACAATGTTCTGCAACCACCACCTGTCTCTCTAGTCTCAACACTAACACCCTGTACCTAGTAAGTAATCACTCCTCAAGCCTTTTGTCCTCATGCCTCCAAGCCAACCACTAATCTGCTTTTTGTCTATGGATTTCTCTACTCTGGATATTCCATACAAATGGAATCGTTCAATGTGAATTTTTGTGTTTGGCTTATTTTACTTTTTATAATGTTTTTGAGGTTCGTCCACATTGTACCATGTCTCAGTACTTCATTCCTTTTCGTGGTTGAATAATATTCCACACACAAATTTTTTTTTTTTGAAATATAATCATCTGTCAATGGACACTTGGGTTGTTTCGATCTTTTAGCTATTGCGCATGTTGCTGCTATGAACATTCATATACAAGTATTTATATGAATACTTGTTTTTAATTCTTTTGCTATAGATCTAGAATTACTGGGTCATATGGTATTTCCATTAACTATGGAACTGCCAAACTGTCTTCCATAGTGGCTTCATGATTCTATTACACATTCCCACCAGCAACATACAAGGGGGCTCAAATTTTCCCACATCCTTGCCAATACTTATTATTTTCTGCCTTTTCTTTTTTGTTGTTGAATTACTGCCATCCTAGTGTTGCAAAGTGGTATCTCATCGTGGCTTAGATTTGCATTTCCCTAATGCTTGCTGATGTTTCATGTGCTAGCTGGATATTTGTATATCTTTTTTAGAGAAATGTCTATTTAGATTCTTTACTCTTTTAAAAATTGGGTTGTTTGATTTTTGTTGTTGACTTGTAAGAGTTCTTTATTATTTCCTGGATATTAGATCCTTATTAGATATATGATATATACCAATAATTTCTATCAGCTTTTAGATTGTCTTTTCACTTTCTTCAGCATTGATACATGGATACAGAATTCTTGATTAATAGTTTTTTCTTTCAGCATTCTGAATGTCATACAACTGCTTTCTGGCTTCCATTGTTTATGACGAAAAGTCAGCTATTAATCACATCACTCTTCCCCTCTTCCACTGTATGTCATGAATTGTTTTTGTCTTGCCTCCCAGATTTTCACTTTGGATCTGGATTTAAACAATTTGATAACAATGTATCCAGATGTGGATCTCTTTATGTTTATCTTACTTGGAGATCATTAAGATTTTTGAATGTGATCAATGTTTTTCATCAATTTTGAGAAATTTTTAGCCATTAATTTTTCAAATAAATTTTTCTAGCCTCCTCTCCTTCTGAGCTTCTCATTACATGTATGTTGGCACAATTCATGTTGTCCCACAGATACCTAAGGTTTTCCTCATTTTGCTTCATTCTTTTCTTCAAACTTGATCATTTCTATGTGTCTATCTTCAAGTTCATCATCAATTCTCCCTCCATGATCTTAAGTACATTATTGAGCCCTTTTAATAACTGTTTCAGTTATTGTATTTTTCATCTCCAGAATTTATTAATTATAATTCCTCTTAATTGATATTGTCTATGATAGGCCACTGTCATCATATTTTCCTTTAATTATTTAAACCTGACTTTCTTTAGTTCTTTGAACATATCTAAAATAGCAGCTTTGAAATCGTTGTCCTCTAGGCTGGTAGCTTACACCTATAATCCTATCATTCTTGTAGGCCAAGGCAGGAAGATTGCTCAAGCTCTAGAGTTTAAGACCAGCCTGAGCAAGAGCAAGACCCCATCTCTAATAAAAACAGAAAAAATTAGCTGGGTGTGGTGGTGCGTGCCTATAGTCCCAGCTACTCAGAAGGCTGAGGCAAGAGAATTGCTTGATCCCAGGAATTTGAGATTTCTGTGAGCTAGGCTGATGCCACGGCACTCTAGCCTGGACAGCAGAGTGAGACTCTTTTCTCAAAAAAAAAGAAAAGAAAAAGAAAAAAGAAAGAAATCTTTGTCCTCTAAGTATAATATCATAGCCCGTCTTAGAAAGTTTCTATTGACTGCTTTTTTTCCCAACTATGAGTTACATTTTACCATTTCTTTGCATGTCTTATCATTTTTTGTTGAAAATTAGACAATTCAGACAATAAACAACTCTGTATTCTGATTCCCCCCGCCTTGAGGTTATTGCTAATGCTTTTTGTTTGTCTTTATGTTTAGCCACTTGCCGGGGCTAATTCTGTAGAGTCCACCTTCAATGCAGTGTACATCTGATAATCTATTTTTTATTGTAGTTGTTACTGTTGTTCTTGGGATTTTTTTTAATTTTAGGTTGTTTTTTTTCTTTTTTTGGCTTTTACTTCTGGCAAGCTGTGCTTGTTCTTGTTTTTAATTTTAATCCTAGGAGCTGCCCCTTGTCAACATTGCTTAGTAGTCAACCAATAATTGACCAAAGGTTGTACTCAAACATCTAGAGCCAGTAAAGCTGCTATTCTTTGCCATGGTGTGTGGGCTAGGAATCCACCAACGTTCTAGCAGTTTCTTATGTTTCTTCTGTGCACGCACGAAGTCTTACATTCAGTTAGACAACTAGAGCCCCCTCCAGTTTACCCTAAGTGTGTTGAAGCCCTTCCTGGCCACCAAGGATATATGGATATCAAAGTCCACTACTACTGGTTGTCTCATTCCCCATATCTCACCATTAAATTTCTATCTATTGAGCTGGTCTGATGCTTTCCCCAACCACAATAACAACCACATGCTAGCTGTGACACTGGCCTTCCCTGTTTGTTTGCCATGGATATCACTACTGTTTCCGACAATGCCCAGTGGTATGGAGTTTTTGTGCACTCTGCTTCAAATCAAGTGAAAGCCCTTTAGCAGCACAGCTACTGGTTTTCATGGCTTTATCTACCCTGGGGGCAAGGATAATGGGAGCAACTCTAAGCAAAAACACCAGAGACTCCCACTTTCTTAACAGAGAACCAATAGTTTCTGTTCCACAAACACTTTTCAATTTCCACAGTCCTGAAATAGTTATTTTTGACAATTTTATGCACTTTTATCATTGTTCTTTGGAGAAAGAATTTGATTCCTTAGCTCCTTTTATCACCAGTAGTAGACTGGGGTTTAGGTTTAAAACTTAGTATAGACATTATGAACAGAATGAAAAGGCAACCTACAGAAAAGGAGAAAATATTCACAAATTACATATCTAATAAACAGCTAATATCCAGAGTACACAAATCCTACAAACTCAAAAACAACCCTCTAAAAAATGGGCAAAGGACTTGAATAGATATTTCTCCAAAGAACATATACAAGGAGCCAAATAAGCACATGAAGATGCTCAACACCACTAACAATTAGAAAAATTCAAATCCAAACTCCAATGATATACCACTTCACATGCATTAGGAAGGCTATAGGCCAGATGCAGTGGCTCACGCCTGTGATCCTAGCACTCTGGGAGGCTGAGGCGGGGGTAATGCTTGAGGCCAAGAGTCCAAGACCAGCCTGAGCAAGAGCGAGACACCCCATCTCAACTAAAAACAGAAAAATTAGCCAGGTGTGGTGGTGTGTGCCTGTAGTCCCAGCTACTTGGGAGGCTGAGTCAGGAGGATTGCCTGAGCCCAGGAGTTGGAGGTTGCAGTGAGCTATGATAACACCACTGCCCTCTACCCAGAGTGAGAAAGCAAGATTCTGTCTCAAAAAAAAAAAGAGACAGGCTATAATTAATGAGGAAAAAAAAAAACCTCACAGAAAATAACAAGCATGGGCTAGGATGTGGAAAAATTAGAAACCCTGGACATTGCTGGTGGGAATGTAAAATGGTGTAGCTGATATGTAAATGGTATGGCAGTACAGAAGTTCCTTAAAAAATTAAGCAGAATTATCATGTGATCAAACAATCCCTCTTCTGGGTATATACCCAAAAGAATAAACTGAAAACAGGTACTTAAGCAGGTATTTATACAGTCATGTTCATAGCAGCATTATTTACAATAGTCAAAAGGTAGAAGTAACACAAGTGTCCATCTACAAATGAATGAATAAACAAAATGTGCTTTTTACATATAATGGAATACTATTTAGAAATAAAAAAGAATTATTACATATAAAATTCAATTATTTTAATATATAAATGTTTCAAACTTGTCATATAATTTTATAATTATACATTACAGAATAGAATTATATAAACTTAATAATTTATATAAAATAATGATTAAATATTTTAATATTTAGTATTAACAGTTGATATATGGATAAGCCTTGAAGACATTACACTAAGTAAAATATGCCAATCACAAAAGTACCACTTATATAAGGTAACTAGAGTAGTCAAATTCATAGAGAAATAAAGGATATTGGTGGTTGGCAGGGGCTAGGAGGGGGAATGGGGAGTTATTGTGTAAAGGTGACAGACTTTCAGTTTGAAAAAATGAAAGTTTCTGAAAAAAGTTCTAGAGATAGATGGTGGTGATGGGCTGCATTACAATGTGAATGTACTTAATGCCACTGAACTCTACAGTTAAAATTGGTTAAAATGGTTAAATTTTGTTATATATATTTTACCATCATAAAAAATTATGTAAAAACTTAGATTTCAAATGTTGGCCTTACTGACCAATAGTGGCCCCAAAGCACTGTTAGCTGAGGATCAGAGAGACAGGAGCTACACAGAGTAACAGCTTCCCATAGACCTCTCCACAAACGCCCACAGGTGGTATTTTTGCCAGCTGTTCCACAGCTACATGACATGAATCATACTTTCCCCCCATTCCAATAGCATTATTTCCACTGTTCTTCCAGCCTCCGCCAGTAGACTTATTGCCACCCTTCAGCCTCTGTCTGCTAACTGATCCCAAAGCCAATGCTACGTTCTAGGTTTCTATTATTGCAATACCCTACTTCTCAGTACCAATTTCTGTATCAAGCAAGGTTCAGTCAGAACAGCAAAGTCACCAGAGTATTAGAGAATGGGAGTTAATTACATGAATTACACCATAATGAAATTATGGGAAGACCTAGAGAAGTGAAGGTCTAGAAAAGGGAGTGGGAGGATCAGAGAAAGAGCCATTATCCAATCAACCTGATAAGCATACATAGAACATACAACTGCCAAGGTGATGCTGTGAATGGGAGTTTGTGGAGAGGTCTGTGGAAGGCTGTTAATCTGTAAGCTGCAAATAATAAAGTAATTATACTAATGTAAGGTATAAGCTAAAGAGAGAACGGTACAGTTTGCAAAGAATTTCAGAAGAAATATGGATCCATGCAAAGCTGGAGGCCTAAATAAGTAAATAAACAGAGAACCTAGAACTAACATGATTGGAAAATAAAAGTATTCCTCATGTTCTATCTCTTGGGCCTTTAAAATTCTCAAAACAAGAAATTTCAGCAGCACAATTCACAATTGCAAAGATGTGCAAACAACCAAAGTGCCCATCAATACATGAGTGGATTAATAAAATGTGGTATATGTATATCATGGAGTACTAGTTAGCTATAAGAAACAATGGTGATACAGAACAGAACCTCTTGTATTTTCCTGGATAGAGCTGGAACCCATTCTATTAAGTGAAGTATCCCAAGAATGGAAAAATAAGCACCACATGTACTCACCAGCAAATTGGTATTAACTGATCAACACCTAAGTGGATATACAGGAATAACATTTATCGGGTGTTGGGCAGGTGGGGGGGAGGGAACAGTATATACATACATAATGAGTGTAATGCGCACCAACTGGGGGATGGACACGCTTGAAGCTCTGAGTCGAGTGGGGAGAGGGGATAAGGGCAATATACATAACATTTGTACCCCTATAATATGCTGGAAAAAAATTTAAAAATAAAGCATATTCAGCATTGTGTAAAAAAAAGAAAGAAAGAAAGAAATTTCCTAAAGGTAAATATCAGATCAAGGGTGTGGCTCTAAATTCTTCTTAAGACCTCAGAAAGATTTAAGGCCATGCCTAGTTGATTCTCTCAACTAGACAAAAGGGCCTCTAAGAAGCTTAAGAAATTATGCCACAGGAGCCTAATACAACCAAAGTAGAGAGAGGTCTGTCTTGAAATATGGATACAGATTTGGGACATGGAATGAACCAAGTCAGATTCAAAGAAAATGAAGGCAGAGAAAATGAGCCACTGCACCTGGCCTCATCCTTTCCTTTTAGAGTGGGAATGTCTGTTGCCATTATTCTATCCCTGTGATACCACTGTATGTTGCATGTGTAGGAAAGAAAAATTTTCTTTTTAATTCATAGATCTCTGTATCAAAAGGAAGTGCACCTGAGGAGCATTATCTACCTCTGAATTTGACACTAACAAATTCCAGGTCTTCAAGCTGATTTGTTTTTGGATAAGACTTTGGAGGTCTTGGGAGGAGATATTTTGCTGGTGGTAAGAATATGAATCATGGGCGCCAGATGGCCAACTGTGATAGAACCTTGTAGTAATGCCCCCCTTTTGTCAATTTTACCTCAATGAAGGTGTGTAAAAAAATTAATTTATGCCTCACCAGGCATTCTATTGTAGTTTGTGAGCTTGATGGTGTGATCTCAATAGGGATCACCATAAGGGGTGATGGCAGAGGCTATGACAAGAAGTCACACTGTGCTTTTAGTCTACTTTGGAACTAAGATGAACCCATGTATCAGATGACCGCTTGTAAACATTGTTTTAGCAAAGTAAAATCATTCTTCTAATTTAAAAAAATTCTAGTTCCGTTATTTACAAAACAGCTCTAGGGCTCAGGCTTATAATCCTAGCACTTTGGGAGTCCAAGACAGGAGGATCCCTTGAAGACAGTTCAAGACTAGCCTGGGGGCTGGGCGCGGTGGCTCATGCCTGTAATGCTAGCACTTTGGGAGGCCAAGGCAGGAGGATTGCTTGAGCTCAGGAGTTTGAGACCAGCCTGAGCAAGAGCGAGAGGCCCCTATCTACTACCAGTATAAATAGAAAGAAATTAGCCAAACAACTAAAAATAGAAAAAATTAGCTGGGTGTGGTGGCATGTGCCTGTAGTCCCAGCTACTTGGGAAGGCTGAGGCAGGAGGATCGCTTGAGCCCAGGAGTTTGAGGTTGCTGTGAGCTAGGCTGATGCCACAGCACTTTAGCTGGGGCAACAGAATGAGACTCTATCTCAAAAAAAAAAAAGACTAGCCTGGGCAACATAGGAAGATCCCATCTCTACAAAAAATCTTTAAAAATTAGCCAAGCATGGTGGTAGCACACCTATAGTCCTAGCTACTCAGGAGGCTTGAGCCCAGGAGTTTGAGGCTGCAATGAGCTGTGACTGTACCACTAGACTCTAGCATAGGTGACAAAGAGACTCTGTCTCAAAAAAGAAAAAAAAGAAAAAAATTGCTCTAGTAAACTTTCCTAAATTAAAAATTTATTATAGGTAATCAAACCAGCATTAAATGTCCTTCTGCATTCTTTACAAATATGTATTAATAAGTTAAACTATATAACCTAAAAAAAACCACCCCGCAATGAATCATCTCTCTTTGTGGCAATGACCCTTTGCAATGTGATTTTGCTGCTCCTCCCTTCAAAACATGGGGTCTATTTTTCCCCACCCTTGAATCTAGGTTGACAATGGTAACTTGATCTGACCAAAAGAATGTGTTGGAATTAACACTGTGATTTCCAAGGCTATCCCTTAAGAGACACTAAAGCTTCGCCCTCTTAAAACACTCCTGCTGCCATGTAAGGAAGTCTGGGCTAAACTTCTGAATGATGAGAGATCATATATATGGAGAAAGAGAACAAGCTGACAGCAACACCAAGGTCTCAGATCATAAATGAGGCCATCTTAGACACGTGAGCCCCAGACAAGTCAACAAAGGCTACAGCCTCATGAATGATCTTTTGGAGAGACAGCAGAGCTGCCAGGCTGAATAACTGTTTTAAGCCACTAAGTTGTAGGGTGGTTAGTTACACAGCAAATACTGCAAAAACAAGTTCTAAGTTTAAAAAGTGTATGACTCATGATCTAAATTTCATAGAACATTTCTAACATACAAAGATAGCCTAACATAGGTCAAATCTTTTGGTGGCAGGAAAATTTTAGTAAGAGATCAAATGAATTTTCATAAAGAAATCCAGATTTGAAGCAGATTTTTAAAATATTTTTTTCCCATAAGTAATTTTTACTGATTATGCCATTCCCTCACTCAACCAACACCAGATGTTTTTCCAATTGGCTGGGTTCCTTGCCAGAATCTGAAAGGAAAAACATTTTTGTATGGCTAAATAAACCTAAAACAAAATAAGTTTATAATTCCTCCACCCAACTCTTGTCCCTAGTAGAAATATAATTGCTTTTTAGAAGCAAACTACGGGCCAGGTGCAGTGGCTCATGCCTATAATCCTAACACTCTGGGAGACTGAGGCAGGAAGATCACTTGAGGGCAGGAGTTCAAAACCAGCCTGAGAGCAAGAGCGAGACCAATCTCTACCAAATAGAAAAAAATAACCCGGTGTGGTGGCATGCACCTGTAGTCCCAGCTACTGGGGAGGCTGAGACAAGAGGATTGCCTGAGCCCAAGAGTTTGAGGTTGCAGTGAGCTATGATAACACCACTGTACTCTAGCCAGGGCAACAGATCAAAACACTGTCTCAAAAAAAAGAAGCAAACTACTGCCAGTGCACTGCTATCTCATGACTAAATTTTTCCTAAGAAAGAAATCTCTACATAAAAACACCAAAGAAAGGATACGTTTAGAAAACAGACAAATTACTTAATAGGTCAAACTTTCTGCTTTGGACACCTAATATCTGACTCAATATTCTGAGCTTTCTTTTACACTGACTTCTGTTTTGTTTACTTAACCAAAATCTATGTCCACTCCATGAACTTTGAAGAACTCCTAGATATGATTGGATCTCATGTTGAACTAGTGCTGCTCAATCCTGGAAATCTTCTACTGAAAACTTCTTTTGAAGTTATGAAGTGAAAGGAAAGAACCAAAAATTCTAAGTGACAAAATAATTTCACGTTCACTTTTCCCCCCACGCATTTCCCCCAGTTCTACCCCACCTATAAACACACAGAACAACTATGAGGTAGATACTGTAAGATAAACAATGGGATTTTAAAAATTGTTTTTAGAGATAGGGTCTCACACTATGTTGTCCAGGCTGGTCTCAAATTCCTGTGTTGGAGAGATCCTACCACCTCAGCCTCCCTAATAGCTGGGACTACAGGCATTGGCCACTGCACCCAGCAACAATGGGATATGACTCTGGATTAGCCAATCCCATATTCCAAAATACCATAGGAGTTGGTAAATCAAGGGAAAGTAGTTTGATTTCCTCACGTAGAAATCTAGTCCACGTGCCAGAAACTGAAAACTGGCAGAATCTGTGGAATTTTCCCAAGACATATGTCAGATAGTAATTTTACATTTCACTCACAAACACACATTCTAAGTCATATTACTAATATGGAAATATTTCCAATATGGAAATATTTCCAAAGCAATAGTATTTTAATATAGCAATGCTATTAAATATTATTTGGATAAAAAGCATTCCCCTGCTTTAGAAAATATAAGGAGCAAGTATATACTATCCTAGATTTCCTAACTGTATGCCAGAAATTATATTTTAGATTTATAAAGGAACCAAAAGAAACAGTATGTTAAATAAGAACAAAGATTCTTTAAAGCAGAAGGGAAGAAATAATTTTGTTTTTTGTTTTGTTTTGTTTTTTTGAGACAGAGTCTCACTCTGTTGCCTGGGTAGAGTGCAGTGGCATCGGCCTGGCTCACAGCAACCTCAAACTCCTGGGCTCAAGCGATCCTCCAGCCTCAGCCTCCTGAGAAGCTGGGACTATAGGTGTATGGCACCACACCTGGCTAATTTTTTCTATTTTTAGTTGCCCAGCTAATTCTCTTTTTCTATTTTTTAATAGAGACAGGGGTCTCTTATCCTTGGCTGTCCATTATATTCATGGCATTACGAAGCTAAATGAAGCTCTTTGTAATTTCCATGACCCACAGTCTGCACACAGATTTTCATTTAGTTTCCTTGGCTCCATTACTCTTGTCATATATCTGATGTTCCTGGATCCAGAATCCTCACTTTCCATTTTCTTAGATTAAAAAATCTCCAGTCTCCTAGAGGAAGAAGTAGTTTGGATAGTCTTTAGCTACTTCATATAATTATGACTTTCAACTAAACCTGCCTTTAATCCTAAACCTTATCCTTGTATTTTATGAGATCTTTTACTACCATGTCATGAGTCTTATTGGAGGTTTTGCTGGGTATACTTGCTTCTGATAGTCCTCTCTGCAAATGACTGAAGATGTAACTTCCTCCACTTGGCTAAATCACTTAACACCATTCTATCTGTCTTAGGGAAAATTCTCAAATCATGTATTTCCCTCTGTTCACACAGCACAATAATCAACACAGAAGAAAACTTCTGTGACCAAATTGTGGGGGGGTAGGGTCATTATACACACCAAGCAGTAGTCATCAGCTGGGCATCCTCTAATTCAATTCCAATATTGCCTACCTGGAGATAGTGTCAGAGCCCACCGATTGAGGCTCAGTCCAAGACTGCCCCACGCCCTTAGACATCAGTTGCAAGTGTGGTCCTCCACAACTTCTGACTGCCCTGCTATAACTCCAAGATCCCATGACTCCTTCTTTGGATTTGAGCAGCACATGGAACTCAGGAAAACCATTTACGCTTGTGGGTTTAATATGAAGGATATTACACAAAGGACACAGATGAAGAGATGCACACGGTGAGGTATGGAGGAAGGGGCACATCACCCTCTAAGAACCTCCATGTGTTCAGCTAGCTATCTGGAAGCTTTCTGAACTCAGGCCATTTGGGATTTTATAGAGAACCACTGAAATGAGATTAGCCTCCAGGGTATGAGGAGAGACCATCTCTGGAATGTGGGTCTTAAGATCGACAACCTGAAAGGCAAGGAAGATTAGAGTCCTGTCTTGGGACAGGTGAAAGTCAGAGAGATTCTATTTCCTGAGGCCTGCTCCTAAGGCCTACCACACTTAACAATGTAAAAAAGACTGTAACGAGGGTTATGGGAGTTATAGGCCAGGAACCATAGATGAAAATCAATATATATGTAGTCTCCTTTGTATGGAGACTACAAAGAAAAAATTTTGTAAGATTTTGTAATGAATATTTTATAAATAAAGGTACATTTAGCTACAATTTCCCATTTTCCCTAGCTATGGCGACTTTTGGGACACTATAATACCACACTACTTTTTTAATATTGAAAAAATAGTTGAAATTTCTCATCTATTGTGGTTTGTTCTTTCACTCATTTTTGTCCCTGTGACCTCAGGCCTCTTTTATTCATTATAATTTTAATGCTATTTGAAGAAAGTTAATAGTTGTATTGGGTCAAACCTACATGTTTAACCAATAGCCCCATGCAACAGTTTTAGATGTCTTGGATAAAATCAGAAAAAATACAGTATATTTACTAAACTTGTGGAGATCACAAAGCTCATTAGAGTAAGTAATGCCTTGGATAATTGAACTAGGATTCGAAATGGATGGTATCAAGAGGAAACTGAACAGAGGTTAAGTCCCAAAATCTCAGATTTAGATTAAATGGCTACCAGTTACATAAATACAAAACTGGAAAACAAAAAACAAACAAAAAAACTTAGGGAGTTTTGGTTTATCCTTAAGTCAGTTATGTGACTTGCTGGAACAACAAACTACAATATTAGGATACATCAAAGACACATTTTGAGAAAATAAAGTAAATATCATGTAGAAGACAGATCGATCTCAGGATAGTGAGATGATCTAAAACTAAGTCTTAAAAATGGTTAAGGTATGAGAGATATTCAAACTCTAGAATGGAAGAATATAGTTGTTTTCTGGAATATCTGAAGAATTGTCTTTAGAATAAAGTAATTCTATATTATTCCAGATAATCAACCTAGAAGAAACGGAGACAAGATATATTATGACAGATGTGAGCCTGGGCAAAATATTGAGACCCTGTCTCTACCAAATATTGAAAAAATTAAAAATTAGCCAGGCATGGTGGCACACGCCCATAGTTCCAGCTACTCAGGAAGCTGAGGTGAAAGGATAGCTTAAGCCCAGGAGTTTGAGACTATAGTGAGCTATGATCAGGCCACTGTACTACAGCCTAGAGGGCAACGCGAGACCCCAATCTCTCGGTGGGTAGGGGAGGAGGAAGACTGATGTAGCTCAAATAAATTTGTAAAGCAGTGAGCTCTCTCCATTACTAGCCAGCCAGCTTTCTCAGTATCAAGGATATCATAAGGCCGGGCCCAGTGGCTCATGCCTATAATCCTAGCAATCTGGGAGGTGGGAGGATTGCTCAAGGTCATGAGTTTGAAACCAGCCTGAGCAAGAGGGAGACCCTGTCTCTAATAAAAACAGAAAGAAATTAATTGGCCAACTAAAAATATA